>CM059974.1:41536209-42736209 GCA_030490835.1 Annona cherimola
TTAGTTCCAACTCAATTAGGCCCATGGCCTTTTGAGTCCCTTGATTAAACCCGTGAATCACCACACTAGTGTCTTTTATTGCTGATGGAGAAATTCTGATCCTCCTAAGTGTTCGAAGGGGTAGGATATTAATCGCGGACCCGACATCGATCATGATTCTGTTAACCAGTTCACCGGCCAGGTTGCCCGTAACATATAAAGGTCGGTTGTGATTAATGTCTCCAAGCAATATATCCTCATCAGTGAATGAGATGATCTCATCACATTCAGTGGCATCGACCAGGTAAGCAAGACGAACATTTTCGTCTGTCAGAGCACTAACCAGTGCATCCTTGGCTTCTTGCGACAACTGCAAGGCATCATAAATACTGAGTTGAATAAGGAGTCGCTTCAAGTGTTCAAGCACATCATAGCTTACTGAGGATTTCCCATGATTAGCTGGTATGTATTGTCCTGGCTGAGTACGAGTTTCTTATGCTGGGGCTTTACCCTTGTTTTCTGGTGTGATTCAACCAGATCGAAGAATTGCAAGAACGTCCTCTTCAACTTGCACCATGTTGCAAGAGGCAGAATCCTGAATGTTTGTAGCCAATGTTTGTAGTACATCTGAGAAAAATGGCTGTACTTTTGGGATTTCAGGGAAATACTCACTCATTGACTCGATGCACTGGTGAATCATGATTCCTTCTTTATGGAATTATGGGTTGATTATTCTGCAGTTTATCCATCTCAAGATTTAGTCATACTGAGATTCTCCTGATAGGGGGTGCATGACCTCTATCATCTTTGGAGGGAACTCTGTTTCATATTCGTGAAATCTTAGGATAAACATATCAACGAACTCTTCCCAAGAACCAAATGCTTCTTCGGGAAGCGAGAAGATCCAAAGAAGAGCGCAACTGTCATGGGCCAAGCTCAAGACAAAGTGTCCAAGTGCGAACTCTTCTGTTTGCCCCATTTGACAGACTGCCAGCGAATAATCAAACAAGTGTGGCAATGCATACTTATGATTCTCATAGAATAACTGAATATGCGGCCAATCATAGCTTAACTCCCTAGTTAAGAAAGGGAACACTCAAAGGATGGGCGCATCATTTAATTGTAGTACATGCATGACTTGAAGCTGATTTGTCCTCCCAAAACCTCCAAAGGTCTTGTACCCATTGTCAGTCGGAGGGCATACTGCATCTGAAAGGTACTTCATGACCACTTCAGGTTCAGGCAACCATATGGCTAAGGGATCGCTCCATGTACTGTCTCTGAAATAATTTATGTAATGAGCAGTGGATTCTTGACTGTATTGTATTTCCCTCAAATAATTACTAGGGAACTGCTCTCTTTGCCTTGACAGAAAACGGACCAAGAACGCATCTATCAAGATGACCCACTCGGTAATTTCTTTGATATGATTATCTCGGTACCAAGACATCACTGATTCCCCTAGTGAGTACCGGAAGTATTCCACTCTGGTTTCCCAAGATGCTGACAGTAGTCGAGATTCTCGTAAATATGTGTGACGTGGTTTACTGGTGACATCCCAACTTCAAACTTGGTATAGTTAGGGATGAGCACTGAGGCAGTTCTTCGCCTCTTTGCAGGTTTAGAAGCTGACATATTTATATGATAGCAAGTTTCAGTCTCTCCTTTGTTGCTATCGAGGTCCCAAAACGGACCATCTTCAGGGAACTCACATGGAGTAATGTTCTGCAATTCCTCGAGAATGTATCTTTCTTTTGCTGGACGAGGTGATCTACCAGCAAGCCGTTGATAAAATGGGAGTAGCAACTCGGGTTGAAAAAAATCCATGATCAGGAATGGTTGCACCCGTGAGGATTGCCTCAAATGCCTTGAGAAGAAAGGGAGAATAGCCTTATCCCTAATTCTTTTGTCTTCTCTGTATAGATTTTTGAGACATCTTTTCATCCGTCTTAGGCTTGGTAGTTTTTGAACGGCTTCCCAATCATCTTTATCTGCCATCTCGATTGTCACAACATTTGATGAGGCCTGCGCAGGAGGACTAAGCTTGATAACCCCCTTGTCAATGTAATCTTGCGATATTGCTTGAAGATCCTAGCACTTTTTAGTGGGGTGACTGACATATTGGTGGTAACTGCAATATCGCTGATGAGAAATACGTTCAACTTCTTCTGGCCTTTTTTGTTCGGGCAACTCAAATAGCCCGGTCGACAGAGGTGCTGGAATAGCGTCTCCACATCATCTTCCTCGAAGGCGTATTGGATTTCCTCTCTTCGGAAGGGCTTTGTAGGCTGCTCTTTTGCGGGCGGCTTTGCTTTATCTGGCTGCTTCTTAACCTCCGTGGTGTTCACAGAGGTCTCTCCAGCTTTCTTCTTCTTAAATACAGTGGTTGTGGATGACTCCTTTTTCCAAGCTTTTTGCTGAGACAATAAATACTCTTTTCGACAGACTTCTGTGGCTAGGTCCTGAAATGTACTTAGTTGTTCATTCATTAGCAAAGAAATTTTCGTCTTGATGTCATTCCGACAAAGATTGACCTTCATTGCCTGAGAGAGGGGTGCTTGACACCGATTAGTGGCCCTTTGCCATCTGGTGATGTAGTCTTCAACCGGCTCGTCCTTCTTTTGGGACAAGATTGATAATTCCGATAGTTGTACTTCTCGTGTAGTATCAACAAATCGGGAGGTGAACATTTCCTTCATCTCTTCCCATGTTCGCACCGAGTCAGTTAGGAGAGATATGTACTACTGGAAAGCATCACCAGAAAGAGTATTGGGGAACATTCGAAGACAAAAATTTGAATGGTGCGCCCAGTTGCCCATGACATAGTGGAATGATGACAAGTGCTTTAACGCACTCCCGGTCCCGTCGAATTGGATCTTCGATGGCTTCAAATCCTTAAGTAGCAACTCTGCATCAACCTCTGGGGGATAAGGCCTGTTGATTGTCGTTGTAGGGACCCCAGTAAGTTGAGGTGCCTGACGACGAAGGTATTCAGCTACAAGCTGATGCACCATCTCCTTCTACGCGACAAACCCGGGTGGAGACCCCATGGGTGTGTTTACCCGTGTGCCTTGAGTTCAAGGGGTATTGATACGCAGATTATTGAATTGCGAAAAGCCTTGTTTCAATTCTGCATTTTCATCTTCCTCGGTCCGCTGCCTGATTGGCGGTTCCTTGGTGATAGCGGCTGATGGGAACTTGTTGTCTTGTTGCCTGGAGTTTCCATAGTCCGTTTCATACGCTTAATTTCCTCCTGGAGATCATGAATGAGCTAAGACTTGGGTGTAAGAACCTCTTCTTCTTCGCCCACTATGTAAGAGGCTTCAAATTGGCCTCTTGGGAGAGCAGCCCTAATTCATTCAGGATGAGAGAGGCTACAAAATGGCGACATAATGGGCATTGCGGCTACCCTTGATCGGGTCAACATCTCCAAAGTTTTTGAAATGCTTAGCTGGGTGAGGTCCACCATGTTGACTTCCATCGTTTGGAGGAGATGCCTCCTCCTTTTAGCTTCTCTCTTGGGGTGTGGCATCCAGTACTTTCCTCGGAACGGGGCCACAATAGGCGCATAAGTCATATCCTCCCTCAGTCTGATCAATGAGGCGAATTAATTTTTTTGTATAAAATTTGGGATCAGCCTGAGCACCAAATGTGGATACGTTGTATGGCGCTTCTGAGGATACTACCACTCGTTAAAGAGTCTTGGCTTTTGAGACTCTCTCAATTTGCGAGCATTCTGTAGTGGCTTCTTTTGCGTACTACCCCTTTGTCGGGGGTGTGAGAATAGCCTATACCTCGACCCTGGTGGCAGTGGTGGTGAAGCCTTCAAGTTTAAACGGGAAGTTGTTTTCCCGAATTGCTTTTTCTGATGTGCCTTTTTCCTCAGTTTCCTTGATACGTGATGAGGAACCCTTACTATGTTGGCAGTATCATGGTGACCTAGAGACTTAGCTCTAGCTTATACGCTAGATGGAGCAGCGGTTGACTGATGGGGCGAATGCGTCGGATCGGGGATGACAAATCGCAAGGTGCCCAAACCGGATCGAACAATAATAGGTCCTTGCGGCTTGAATTGGTCATCCCTTCCATCGACCGATGGAGCATCAAGCTGAGAAATCTTGGCCTGTCTTCTTGACTTCTTCCACTCCCGGGTGTCATCTCGGTTAGGTCGGGAGGCTAGGTCAACAATCCTTGAGGCAGCCCGACCGAATTGGCGAGTGATAGTGCATCGAATAGGATTTGGTACAGCTTTGTTCTCGTTTCGAGAAACATTAGCTTCTGGTCGGCAAGGTGGCGCTAGCCAAGTTGCAGTAGATTGTCTTGCAGACTTTTTCGTGGAGTGGGACCGCAAGATAGGTTGTCCTCCAGGTTGTTGTGCTGCTGGTTGAGCTGTTGCAGCAAATCGATGGTTGGACTTCTCGGCATAGTCTGACCGCGGAGCAAGTGGGCCCATTCGGGTTGGCGCCTGCAGAGACTTCGTCAGTTGGACAAGAGTGGTCCTAGAGCCTTGAACAATAAGAGGCTCATCGAGTGGTTCAGATCGATCTCTCCTTTGCTTGATCGCTGTAAGAGAGCAGTCGTCGTGTTGATAGACACGGTGTTCTGGTTTCTCTGGTACGTGAATGTAGTGATGCGGGATAGCCGCATCCATGTGGTTTGGCTCAGAAATGACAAAACCACCATTGGGCAGGAATCCGAAAGTCATCGAATGCGCCATGAGACCTGCAAAGGAACACTCAAGAGTGTCAGCAGTGAGAGATTAAGTAAGCATATAAAGAGAATAGTTTTCAGCTCTTAAAGATGAAGGGGGAATGTTTCACGTCAGATTCACCATTTGTTCCGGCCTCGTGAAAAAAAAAATTGTTAAAAATTGTTTTCCCCTGGTTTTGAAAATAAATGCTCAATTAATTCTCCAGCAAAATTTTAAAGCATTTAGTTCTTTAACCGAGTCCAAAAAGTATATCACAGAAATATTTTGCATTGTGTTCCACATTCTGATTTTACATCTCCAAGGAGAAAATCCTTGATTAAAAGAGCTGAATACAATAGTTTAAAAAGAATGATTATTTTATTGAAATGATGATGAAATGCATAGAAAATTTTCCTACGACTTTACAAGTGCACGAAAAATCGTGTCTCACGAAAATACAAAGATAGATGAGTACACTTCGCCCCGCGCCGTGACTCGAATGTGTGGTACATTACGCCACGCGCCATGTCTTAAATGTGTGGTACATGACGCCACGCGCAATGACTTAAATGTGAGGTACATGACGTCACGCCCCATGATTTAAATGTGAGTTTACGCTTAGCCCGTCGACCAGCGATGACTCGGTTTGGGCATAGTGAGAGGCCCGTCGGCTACACTAATGACCCTACACAGCAAGCTAAGTGCGCTCTCAGCTTCTGGATTTTTATAGCAGACCAGCGTGTCCCGCCTTCAGTCTCTGGATTGGATAATTGGGTGGTTTTACCAAGAAATGGATTTAACCAAATTTTAAAAATATGTTTGGGTCAACTTGGACCTTCTAAAAGGGGTTCGAGCCCAACTGAGCATGTTGAAAAGAGTTTGGGCCTAACCGGGCTTGACTCGATCAATTTGAGCTCAACTGGACTTATTGGGGGATTTTGGGCCCAACTGGGCCTGTTAAAGAGTTTTGGACCATCTTGGGCCTATCGAAGAATTATAGGCCTAAGTAGGCTTGTTGAAGAGTTTTGGGCCATCTTGGGCTTGTTGAAGAGTTTCGGACCATCTTGGGCTTGTTGAAAAGTTAAGTCATCTTGGACTTGTTGAAGAGTTTTGGGCCACCTTGGACTTGTTGAAGAGTTTTGAGCCATCTTGGGCTTTTTGGAAGGTTTTGTGCCCATGAGGGCTTGCTCGGACATTAAGGTTCGGGTTGAGCAAAGAGGTCATTTTTTTTCTTTTTTTTTGTTATATATATATATGTATATATATATAATAGAAATGTACTTAGCCCGTGTATCAACTTAACCCACTGCCTGGGGAGTATTTACTCGGGGAGAAGTATATAAATTTTTTTATAATATACATATATATATTTGAAAGTCATTAAGATATATGTGTGTATTTTAAAAATATATATATATTTTTACGGGGCTCGCGGGACAAATATATATTTTAGAAAATAAAATATTCATTTTTGAAGACCCGCGGGACTCATATATATTTTAGAAAATAAAATATTCATTTTTAAAGGTCCGCGGGACACATATATATATTTTACAAAATAAAATATTCATTTTTGAAGACCCGTGGGACTCATACATATTTTAGAAAATAAAATATTCATTTTTGGAGGCCCGCGGGACTCATATATATTTAAGAAAATAAAATATTCATTTTTGGAGGCCCGCGGGACTCATATATTTTAGAAAATAAAATATTCATTTTAAAAGGCCTGCGGGACACATATATATTTTAGAAAATAAAATATTCATTTTTGAAGGCCCGCGGGACACATATATATTTTAGAAAATAAAATATTCATTTTTGAAGACCCGCGAACTCATATATATTTTAAAAAATAAAATATTCATTTTTGAAGGCCCCCGGGACTCATATATATATTTTAGAAAATAAAATATTCATTTTTGAAGACCCGCGGGACTAATATATATTTAAGAAAACAAAATATTCATTTTTGGAGGCCCGCGGGACTCATATATATTTAAGAAAATAAAATATTCATTTTTGGAGGCCCGCGGGACTCATATATATTTAAGAAAATAAAATATTCATTTTTGGAGGCCCACGAGTCTCATATGTATATTATAGAAAATAAAATATTCATTTTTAAAGGCCCGAGGGACACATATATATTTTAGAAAACAAAATATTCATTTTTGAAGACCCACGGGACTCATATATATTTTAGAAAATAAAATATTTATTTTTGGAGGCCCACGGGACTCATATATATTTAAGAAAATAAAATATTCATTTTTGGAGGCCTGCGGGACTCATATATATTTTAGAAAACAAAATATTCATTTTTAAAGGCCTGCGGGACACATATATATATTTTAGAAAATAAAATATTCATTTTTGAAGACCCGCGGGACTCATATATATTTTAGAAAATAAAATATTTATTTTTGGAGGCCCGCTGGACTCATATATATTTAAGAAAATAAAATATTCATTTTTGGAAGCCCGCAGGACTCATATATATATATTTAGAAAATAAAATATTCATTTTTAAAGGCCCGCGGGACACATATATATTTTAGAAAATAAAATATTCATTTTTGAAGACCCGCGGGACTCATATATATTTTAAAAAATAAAATATTTATTTTTGGAGACCCGCGGGACACATATATATTTTAGAAAATAAAATATTCATTTTTGAAGGCCCGCGGGACACATATATATATTTTAGAAAATAAAATATTCATTTTTAAAGGCCCGCGGGACACATATATATATTTTAGAAAATAAAATATTCATTTTTAAAGGCCCGCGGGACACATATATATATTTTAGAAAATAAGATATTCAGTCTTGAAGGCCCGCGGGGCTCATATATATTTTAGAAAATAAAATATTCATTTTCGGAGGCCCGTGGGACACATATATATATTTTAGAAAATAAAATATTGATTTTTGAAGGCCCGCGGGACACACATATATATTTTTAGAAAACGACATATTTTTTTGGGCACCCGCGGGACATATATATATATTTTAGTAAATAAAATATTCATTTTTGGATGCCCGCGGGACATATATATTTTTTAGAAAATAAAATATTCATTTTTGGAAGCCCGCGGGACATATATTTTTAGAAAAGAAAATATTCATTTTTGGAGGCCCGCGGGACTCATATATATTTAAGAAAATAAAATATTCATTTTTGGAGGCTCGCGGGACTCATATATATAATTTTGTAGACTTTCCTTTTTTTATTATCTCGGGATCCCCGGGCCTCTTTATATATATATATATTATTATCTTTTTTTATATGTATATTATGAAAAATACTTAGTTATATATATATGTGTGTGGCGCGACCGGTGGGATCCCGGGACCCCGGGCCTTTATATATATATATATGTTACTATTTTTATATCATAAAAACACTTAGCTTTATATATATACATATATATGTGGCGGCCCGTGAGATGCCGGGATGCTGGGCCTTTATATATATATATTATATTTTTATCATAAAAATACTTAGCTTTATATATATATATTATATTTTTATCATAAAAATACTTAGCTTTATATATATATATTATATATGACCCACCCTGCGCAGAAAAAATGGTTTTTGAAAATAATATATATGTATATATGTGTATATATATATTTATTTATATATAGAAAATATACTTATTTTTTTTTTAAGGAGAAAAATACTTAACCCATGTGTCAATTCAACCCGCCAGTCGGGGAGTATCCACGTTGGGAAAGTAGTTTTTTTTTTAAAATAATATATATGTATATATGTATATATATATTTATATATAAAAAAATACATATATATATATATGAAGGAGAAAAATACTTAAGCCGTGTGTCAATTCAACCCGCCAGTCGGGGAGTATCCACGTTGGGAAAAGTAGTTTTTTTTTTAAATAATATATATGTATATATGTATATATATATTTTTAACAACACATATATATGTTTAAAAATATACTTAACCCGTGTGTCAATTCAACCCGCCAATCGGGGAGTATCCACATTGGGGAAAGTATTTTTTTTAGAAAATAATTCATATATATGTATATATATATTTCTTTTTAATAAGAAAGAATTTTTTTTTTCACCTAGAAAAAATCTGGAGAACTTATGTTCTCTGTTGGAGGAAAAAGCTGGGAATGCTTGTCTTCGGAGCTCCGTCTCCTGCTTTCCTCCTCTCGTTGTGTGTTCTCCTTTTTTTTCGAGCTAAGGGTGTGTTTGGTTACACACAAAACATGTCAATGAAAACTTTTTAATCAAAAACTTTTCACTCCCCATAACTACCTTATTTTTTAATTATTTTTTCACATTTTCCGATATAAACAACCCTATTTTTCAATCATTTCCACACAAATACTCATACAACTACCCTATCTATTTTAACTTTATTCTCTTTACACCTCATTATTACCCCTATCATATCACATCATTTTCTATCAACTTGACAACTTCTATTCTGAAAAGTTTTCATCAAAAAGTTTTACCTCAAACCAAACACACCCTAAAAGTTCTATTTATAGGTGATTTGGAGGTAGTTCGGCCGTGAGGCTATTTCAACGCGGTCGTTTCTGTGGAACTTCGTTGTTGCGAAACTGTAGTCACGCGGAACTATTTAAGTAAAAGCATTCCCGCGGAACTTCGTTTGCATGGGACCCGTTAAGTTCATGTATTTCGCAGTTCAAGCGACTGTATTGCCAATTACACGTCACCCTCTTCATCGAGCAAACAGTTCCGCAGGTTTGGACAACTTTGCTTGAGCGACAAGCTATCTATTTCTGCCGAATGGCTGTTCAGCAACAGAGCCTGCTATCTCGTTCGTGTCATGTCCCATCAGTAGCTTTTACAGCAATCCTGACTGAGGCTAGCTGCCTTCCGTTGTCGAGCTTGTGAGGCATGGGGTTCCTTCCAGCTGGTTAATCATGGAGTTCCATTCAGCATTTTAGACAATGCAATAGAAAGCATTCGAGGATTCCGCCAACAACTAGAGGAAGCCAAGTTGGGCTTCAGTATTGGTGGTACTGACGACTGACAAGATTTGTGGATGATTCAAAGTTCCGGGGCAATATTTGTCATTCTCATCAGCTTCGTGCCCCAATCTACAGCTCGGAGTTTTTAGACAGACCTTCCCTCCCAAAGGCAAAAATCCATGGGAATCCTTCCCTCCTGCACTGCAGCTCCATGTCATAACATTCATCAAGAACAAACTGAGGTATTTCTTGTTCTCGGAATAGCCACAACCCCTTCACCTTATATGGTGGATCTGAACCAATTACCAGCATCTTTCCAAACACGTACTTTCGTGCCAAGTCCATACTAGGGGTGTAAATAGGGTCGGGTTCAACCCGAACCCGCATCAACCCGGACCGATTTATACCATGGTTGGGTTGATCTTTTAAAAATTCGGTTTTTGAAAATCGGGTTCAACCCGACCCGATTTTCAAAATCGGTTTGAGCCGGGTTAGGGGGTCGGTCGACCCGACCCGACCCAATTTGACCAACCCGAATCAACCCGATTTCATAAATATATGTATTTGGATATGTTTATAAGAGTGTATTTCATTCATGTTGTTTGGATATTTAAATAAAGTTGTGTGAAGTTTGGAAATATGTTTGACAATTTGGTTGTGAAATGTTGTTCGAATTTATTTGGTTTGGAAATATATTTGGTTAATTAGTTGTGAAATTATGTTTGGATTATTTGGTTATGAGTGTGTTTGGTAATGAATAAAACTTTTAATGAAAAGTTTTGGAAAGTAAAAGTTATCAACTGATGTGATATGATAGGGTAATGATGAGTAATAAAGAGAATAAAGTTAAAATAGATAGGTTAGTTGTGTGGATAGTTGTATATAAATGATTGAAAAGTAGGTTAGTTGTATAGGAAAATGTGAAAAAATAATTAAAAAATATGATAGTTAAAAATATGATAATTGTAGAGAGTGAAAAGTTTTAGATTGAAAAGTTTTAATTGATTTTTTCTTTCAATTGCCAAACATACCCTATATTGCATTGTAAATAGGTTGTTTAGATGTTCGCTTGCATTGGTGATTTGAAATAACGAACAGGTCAATTGGGAATTTGAGATGTTTGTAGCTTTGATTGGAAGCCAACTAAGAATGTAAGTAATACTATGATATTCGTTTTTTCATTTTGCATAATTTACCGTGATATTTTTACTTGGCTTTCACTTTTTGACTTGCAGGGGACATCAATTGCTCAAAGAATACAAAAACGAAAAAATAAATCAATTACAAAACTTTTCCTCCACTTTTGAGTTACGTAGAACTTTTTAGTACTTATTTTTTTTAAATTATCATAGCTTTTTTGTTATTTTAGAAATTTGGGTGAATAAAAGCTTAACTAACATTGATAATATGTGTAATCTATTAGCCCGATTTCTAACCCGAACCGAACCGATTTGAGGTGGGTTGAAATAGGGTTGGGTTAAGGTGTGAAAAGTAGGATTGAAAGTAGGGTTGGGTTGAGATTTTACAATGTGGGTTAGGGTTGTATTTGTCCCAACCCTAGTCAACCCGACCCAATTTACACCCCTAGTCCATACGTTGCAGGAAACTACTTGCTTTATTCAGAGTGACAAATGGAACAGTGTTCTCATCATTGTACTTGTAATCACAAAACCAAAGGGAGTATCCTTCAGGATCATACATATCCCAAAATCCTTTGATTGCAACTTCACGGAAGTTGGTTTTTGTGTTGAAATCATTTTACCAGGTGGCAGAAAATCAAGAGGACTCTTTGGCTTTGGCTTTGGCGCCTCTTCTTCCTCGTCTGCATCCGCTGCTTTTGCTTGCGCCGGGGTTGGAGTCGCCATTTTTGTCGCAGAGGTTGTGAAACGAAGATTTTATATATATATATATATTTGTTCTCTTTTCTTTTCTCTTTTTTTTTAAATAAAAAGATTTTTGCGATAGAGCAAATGGCTGCGGAGCGAGAAAAAAATTATCCGGGGTATATCATTATTATTACCATTATTATTAGTTATTATTATTACATTTTATTATTATTTTTTTTGTTATTTTTTTTTGTTTCTTTATTTTTTTATTTTTGTTTTTTTGTTTTTTTTTTGGCCCACCATAAAACCCGGTAGATTTCAAGTGGGCACCCTCTCCTATTGAAATTCTCTATTCGGGTGGCCAAGGCTCACACATTTTTTTATTATTTTTATTATTTTTATTATTTATTTATTTAGATTTATTTTTTCTCTTTTTTGACCAACTGCCCATTTTCTGTCTTTTCTTTTATATTGTTTTTTTCTTATTTTATTATTATTTTTATATATTTTTTATTTTTGTAACCTTTTCTTTTTGTAATGAATTTGCTAGTCTATAAACAAAGACTTTGGCTATCTGCGATTTCATAATTAGTCATTTGTAATTTTTTTTCTTCTTTTTTTTTCTCTTTTCTTTTTATAATTTTTCCTTTCTTTTTTTTTTAACATGAAAAATCACATAATAATTTTTTTAAAACTGAAATCAATCATATAATCGTAGTGGACCCATGGTTAAAAATATACCTCATCACCTCCTCTTTCTTTTCCTCAAAGGCAATGACAAGCTAAACTTGAAAAGAAGTTTGAGAAGTTTGTCTCAAATCTCAAGAACCTATCAATCAATGTGCTCTTCATCGATGTGCTCTCATAGACGTCTACTTATGCGGAATTTATAAAGGCGATGCTATCAAACAAAAGAAAGCTCGAGAAATACGGAACCATTGCATTCACTGAGGGTACAACATCATCCTGCAGAACAAGCTACCTAAAAAGCTAAAAGATCTCGAGATCAGAACAAATCAGCAAGGCGCTATGTGATCTTAGAGCTAGTGTAAGTCTGATCCCTCTCTGTATTTGTAAAAAATGAAACATGAGTGATTCAAAACCAACCTCTATGTCACTCTAACTTGTTGATCGATCAATCAAATTTTCAGTCATCATTCTTGAAGACGTACCCCTGAAAGTCGACAAACTATTCATTTCCATCGACTTTGTAGTCCTTGACATAGAGGAGGACCACCAGATTGCAATCATTTTAAGACAACATTTCTTAGTCACTACTAGAGCCATCATAGACGTCAAGAATGATTAACTCTCTTTAATGGTTTGAGATGAAACCCTCTCTGAAGCCAAAACACTCATCAACCAAAAACTCTTACCTCCAAATTGACATCATCCACCCTCTGCCAATTGAAGAGAAAAGTGACCCAATGGTGGTACATATCATCTAAGGTGCAATAATTGAAAATGAAAAATCCATAACTTTCTGCTTGTTTAGCCCTGTTGGATAAAAGCCATCCTATTTCATCTACTACCACTTTAATATGTGAGAAACTACTGAAAGCTACTTCACTAAACTCATTGCAACCAAAAGAAGAAAAAACAAAGGTAGACTCAAACCTCTTACTAAAATTCTCCGTTAAGCATTCCTTGGGCTCAACTCCACCTCTCTTGTTATAATTAATGTCAATCTCTCTGAATCCCAATCTGATGCTCTATTGAATGAACCAAGACAATATAGAAAGACAACTGGCTATTACATTAATGATTTACCATGTAAAATCTTTCTCTATGCATACACAAAGTGCTGATGGATAACTACAAAATAAGCCTTGAACCTTAAAGGCATCTGAACCTGAACATGAAGGAAGTGGTGAAAAAGGAATTTTAAAACTACTTGATGCGTCTATCCAATCTTAAATAACAGCTGGGTAAGCCAAGTATGTGTGATACCTAAGAAAGAGGGTATAACTATCATAAAAAATGATAAAAATGAACTTACACCAACTATGAAGTCAAAGGTTGGTGAGTGTGCATAGACTACCGCAAATTAAGCAATGCAACCCAAAAGGATCACTTTCTTCTTTCCTTCATTGATCAAATGCTTGAGAGACTTACATATCACTCTTACTTTTTCTATTTAGATGGGTACTTCAGCTACTTTTAGATTTTTATTCACCCACAAGATCAAGAGAAAATCACTTTCAACTGTCCATATGACACTTTTGCATACCTATGCATGCCCTTTGGCCTCTGTAATGCACCTGCAACCTTTCAACGATACATGATGGCCATATTTTCTAATTACATTGAAAACATAATGGAAGTATTCATGGATGACTTCTTTGTTTATGGATCTACTTTTGATTCTTGTCTATCTAAACTATTTAAGGTTTTTGTAGAGGTACAAAGAAACCAATTCGGTTTTAAACTGGAAAAAGTGTTATTTCATGGGACATGAAGGAATTGTCTTGGGACACCTCATTTCAAATAAGGGCATAGAAGTTGACCAGGAAAAAATTAAAGTCATTGAAAAACTGCCTGTCAGGACCAGGCATTTTTATAATATTATTATTATAATTCATTCCTGATCATGAGGTAATTAACAAATACACTACTATGAACAAATGATATTTTGACATATTGGGTTACATGAGACACTGTTCATGAGCATGTTAAACATGAGTAAGAGTTATGACATTGGCAAGTTTTTGTACCTGCACCGCCTTTTTATAATATGATTTATTGGGAATTAATTTAGAGGTGTATGATTGACGCACTGTTTGGAGCACTATGATTATCTTCCACATCGCAAAGTAGGTACAGGGTTTGACCTGCCTAGTCAGGTTTTAGGGGTCAAGGGGGCAGCGCCCCTAGGAAAAATTTTAATTTACTAAGTTGTATGGGTGGGAAAGCAAGTTGTAAATTATGATTGGGCTCGGCCGGCCTAGTTAAAATGAGAGCTCACCTGCTAGGGTTTCATTCACGTTGATCCTCTTTCCCTCTTCTTCTTCTCTCGCCCTCTGCTACTTCTACTTTCTTATCCCCCTTCTTCCTAGATTCGATCTAGCCCTAGATCACGCCAAAAGCTCTTCCAAACTTCTTTGAAGATCATCGATTCATCTCAAGGAAGCTTGAAATTCTGGATATCTGAGTTTAGGGCCACTGTTCTTAGCGAAAATCATGATCGAGGTAAGTAGATATTGTCTCTTCTCAAATTAGTGGCGAAATTTCATCTTAAACATAAAATAGGGCTAGTGGGAAGAGGTAGTTTCTAACAATCCCGTGGTTTGGCGCGTTAGGGTTTGTGGCAGCTTATGATTAGTAGGGTTTATGGGGAAAACAAATGTTGCTATGTGATTTTGTAAATAGATGACCATTAGCAGTTTTACATAATTAGAATATGATATTTCTTTAGTGTGTTGAACCGAGAGAAGGAACTAGAGGTCTCGCTTGGTACCTATCATGTGTTTGATGAAAAGCTTATATGATAGTGGGTATGCTACATCTAAAATAAACCTAGTTAATTTTGCTAATGCTATATGCGCAGTTTTTGACGTTTATTCATGTGTGCTATGGATGATGCATTATTCAAGATGGGTATTGTAAAAGGTTGTTCATGGCCTTTGGTTAACATAAGGAGAGGACTATTTATATAAGGAGAGGCTTGTTCATGACTCTTGGTTGGCATGAGGAGAGGATTGTTGACATGAGGAGAGGGTTGTTTATGGCCCTTGGTTGACATGATGAAAGGATTATTTGTGACCTTTTTGTTTACATGCGGTTATTTGTATATATTCTTGGGTGTGGGTGTTGGACCCATATATTTTATATAGTCATTTAAAAATCATCTTTCTATAATACTGTCATAGCATGTGCATCCGAAGTCTTACTTATTTCCACTTTGTGCTAACTGCTATCCACTTACTCATTATATTTGATTCACAAGATCTGTTATTTTGTCTTTAGATCACAAGCCATGTGAGGAGCCTCAAAATAAAATTGGAGGGCTTAATGATGAAGACCATTAGATTAGCATTTTGTGTTCCTGGTTATTTTGAACTTTATGTTTCTTTTTATACTAATGCCTATGGACACTTACTTAGATACAAATATGACGAAAAATATTATACATGGGTATTTCGAACTTGATACAATCTATGTTGACACTTATGTATATGATCTTTTGGATTGCTTTTTGTGTAATGATGAATTATAATAATTTACTTACTATATGAATGTCTCTATGGTATGAGAATACAAATGGATAATTATAGAGTTGAATATTATATTATAGGATGAAATTAAGATGTTTACAAATAACAGGTCTTGTATTCTACATCACCCTTTATGTATTATGGGCGGATGCTACCAAATTTTTCTTAAGTTATATGATACCCGTTTGACTAGCCATTGAGGATGTTTAAGCAATGGAGTGTCACATTGCCGCCACCCAATTTGGTCAAATGAATTTGAAGTTTTCTGGGACATGCTAGTTTTTACTGACATTTTATTAAAGATTTTTCTAAATTACGAAACCATTTACTAACTTGCTAAATCAAGATATAAAATTCAATTTCTCTGATGTTGAAGTCGTTTTACAGGTTAAAAGAAGCTTTGACCATTGCCCCAATTATACAACTACTCGACTAGAGCTTATCATTTGAAATCATGAGCAATGCAAGTGACCATGCAGTTGGGGTGGTTCTAGGACAATGGAAAGACAACAAGACAATGGTGATCTACTATGCAAGCAATACCCTATATGAGCTTAAGTTAACTACGTAACCATTGAGAAGGAATTGCTAGTTGTTGTATTTGCTATTGATAAATTTCATTCCTATCTTGTAGAGGCAAAAATGATTTTTTACATGGACCATGCAGTCATTCACTATTTTCTAGCCAAGAAAGATGTCAAACTGAAGTTGATTTGCTAGATTATGTTATTATAAGAATTTGACCTCGAAATTTGAGATAAGAAAGGCATAGAGAATATGATAGCTGATCATCTGTCCAGACTACCATCAATTGAAGAAACTGAGCTGACAAAAGATAACAAATCAATGAAGATTTTCTTGATGAATTCTGCTCATGCTTAATGGAGTACCAATGCCATGATATGGAGATATTGTCAATTATTTAATCTGCAAAGCAATTCCACCCAACTTCAGCTATCAACAGAAGAAGAGATTCATGGATGGGAGGATCTATACCATTATTACAAGAGATGCAGTGGCGGTCTGATTCACCGATGCATATTGAATGAAGAAATTCAAAGCATACTGCACCATTGCCACTCATCGCCCTACAATGGACACATGGGTCCTACCAAAACTACAGCAAAAGTTTTACAATCAAGTTTTTTTTGGCCCACTTTGTTTAAAGATGCTTGAACTTTTACTCTAACATACTACAATTGCCAAAGGACAGGAAATATCTCAAAGAGAAATGAGATGCCACTCACAAACATACTTGAAGTTGAACCATTTGATGACTTGGGTATGGACTTCATGGGACCATTCCCATCATTTTTCAACAACCAGTACATACTCCTAGTAGTCGATTACGTGAAAAGATGGGTGGAGGCGATTACTTCTCTGACAAACGACTTATGAGTGGTTGCAAAATTCTTAAAACACACCATCTTTACTAGACTCAGAGTACTACAAGTAATCACAAGCAACGGAGGAAGCCACTTCTGCAATAAGCAAATAGAATAACTGCTCAAGAAATATGGAGTCATACACAATATCACCACACCATACCACCCGCAAACGATAGCAAACAAGGCTAAAATCTCAAACCATAGATCAAACGCATACTTGAGAAGACGGTATCCCAGTCATGACGAGTAAAGTCAAGGCAACTCGATGACGCTCTTTGGGCATATCTCACTGCATTCAAGACTCCAATCAGGACAATTCTGTTCTGCCTTGTCTATCGCAAATCTTGCCACCTACCTATTGAACTAAAGCACAAAGCATATTAGGCAATAAAAGTTTTAAATTTTGATATGAAATCTGTAGGAGAAAAGTGTTTACTACAACTCAATGAGCTTAAGGAGATTTGACTCGATGCTTATGAGAATTCAAGGATGTACAAGGGAAAGACAAAATTCTGGCAGGACAAACGCATCAAACAGTAGGTAATTGTTAGCAATCTCACGACACGTACACAGGTTGTAGATTGTAGTATATAAATTATCAATCCACAAGGAATTTAGGACTATAAATTTTGCTTTTTAAACACTTTCGTATTGAATGTAAAGAGAATAAAGTTGATAAAATGAAATGAAAAATAGAAAAGTGAGAAAATAAAATAAAATTTAGAACTAGAATAAGTATTAGAAAACAAGGATGCGAGTACCTAGGATCTAGGGTTTCACATGCGTCTTTTGAAACAGGTAGCAGTATAATTATTTAATCTAGATATTGTTTGTTAAAGGAGAATAAATATTAATTTATTCTTAAACCTTCTCTTGAAACCTACAAAGCGTACCGTAATTTTTTAACCATCTATTTTCATGGAATTAAGTTAATTAAAATCTATTAAGTTTTGTGGTTTGTTCATGGAATTCCTCAAGGTCATGCCTATTCTCATAATTTTAAATTTTTCAGTTTCAATGTTTTGATTATCATATTTTAGATTTCCACATCTCGGTTCCATCACCTAATATATGAATCATGCCAAAGTATAAGCCCATTTACAAACAATTATTAAAATAACAAGATATTAAATTAACAACAATATCTATCATAAATAAATTAAAACCACACACCTCGCTACATTGTACACATGCTAATTCTAAATCCTAGATTTAAAGGTTAGTTGAGCATTTAAGTTCAAAATAAAATTAAAATTCAAACTCATCTTAAACAAAACAATAAAAATTAAAAAGGAAAAAAGAAAAAAAAAGCCTAATTAGTTGGAAGCCCAATGGTGTGTAGGCTACTCTACGCAACTCGGCGCTCCGCCTCTTGCCCTTTGGTCTCCGCCTCCTCTCCACCCGCTGCTCTCTCTCTCTCCTAATTTCTGCCTTGGAAAATCTGTACACCCCAAAAGTCTAGCCATGCTCTCTATTCATAATAGGAATTTTAAGCTGGCTCAAAATTGCGTATCCATGCAAATTGAAGATGGACGCCTAGAAATTGATCTGGCTGGAAGGTGCAATGCGCTGATCTCATGGACGGCTGAGGTCGATTTTGCGCACCAAATTCCGATGCACTGAACGGTGGGATCTGCATGATTGCAAAGGGAGGTGGAGATCGGTCTGCTGGACACAATCTCCTTTGCTAAATGGATGGCTGGAAATACCTTAGGCTGTAGCCTGGAATTTTAATTTAAAAGAGGGGTCCAAATTAATTCGAACGGTGGTGATTTGCTGGAGGTTTAGGTATGGTGAAACAAAATCAGAACGATCAAATTTTATGGACGGCTTTGATGTGAACAGATGGCCTGGATTGGCATTTGGCTTGAACGGCGGAGATTTCTGAAGTTTTTGGACGACATGCGTTAATAGATGGATTTCTGGCTCTGTATTTCTGCATGGGATCTGAACGGTCTGGATTGATTATTTTTAGAAGCGTGGCAACCTGGTTGGAATTCATGCATAGATTAACGTGAATTTGAGGAGCATGATCTGCATGGTTTAAATCGAACGGTTGAGATTGATGGAAGCTTGGAAATTTCTGACATGGACAACAAGACGTGCTAGTCGGTGAAGATTTTAGCATCTAGTACTTGGACGGTTAAGCTTGCTGCACTTAATCTTGGACAGTTTAAATTTCTTGTGGGCCGCATATCACTCGTTTGGATGGCTGGAATTTCAGATTGGGCGGTGGACAGCTTGATCGTGGCTTGGACGTTGCATGGTGGGCCCCACTCCTTAGATTTTCAAATCTGCATAAAAAATATTTAATTCATTAGCTCATTAAATTTATTAATGGGTTACTAACATAAAAGTTATTTCAAATCCATTTGATTTTATGGCAACAAATAAAATGTAATTTTGAGCGAAAAAGATAACAAAAATTATTTAAATCACTTGCAATTAATATTTAATACCCAAATGTTGCAAATACACATTTTAAAATAAATTCCAAATTAAACTCAATTAATTACCCATCAAATTAGAGCAAAATACCCACAAAATATATTATTTATTACCAATTATCAGTAATCAAAGCAAATAACTTAGTTTTGTTATTTAACTCTCGTTTTAATATTGTTTCTGTGATGACCAGGTATTTGTATATTATCATGATTATTACTATTGATTCCCAGCCATGAGATAATTTATAAATATGCTACTAGGAATAAATAATGTTTTGATATTGTAGGTTGTATAAGGCACCGTTCATGAGCATATTAAACACAAGTATGAGTTGTGGCATTGACATGTTTTTGTAGTTGCTCCACCTATTTATGATATGATTTATTAGGTATTGATTTTGAGGTGTATGATTAACGTGTTGTTTGGGGCAATATGACTATCATCCACCTTGCAGAGTAAGTATGAGGTTCGACCTACCTAGTCAGGTACGAGGGTCAGGGAGCAGCAATCCTTATAGGGGGTGAAGGGGGCAGCTGCCCTGGAGAAAATTTTAATTTACTAAGTTATATAAATAGAAAAAGCAAGTTGTAAATTGTATTTAGGCTCGGCCCATGCTCGGGCCCGGCCTGTCTCAACGAAGGCTTAGTTAAAACGAGAACCGACCTGTGAGGGCTTCATTTGTGACGCACCCTCTTTCTCTCTTCTTCTCCTCTCTCCTGCTGTTTATTCTTCTTCATTTTCCTTTTCTTCCTAGTTTCAAGCTTGCCCTAGACCACGTTAAAAGCTCTTTCAAACTTCTTTGAAGATCATCAGTTCATCTCAAGGAAGCTCGAAATCCTAGAGATCCAAGTTTATGGTCACTATTCTTGAGAGAAAATTGCGATCGAGGTAAGTAAATATCGTCTCTTTTCAAATTAGTGATAAAATCCAGTCTTAAACATAAAATAGAGCTAATGGGAAGAGGTAATGCTCAACAATCTCGTGTTTTGGGGACTTAGAGTTCGTGATTCCTTATGGTTAGTACGGTTTAAGGAAGAAACAAATGTTGCTATGTGGCTTTTGTAAAATAGATGACCGTTAACAGTTTTATATCATTGAATATGATCTTGCTTCAGTGGGGTAAATCGAGAGGAGAAACTAGAGGTCCCACCTTCGGTATCTATCATGTGTTCGATGAAAAGCTTAGGTGATAGTGAGTATGCTAAATTTAGAGTAAACCTTATTCACTTTGCTAATGTTATATGCGTGGTGTGTGACATTTGCTCCTCTATATTATGGATAATGTATTATTGTTATGGATGATGTATTATTCAAGAGGGTGATTGTAAAGGGTCGTTCATGACCCTTGGTTGACATAAGAAGAGGGTTGTTCATGGCCCTTGGTCGACATGAGAAGAGGATTGCTTGTGATCTTTCTGTTTATGTATGGTTTTATGCATATATTCTTGGGTGTGGGGGTTGAACACATGTGTCTTGTATGATTATTTAAGAATCATCTTTCTACAATACTGTCATGGCATGTGCATTCAAAGTTTTACTCATTTCTACTTTGGGCTAATTGCTATTTGTTGAAGCTGTATTTATTGGTTTATTGTAAGCCTTTCTGACTCTTTTGAGGGAAGAGGAGGACTCAAAATTTTGGTTTTTTTGGAGGCATTCTCGAGACAAAAAAAGGGTCAAAGAAGAGCTTTTGTTACTAAAGAAGAATATGAAGGAAGAGGGAAAATGTTTATTTAATGGTAGAAGTTGTAATGGAAATAGGAGTCCGATTCTATACTCCGGGGAGCATTGAGCTTCAATGCTCCTACTCTAGACAATTTTTTTTTCAATTTTTGGTATTCATATTTTAGTCTCAACGTAAAGAACTCATATATGACACTTTACATTTTTGAATTAAAAAAACCTTTTTCATGTGCCCATGCATGAATAGGGCTGCTTCTCATTTTTAAAATTTTAAAATTGTAAAAATAAAATATGCAAAATTGCATGGACAAAACCATCGTGTTTGGGTTACTTATGAAAGACAAAAATATTTAAAAATTAAAAAGTGAAGAAAAACTAAGCTTGGTGCTATTGGAAATATAGGACCGGAGGAGAAGCAGCAAAAGCTATTCATTAATTAACACACAAATCAAAAGAGAAGATTTAAACGTTGCTATTTTCAATAAAAAAGCTATTATCACATCAACATCTAATGACCAGATGCTTGATATGAGTATATATGAGTGTATACATGTGTGTAACAATTAGAAGCTTGAACCTAAATTTGGATATTAACTTTCATCTAGACAAAAAGGGTATTATTACCAAAGCCTTGACAAATGATATGCACCATAGACTCCAACGGGCGTCTGTCCATTTCCATCTACCGCCACAACACAATAAAACAAATTGAAATTTGAATATTTTATTTGTCTTTTTTAATTGATACTTATATATATGGAAGCCAATTGTATACGCCCAGCATGCAGCGCTGCATGCTCCCGGTTATTATAATCCAAAATAAGGTTATGATTCGAAACAAAGGGATGTTTTGAATCATAGCCCTTAAATAATTTGTATTTGAAAAAATAATTTTACAACACCAAAGCAAGTTTTCGATGAAACCCGGGTTTGTAGAACGTTGTTGCACATGTATCTTACATCTACATTTCGATTTTTTATATCCTTATATATAATTATCATATTTATTTTATTTTTATTTTGTTACTCTCCTAATAATTAATCATATCATATTATATCACTCTCTCACTTTTTAAAAAATTTATCTTTAATTTATCTTATTTTGTTCTGATTATCAAACAAATTCAATATATAAAGAATGATTTAAAACAATCTTTAAACACAAAACTATGTCCAGTTGGTTGCTTTATACATTTTAAAAGTTATTTTGAATATCCGAACCATTTAAAATATTAATGATATGTTTCTAGTTATAATGCAAAAAATTATACATTTTTAAAAACTTTATTGTACTATGGGTAGGTTTAGCATCAAGTAAAAAAAAAAATTTCGACACATTTTGATATAATTTGACATTTTAATTACCCAGTAATTTTACCTTTTCTATTTTTATCTGTGTATTCAAATTAATTTATTTGATTTTTATTAGACTATTCTATCTTTTTTAATTTTTTTTTTCTTTACTTCTAAGCATTGCCCGGGTTTCATCATCTGATTCTTTAACTTTTTTCAAAAACTTTCTAACAATTTCGCACTTTTTTTTAACTGATTAACGAATTCGCCCCATATATTTGTTTTCAAATTTTCAAAAATTTTAATAGTTTGATACAACTGTCTCTCAAACGACAATAAATATCTGTACATGTAAATTTTCCATTAAAGTGAATTTTGGAATCATAAATTGAATATACTTATTTATAGTATAAATAATTTAGTCGAAAAAAATTATAATAAAAAGTAAATGGCTGGACAAAAGTGATCATTCCCTAGGTATAAATTATTCATAATAATACGTCATGGTTCGGGTTGGAGTGGCGCAGAGTCAAAACTGAGCGGTTAAGAATGGAGAGAAAGTACGGGGCAGAGGTGGGAGATTTTGATGGATTTTGAGAAGCTAAAAGCTCCATCCATCGTATTCGTACCACTCCTCGACACGTCTCTGTCGTCCCGGGTGTCGAGTCCATAATATTTTTTTCACCTAATTCACGCAACCCAACCCAACCCATAAGTTGTTCACGTGCAGGGCCTGATCTCCCCGGCCCACACATGTACACCACACAACTGCAATATGTACACCGTCAGTCAACTTGAATTCGATCATGGCTTAAAAATATTGGTGAGACATTAGACCTGATTACGCACGTATATATACAGGGAATGATTAAAAATTCAATATGCTAAGTTGGCTGCAAATGGCCTCACCTTAATGACTAATTACAATTCAACCCATCGAATGTATCTAGAATTATTTATTAATTATAAAACTGAGTTTCGTCTAAGTCAAAGATGAGCATGTGCCTCCATCAGCTTAACAAAATTATTTAATTTGTATATTATTTTTGGAAAAGTGGTGTATTCAAGGTTTAAACTATCTAAAACATCATTTACACGTCCGTAGTATTATTACATTATAGTTTAAACTTTAAATTATCTTAAATATCATTTACATGTGGATGAATAATTATATAGTATTATTACATTATAATGCATCCATAAATTGATCTAAGTTATTTTCTTAATTTACCCATGATTAAAAACATTTTTAAGCGAGTACAACTCACTTTAAAATTTAATTGAAATGATTTTTGGTCCCATGATGGTGCCAATAATGCTAAGTCAACTGATTAATTAAAATTTAATATGGATCCTATTTGCATCAAATTTAACCCTGATATCTATAACCATATCTCTAGAAAATAGGTTTGCATTAAATGGATTTTTAAAATTTTTTACGTTTAAATTATTTAAAATGTAAATTAATAGTTATATATTTATGGGCCTTTGCTTGTATGAAACCGAGTGCAACCATTTGGATTATATTTACAAATTTTGCTTGCAATTTTTTTTATACTCACGAATTTTTTAATATTGCTCTCGTACTCACAAAATTTTCACATAACTCTTCTTGTACCCGAGCCACTTAACGTTCATCAACTATGTTTACATTTTCATTTTTTTATTTTTTATCTTTTTGAAATGCCCAAATTATCCTCCACATCCTTCACCCTCCTGCGAATAGTCGTCTCCGCCAATCATCTTCTTCCCTAATTGTCTTCTCCGTCGATCATCTTCTCCGCCAATCGATCTACCATCCCACAGAGGTGTCGTTCTTACCGGAACTCGCCGGATCTGGTGCACCCATCCCGTCTTCTTCCATCCATTAAATTTGACGATTGGATTTACTGACCAAAAAATCAAAACCCATCAATTCCCAAATATACCCACATCGGACAAAATGACGAACGGCCGGAAACCGTCCAAAAAAGCTATCACTGTGAACCTTAATCAGACTCACCATTCTCTTCTCCCAACTCAAAATTCTCCGATCTTCCCCAGGTTCCGGCGGCTCGTGTACTACAAAATGAGGGAAGCGTCCGTTTCTATCCTATTAACAGCATGACAGAAGCGTGCATAACCAGCTCTTCCGCAGGACAAAAAAGCTGTGAAAGCCATAATCCTTAGAGCATGAATGTCGACAAAGCGAAAAAATTGGATAAAAGGCAAGGGTATTTCAGTTATCCCATGGAAGAGGGTAGAAACAGAGGATTCTTACTCGAAGGAGTCAGAAAAGCACCACTTGAAATAGATGGGAAGCTCGAATCCGTAGACCGGAACAGTGGCCGACTACTTCGCACTGACCATGAAAGACAAAGTTGCGGGGGATAAAAGCAGGGAGAGGATGTAGAGGAGCGCGTGCATTAGGTCGTACTTCCGGCGAGGCTTGGCGTCAGCGCTGGAGGAGACTGGTACTAGCGGGCCGCTCATAGTAGAAAAATTAGCTGCCACCTTTGAGTCCGGCATCTGAATCGGTTTCCGGTCGTTCGTCATTTTCGAGCTCCGGCGAAGAAGACGATGGGCAGAGTCGACGATTTGCAGGAGGGTGAAGAGGGACGTGGAGGGTAATTTGGGCATTTCAAAAAGATAATAAATAAAAAATGAATAGAAAAAACCCAAAATTCCTTGGAAGTACCCACGAACCACGATGTCAGCGACTGTCAGTTAAATGGGATGGTTATGACGGTTGCATGGGTTAACTTTTTGGAATGACGAAATTGCCAAAACAAGCATGCCTAAGAAATTTCGAAATCCCTAACTCCCAATTCGTATCCCAAGCTGCTGGAGCCACTGCTCCTCTTCTTTCTCTCTATCAAAGCTTGCCCTCCTTTCTCTTTGCTCTTTCTCTTCTTTCCCTCCTTTCAGTTTTAGAAATCGACGATCCAGAAGGTTGTTGAAAAATGCACTATCGATAGCGGACCAAGTCAGACGGGGACGACATCTCCCTATTTAGCTGCTGGAACCTATGGATCGACCATTGCTCCCTGTCCCGCTGCACAGACGGCCTGATTAATGCGATCATGGGTCCAATGGCAAACAGGGAGGTAAGGGCGATCATGGGTCCGGAGGTAAGGACGACCGAATCCGAGCAAGGGCAAACAGCAACAGAGGTGTTGGATTCTAGCTACATTTTAATCGTAGGATTTAACGAAGTATAGCAAACGGGGTTAACGTGGGGGCGAATTTGACATTTCACCATGTAGTTAACAGCTATTTGGGTGGTTTGTAACGTCGCGGGTACATAAAGAATTACTGAAGAAATATTGCAGGTATAAGAAGAATTACTAAAATATTATGAGTATGAAAGAAATATTGGTCAAATGTCATAGATGTAAAGGTAATTTCTCAAACAAAAATATAAACATAGCTTACGGACATAAAGGGGTTTGGGTATAAGATGAATTATGTGAAAAGTTCAGTGGTATAAAAGAAAATTTCAAAATCCATACGTATAAAAAGAATTATAGGAAAAATTTGTAAATATATTTACAAATTCTCCTATTTTTATTTATTTAAAACTATTTGTTTCACCTCACTATCTAAAGTGAACTTAATTAAAAACTTTTATAATTTATAAATTAAAAAATGATTACAAAGAACTCAATAATTTGTACTTGTTACGGACTATGTAAAATTTGAATTAAAAAAATTTATATGATACAAATAGTCAGTAGAACATGCAAGGCTTGGATTAAAAAAAAAATAGAAAATTAAGGGTGTGTTTGACAACAACAAAAAGTTGTCAATTTAAAACTTTTCAATATAAAACTTTTCACTCTCCACAACTACCCTATTTTTTAATTATTTTTTCACATTTTTCTATATAAATATCCTACTTTTCAATCATTTCTATACAACTACCAACACAATAAATCTATATATTTCAACTTTATCCTATTTATTCCTCATTATTACCCCTATCATATCACATCATTTGACAACTTCTCATCTCTACAACTTTTCATC
The DNA here is from genome assembly GCA_030490835.1 of Annona cherimola. Taxonomy (NCBI): domain Eukaryota; kingdom Viridiplantae; phylum Streptophyta; class Magnoliopsida; order Magnoliales; family Annonaceae; genus Annona; species Annona cherimola. The sequence goes on from CM059974.1 coordinate 41,562,727, forward strand.
AAAAGTTTTATCTATTCCCAAACACACCCTAAAAACCCAAGGGTGTATGGAGTGCACTCAATTTCATGAAAGCATAGAGTGCACTTAATTTCACGCATTTAAATTTTACATTCATTGTCACCTACGAGTAGGCAAGTGGCAGGGGTGTTGCCCCTGGGATGTAGAGTTCTGATTTCGACTAAGTTTACGTCTACATCCTTTTAGGTTGGATTGTGGGGCGGCGTGAGCTAAAAGATATAGAAATTGTAATTGAGTTGAGTTTGTAAACTACATGTTTTATTTTTTTTAAAAAAACCCTGATTGGAAACTTGTATATTCAAAGTATTTAACATTATTTAAAGGTGAATATATATTCATTAAAATTAAAAAATATTCAAAATAAATATAATGAAAAATCCTACGGAAAGTGAAAATTTCAAGTGTGCTTGCTTGGACACAAAAAATGTTAACAAAAACTTATCAATTTAAAACTTTTTACTCTCCATAACTATCTTATTTTTAATTATTTTTTTACATTTTTCTATACAAACAACTCTACTTTTCAATAATTTTCACTAACTATCTATACAACTAACATACTTATTTTAACTTTATTCTGATGACATGTCATCATTACCCTTATTATATTACACAATTTTCTTTTAACTTATAACTTTTATCTTGAAAACTTTCCATCAAAAAGTTTTACCAAACACATCAGCAATTGGAAGAACATTTTTCTAAAATTATTTCTAAGAAATATATGACTTCTATAGTGAGTGCCTTTCTTTCATAAAGAAAGAACAAATCGAAATTGGAAGATATTTATTTATTTTTTGATAGGCATTCATATATTACATTATCTCAGCAGTTATCACAATAAAGACCGGAGAACTTCTTACAATTTTTTCTATACACTATTCTAAAAATATCTCAAAATATCGCACCGCTAATACTGGAAGATATTTATTTATTTTGACGTGTAAGAAGTACAAGAAAAAGATCTAGGCGGCTGGAGAAATGCAAGAAAGATCTTCTTTTCTTTCCATTTCATCCCTACCACTATTATCAATTTTAGACCAAACCAAATCGTACAGCTGGACCATATGAACCAATGGTCCACTGGCCGATGGCCATCAATCTGGTCTATGCTGGTTTGGCACGAAAAGAACAATATTTTAAACTTTTCTGTTCTTAATAAAAAAATATATGAATTGGTAGGTAATTATTGCATTTACAGTGTAGTTAATCTATGGTTTGAGTTTTTAAACTTAAATGATATTATTTTAAAATTTTTAACTGTATCGGTAGATTAATTGAATTAGACTATAGAGAGCATGAACAGGATGCTAGAACACAGTTTCAATAATATCTATTAATATCCAGGAAAATATATAGATTCAGGGTTGATTTATCAGAAAAAGATTCTGGGGCAAAGTTACATTTACATAGTTTCATCACACTTTCAAATGTACCCCTTAAGTTATTAGAGGTCTTAATGGAGGCCTTTCCATCGTGGGAGGTCAATTTCCTTCGTCTGATCTCCTTTCCTTTGCATCTCCCTCTCGTCATTGAGATGAAAATGTAATCTTCCATACCTCCCCTTAAATCTGGTTCTCTCTTCTCTCTTATGTCCTCTTCCGCTCTGAAAAATCCAGCCTTCATGGAGTAAGGGATTTTGCCTACTTGATTCTGGCTTGAAATTTCAAAATTGGAGATCCTAATCAAATTTGCTATTAGAATTTGAGGTTGCCAAGTTAAAACAGACCTCACATGCAATGGATTTCGTCGTTCAGACTAGAAATCTGGTGGTTTTAGAATAATCCAAAAATATATATTTTTATTTTTTTGAAATTTTTTTATAAACATATTAGTCTAGTTATATTTAATTTATATGTGTATATATTTATTTTAAATTTTTAAATATATGGATATTTAAGTCATCATTTTAAATAATTTAAAATTACTTAAATACCCTTATATTTAAAAATCCAAAACAAATATATACATATAGCCAAAAATGGTAAAACTTAATTTATAAATTAAATATAACTAAATTAACATGTTTATAAAAAAAATTTCAAAAAAATAAAAAATATGTATTTTTAGACCATACTAGATTTGTTGCTATGGAGCTTTTCTCCTTGGCCGACTAATTCTTTATTTGCTGACGAAGAGGAATCTACTGGTAGTGATTTCCGACCATTTCCATGGAGCTCGATCGAGGTTGGAGGAGAAACTGCAGCCGTGGCTTTGTTATGTGGGGATATGAGATGCTAGCTGACTGTGATTAATGGCTACCAGCATCCCTCTTATCTCAGCATGAAGGTTTTGCAATGTTGGGATAATTGGATTATCGTTAGATCACTCGCCATGCCTGAGTGTAGAAAATTACAGGGATTAAAGCTGTGCACTTGTTAATTTTGTGATCGATTGTGTTATCTTTCCATCACGTACACCTTGTCATCAACCAGCGCTATTTTCTGAATTAGAGTTGTTCAATTGCCAATTGCAATAGAGGAAAATTTGTTTGATATTTATATTTGTTAAATGAATTAGCTATGGGCTAAGAGGAAAATGGTTATTGAAGGTTTAAAATCATACCAAAGCAACCTGTTATTGATTCGGAGTGCAACGGGAAGAGGTGCAAATTTCATTGCTTGCATTTATTTGCTTAAAATTACAACCCATATAGCTTAGCATCATAAATTTCCAAAAAAAATCTTACATTTTCAAACATATTCTATCAGCGAAGGTTTGGTTGGCATCGGTTAATTTTTTTAAGGATTAAAATGACTCTATAAACATTTTTGTGAAGTGTCTTTATAAACATTCTTAATACCTCTAATATAAAATCTTTGATTTGCAACAACCATTTTCATTGCAATTGTGAATAAAATAGTTGTAAATATGTATTATAAATTTATATAGACAAAAAATATATTGACAATCAATTCAGCAAATACTATATGAGTATACCTATTTCATTTTTATATTTCTCATATACATAATATATCTTTGTACGATATGAAATAAAATATAAGAAACTACCCAAAAATATAAATTACTTATTTTTAAAATATTTTTAGATTGAAATACATGTGGTGTCTTTTACATTTAAAAATTTCCACCATGAATAATATTAAAAATAATTTTCTAATATGTAATAAAAAAATAAAATGAAAGGCCCTAACTTATAATTTTTATTGGAATTAAAATTAATATCTTTACAATACTCTATATTGTTAGGCACTTTCCTTTATCTTTTATTATCTTTTAGAAATTTAATTTTAGCATTGTTCGTGATACAAATTAAAATATAAACTAAAAAAATTAAAATTTTTAATTTTCTCTTAGTTTGTGTATTTTCTTATATTTTTCTATTATATGCACAAAATTCGTAGAGAAATCTTATCAAGGAAAAATTATATTGACATATTAATTATCAAGATTCTATATAAACAAAATAATATTATTATATATTATTTATTTAAATAATTATCATTTTCACCATAAAATAAATCATAATATATTATAAATTTATAATTTTTTGATAATATATCAACTTGTTAAAGTTTTAAAATCAAGTTTGATATATATATATATATTAACATGTCACCTCCTTGGATTACCAAACAAAACTTGATGGAGGATAACTCTAAAGTAGGGATAAATGCTGTAAGAGCCTCTACTCAACTTTGAACTTTAGACCTTCAATCAATTGGTCATCCAAGTGGTGACACTTACACATATTTGGAAAGAAGCAATTTAGGGCATGTTTGGCAATCTTTAAAACTTTTCACTTTGTACAATTACTTTATTTTTTAATCATTTCTTCACATCATCCTATACACCTACTCTACTTTACAATCATTTATACACAAATATATATACAATCAACTTATCTTTTTTAACTTTATTTTCTTTATTCCTCATCATTATTTTTGTCATATCACATTATTTTTTTTTTATCAATTCAACGACTTTTACACAAAAAATTTTCATTAAAAGTTTTATCACCTCCAAATACACCCTTAGTGAAATATATTTTCTATTTTCTCAATGTAGACAAGCTTCGATTGACCCTAGGAAATTATTTTTGTGAATTCTAAACCCTTTGATATATTTAATATATCATTCCTAATTTGAAAAAAAAAAACTTAACCATAGGAATATATAGAATTTGTAAATCTTACATAAGAAAACTTAGTAGAGAGAGTATATTTAAAAAACTATAAATGATAAAGGAGAAAAGTTTGAAAAATGGTAAATTAATAAAAATGATATAAATATCGTGGCGCCCCAGCTTGAGCGTCAGAACATTAGCCTTACTCCGGGACCGTTATTGATTGATAAACGTGATCAGGATTGTTGCTCTGTCACACGATGTGATTTATTGAATATTTATCCACTTACTCTTGACTCCTTAGGAGTTTATATCATTTAACACATTCTAATTTCCATCAATTGCCCTTTTAGGTCATTATAACATCTGAATATACACATGTTATATCATAAAATTCATATTCAATCATAATATAATAAATCATACCTTAACATTTGTCCATAAAATTTTTCTCCATCCATAGTCACATAACATAACATTATTCTTATACAACATTAAAACAATCATTTAGGGTCATCATAAAATCATTCATTTATAAAGTCATATACAGGTGTTAATAAAAGTTCATTATTCTTTAAAGCTCCACCTGTGCTCCTTGCTTGATGCTTCCTTTCACCTATCTTTGAGTTTGGAAAACAAAATCGTGATTCGAAACTCAATAAGAAAGCTATAAGGTTTTCAGGCAATTTAGTTTGCAGGCAATATATTTTCATTTAAAACATCTTGGAAAGCAAATATTATACCCACCGAGGGTATATTATAAAAAGATAATTCCTTATACCCGTCAAGGGTATATCATAAACAATACAATGCATTATTTTTAAACATGACATCATAGAATGGTGGCTAGCTAGGTAACCATCCATCTCTAACGTCTCTCCCAATCCAGGGAGGCGCTATCGGCCTGAGGCCTATCTTAGCGACTTGGCCGCACCAAAGGGGGACAATCGGTCCGCTTACACCTTTAAGGTGGACCTCATGCTTTGTGCACATGAACCTTTCATAAACATCAGTTTGACATGCTAGCATGATTTTGCGTTCATAATTCATGTTTCATCACTTGTCATAAGTAATTGAGAAAGCATCGAACAATTCATTTAACATATTGGAAATATCATTTCAATATACAATTGGGATAAAGAAATGACCATCCTTAAACATCTTATAAAGAATTTAAATAATTCATTTGCTAACCCATACAAATAGTTAGAACATCAATGCAAATATTTTATCATATTTGATAAAACAAGAAGCATTTAGAAAATGCTTACTTACCTCTTTTGCCTTAGCTTTCCTAGTCAACTTTCTGTTTACTTTTGCCTATACATAAGAATGACATTGCATTCATAAAAATTTCATTTGCATGCATACATTCAGTTTTCCAACCCATAATTCATTTCACACACAACCAACTTGAATTTCAAGCCGAGTACACATACATAGCACTCACTTGTGTATCATATCATCCATTCCATATTGCGTTTTAAACTCATATGTAGGGTAAACACATAATAACCATTTATTAATCATCATGTGGGGGTTCATACCTCCCATTTATCATTTTTCATATATTTTTCACTTTTCCTACGTCGATGCTCATTTTAAGCACATAGTTGACGTCTTAGGCTTCATATATTAAACTCAAAATTTGAGATTATACTTAATCATCAAAACAGAAACATAATCATGCATTTCATCAAATATTCATGCATTTTTTCATTTTAACAATTCATATAAGTCATTTATCATTCAACTATACATGTCCTTTCACATATATTCAACTTACAACACATATCTTATGTGTTTCTTAAAATTTTTCAACTCCTAATCCAGCATGATTAAATCCTTTAATTAACACATAATTTAAGGTTTATTTCTGGAATTTTAATTCATTTATCAAAGGGTTCCAAAACAGCAACTTTGGGACCCGTTGTACATCCTTTCAACGCCTCTTTTGATACTTAAATCAAAATAGATTTTTAATCTATAAATTCCAGAAATTAATCATACTTTTTTAACCCAAATTTAGGGTAATATCACATATTTAAAATCCATATATTGGTTGCTTCCAAAACAGCAAACTTTCTACATATGTTTTGGACACCTTGTGCACCCCTCTTTGGACACCTCTTTGCATACCCTTAAAAATCAGATTTAGGGCATACCTTCCCAACTTATTTTGGCCATCCAAAGTACCCTAATCCTAGGGTATTTTAACCTCTAAATCATTCATGATTTAATTATTTACAAAACAGCAACATGTTATACATATAGGGTACCCATTTTAGCCCCATTTGGACGTTCCCATGCATGTACCACAAAAAAAAAATCAGATTTAGGGCTCTCTTCCACCCCATGTAGGACATCCAAATGGTCTTTAATTTAGGAAACTTTACCCTACAATTCATCTAGATATCATTTAGGCAAATCCTTGCATCATATTTAACATAAAAGATGGAAAATCGGGTAATACATGAAACCCTAAGTTCCATCCTTGCTAAAATCGTTAGCATATACCCAAATCAACATGTATAATCCATAAGAACATGAATCATGTCCTAATCATGGTGCTTAAATGAAACAACAATTTATCTTAGGGTTTTAAGAAAATTCAAGATAGGTTCCATCTCAAAATCAACCCTAGCTTCCATTTTCTCCCTCTTGAATCTTTGATTCCATATATAACAATCAATCCTCATTCAATACATTAATCAAGGGCATTATTAATCATCCTTGAAAGGTTATTTATGAATCATATTCATGACCCATAATTAGAGGTAGAAAACTTGGTTTAAATGATTCAAAACTCTAGATACACTTACTTGAATTGAATCAACCTTAAATCCAAACTTCCTTAGCTTGAATCCCTTTCTTTCTTTCCTTTTTACTTCTCCTTTTATCCTCCATTTCCCTTCCTTCCTTGCTGGTCTTGGGCACGTCCTAGGGCTACCTTGCTTGAAAATTTTCCCCTTTACAATTTTTTTACCAAAGTGAACGTCCTTACTATGTATATAGATACTTTGATATATTTTTTTAATCATCCTGTGAGACCCACTTGCCACATCCTGGATAGTGTAATTTATGTCTCACTTATCCATTGATGATTTGGCTCAACCACATCCAAGTAAAATGGCTAATTATCCCATTTTTAAAATTCCAAATCTAAGCTCATAAGTGAGCTACTTAGCTCCCTCAATTGGGCGTCCGCATGGCTGCATGGTGTGGCTTGCTTGGCCACCAATCAACATCCATTTATGTGCATTTACATGCTCTCTCTTCATTAGCTTAGCTAGGTTTTGACTTAGGTAAATAAAAAATAAAAAATCAAGCAAGTGCATAGCCTTGAACGTCCACACTAGGGGTGTTAACGGATCGGGTTGAACGGGTTGGAGCCTAATCCTAATCCTAACTCATTTAATATATCTCAACCCTAATCCGTTTATTAACCCATTTAAAAAACTTCAACCCTAACCCATTTACAACCCATTTAATAAATGGGTTAACGGGTTGTTAACGGGTTGTGTTTGTTATTAATTTTCATGCTAAAAATCTTCAATAAAGTTTGTAAATTTAAATAAATTAAGGGTGTGTTTGTTTGGGGCCAAAACTTGTCAATTAAAACTTTTCAATACAAAACTTTTCACTCTTCATAACTACTCTATTTTTTAATTATTTTTTTCACATTTTTCTATACAAACTACCCTACTTTTCAATCATTTCTACACAACTACCCATACAACTAACCTATCTATTTTAACTTTATTCTCTTTACTCCTCATCATTACCCCTATTATATCACATCATTTTCTATCAATTTGACAACTTCTACCTCTAAAACTTTTCATCAAAAGTTTTACTTCCAACCAAACATACCCTAAATAATTCGAAGCTAACATACCTGAATTTAATTTATTTTGGCTTGAGAACATCAGCGCCAATCTCAAGTCATCTGTTTAATGTCAATTCCTGTTATAAATCTTATATATATATTATAATATATTATATTAAATGAGTTATACGGGTTGCATGGGTTAAATAAACGGGTTGGACGGGTTGCGAAGCCTCAACCCTAATCCGTTTATTTAATTAAATAGTTAAACGGGTTGGCGGATCATAACCCATTTATTCAAAAATTCCAACCCAAACTCATTTATTAACGGGTTGAACGAGCGGGTTAACGGGTTGACCATGACCATTAACACCCCTAGTCCACACACATGCCACACACACAAGCCTCCTTGAGCTAGGTCATTAGCCCTTTAAATCAAGCGTTAATGCAAGGGATATATCATGAATTTTTCTATTCAGGTAACTCACAAAATTCACTTGAAATTACTTCCTTTTGACACCTCATTTGTGCCATTAAGCATTCATTTAATCTCTTTATCTTTTACATAAATGCAATGCTACTTTATGGTACATAAAGTCAAAGCTATATGCCTTTTTTTGACTAAGCATATTCTCATGATAATTAGCTTAATCAAATTCTTCCATAACGTTAATCATATAATTTAATCCAACCAGTTCAAATTTCGTCTTAATACGACTTTTCTATCTCAAGTTATAATCATTCGAAATTAACTTTTTGATTTGGCATGAAAATAAATAGTTATCATCCTAATCCCATCATATTTTTCTTAATCCAATCCATCCATAAGATTGGGCACAAAATTATGTGCTTATCTTTCAAATTTCATCTTAATTCGCCTTGTAGGCGTCAAGTTATAAATTTTCTAGCATTTTCCTACTTAATTCCATAATTATCATTCTAATTTTCATTAATCAAATCATGAAAATTAAAATAATTATTCATGACACATTAGCATTTTCCAATCCTCATTAAACCACTTTAGTCATATTGACTCACATTGAGCTATGACGATTAATCTTAACTACCATTCTTAATCACAACCCTAATTGCAAAATATCGCTAAATCATAAAATCATCCATAAATCAACCAATTCATACATGAATCATAATTATAGTTTAAATGCACTTATATGAGCCATACTTGGGTTTGGTATTACAATCCCCCCTTATAATAGGATTTGTTCCAAAACCGTTTACTTTTGAAATAATTGGGGATATTTTCTTTCTACCTCTTCCTTCAGTTCCCAAGTAGCCTTGCTTTTGGAATACTGGTTCCATTGAACCTTAACATACTCGATTTCTCTATTCCGAAGCTTCTATACTTTATGATCCAAGATCCTAAGTGGTCTTTCCTTATAATTCAAATGATCCTAAATTGGTACGTTTTCTGCTATTAGTACATGGGTCGGGTCTGGAACATACTTTCTTAACATAAAAATGTGGAAAACATTATGCACTAGGGCTAGCGCTAGAGGTAATGCTATTCTATAGGCTAACTTTTCAATTTTTTCTAATACTTCAAATGATCCAATATACCTGAGATTTAATTTGCCTTTTTTTCCAAATTTGTAACTCCTTTGAATGGCGTGACCCTTATAAAAATATGTTCGCCAACTTGGATATTCAAATACCTTCTCTTGCAGTCTGTGTAACTCTTTTGCTGATTCTGGGTTGTGAGTATACACTGGCGAATAATCTGTACTTTATCTGCCATGCATTGAAACAAGTTTGAGGGTAGCTTTTTCTCTCTAACTTCATCCCAGTTTAATGGTCTTCAAAACTGTCATCCATATAATGCTTCAAATGGAGCCATTTGAATACTAGCCTAATAGCTGTTGTTGTACGCAAACTCCGCTATCGATACGTATTCATCTCACGATCCTCCAAATTCTAATGTACACATACGGAGCATATCCTCGATGATCTAGTTTACTCACTTCGTTTGTCCATCTGTCTAGAGATGAAATGCCGTACTGAACTTAAGTTGGGTGCCTAGAGTTTCATGTAGACTCTTCCAAAATCGGGACGTAAACGTTGTATCCTGATCGGATATTATTGACTTAGGCACTCTGTGGAGTCGTACTATATCCTTGTAGTATACTTTGGCTGACCTTTCTACTTATCGGTCCTCTTTGTGGGTATAAAATGCGCAACTTTGGATAATTGATCCACTATTACCCATATGAGTCATTTCTTGCTTGAGTCTTAGGCAATCCTTCTATGAAATCCATAGTTATGTAGTCCCACTTCCATTCGGGAACTTCCAAAGACTGTAGTTTTTCAGGCATCCGTTGGTCATCTACCTTCACCCTTTGACATGTTAAGCACTTAGACACGTATTCAACGATATCTCTTTTCATGTTATTTCACAAATATCCTTTCTTGAGATCTCGATACATCTTAGTGTTTCCTGGATGCATAGAAAATGGCAAAAAATGCGCTTCCTTGAGAATCTATTCCTTCAATTCTCCTGAATTAGGTATGCATAGGCGACTTTTTGACCGATACATACCTTGTTCATCAATGACAAATTCATTCGACCTCCTTTTCTTCATCCTTTCCACATATGCATGTAGGTCGGTATTCTCTTGCTACGCAGTCTTGATCTGTTCAAATAAGGAAGATTATATGTGCATTTGTGATAATCTTGCTTGAATTCCAGGGGGACATACAATCAGTTCTAATTGCCTTATTTCTCAAAGCAATCCTTCCTCCTTTGTGATAAGGTGTGCTATGCTGGCATTTCTACTCAATGCATCAGCTACCATATTTGCCTTACCTGGATGGTATAAAATATCTAAATTGTAATCCTTTAACAATTCGAGACATCTCCGTTGCCTCATGTTCAACTCATTTTGAGTAAAAATATACTTAAGGCTCTTGTGATCCATATAAATCTCACACTAGCACCATACATATAATGTCTCCAAATTTTCAAGGCAAACACTACTGCAGTTAATTTTAAGTCGTGAGTAGGGTAGCTTACCTCATTAGGTTTCAATTACCGTGATGCATAAGCTATCACCTTGCCTTTCTGCATTAGCACGCATCCAGTCCCTTCCTTGAAGCATCACTGTAAACTACAAATTTCTCATTTCCTTCGAGTAGGGTTAGGATAGGCGCTTTTACCAATCGTTGCTTCAATTCTTGAAAACTGTGCTCGCATTCTTCAGACCATACATACTTAATTCCTTTACGAGTTAACCTCGTTAATGAGGCTGATAATTGCGAAAAGCCTTCAACAAACCTTCTGTAATAGCCTGCCAATCCCAAAAAACTCCCGATTTCTGTAATAGTCGTTGGTCTTGACTACTTTAATATCACCTCAATTTTCCGAGGGTCGACTTGTATTCTTTTTTTTTGAGATTATATGCTCAAGAAATGCCACTTGTTTTAACCAAAACTCACATTTCTTTAGTTTAACATGTAATTTCTCCTTCGTTAGCCTTTCTAATACTTTTCTTAAATGAAATTTATGATCCTCTTTCGACTTGGAGTAGATCAGGATATCATCAATAAATACAACTATAAATTGGTCAAGATAATCCTGAAATACCCTGTTCATCATATCCATAAATACAGTAGGGGTATTAGTGAGCCCGAAAGGCATCACTAAAAACTTATAGTGTCCATACCTAACTCGAAAAGCTGTTTTGTGAACATCGGTAGAACTTATCTTTAGCTGATGGTACCCTGATTGTAAATCTATTTTGGAGAACGTTTTAGCTCCTTTCAATTGATCGAATAAATCGTCAATTGTTGGCAATGGGTACTTGTTCTTTACCGTAACCCTGTTCAACTCCCTATAATCGATATATAATCTGAGACTCCCATCCTTTTTCCTTACAAACAGCACCAGAGCTCCCCAAGGTGATACATTGGGTCTGATAAAACCTTTATCTAGTAGCTCCTGTATTTGAGTTCTCAGTTCATTCATCTCTGTTTGTGTCATTCGGTATGAAGCCTTAGATATTAGAGTTGTGCCTGGTATGATGTCTATCGTCATGTCCATTTCCCTTTCTGGAAGTAATGTAGTTAATTCCTTTGGAAAAATCTCAAGAAATTCCTTAACCATCGGAATTTGATTTATATCCTCATTTGCTTTTTTTTTTTATACTTACTGATACCAGATATGTTTGACATTTTGGCGGACTATTTTAGCCGATCTCATGAAAGATATCAGTATAATTGAATTCTCAGGCTGCCTTAGCCTTCCAATGACTACATCTTTTTCCGGAGCAGTTTCAAATTGCACTTTTTTACTTTTGCAATCAATTATAGCTCCCCATTGGCTTAACCAATCCAAGCCTAGTATCACGTCAAACTTGGTCATGGGTAGTAGGATTAGGTCAGCTTCTAAAATCATCGACCCTATCCTAATTGGACACGCTTTACATACTTGGCTAGAGCTGGCTAACCTATAGACAGAGGATTCTACATGAATTACCTTGTTGGTTTCCTCTACAAGTAGTGTATGCGTTGTTACAAACTGGCAAGTTATAAATGAATGGCTATCACTCGAATCAAACAAAGCTATAGTCGAATTTCCTAAAATGTAAACCATACATATAACCGCTTTCTATTGTTGCTCTTGCGACTCGGTTCGGGTCAGGGCATGCACTTAAACTGGATTTGTAGAGGTTCCCTGTCTGTTAGCTGCTCCAGCTATCCTTGGTTGTGCGGTCGTTCCTTGCCCTTGTGACGTTTGCTCTTTGTTTGGACAGTTTGAGGCAATGTGTCGGACTTGGTCACAAACTTAGCATTTAATGACCTCTACCTCTTCCTTACCGCATTCCTTGGCTATATGCCCTATTTGCCCATATTTGAAGTACCGGTTTGACCCTTTTAAACATTCGCCTGCATGGCGCCTTTGACATTTCTTGCACATTGGTGGGCTTTTCTTCTTTGGAGCTCATTTTCCTTTCTTCATGCCTCCTTTCTTAACATTTTCCTTCCCCGTTTCGATTTCCTTCACACTCGGGCTAAACATTCTTGATCCTAGCCTTAGTTATTGAGTTCTCATTGCCTCAATTTTTGAAGCTCTTGCCATTTCTACGTTTGACACATAATCTTTGATTAGTAGAGGGGCCGGGCTTTCTCTGAGGTATGATCTTAGTTCCTGCTGAAATCTTTGTGCCTTGTTTTCTGGCACATTAGCTATCCAGGACACATACCTCACCAAGGCATTGAACTTGGTGACGTATTTTGTAACAGACATTCTTCCTTGGTAAAGCCTTTCAAACTCAATCACTTTATGGCTTTGCAGTCCCACCGGCAGATACTCTTTGTTGAACTCCTTAACAAATGTCTACCAAGACACCTCCTCCGGGTGCGGCATAGTGATTAGTATGGTTTCCCACCATTCATGGGCATCCTTTGTCAATAAATGTGTGACACACAATACTTTCTGTCTGTAATTACATGGAGATATCCTGAACAACTTTCAAATATCTGTCATCTATTGTTCAGCTTGCACGGGGTCGGGTTTTCTAGTAAACTTGGGAGGTTGCTGAGCAAGGAATGCATTTATAGTCCTCTTATCTGCTTTCATCAATTGGTTTTCATCTCCTGTAGGTGCCATCGGGGCTTGTCGGGTTAGCCATTGGAACTGGTCCTTCTTTTTCAGCACTTCCCAATTGGCTTTACTGGGTTCTTTCCCATAAGCCTTGAATAATATCTGCGGCTTGGGCTGCCTAGTCTCATGTAGCTTGATTCATAGCTTCCTTTACTGCCGAAGCTACCCTTTCCTCAATTATACGGGCTTGCCTTGATTCTTGTTCCTCTTCCCTATTTGGTTTTGGGCTTACATCTTTTCGTCTTTGATGAGTTCTTAAGTTCTGCCCATGTGATTCCGGCCTACCTCTTTTGGGTTTACTAATTTTTCCAACCTCATGCTGACTGGGAATGTCTTTAGTAGCAATTTCTTTTCCCTTATTCTTTCTTACTCTTGACCTTGTATCTACCATGATGCTTTTTCTGAATATATCAAAAGCACATAACTTTCATTCATGGTTAGGGTTAGGTCATCACACATACATCTCATTATCATGAGGTTAATTTAATATAACCAGGTTACACAAACATAATCATGTCATATTATCCATCATTTATCAATCATAAGCATTCATATCCATTCATTCGTTTCATGCATTTAAAATCCTTAAATATAGTTATATCATCATAACTATTCACATCATTCATATCATCAAATATTTCATTCATGGACCAAAGTTTCAACATAACATGGCATAGCACAGATATATATATATGTCACATACCAAATCATAATCAACCAAAATGTGTCATCAAACCATAATTATACATACAAGTTTTCATAAAAGTCATGAAAATCCATCATCTCCTACCGGGACCCCTTCTTAGATAATGATTACGGCTAGACGAAACTTGTGTGGGTTCCTTGGTAATCGTACTTGGGTCAAACCATGCGGGAATATTTTCCTCTCCACCATCATCACTATCACCGTCGTCGTCGTCGTCGTCCTCTTTTCACTTTCACCATCTTCCTCCTCTACCTCGGGTTCAAGGTATTCCATAGGGTCCTCGTCATCGTTATCATTGTCATTACTATTTTCATTGTCAAATTGGATGGGTTCACCATCCCTTCCTGAAATATGGATAACGACTTCATCAAGGCCTGGTGGAACGGGTGTTTCTAAGATTCCCTGAGCACGACACTGCTCTACGATGATGGCTACCTCGTTTTCCCTTTGATGTATACTTTCCCAACTTACCCCGTGTCTAAACTGTACAAGTCTGTTAGCAAACCTGTACCACGAACCTACATTTGGGGGTATAGGTGTTGGGGTCTGATCCTAAAATTTTTGGATATCCTATGCATGTAAATAATTAGAAGGGACCCATGGGTTTATCGGGAGGTCAGAATGTGATGCTGTAGAGTTCTTCGCTTTAGGAGCCTGACTCGTGGACTCCTCTAAATTCTGCCTTTGTGGATAGGGGTTGATATAATAACCTCCTTGAGCTTGTGATGGAGGGTGCCTAGGTTGAAAACCTAGAGAAACTGGTGGAAAAAAGTTGCATTTTGCTAGGATTTCCACCAACTATTCATATTCTCCTCTAACCTTCATTTTCGTTCCTCCTCCTCCCTTTCCTTTCTAAGCTCTTCCACACTCATAACTCTCTTTTCTTTGTCTGTCATCTACAATTTAAACATAGCATGTCAGCTATATTCAAAATATTATAATGCAAATTATCAAAATCACATATCTAGCATCATATGCTATTAATTTTCGTATTTAGAAAATTTTCCATGCCTATTTACCAATCCATGCTCTGATACCAACTTCCGTGGTGCCTCAGCCCAAGCGTCACAACATTAGCCTTACTCCGAGATCGTTATTGATTGATAAACGTGATCAGGATTGTTGCCCTGTCATACGGCTGGATTTATTGAATATTTATCCACTTAATCTTGACTTCTTAGGAGTTTATATCATTTAACACATTCTAATTTTCTTCAATTGCCCTTTTAGGTCATTATAACATCTGAATATACACATGTTATATCATAATATTCATATTTAATCATAATATGATAAATCATACCTTAACATTTGTCCATAAAATTTTTTGCCATCCATAGTCACATAACATAACATTATTCTTATACGGCATCAAAACAATCATTTAGGGTCATCCTACAACCATTCATTTATAAAGTTATATACAGGTTGTTCATAAAAATTCATTATTCTTTGAAGCTCCACCTGTGCTCTTTGCTTAGTGCTTTCTTTTACTTGTCTCTGGGTTTAGAAAATAAAATCATGAGTCGAAACTCAATAAGCAAGTTAGAAGGTTTTCAGGCAATTTATTTTGCAGGCAATACATGTTCATTTAAAACATCTTAGAAAGCAAACATTATACCCACTCGAGGGTATATTATAAAAACATGATTCCTTATACCCGTCAAGGGTATATCATAAATAATGCAATGTATTATTTTTAAACACGACATCATAGGATGGTGGCTAGCTAGGCAACCATCCGTCTCCAATGTCTCTACCAATCCAGGGAGGCACCACCGACCCGAGGCCTATCTTAGCGACTTGGCCGCACTAAAGGGGGACAATCGGTCCGCTTACACCTTTGAGGTGGACCTCATGCTTTGTGCATATGAACCTTTCATAAACATCAGTTTTGACATGCTAGCATGATTTTGCATTCATAATTCATGTTTCATCACCTGTCATAAGTAATTGAGAAAGCATCGGACAATTCATTTAACATATTGAAAATATCATTTCAATATACAATTGGGATAAAGGAATGACCATCCTTAAACATCTTAGAAAGAATTTAAATCATTCATTTGCTAACCCAAACAAATAGTTAGAACATCATTAGCAAATATTTTATCATATTTGATAAAACAAGAAGCATTTAGAAAATCGCTTGCTTACCTCTTTCGCCTTAACTTTTCAAGTCAACTTTCTCTTTGCCTTTGCTTATATATAAGAATGACATTGTATTCATAAAAATTTCATTTGCTTGCATACATTCAGTTTTCCAACCCATAATTCATTTCACAGACAACCAACTTGAATTTCAAGCCGGGTACATATACATAACACTCACTTGTGCATCATACCATCAATTCCATATTGTGTTTTAAACCCATATGATGGGTAAACACATAATAACTATTCTTTAATCATCATGTGGGGGTTTATACCTCCCATTTATCATTTTTTTTATCTATTTTTCACTTTTCCTACGTCGATGCTCATTTTAAGCACATGGTTGATGTCTTAGGCTTCATATATTAATCTCAAATTTTGAGATTATACTTAATCATCAAAATAGAAACATAATCATTCATTTCATCATATATTCATGCATTTTTGCATTTTAACAATTCATATAAGTCATTTATCATTCAACCATACATGTCCTTTCACATACATTCAACTTACAACACATATCTTATGTGTTTTTTAAAA
The DNA here is from genome assembly GCA_030490835.1 of Annona cherimola. Classification (NCBI taxonomy): domain Eukaryota; kingdom Viridiplantae; phylum Streptophyta; class Magnoliopsida; order Magnoliales; family Annonaceae; genus Annona; species Annona cherimola. The sequence continues at coordinate 41,579,681 of CM059974.1, forward strand.
TTTTTCAAAACAGTAATTTGCATCCTAATCTATCATGATTAAACCCTTTAATTAATACATAATTTAACATTTATTTATGAAATTTTAATCCATTTATCATAGGGTTCCAAAACAGCAACTTTGGAACCCGTTGTACATCATTTCAACGCTTCTTTTGATACTTAAATCAAAACAGATTTTTAATCTATAAATTCTAGCAATTAATCATAATTTTCTTAATCCAAATTTAGGGTAATATCACATATTTAAATTCCATATATTGGTTTCTTCCAAAAGAACAACTGTCTATACATGTTTTGGACACCTTGTGCACCCCACTTTGGACATCTCTTTACATACCCTTAAAAATCAGATTTAGGGCATACCTTCCCAAATTATTTTGACCGTCCAAAGTATCCTAATCCTAGGATATTTTACCCTCTAAATCATTCATGATTTAAGTATTTACAAAACAGCAACATGTTATACATGTAGGGTACCCGTTTTAGCCCCATTTGGACGTTCCCATGCATGTGCCCCAAAAAATTAGATTTAGGGCTAGATCTTCCACCCCATGTAGGACATCCAAAGGGTCCTTAATTTAGGGTATTTTATCCTACAATTTATCCAGATATCATTTAGGCAAATCCTTGTATCATATTTAACATAAAAATGAAAATCGGGTAATACATGAAACTCTAAGTTCCATCCTTGCTAAAATCGTTAGCATATACCCAAATCAACATGTATAATCTATAAGAACATAAATCATGTCCTAATCATGGTGCTTAAACAAAACAGCAACTTAGCTTAGGGTTTTAAGAAAATTCAAGATAGGTTCCATCTCAAAAATCAACCCTAGCTTCCATTTTCTCTCTCTTGAACCTTTGATTCCATATGTAACATTCAATCCTCATTCAATACCTTAATCAAGGGCATCATTAATCATCCTTGAAAGGTTCTTTATGAATCATATTTATGACCCCTAATTAGAGGTAGAAAACTTGGTTTAAATGATTCAAAACTCAAGATACACTTTCTTCCCCTTTTTCCTTCTTTTTTTCTCCTCCTTTTCCCTTCCTTCGTTGCTGGTCTTGGGCACTTTCTAGGGCTGCCTTGCTTGAAATTTTTCCCCTTTGCAATTTTTTTACCAAAGTGGACATCCTTACCTTGCTCCATGTATATATATACTTTGATATTTTTTTTAATCATCTTATGGGAGCCACTTGCCACATCATGGATAGGGTAATTTATGTCCCACTTATCGATTGATGACTTGGCACAACCGCATCCAAGTAAAATGACTAATTATCCCATTTTTAAAATTCCAAATCTAAGCTCATAAGTGAGCTACTTAGCTCCCTCAATTAGGCGTCCACATGGCTGCATGGTGTGGCTTGCTTGGCCACCAATTCAACATCCATTTATGTGCATTTACATGCCCTCTCTCCTTTAGCTTATCTAGGTTTTGACTTAGGTAAATAAAAAATCAAAAATCAAGCAAGACAATAGCCTTGGATGTCCACACACACGCCACACACACAAGCCTCCTTGAGCTAGCTCATTAGCCCTTTAAATCAAGCATTAATGCATGGGATATATCATGAATTTTGCCATTTTAGGTAATTCACAAAATTCACTTGAAATTACCTCCTTTTGATACCTCATTTGTGCCATTAAGCATGCATTTAATCTCTTTAGCTTTTACATAAATGTAATGCTACTTTATGGTACATAAAGTCAAAACTATGCACCTTTTTCTGATTAAGCATATTCTCATGATAATTAGCTTAATAAAATCCTTCCATAACGTTAATCATATAATTTTATCCGACTATTTCAAATTTCGTCTCAATACGACTTTTCTATCTCAAGTTATAATCATTTGAAATTAACTTTTGGATTTGGGATGAAAATAAATAGTTATCATCCTAATCCCATCAAATTTTTCTTAATCTAATCCATCCATAAGATTGGGCACAAAATCATATGCTTATCTTTTAAATTTCATCTCAATCTGCCTTGTAGGCGTCAAGTTATGAATTTTCTAGTATTTTCCAACTTAATTTCATAATTATCATTCTAATTTCCGTTAATCAAATCATAAAAATTAAAATAATTATTCATGACACATTAGCATTTTTCAATCATCATTAAGCTACTTTAGTCATATTGACTCACATTGGGCTATGACGATTAATCTTAACAATATTCTTAATCACAACCCTAATTGCAAAATATCGCTAAATCATAAAATCATCCATAAATCAACCAATTCATACATGAATCATAATTACAGTTTAAATGCACTTATATGAGCCCTACTTGGGTCTGGGTATTACAAATATGTAACAATATAAACTATCAAAAAAGTTGTTAAATTGGTGATCATGGTACTCTTTACGACAAGCGCTTAGTTTGCATCACAGAGACTTAGAGAGAGGCATTTAATTGTCTCTGATGTATCTAATATTGCATGCATGTCATAGGATGCAAGAAAGTGTGCTTAGGAGTTTGTCTTCTATCAACTTTCTCTATTGATGGCCTTTTAATTGAATCTCTAGGCTTGTAATGGCCTTCATGTGCCTTCTTCTTGGCCTTAGGCACCAGGCAGTTGGGTCTCGAACTTTTTAATTGATTTTTGGGTAGGATTCTCGCTTTTCTTTACATTTTGCTTCAAGATATAGGTTGGTTCCCATAGACAACACCAAAATGTTAGAGTTCAAAATTTTTATCTAAGTCTCAGTTAAATCCAAGCTATAGCTCCAAACATCAAGAAACCATTCCCCATTTACGGCATTCGATGTCGAGTCAAATCTTTGATTCAGGGTTTTGTAAAGCCATATGGGGCTCAATTCATCTGACTTGATGTAATGTAAGAGAGAAGGAAAGACAAATGACAAGACAAATTTCAATTTTATGTGAAAACAAGTGATTCATGAATGCAAGTTTACTTAAAAAATCATGAGGCCTATGATGGTTAAAGATCCATTATTTGGGAGTAGTAATGTTATAATGCGAAGAAAACAAAGACGAGGTGATCCCTTATGTATCTAATATGCTTTCTTCTTTAGGAAGGTTCCCCAATAAAAGTTCTTAGTTAGAGCTTCCAATAGGAAGAGTAAGTGGCCTTAGTTGTCACTATTGGGAGGGGATTTGATCAAGAACATCAGCTTTGAGTTTGACCTAGATATGAGAGGATTTTGCATTTGATATTAAGTTCAAGTCCCCATCTTCAGCCTAAGTTGTCCAACCATGCGTTCCCGTAAACTCCTTTGATTTCCTTAGCATAGGCGATGAGCTCAAATGAGAACTTAGAAGGTCTAATAGCTTCACATTTGAAAGTCTGGACCTCGCTTCTTATTTCTCTATAGAATTTCTTTTTGTCCGAGGCTTAAGATTTTTTGTCCTAGTTAGCTTGCTAACTAGCAAATGGCCAAGCCTGCTAATTAGCGAGAGACAAAAACCCCTTCTTTCATAGATTGATGCTTCTTTTATATATTACTTGGATGATTGTAGCAGTTGCCTAATACAGGAAAGAGATTTGTAATCATCTCATCAAATCTTTTCTAAGTTGATGTGTCCACCTCCAGTTTGTTAAATATCGAATGAGGCTTGCCTTGGACAGCTTTGACGTCTTCGAGGACTTTACAAGTCAGGTTGTCATTAGTGATGCACAATGTTGCCCTACTTGAGCAATATAATGCTCATGGTTTTTCTTAGGTGAGAAGTAATCTGACGTCAATGTGATGTCATTATATTTATCTAACCCCGCTTAGGAAAGGCTCAATCATCTACTTTGATAATGCTGGCTATCAAGAACAGTTGAGCCTAAAGGTCTTGGTCTTTGGAAGTCTATTGTTACCTTATGGCATTGCCGGTTGCCTCTTCAAGCCGAAGGGTCGATCATTAAGCCAACTTTTTTTACCCACAAAATTAAAAAAATTACTTTTATACTTCGTATTTCACTTAAAATTACACTTTTTTAATTATATAATAAGCGATTTTCATTTACACCAAAAATATTTCAAACTAGAACTTTTCAATTTAAAACATTTTATTCTCCATAAATACTTTATTTTTAAATTATTTTTCACTTCTTTTTATACAATAACAAATTTTTCAATCATTTCTACATAACTATTCATATATCCAACCTATCTATTTTAATTTTATTATTTTTATTCCTCATCATTATTCCTATCATATCACATTATTTTCTCCAATTTTGAAACCTTTTATACCGAAAAACTTTTCATCAAAATTTTATTATTTCCCAAACACACCCTAAATTTTAATCTCAAAATTGCCCATGTATCATGGACATGGATGAATGCTATATACTATTAGAGCACCATGTTTTTTGCTCCATCTTCCTTGCTAAGCTCATCATGGTTGTAATCGATTATCAAACCCACTAGCAATCAGCAAATCACTAATGCCCAAAGCCCCACCACATCTATAGCAAATCGCAAATCCCTAAAGCCCCACCACATCTATAGCTTCCAACTCTCTGACATCCAATCATCCTCTCCACCCTTGTTTTACCAATTATATTAGTGCCTCTATCAAATGTTGTAAACATTGCCACCTCCATGAAAATGTGGTAGACATGACAACCTCATCCTAATTGGCATGAAATTTGATAGTAAGAAAACTTGACATGACTACTAGTTATCGTCCTCTCTATGACTGGTGATTTATTGATGCAAACCCATCTCCATGGTGTCAACAAATATCCTTCAGACTACTCAAGTATAGATTCTAGCGAGCTGAGATGCACTAGATCCCTCTCGTCAGGTTGTCCATTCTTATGACTATCACCTCTTCCTCATTATAAGAATCACCAAAGTTGGCCCTCCATCGTCAATAGCTCCGAGTTGAATCACTTTCCAAGGCTACTCATTGTTGCCCTAAAATCTTAGAAATGAAATTTCTAGAGGGGCGCGTGGTTCAATTCATTTTCTTTTGTGTTTCCATCTCTTATCACGTGACTTCTTCTTTGAATTGGGGAAATTCCATTCTTATGGGGCCTACCCCGACATGTGTTGTTGATTACATCATTGGCTCCATCCAATAGAAATTCTAACAAATTGCAATGAGAAAATTTTACATTTGTGATAAACTTTTCATACGATGGTGTCATACGATGAAGTTTTGTAATTTCAAAATGTTTTATTATTTTAATTTATGTGAGAAAAATGCCGAGATTATTGTTATGGGTGTCATTTTAGTTGCACTTGAAACATTCTATTCTTCTAGTTTGGAAAATAATGACGATCAATTGTCATGGGGTAATTGTAGGATAAATGTTGTGTGATATTCCTAGATGGACAACAAGCTTTGTGGTCATTATGAATTAGAGTCAGAGGAACAGGAGTGACTATAAATTAGGGAAGGTCATTTTCCCAAAAAAAAGCTAAAAAAATGATAACTTTGGGCAATGAAGGTGACAAGGATGATGCTTTTGGTGGCATTGGAGGAACACAACTGGGAGGTCTGCTTTCGACATTATTATGATAGTCTTTCGCCATGCTTAAGGAAGACAAAAAGAGAGTGATGAACAACGATTGAAGATGAGAGGATCATTTAGATAAACTAGATGAAGCCCTCAATTAGTAGAGACGACCGGAGGTTGGCAGCCAAAGCACGTATTATAAGGTGGGCATTTTGTTCATTTTAATCGTGGGATAACAATACATTGACGATCCTCGGAGGCATGAGTATGAATGACAATTTTAGGACAATATGTTGGTATGAGAGTAATTTTAAAATATTCATGGGTATATATGGAAATTAGAGGCAAAATTTGTGAGCATATTGAAAATTTGCCCATAAGATTATAAGAATACGTTAATACCAAATGAATGTAAACTGCTATAGTACTAATCATAAAAATAAGGGAGATATTTAAAATTTTAAAAATTATAATAAAACAAAGTTAATGAGTCATATTATGAAATTGTGGGAAAGAATGATTGAACAGAGACTAAGACAAGAATCAACTATCTTTGATAATCAGTTTAGTTTTATGTGATCGACAACCAAAGTCATTTTCTTACCTAGACAATTATTTGAGAAATACAGAGAGAAGAAAAAGAACCTATGTATAATATTCATTGATTTAGAAAAAAACATGATTGAGTTCTAAGAAAATTAACATGGAAGGTGATAAAAAAAGAAAGGAATTAACAATAGATAAATTGATGTTATTAGAGATATATATTATAGGGTTGTAAAAAATGTGAGGACCATGAGTGGAGATTCAAATACTTTCCAAGTACAATAGATCTGCATCAAGGCTGAACCTTAAGCCCTTACCTTTTTAGCTTAGATGTGGATGAACTTATTGGACATTTATAAAAAGTATGTTAGTGCTTGTTATTTATAGATGGTATAGTTTTAGTAGATGGAGCCATAGAAAGAGCAAACCTGAAATTAAACAAGTGAAAAGATACTCTAGAATCAAATATTTTTAGAAGTATCCATACAAAAACTAAATATATGAAATACAAATTTAATAATAGTGAGAATTTAGATGATGATCAAGTAAGATTTTAAATCAAGTAGTAATCAAAACTAATCACTTTCAGTATTTAAGATCAATAGTTCAAGAGAATAGGAAAATTGAGAAAGATATTATAGATAGAATCCAACTAGGATGGAACAAAATGTTGAAGCGCTTCAGTACTTTTTATTCGATTGTTGAGTCACAATTATTAAAAAATTTATAAGATTGCAATTAGACCAGTTATGCTTTATGGGATAGAATGTTGGACAATTAAAGAGAAACATATATACGAACTGAGTACAACAAAAATAAAAATATTAAGATGGATGAGTGATAAAAAAAAGAGGGATGAGTGGTGAAAAAAGAAAAGATAAAATTAAAAATGATTTCACTTGAGATAATTTGAAACTGAAGTTAATAGGTGATAAAATGAGAGAAAGTGAGGTAAGTTGATTTGCTTATGTTAAATGAAGGCTTCATAGAACACTAGTTAGGAGAACTGAGTTTATTTAAATAGAAGACAATAAGAAAATGAAAGGAAAACTAAAAAAATATGCATAGAAGTAACTAAATAATATATGAAAAAAATTAAAAGTTACAAATCATCAACAATGGCGTCATAAAATCCATCCAACCCCACTTAGGTAGGAAATGACTTATAAGGGGTGTGTTTGGTAATGAATAAAACTTTTGATGAAAAGTTATGAAGAGTAAAAATTATCAAATGATGTAATAAAATAGGGGTAATGATGAGTAGTAAAGAAGATAAAGTTAAAATAGATAGGTTAATTATGTGGATAGTTATGTAAAAATAATTGAAAAGTAGGGTAGTTGTATAGGAAAATGTGAAAAAATGATTAAAAAATATGATAGTTGTGGAGAGTGAAAAGTTTTAGATTCAAAAGCTTTAACTTGACATTTTCTATCAATTGCCAAACACACCCAAGATGTGTTTAGTATTTGTTAAAATTTTGAATGAAAAATTCTTAGTGTAAAAGTTTTTAAATGGGAGATAGTGATACCATATGATAGAGGTAATACTAAAAAATAAAGAAAATAGAATTAAAATAGATAAGATAATTGTCAAAAAAATTGTAAAGAAATAATTGAAAAGTGAGATAGTTATATTGGAGGATGTAAAAAAATGATTTCAAAATAGGATTTAAAGAAGAAAAAAGTTTTAGCCAATGACAAATGCACCCATAATGATGATGTTTTATGATATATGTAAAACTTTTAAAACTTTTATGTCAAGTCAAATGCATATATATCTTTTGTTGATTTTCATTCATATACAAAGCATCATTTTAAGCAAGATAAATGGTTTAAATTTCACAAAATGAGCATGGTGGGGCTAAACTAAGTATTTTCATATTAGAAGAAGTGAGAAATGTTAATATGGAATCACATCTTTTTTGAAATGATTTTTATTCATAATGCATAAAATGATTTGAAAGAAGATAAATAATGTGGATTTCCCTAAAAATGCGTTAGTGGGACTTAATCAAGAATTTTCACTTTCTTGTAAAGTGGAAAAGGTTTTCAACAAATTATTATTCATGTTTATAATGAGGGATGATATTGTTAACCCAAATTAAGTAAGTCATTATTAGCCCCTCCCAAAAAACCTATTTAAAAACTTATTTTTTTGTTTTCTTTTGTAAACTTGTTATTTTGTAAACTTGTTAATATAAGTTATTAAATATATAAATCAGGTTGTACTATTTTTGGAGATATATATAATTTTTCTACATTTTTAAATATAGGATTATTTTGGTAATTTTGAACCATTAAAAATGGATAAAATATCCGCATTTTTAAAAATCTAAAAGAATATATACATATGTTCAAAAATGGCAATACTTGATTTATCCGTTAAATGCATCTGCATTAACAAATTTATAGAAGAAAACAAAAAATAATTAATAAATAAATTTATTAGCATGAACTAAATAAGCCATTACTAAGCCTAGATTAATAGGATTATGTCTCATTTTAATTTGCAATAAGTTTTCGCAATTTAGTGAATTTTTCCAGGTGACAAAAATTATTAATAACAAATTTTATTATAATGTCGATAAGAACGCCGAAACCATTAAGAAAAAAGAAGGTTGATGGGGGTATTTTAGTCGATTTAGAAAAAAAATTAATCTCTAGCAATTACACTCTAACAAAAAGGATATGCTTGAAATTACACATAAATATTATATAAGTTTTGAAACTAAGGGCTAAGATTGTAATTTAATACAAACATGAATGATTACTTATAATTTAAAGAATACACTTCTAGTTTCGATGAAACTGTACACGCATGCTATTAAGCCTCAAATTTTAATTTTATAAGATTCAAATTTGCAAAAAATTCTTACCTATAGTTTTTTAAATTTCTTATCTTACCATCAAATAAAAACCATCCCAAATATATATATTTTTCAATTCTTATTCAATGAATGTAAATTTAACAGTGTAGAGACATTGCTCCTAAAAATAAAAGGCAAAGCTTAACAATCAAAATCAAACTCAAGACACCTAGCACAAGGCTAGAAACTTTACTAGCCAGGCTATGCCGAGACAATTCTTACCTATGGTTAAATTAACACTTACTTCTCCAACCAAATATCATAATAATAATAATAATAATATCTTCTATAGTCGTAACCAAATATAATAACATCTTCAATAGTCGTTTACTTTTATTTGATAAATTGCTGTCTTCATAAAATCCATTTCACTAATGAACCCCACATCTTATGAATGATGTTGTTATTAATAAAAACATATATTTTTTTGAATAATATTCTGGGTGTTTTGAATTTTTTAGCTGCTTTTACATGCAAACAATTGTTGTAAGAAAAGAGAACTAACACAAATATATTGGAAGACCACATCAATCGAGGAATTCTCCACCACGACAAAGGACCATATACATCACGAGACCAAGGGGACCCCACCAAAGCAAAACTGAGAGAAAATATCAATCGAGGAATTCTCCTCCACGACAAAGGACCATATATATCACGAGACCATGGGGACCCCACCAAAGCAAAACTGAAAGAAAATTTCACACGAGTTTATTCACGTCCTCAGCCCAAGCACTGATCTGCCGTCTCTATTCCTCTTTTTCATACGCAAAAGAAAAAGAAAATTCTTTTCTCTCTCTCTTTATTTAAAAGGTGCAATGTGAAGTTATAAAATTTTTGAATAAACAATTTTTAGTATAAAAATATAGTTTTAAGAAAATTAGAATAAAAAATTTTTGATTAAAAGGAAATGACATGATATGATAAGGGTAATGATGAGGAGTAATGATGGGGAGTAAAAAGAATAAAGTTAAAATAAATAGTTAGTTATACTAGTATTTATGTAAAAATGATTAAAAAATAAAAAATTATACAGTAAAATATAATAAAATATTATGATAATTTTGAAATGTAAAAAATTTTATACCGACTTTTTTTGAACCTTACTAAACACGAAAAAAAAAAAGAGAAAAGGCCAGTTAGATATCCTTTTATATTAGCCTTTTTTCTGCAAAAGAAGTGCATTTATGTCTTGGGTTAGGTTGGGAGAATAAGCTTCCCTTGTCCTTCCCACATCCTATTCTTTCTTCCTTTCTCCTTTTAGCATCAAGAATTTGCAATTTCCGAGAGTTTGCAGTTCCTGAAAGTAGTCTCTCTCTCTCTCTCTCTCTCATCTGGGTAAGAAAAAAATCAAATGGTCAGACCCCCATCTCATATGGGTTAAAAAATCCAATCGTTGCACTTCTGGTTTAAAAAATCCAATCGTTGCACTTAGATCCATTCCTATTCTTTACACATCCAACCCTCCAACAAAACCTCCATGAAATTAGAGAGGCTATAAAACAAGTTCCTCTTCTCCCCTGATCATTTCTCTTCTTCACTTTTTTTTTTTCCCTTCTGGATGTAGATTCGAAAGAGAGCAAAAGGGAATGGGGCGAGGAAGAGTTGAACTGAAGAGGATAGAGAATAAGATCAACCGGCAGGTGACCTTCTCAAAGCGAAGGAATGGTCTCCTGAAGAAGGCTTACGAGCTTTCAGTTCTCTGCGATGCTGAGGTTGCACTTATTATCTTCTCCAGCCGTGGGAAGCTCTACGAGTTCGGCAGCGCTGGGTACGAAAATACGCGCGCACACACACACACATAAATGAATAGATAGAAATTCTATTTTTCGTATTTGCATCTCATATTCCTTCTTAAATATTCTCATGAATAGATTTTTCTTGATTTAATTGCTAGCTGAATGAATTTCATATATGTGTGCACGACCGTCTTTCAAAGAGATTTCCTTCATTAAAACCTAGGTAGCCCTTCTTCTTTTATGGAGGTGCATTTTCCTTGAGATGCTAGAAAGATCCATTTCGGTCTTACAGCGTCTCTCTAGTAATTAGCTGTTCCATCACCCACTTTCCTATTCAAATCCTGTAGATGAAACAAAAGCAGACAACAACGCTGTAAGATCTAACGCTTGTTTTGTCTGGAGGGACGTCCCTCTCTCTCTCTCTCTCTCTCTCTGACAGATGTTTTTTAGGGTATCCAGCGGCCGTAATGATCACGGCTGTGGGAGGCCGGAAAGATCTACTTCGCTACCTCTCTCTGTCTCTCTCTCATGGTATCCAAAAGCGGCCGTAGTGATCACGGCTGTTGGAGGCCGGCAAGATCTACATCGCTTCTTCTCTCCTCACCTCCTCTTCTTTCTCCATAAAAGATGTCTTTTAGGGTATCCAAAAGCGGCCGTAGTGATCATGACTGTTGGAGACAGGAGAGATCTCCTTTGTCTTCTTCTCTCCTCACCTCTTTCTTTCTTGCAAGAGCATTAACACAAATGCTGCTGCGATGGCAAGCAAAAGCACGTGGGATATACGAACTGTCCGCGGTTTTCTTGAAACTCTGCATGGCGTACGAGACGCACCTCTCTAACCGTTAGGTCTTTTCTTGGCCGATGAGCTGCAGCCTGGAAATTTCCATTTACGTTACCATTGCATGCATCTAAGAGCTTCCCTAATATAGACATGTGATCAGTCTATGCCGCTTTTTTTTTTTTTTTTTTTCAGAAAAAGCGACAAACCCTGTGTTTCTTTCATTTCATTCATTTAATCATCCTTAGATGTAGGTTTATATCTTGCCATCGTTGAAATGGAATATATATATCAATTACCTGGGTGTTGTCTAGGTGATCCTTGCTCAGGATAAAATCGAGAATAAAGAAAATAAAAGACAAACACCAAAAAACAACAAATTAAGAAAGCCATGTCACAGAGTGGGTATGTGTACAAAACATAAGTATCTAAGAATCTCTGCGTTCTCGACTAATCTTCTTTGCTATGTAGCAGTAAAAATTGAAGGCTTATCTTACATGGGAAAAAAGCCGGTTGTTTCGAATCATAATCCCAACCTTTACATTTTCATACTAATATATAGAGGTAAATTAAATCCGATTGATCTAAGACGCTTAACATTATTTATTTAACTGAATGAATCTAACATATTAATCACAGATTTTAATATTTTTTATTGTTATTAAATAATTCAACGATAATTACAATAAATGGTTAGATCATATTAACATATTAAAATTATATAAAAATCAAAGATTTTTGGGCGATTGATTCAAAATAGCAAGCTATTTCGAATCATTACCCTTTTATTTATGAATAGAAGAAACATAGTTTCGGGTGTGTTTGTAAGAACGCACACATGTTACTCTAATGCATAATTTCTCTTCCTTTTTCATTTTCTATGAAACAGTTTATTACTACTATGTGTACTATCAATCGCAACTGTTCTATATTCTTATGCGTTGTATTTTTATCTTTCTAATAATTTATTTTCGATTTTCACACTATTTTTCCCTCTTTATTATTTTTATTTCCATTCTGGGCGAAGTCTATTTGTTTCTTTCGAAGTACGCACGCACGCTTTGCACTAGATCTCTACTATAGCGCAGATGCAAGCCGGTTTCCATACACATCCATATATTTAACAAAATGTTACCACCTTTAACCAAGTATTTGCAACTAATTAACCGGCTGCAGATAAATTCATTTATATATAGTCAAATTTATAATATATACTGTTAAAAGTTAGCTGTATTCAACAGATTTCTTGTGGTGATAGTTTTAGTATTAACGATGATTAATTCTTTTTATTGAAAGATAATAATAAGCTATGCTAATAATTATTGGTTGTAATTCCCGATAAAAAATTTACATGGAATGATTTGTTCGGATTACTTTTTTAATTTTAAAATTCTTTACATCTAAACTATATAATTACAAATTAATATATACTGGCAAAAGATCATTAGTACTTTGTATTTAAAAATAAAAATATCAATACGTATTTTCAAAACCTAGTTTCTAAATTAAGTAGACCTAATTTAAAGGTTTTATAAAAAAATAAAAAATATTTTTGGACTAGTCTGAAATGATCAGATCGCATACGTATTTATATTTCCGAAAATCACTTTAATTTTTTTGATTGGTACAACACAACATCCTATCATCTTATATATAACAATCATGTCCAAGGGAGATAATAAACTCCCATTAACCTATTCAAGAGACCATCGTTCCCACCTATTATTCTGGAGACCAAGCTCCCACTATCCACATGGGGAGATTGAACTCGCAACTCCTGGCATCTTTGGCTAGCATTATGACCAACTCGGCCCCATAAAGCAGGTTGGCGAAAATGACTAAAGTTGGAAAAAAATATAGTATATGTAAAATTTCAAAATATTTAATGTTTGGGATTATAATAAACTATATTTTGATGAATGTTGTGAAGATTTAGGTATAAAAATTCACATAATATGTAAAAAAAGCAAAAAAATTGTCCAATCGTTCCATACAGACATTGCAGTCTTGCACCAATATGAAAAATACCGTCGCAAGTTTTTAAAAATTGTTTAGAACTTGTGAGAGACATGCCTTGAGCGGCATCATTTTACAACTTGCAAGTATAATGGGCCCTTAGACATCACGGACTAATGCTCAAAACACTTTCATGCTATTTCTTTCCCTTCTTCTATTATCAAACCCTGCTTCTAAAGAACTTAGTTCATTTTTATATACTTGCTGGTTTATGAAAATTCACTTCATTTATTGTATTTAGAATTATTTATATTATCATAAAAATTCTTTCATTTGTCTAATTTTGTTTTGTATGAGTCATATCTACAAATGCGTAAAATTGCATAATAAAATTAAGTTAATGTTAAACATTAATTTTAAATTTGTATTTTCAACATCTAAATTATCTAACACAATTCTTATGTGGATAAATGATTCTACAAAGTATTTTTATGCTCTAATACATCTGTAAATGAATCTATGTGTTTTAAAATTTACATATGAATATAAATATTTAAGAAAATGTGGCCCATCCATATCTTTGAGTTAGAGAAAAATTAGTTTTTTAATTAAACAAACGATGCTAAATACAATAGATGAAATGAATTTTTTTATAAATTATCAAAATATTAAAATTAGAGATGTTACATAGAACTACTTCTATGTAACCTAACCACATAGAAGTGAAGCCCATACATACATACATATATATATCTTTAATATTAGAATTTTGTTTAATGTATCATTATACACATGTCGTTGTGATAGGAATGATGTTGCATATGACAAGTGAATGAACTTTCTGCAATAACTAATGAAATATGCAGGATTTTTTGCATTTTGTTCCCTTTAATTTTGCTTATGCGCTTTTTAACTCATAAGTTTTGCTTATTTACTTTTTAAAAACCTATAAGTTTTCTTCTTTTGTTCTACCTACCAATAATGCAAGCCACCAAATGAATGTAAAATTTATTAGTAGATACAGTACATTTTTTTAATGATAATATTGTCCTTAAAAGGAGCTGACTCATGAAATGAGTTAACTCAACTTGACCACAATAAAAATCGTATTATTTGTAGGTTTAAGTTGACTCATATAATGAGTTGACTCAATTAATCTATAAGAGAATTTTAGACTTTTTATTTACAAATAACAACAATTAATTAAGTGTTTTGACAATGTAAGACTTTAGGATTTAAAAGAAGAAGGGGGCAAAGTTACAAGTTTAAAAGAACATATGCAAAATTCATGGGTTAGAAAGCAAAGTTAAATGAACTAAAATGCAAAAAAATCAATATGTAGGAAAAAGTAGACAATATAACTATTACTATTTGAAGAACTATAACTATTTGTGTTTGGAAATTTGTTTGTCAAAAACCATTTGCTAAAGTTCTTAGATCTTCATTGTACAGTTGGTAGTTGAAAACTAAACCCAAGAATCAAAAAAAGGTAAACTATTTCCTATTTATGATTTTTAAACAAAAAGTAAAGTCCAACTAGAAAAATATCAAAATACAAAACAACAAAGTTGTTCAATTTCCACCTTTTTATACCTAGATTTAGCCAGCCACTTCGTCCCAAGCAAGATAGCCTTAAACTCCATTTTAACTGGATTTACCCCGACATCCTCTAACTTGCACCTTGCAGCCAAGAATGAGGTAACTCCATTACATACCACCGTCCTATATCCAATTTTCTTCATTCCAGCACACATTCCAGCATCTACATTCAACCTTACCCAACCATCTTTTGGATTTACTCATTTTGCTAGATTTGTTTTAGCATTTAAGGCACATCTCCATGCTACAATAGCAGATTGGTAATCATGAATGTGGTTCACACACCAGCTATCTAGCTTATTGAACTGCACCTGTCCATCTTCTGCCCACTCCTTATTCCTCATATACTATACAACAAATAGTTATGAATAGGGATATAGGTAATTATCCTCCTCTCTTGACAGGACTTCAAACAACTCATTAAAATAACCGAAATCTCTCCCTTGTAGATTTCCCAATTTCTCATTTCCAAAACAATTCTTCACCTTTGCTGCATCTCAGAAAAAATGGAGGTTGTCCTCCATTTCATTTGTTTATTTACATAGCAGATAGATCTGTGTGTCACCTTGGGGGGCATCAATGTTGTTCATGAGGAAGAAGGATGGTAGTTTAAGATTGTGCATTGATTATCCTGAGTTAAACAGGGTGATGATAAAGAATAAATATCCATTGCCAAAGATTGATGATTTATCAATCAATTAAAAGGAGGGCCAATGTTCTCTAAAATTGATCTATAATTAGGTTATCATCGAATGAGTGTGCGAGATGTAGATGTTTAGAAAACAGAATTTAGGACTCGATATGGTCATTAAGAGTTCTCGGTTATGCCATTTTGGGTTGTCGAATGCCCCAAGAGTATTTGTGGACTTGATGAATAGAATTATCGGAAGGTATCTAGATCATTTTGTTTTGGTGTTCTTTGATGATATCCTGTTCTATTTGAGGAGTGAGATAGAGCATGCTTAATACTTTGACACTGCCCTATGCATATCCAGGAAGAAAAAGAAATATGCTAAATTGAAGAAGTGTCTTTTGGTTGAGTAGTGTTGCATTTCTTGGTCATGTGATTTCAAACAATCGCATATCAGTTGACCCAACCAAGGTTGACGCAGTTGTTGATTGGCCTTGACCCACTAGTGTACTGGAGTTAGAAGTTTTTTAGGATTGGCTGTGTAATGAGGGGGGTAACCACGACATTCATCCATATTTTTTTTGGTGTGCAGACAAATGTGGTTGGGATACTTTCAGAAGTGTACAAGATTATATCAAAAAAGTAAGTTGATCTTTAGAAGAAAAATTTGATAGCAGGGTTGTTGCTTTTGGGCTGCTACATATGTATAACAACAATTAAAAAAAATGCACATTTTTGTTGCCGTTGTCCATATCAACATCCTAACAACGGCCATTTTACAACCATGGTTGCCAAATTTGTCAACTATGGCGATCCCCGCAAAATTCTTGAAAATATCATGATTCATTGTAACAAAATAACGTCAAGTTATGAAAAGAAATATTTTTCAAAAACAAAAAAAGTTATGAAAAGAAGTAGAACAATAAGTTCGCATGACAGCGTTCTATTTAAAAATATAAAAAAGTAAATATTTTAGAACATATAATCCTAAGAGATTGATGTTACTTATACTTGATCACTGATCAAACGTATGTCTCCACCTAGCTATATACCTTAGTTAAAATGAAGGACAAGAAAATTTTAATAATTGCATAGAACTATTTGTGCATACACTGCAATTTTTTATTCATAATAACTGTTACTTTCATGGGGAGCGTGGAACGGTGGAATGATTATCAAAACCGTAGAACAACTCCTCACATTCAATCGGGCAAGTTCAACAGCTACTAATTTCAATCATGATTCATCATAAAATTTTAGATGTTTCTTCAAGGGAAGACTTGCTATTCATTACATTGATCCGTTGAAGATATTCTTCATGATCTCTTCAAATAGTTAGGTCCACTTATACACAATAATTTCGGCGGCGATTCTCTCTTCGCCCTAGAGGCA
Organism: Annona cherimola; assembly: GCA_030490835.1. Classification (NCBI taxonomy): domain Eukaryota; kingdom Viridiplantae; phylum Streptophyta; class Magnoliopsida; order Magnoliales; family Annonaceae; genus Annona; species Annona cherimola. The sequence goes on from CM059974.1 coordinate 41,596,626, forward strand.
CATTTGTTTTAATTATCATTGTGTGGTAGATTTGGCTATAAAGAGATGTTACATATTCGTGTGATGAAGAAGATGATGGAAAAAAACAAATAAAAATGAAAAGATTAGAAGAAGAAAGTAGCTAATTCCTCACAATGGAGGAAGAAAGAAAGAAAAGAGGAAAGATATCTACGAGACGAAAGATAATCAAAATCCTAATTTGAGTAATTTATATATAAATTGTTGTCTATAATACAAAGCAAATTTTTTTTTATTAAATAAAAGGAAATTCCTAAAGCAGTTCTAATTCTAATGGGATAAGAACACATAAAAATCCTAAATTAGAGAGAGTTCTAATAAATTAATAAAATCTCAATCCCACAAAGAGGATATATAAGTGAGAAATTCAAGATAAATAAAATTCAAAATAATTTTAAGCCGATTGAAGTTTTGATGACATGATACGGGGCTCCATATCCACGTCGTTAGTTGACAAGGGTTTTGTTAGTATGGATCTTACTATAATCAAGATTGTGTCAAGGCTTTCTTTTTATTGTTGAGACAGATGTATGTTAGGTTTTTAAGATTTAACAGTTAATGAATGGAAGTATTTTTTGGTGCTTCATTCTTGCTTTATGGTAGTTCATCTATATTATTTTTCCCAATCTGGTCTTAAATTTTCCTTTTTTACTCTCTCTCTCTAATGTGCTGGCCTTCTTTTATGCCTTTTTCACCCCCCTTGAAGTCAATCTTATTTCTTTTTAATAATGTGCTTCATTAAGAAGGCTTCTAGCAATTTTCTTCTTTTTCATTCTCATATTACGAATGTACTCTTACTTTCGTAGGTACATGCATAGGATTGTCAGATGATGCATTAATAGAGACCACTATCCACGTAGCATTAAGCCTAGATGATGCATCAATTGTACAAACTAAAACAGTTCGCTCAGAAATCGAATATTTTAGGGACAAAAAATCTAGGTTAGGGCTTGTTTTTGTTTTATTTAGTTATTTATTGATTTTAGGTTTTAAATTGGTGTTAAATCTGGCCAATGTTTGAAATAGGGTTGAATTCGGGTTAAGAAGAACCTAACCTAAACAAAACTCGAATATGGAAGATATATCCTTGTTTCTGTTAGTTAATGCTAAGACAAGACTCAAGAGGCAGGTAAATTGAGTATTTCTATTAATTCCGAAATTTATGAGTAATTTTGCTGAATTTAAAATAAATGAACTCAATTGCACAAATCAAAACAAATTCAAAAAATAAGAGACACATTTTATCAAAAAAATAATAATGATAAGAAACATATACAATTGCGATGGTTCAACTCAACTTATCCTACTTCACTTTCTAAATTTTATCACTTAAATTGGGCTAATCAACACTGTAACGCAAGTTTACAAAATCGTGTAGTTACTTATTACTTGCCTACTTGCAACACAATAAAACAACACAATAAACTTGAAAAAAGCCGAATAAGTAGTCTCGACTGATAAAATTATTTTTGTAGATGCCAATACACCAAGTAAATCATGTATGGATGCACCATGTACAAGCACTCACTATATTACTCATTCATTATTAAAATTAGATAGTATAATACTCCAAGAGAAAAATATATTGCACCATATTGCTTCGGGTGTCTACCTCTGATTTTACTCATGATACAAACTAGAAATATATATTTTATTCTTCTTTATCCTATTTTAAGTTTTTCAGGATCAAGTAACCTTAATGGGACTCTGTAATCTAAATTTTTATATATTTAATATTAGATACATTTTTTTAATGAGTAGGTAGTTACTTTCGTTTTCCTATAAAGAGTTCTAATAAAAATGTGCCAGAATTATTAAAAGATCTTCACTCTACAACCTTTGTTACGTTTGCATTAGTTAATATTATTTTTATTGTTTCAACTAAGATTTCATTTACTTTCTCTAGTTCCATTTTTTTGAGGTGGACAACGAAATTTTACGTATTCCAAAGGATCTTAGATCACTCAATGAAATGTTCATTCTCATTCTTAAGACAACTTTTTCAATTACCAAGACAATTTTTTCAATTTATAATATAATTTTTTCCATTTTCAATATTTATCATTTCATTCTTATCACATTTGAGGTTCTTAAATCCTTAATAATAAGCCCTTGTGAATTATTCTAATATTCTTATAAAAACCACTAAATTCAATTAGTAAATATTTACCACCTTGATCTAATTATAAGAATATAATGATTTTTACAAGTTGATTTTTAGGGGATGTTTGGCATTTGACAATTGAGGCATAAGATGGTAAATGGTGGGATTACATATTTCAGAAACAATCATTTATTGAATAATAACCATAGTTTTCCACTTTTAACCCGAAATTTTCAATCATTTTTCCTACAAACTACCTCCATTATACTTATTTATTTCAACTTTACCCCTATTATTTCCTATCAATCACACAATTCCAAAAATATTCCTTTTTGTATTTCCACCACATCCCATAATTTTTTTCCATTCCACATTCTCAAACATTACCTTAACCTTATCTTGTTAGGACTTAAAATCTTTTAAAGATTTATTTTTATTTCTTAATAAATAGGTATAGGTGTATCTATTAAAGTCATTCAAATAAGCAATGAAATATGTTTCATCTCTTGTTAAAGTATTTTCATATTACAAATATATGAATCAATAAAATCTAATCATTTGTAATTTCTTTTAACTTTTGAAATACATTTTGATTATTTTTATTTGAATATTTACATTTATAAAAAATTCTTGTATTGCCCATAGTGTAGCCCCTAAATTTTAGCATACCCATAATATTGCACAAAATGTTCTTACTCTATAACATTTAACTCTCAATTCCTATCATATCACGCCTTTGATAATATCATAAATGGTCATTGTTTATCCTAAATAATTTTAGCCATCGAAATTTTTGGGTTGAAACGATTCAATCATAATGTACATTTCTTGATGATCATAAATTGTCAATTAGTAAAATTAGATGACTCAAATTGGTCTATATTTGGACTAAATCATTTTAATTAAAAATTAGGATGGACAAAATAGCCTTTTCAATGGGTAGATAATAGTTGGATTAACTACGAGGGTATAACAGAAATCTAGAATGAAAAATTATGAATATGAGGAGAATTTGAGTGAAATATTTGATTTCATGAGAAATTAGGGGAAAATATTATGACTATGAAAGGAATTTTCCTTATATTTATTTGATGAATAGTTATAAGATGTAATAATTGAATATAGTTTCATATTTGTTCCTATATTTCTAAAATTAACATGATTTAATATTTCTAAAATTAACATGATCTAATCTATCATGTTAATGATATGACCAGAAGCATTTGCATCATTATTAGCATTCAAATGAAATATTATCCATAATATACCCTTTTACAACAAAAGTACAATCTTTGATTGCAATGATTTGATCTGACTCAAATATCAATTTGAACTCCTACTTATAAAGAAGATTGATAGAGAAAAGATCTTTATGAATTTTTGGCCTTAAAGTTCTCAGAGAGTTAGTTTTGGGACCCTACACCTTGGCAGTAGAAAAATTATCTATGAAGATATTATCTAACTAGTTTGATTTATATCATTTTCATAGATCTTAAATTGACTACTATCCTTAAAGCATATCTGGATGCAAAATCCTCACTGCTAGGCTCCATAGAAGGTCATGGTGCGATACTTTTATGTTTTCTCTTCTAGTTATGCTTGTTCTTAACTGTAATCATGACACTTAGCATTTCTAATGCTCAACAAAGGGCTATCACAGTTGTATTAATTTAAAAAATAAAAGAAATTAAGATTTTTAATGGATAATCAAGTGGAGACCTATAAGGAGAGCTTAAGTCATTTTTAAGTGGTAAATTACAAAATCTGTAAGGCCTTTGAAGGTGACAAGGAATTGTCTCTGCACGTCATCTTTATTCTTTTTACTCCTAACTATTTCTATATCATATTCCATCACTTTTTTATTTACTTTTTACAAAAATGCGATTTTCAACTTTTAAATCTTACTAAATGGACCTTTAGACTATAAAATAGAAAAACTCAAATAATTCAACTCCACATAATGTTTGAAGATATTTTTCTTTGAAGATGTTAAGGCTTAAACAAGATAAAATATTGTACAAAAACTTATGACAGGAGTTTAGATCTTAATATCTTCTAAGGTTCACTAATAAATATGGAGAAACTTTAGAATTTTGCAACATGCTTGATAGTTGATGAATTATCGTGTCCGACACACCAAATCCAACCCATAAAAATTTAGTTTCAACCAAAGCCATGATAAAATAGAGTTTGTTTAAGGTTCACATGAAATCTACCTGCAGAAAGCTCAAAGTCAAAACCAATTTAACCCAAAATTATTTCATACATATATTCTTAATATATTTTTTATACCATCAAATTCATGTGCAATCTTATATATTTGATATACACTCTTAATATGTATTTTTAATTGATAAGTGCATTAAACATTGAAAACATTTATGCTAAGCTGTGCTTGGGAAGTAATAAAACTTTTGATGAAAAGTTTTGAATGTAAAATTTTTTGAAATGTGATATAATAGGAGTAATAATGAGAAGTAGAGAAAATAAAGTTAAAATAAATAGGTTAGACATATCTGTAGTTGTGTAGAAAATGATTAAAAAATAGGGTGTTGTATAGGAAGAAGTGAAGGAATAATTTAAAAATATGGTAGTTATTAAGAGGGAAAAGTTTTTAGATTGAAAAATTTTAATTTGAAAAGGTGTGTTTTAATACCCTAAGATATCCACTCAAAAACAATACCCTAAGATAATTTTTTTGAATAATTTTGAGTAACTAATCAATTAATTTTATCATTTCATTAATTTTATTATTATTCATTAAAGATGAATTAACAATTATATATAACTTACTATCATTTTAAAAAGAGCTAATAATATGCTAATTCATTTACTTCCACAAAACTTATGAACTAAATATTTCTTTTACTTATTTTTATTAAAATTATATGTCATAAAATAATTTTTTGATTTTGACAAATGATTATAATTCATATTTTTCATAAATCAAAATTATAATATAGTTTAAAGACATAGTATTTAAAATGTGTTTGGAAAGTAATAAAACTTTTCAAAGAAAAGTTTTTTATAAGTTTTTGAAATAAGAGAAAATAATACAATGTGATAGCAGTCATGATGAGTAATAAAGAGAACAAAGTTAAAATAAATAAATTAGTAGTATGAGTAGTTATACAAAAATAATTGAAAAGTTTGACTATTATATAGGAAGATATGAAAAATAATAATAAAAAATAGAGTAGTTGTAAAAAGTGAAAAGTTTTAGATTGAAAATTTTTTGTTTGAAAAGTTTTATATATAAATAAACATGTCTTAAATTTATTACTTTTAATCGTGTGATCCATTATCTAAAAATATAAAATATATATTTTTAAAAATCAAAATAATAGAATTCAAATTTCAACCTCGGGAAATCTAAAATTCAATACAGAAACCAAACTAAAAATACACATGAAGCTGTCTTAAAGCCAATATACATAACTAAGGTTAGGTTTGGTTCAATAGAGCCCGTTACAACCGAACTAAAGTTCACCCTATCACCATGAACTGCTATTTCCATCCATTTAGTGTTAGGTGTTTGATATTTATTATTAGAGTTAAACCTAAAGTAAGTTTCGGAACATAGGTTTGAGCTAGGACCTTATTTATTCCCCATTTCTTATCAATATAATTTTTTAACTTATATGAAATATTAATATTAAAATACATTATTTTAAATATAAAGTACAAACTATAGTGTTATAGATATTTAAAAGGCTTTTAGAGGGCTAACTAAAAAGTTCAACAAGAGTTTCTAAAGCATTTACTAGTTGTATTAACATCTTCTAATATTGAGCGCATGAACATGCAAATTTTAGCAAACTTTAGTTCGAAGCACTAGTAGACCAAACGATAGGGACACCTGCGCAAGTAACTAATACAAACCTAACTTAGGTTCTCTCTGTTTGCGAGAGCTGCCAACCGGCACTTGCTTCCAACCTCTCCAATTGCTCCCTCTTAGCTAAACAATCCAAAAAGCCCTTCCAAAAAATGCAGGCATGCAACTGGGGTTAATTTAACCTTGATATATGAGTTGTTTCTCTAGAAAATTAAAGAATAAAAGTTAAGAAAAAATTCCTTTGGAGCAAAATAATAAAAATTAAAAATAGATTTAGACCTTAAGGATAGGAGTACAGTTGCACATGTGGAATTCATATTTGTAAAAAATAGTAAAATGCCCTGCCTTTGCTTCCTATAGTGGACTTGTCAGGATTCATAAAATATTGAGGAACAAGAGTCCACTTACATTGAAGTAATTGATTAAAGAAAATAATCTTAACGGAAAGAGAATAATGACAACGAAAATGTAATAAGCAAAGACTAAAATATCATAAATGTGAATATTCAAATATCTCATTATCCAAAATATATTATACCAAACCAACCGAGCTGTGCTCAGGTGGTTACTTTGCCAGCGTCCAAGGACGCGCATATGCGGAGTGAGTGGTTCAAATCTCTGGTATGAGATTTCTGACAGATTTTAATTGGAGCATGTGGTCTTCGTTATTGTTGTATCGCTTGTTGGGAGTTATGATCTCCCTTCTAATACATGTAAGAATTGTCTCAAAGCTTGATTGTAGCTTCCTTTTTGATACTTGTAAGAATTATCACAACTCTTGATTATAAAGATGAATTGAGATGTAATATTATAAAATACCGAATCAAAAAAATATTATACCACCTAGGCTATGATCAAATCCAAAATATATAATCATCTACTTTTTTCCATTCATCTATTTAGTACATGTCTAAATATGTCAAAATGAGATAATCACGTCCTTATTTCCTAATCAAATATTACAAGGTTTAGCTCTCTACCAAGCCTCATTGGCCCTACTACATCTCTTTCGTTCCTCAATAAATCTGTCATCTTAAAATATTTATAAATATAATTCGAGTCTAAAAGAACTCAATAAATAAGAGACACAATTATAAAATAATAGTGTGAGAATTAGTCATAGTTAACACATGCTAAATGCTACTGCCACATACCATGTCATCTATAATTCTAACAACTTGGTCATATATAACTTGGGTCAAATATTTACCATGGGTCAAATTTAGATAATAGATTGGGGTTTAGGGAACGTAGTGTGATATTATCTATTTGGGCCTAAAAGCTCAATTGCATAGTTCTAAAATGTGTTACATCATACTTAATGTAAAACTCACATATTAAATCATAAGGAACTCTCTTTCCTTTTTGACTGAGTTCTTGAGGCATACACAATAACAATCCAAATCGTTCTATTCCTTGCATAGGTGGAGCATATTAGCTTTCCCAAGAAAGTTCGACTTTAAAATCATATCCTTATGAGAGAATCTAGTAACTTAGTTATTAAAAGATCTGGACCTACGACCATATCTCCAAGAGCAGTTATGTCCTTCTCAAGAGGTTTGGTTCTATGACCATATCCGTAAGAGCGTTCATGTCTTGTAATCTATGACCATATCCGTAAGAGCATTCAACTCTTGTAATATAGCCCCAAGAGCGTTCATAACTTGTAATATATCCTCAAGAGATAGAAGCTCTTTTCCCCATGTTCGATACGTTGTATGCTAGCATAAAGTTAGGGATGTGAACCATTAAGTCAACACATTTTATGACCTACCATGTATACAATCTCAATAGCAAATCCAAAATGAAATCAAACTAAAAATATAAGAATTAAAATAATTTAAAATTTATTAAATTAAAGTAGAGAACTTAAATTTTTAGCTAAATAGTTGGGCCACTTTCAAATCCCTTAATCTAGCACGCTCTTCACACTTCGAAATCTTAAGATCTTCAAGAAGTGATAAAAAAATTCAAGTTAAATCATTAGCAAAACTATCTAATTAGAGTTTTAGTCAAACTCTAATAAAAATCACTCATACCCATAAGAAACTAATGTGATCCTATTAATCAAACTCCAATAAAAATCACGCATGCCCATAAGAAACTAATGTGATCCTATTTACGACAAATAGTTAGTACCCCAAAGCTTAAAATTTTGCAAAAAAATAAAAAGGAAATCTTCACTACTAAACTTAATCAGCCCATCAAAAAAAAAAAAAAAAAACTTAATCAAGTGAACCGACACTTCTCTCTCACTCTTTTTATTCTTCTCTCATACCTTTCAATGGTTTAGAAATGATTAAGTTTGGAACATTTTCGGGAGACAAGAAAGATGCATGGTAATTTTTAAAATTTCAAAACTATTTTTGCATATAGCTGATATATTGATATATCGTTACTATTATGATTATAACTTTTTCTTGAGTAGTCGAATTAACTAAATTCTTTTCGAATTAGATACTCAAATTCAAAATCTATCTCTGCTTAAAATTTTAAAGAAAAATTCTAAAACCATTTGAAAGCATTTGAAGTTATATTTTCTACTCGACATATTTTTGATAATTTGACACGCTTATAGTATTTTACTTACTGTGGTATTCTACAAAGTCAGTCAGTTGCCCTCCAGCTTTCAGCCGGTTTTTATATTTTTTTGCTGGCTGGAAGCTGCTTAGGAGCCACGACCAGTTGTACAATCCATAAAAAAAAGTCAGTCAAAGTCAGGTCATGTATGTTGCCAACACAAGTCCCCTTCTATTAAACTCTAATACCCATGCTTGGCTACCTAAACTTGGTTTCAACCTAAAAATGTTCAAGTGTAATTTGCATCCATTAACATGTTTTACATATCAATTCTTACCAAAGGTTCAAAATTTTCGTTTTCATCTCTTAGGCCTTTGATTCTATTAAGTAATTTATTGCATATAATACTATCTGTAGTTAATCCACGGTGTAATTTTAATTACATATGCTCTCTTTTATCGCAATTAAGCATATGTCACCAACTTCCATAAAAAAATATTATGTCACCAACTATGTGTACTGATATGGTAGCAAAATATTTTTCGCCTATAACTATAAATAATACATTTTTTTGTGGTATGCAATAAATTTTGTTATTGCATATATTGATTATTCTTGTTCTGATTAAAAAATTTATCAAATGACATAAGTTACTTCACAATATAGTAAGAAACATGTTCGAGAACCCACATAAGCCAAACACATCTTTTTTTTTAAAAAAAATCACTAATTAAACTTTTTAAAATTCCGGACATTGAAGTTCAGAATCTCAAACTCATGCATTCAACTAAAAGCAACATATTGCATTAACTTGTTCATATGTAGTAAAAATGCTCAAATAATTGCTAAGCTTCAAAAATATATAAATAGCCAATACTATTTTACCTTAGATATAAAGCCTCCTAGGTTATTCTCAATACATACATAAAATTATATAACGGGTACCTTTCAAAAAAATTATATAACGAGTGTTTTTGGAAAGTGATAAAACTTTTAGATAAAAAGTTTTTAGTATAAAAGTTTTTGAATTTAAAGAGAATGATGTGATATGGTAAGGGTAATGACAAGGAATAAAGAGAATAAATTTAAAATAGATTAGCTAATTGTATGAGTAGCTATCTAGAAATGATCACAAAGTAGGATAATTGTATTGGAAGATGTGAAAAAAATATTAAAAGATATGATAGTTATGGAGAGAAAAAAGTTTTAGATTGAAAAATTTTTGCTTAACATTTTTTTCTTATTGGCAAATACACCCAACATAAAAAAATTGAGACATTACACATGAGACATCTATCAATGTTTTGAAAAGTATACCAAATCAGATTGGACCAAACTGTTCGACCGGTTGGACCATCAAGTGGTGATTCAGTAGTCTAGTCGTCATGTAGTTACTAAAATTACTCAAAAATTAATGAGGTAATTTCAAATATACCTACAACCTTTGTCCTTAATTTCAAATATACCCATTAAGAATGCTCTAAATATCAAAGACACCCCCAAACTGTCATCGTTTGTTAGAAGATTATCAATGTGGAGAAGAAATGACAAATACACCTAAGATTTAGGGCTTGGTCTGAAGCCCTATGTCAATGTGCAACAACAAGTCTCTTAACCATTTTTTCTTTATACTCATGAACAAAAAATGATTTCTTCTATTAGAGAGTCTAAAAGGGGTTTCAAACTAAATCTTAAGTTTATGGTATTTCTGTCATTTTCTCTCCATATTAATGGTCTTTTAATGGAGAGTGATGGTTTGAGGTGTATTTGATATTTGGGGCATTCTTAATGGGTAATGAAAGATTTCATACTTAGCAAGTATATTTGAAATTAAGGGCAAAGGTTGTGGGTATATTTAAAATTACTTCAAAAGAAGATGAGAGGTTGGAATCTTGGTCCAATCGTAGAGCGGTCTAGTAGAAATTAAAACCAAAAGAAACTCGGACTGGGCTTTTCCATTTACTTTTACCCATGCATAACCTTTACCTTGTTTTGATATGAGAGCGAGCAACATCAGTTCTTATTAAGGCGGCTTTAACTAAAAAAACATGGTAAATTTTGAATTCCATTGTTCAACACATGAAATGATTTTTAACAGTTAAGTTTTTATTTCATTTTATTTTTATAGAAGATAATAATAATATATAATTATTTTATACTATAAATAAAGTTATAATAAATAATAAAATTAATATATTATAATTAATATCAAGGTTAAAAATAGTTTGAACCATTGGTTAAACCAGTTGCACCTGAACTGAACACAAATCAGATACTCATTATATTGAACTTACCTTACCTCATTTTTGTTATAGGTATTTTTTTATATTTTAACATACACTTTTTGTAACTTTTTTGAACCTATCCTACCAAAAATAGTTTGGTTTAATTTAATTTGAAGAATGATATGATCAAATCTATTTTATTTTTGTCTTTAAAGGTACTTATATTTTTGCTAATTATTTTTATTTACTGATAACCAACCGAATCTAAGTACAAAAAATTTCTAAGAAACCTGGTGGGTTGTCGCATGACATTTTACACCCATTGACATTGTTTGCCACATAGTCTGCTAGGTAATGCGCAACTTCATATGAGTACATGACTGAAAGAAAATCTGTTTGCAATTCTTTTAATCTCCTAGAGGATAGTCCCTACTGTCGACAGAACATTGCAATCGACTCTCGAAAAGTTTCTACTCCAAATTTGATGGCATAGGCTTCCATCGTTAGGCCATCCATTGTTCCTTCCTTTCTTCAAGTTTTGGCTGCTATGAACCTGTCCCTTGAATCCCTTAGGACAACCCCATCCCTATGCATTCATCATTTTAACTTTGTTAGAATAGTGTTGCTCTACAATCTTCACCAAAAAATCCAAACTTTTTTAGAAAGTTTACCTTTCATATTTTTTTGAAGATAGCGTAGTCTGTTGACCTCTAGCCCCCCTCCTAACAACCCACAAAACCTACAATAGAACAAAATCTAATAGTTATCAACTGATAGGCTGACTTCACAGTGAAAACTCCATTGGTTCTAGCTCCCAAACCATGAATCCTCCGATCCATCAATTAGGACTGGGATGGTGTTAATTTTCCTCTAGCCTACTTCTCTTGCTGCACCAACAATTTTCTCTTTGTTCCAAGTTCTTGATGATTGATTTATGAAGCTGCAAAACACACTCAGATTCTAGAATGGAATTCGGCAAAGGACCATCCTTTAGTAACCTTATATTCGTCCATTTATCTTGAAAGAATCTAATCCTTTTCTCATCCCCAACTCTCAATCTGCCACCCTCACTGATGATAGCCTTAGCTTTAAGTATAAATTTCCATATGAAGGAGTCATTTGCCTTTATGTAGCAACCCCAAATATCACCCAAGGGGAAGTATCTACCTTTAAGGATCCTATAGCATAGGGATCCCATACCTCCGCCTATCTTTAACTTGTACATTTTCTTCAATGAGATCTAGTTCTCTTGCTATCCTTCTCTCCCTAGCAAAATTTACTCATTCCATTAAACTCATTGATGAAATTTTTTTGTGAGCAAGAATAGGCTCATGGTGTAACAGGGAATTGCTTACGCAACCACTTTTATGAGGATCTCTTTCCCTCCTACAGATAACAGTTTCTCTTTCCAATCCACAGCTTCCTCCAAACACATTCTTTAATTCCATTGAATACTATCTTATTTGATTTGCCCAATCATGTTGGAAGATCCAAGTAAGATTTAATCTCATTTCCACTTGATCTCAACAAATCCTTGATTTGTCCCCTTCTGCTTGCGTTTATGTTTGCACTATAAAAGAGAGTTGTCCAATCTAAATTAATTTCTTGACCAAAACACTTGTCGTACATCTTCGGTACCTCTAGTATGCTTTTGATCTCCACCTCACATGTTCTTGAAAATAGTAAGGCATCATTAACAAAGAATATATATGTGATTACTAGGCCTCTTGGAGATACCTTTAGCTCTTTTAGTTTCTTCTTTTGATGCATATCTTGAATTAGCTAAGATAGCCCCTCAGCACATAAGACAAAGAGGCGAGGTAACAACAGATCTCTTTGGCGAAGTCTTTTACTCAGAGTGAAAGCTTCAATCATAAATCCGTTATGTTTACTTGATAGCTCATCGAGCTAAGGCAACTATTCATCCAACCAATCCAGGTCTCATTGAAATTCATTCTATGCAGCATGGATTGAAGGAAGCTCCACTCAACATAATCATAGGTTTTCGACATATCCAATTTAATTGCTATATCCTTTGTTTTTCTTGTCCTTCTCCTTCTTGATTGATGGCTCGCTTTGTAAGCAATAATCATGTTATCTATAATAAGCCTGCCATTAACAAAGGTGCTTCGCTACTTCGCTATTACACTGTTTAGACATTGTTTAGCTTATTCGCAAGAATCTTTACTAATATTTTGTATATAACATTGCAGAGGGTTATTGGCCAGAAGTTGGTTAACTTGCATGCACCTCTGATCTTGGGAATGAGCACAATTGTGGTGACATTAATTCTTTAAAGCATTCTCTTTTGCTGATGTTGGTTGCCACATTTCGTGAAAGCTTTACACAGTTCAAAAATGTTCCTTCTCACCATCTCCCAGTATTTCTAAAAGAAACCAACTGACATCCCATTGGGTCTTAGTGCTTTTGTGGGATTCATACTTTTCACTGCCTTTACTACCTTCTCTCACTCAAGTGGTTTATCTAGGAGGCACCTCTCTTCACTAATGATTCTTTTCAAACCTCTCTAAGTGATCCTATCAAAATCCTGCAAATTTAAGCTGTGAAAGAGTTGCTTGAAGTAGTTTTTAGTCATTTGCTCTTTACCTTTTTGCTCATAAACCCGAGTGCCATCCCCTTCTTGGAGACCCTCTGTAATGTTCCTCCATCTACAATTTCAAGCCACTCTATAAAGAAAGCTGAATTTCTGTCTCCCAAGTGTAGCCAATGTGCTTTGGATCTCTATTTCCACAATATTTCCTCATCCCCAAGCAGCCCGTTGATCGTTGTCTCCACTTGTTCGATTTTTTCATCTTTTCCATCAAGAAGTCTTCTTTGGATATTTCCTTTTATTTTCCTATTCTAGGCCATATTTTTATCACCACACTTCTGGATCTTCATCTTAATCCTTCTAGTCACACAGAATTCGTCATCCCTTATTAAAGACCACATATCATGGACAATGATATGTGTTTCTTTATGATTGGTCCAGAATAATTCGAACCTAAACTGGCTCGGAGGTTTTTTTATACACATCCTCCTATCTAACTGGAGCATGGTTGGGTAGTGGTCCAAATAAGTAGCCTACAAGTGAAAATTCTTCGCAGAAGGGAATATATTAAGCTAATACGGAGTAGTCCTCCCCATATCCAGACTCGCTTCCACTGTATTGATCCTCCTTTGATTATTTCTCCGAGTCATTGCAGCTCCCACAAAACCCATATACATTTTACTTTCCTTAACAACTTCCCTAAACATTTCCATCTATTTTTCAGGTCTTCCTCTTTTGCTACTAACTCAATATAAGCCTAGAATTTCGTTAAAATCATGAAGCACCACTCATGAATGAGGTTTTTGACTTCCCAACCTCTTCAAAATTTCACAAGATAGAGATCTTTTGCTCACCTCTAGATTGCTATAAAATCCCATGAGACTCCAAAGGTTGATTCCATTACTGTTGCTGACAATGGAATCTATGTGATTTCTTGAGAAATTCTGAACATTAACTGCTCAATTCCACTTCCAAAGCAATGCTAGTTCCTCTTCCAAAACAATGCAAAACCTCTCTTTGATCCTTCATAGTCCTCACCTGTTCTTTATTTTAGATTTCTTTATTTTCCCCTCCCCCTTCAGGTAGTCCATTCTTTAATCTCCCTTCCCCTTTACAACTATTCCTTCCAATCGAATTCTCTGTTTCCCATCTCTTTCCCCTATTATTCCTTTCTCTAAACCTTTTGATCTGCCCCCATGATCAGCTTTTCTTCCTACTCTAATTTATATTTTCCACCATGATGTCCCATTAGGAGCACGTTCTCCTTCCCCCTATCCCTATACTTCAAATAATTATCCCCCTTGTAAATTTTTTCATTCTCCTCTACTTCTAATTCTTCATCCTTTTCAAAAAGAGATTCACACCCCTCCTCATATTTGTCTACAACTCCCCATCCCTTGCTCCATTTGCCCATTTTGTTAGCACCTCTCTTTCATTTTCATTTTCCCTTTTTCCACAATGACTATTACACTGCTACCTACATCAACCATGCCCTCTCAGTACAGTACAACTTGGGAAAGACTCTATTACTCTGGCCTCACTCACCCTTCAACCCTAATGCTTGAATCCTACTCTTAAAAAGCTCCCATAAGTCTTGTTTGCTTCAGCTAGGTCTTTCTTCTCGCCATTTTTATCACAATCTTTGAAAGCATGTCCAATTTTCCCACATAGATAATAGAAAACTAGTAGCCTTTCATATAGAAAAGTAAGCCATTTCTTTGAGGAAGAGCCACAATTCACAAAGAGTCCCTATCACAATGCTTCATGGATGTCATCTCCACCTTAATTCTCAATTTAGCATAGTTTACCTTTAGTTTGGTCTGTGATAGGAATGAACCACCAATGTAGGATCCCAAAGCCTCCTTATCAACCGGGAATGGTATCTCCTCGATGAATAGCAATATTGGACTATTGGGGTAGTTAAGAAATCGATTTCATCCCTCCTTATCGCACTTTTCAGATCCTTGATCTCCTATCATAAAGCCATAGGTTTCCTCTCATGACTTGGTCTTTGTCTTCCTCGTCTCCAAAGGAGATGTGATATAGATTCTCATCTATATCAGTAACACTATAGCCTTCTTAGTTTTCCACAGCCTCCTCATTGCTGCCTTGAAAAGTTCTCTATTATATGTCTATGATGCCTAAAGAGAGTAGACGATTGTGGGTTTTCCATTAGGCTCAATCATTGGAAGCTTCGACGTCTTCATAGATAATGTCCGAAGCTCTTGCACTAGAAGTTCTTCTTCGACCAGCACCATTTCTATCTCTAGCTATTCTCTCTAGATTCTTATTCCCCGCAAGCTACTTCCTTGCTCCCCACACTCTCCTTTCTTATGGAAAGCCTCACGAAAAAAACCCTCAATTCTGAAACCTCTATTGACTTCTTTTCCCTCCTTGATAGGAGCCCCTCTTCTCTGCCCTCTTCTCCCAAACCTTAGAGTGAAAAGGAGAGAATAAAACTAAACCTGCTTAACGCACACATATACTGCACCAACAAAAACTTCTTTAAAAAACTCTCTAAACTAAGCAACCTTACAAATTCTAGAGCAAGCAAAGTCGCCATTGTCGGAACACTTTGCAAAAGAATAAGTTAATCTATATTTTTGTTAATTATTAAATACAATAAATATATAGAATTTAATTATATTATTTTGAAACTAAAATATGGAGGGGGGATGGCATACTTGTCACCACCAAACATGCTTATTGTCAATTGCTCAGCTTAAATGCCTCCCTGCAACATCTTATTCCTTTCCACTTTTATGTTAACATTATCTCCCTCAATTTTGTTTGCACACAACAATGGTTATGGATGATATTGTTGATATTTAGTGAATTTGAACAATCTTCTTACTTATCCATGACCTAACTATATTGCTATTAGTAGTGGGGTTTGCTAAAATTAAGAGAAGGTAGAAGTGTATGGTTAGGTGCAACTGTGAACCTATAAAGGTTAAATAAGTAAGATTTAATTGTATATTAAGGGGAGGTTAATGTATGTATGATGAAGTTATTGAATATGTAGAGTTATTAAATGGAGGAGGAGCTCATAAGTGATACATCCCATGAATCATACCCATTAGACGAAACATTATATATATATATATATGAAAATATCCTAGTGCATTTGGACTATACTGTGTAGTCCATGCACTATGGAGCTCACTTGATTATGAATAGCAAATCTACCCCACCCATTGTATTTTAAATTATTTATTTTATTAGTATACCAATTTTCATCAAAATTGAATAAATTTATGAGCCCCATCTGAAAATAGTGTAAAATCAATATAATAAAATAATTTGATATAAATAAAAATTTTAAATTAATTTTTACAACATCTAAATAGTCTAATATATGCTTTTTATATGGATAAATAATTGTACAAATCATCATAACATTCTAATATGTGTGGGACTCATTTTGCAGCAAATTGTACAATGTTTAATATATACAAACACACACAAAAGTTATTAGTCGACCTCTACTATTGACAAATAAGTAAGAGATATGAGAAATCTTCTTCGTTTAGTAGGATACATAAATAGGATTCAGGTTAGGTTATAGAAAATCATGTGATGTGGAAGTGTACCTGAATTTGTGTATAAATTCCACCTGTAGAACGTGTAGAGTGCAAAGTCTTCTCCCTCAGCACTTCTCCCTGTGATACTTTCAGTAGATGGCAACCGCTTGTGTTTTATGAATGTGAGAGAGGGACCCAGACTCCTCTGTATAAATAGAGTCCTTCCCATCATGACCTTAGTAGAAGTACAATACCACCTGGATAGGATTGCGTACGTATCTTGTATACGTTGGACTACCTTTATCTTAAACCCAAAAGACTACTATTTTAATTATGACACCTTTATGTGAGTTAATTCTAACATTATCCCACTTGGCCTAATTTAAAATAATAAGTGAAAGAAAAAAAATTATACACAAAATACAATCTTTGGATTTAACATTTGAAAAATTACCGGACGAGTGCACTCATTTGAAAAATATGCCCAGTCGTTACATACGCAATTATACTTTAATACTTAAGAAAATTTGTCAATATGGATCATGGCGGTTATATGCAATATGTAACATACTTCCTTCTATGCACCACGATATTAACAAAATTACTTAACTAAGTTCTTAATGACAGATTTATAATTATGTGATTTTAATAATGTCCCACATTAATATCGAATAGACAAAATCTTCTATTTCCAATCACAAATTAATTGTCAACAAAATATCATAATGAAACAAAAGAAAATAATCATCCAATATGAGATCTCAAAATGTATCGATTACATCAAAGATTGTCCTACATAACAAGACCCATATTTCTTATGTGTCCAGAGAAAACCTTAGGCGCTAGGGCCTTGGTTATGGGATTAACAATCATGTCAGCAGTACCAACAAAACTAATCGATATCAGATGATCATTAATCCTTTTTAGCGCCGACATAAACTTAGAATCAATGTGGTTGTTGGCACCAGTAATTCTTCTATGATTGGAGAAGCTAATCGCTGATGAATTGTTACAATTGATTCTCAGAGGCCTAGAGATAAAAATCTATAATTTTAAGCTCTGAGATAAATTTTCTCAACCACAGTGCATGTGAGGATGCATCACGACAGTCAACAAATTCAGCTTCTATGGTAGAGTCAACTACACGATTTTGTCTCCCACTCTTCCATGAAACTGCTCTACCAGCTATTAAGAAAACATAGTTTGATGTGGATCTTCTGCTATCTATGCAACCAGCATAATATGAATCTGTGTAACCAATCACTTCTAATTGATCAGTTTTTGCATACGTGATCTTATAATCTTTAGTTCCTTGGAGATATCGCATCACTTTCTTTACTGCTTTCCAATGTTCTATTGCTGGATTGCTTTGATATCTTCCAAGTAATCTCATTGCATAACTGATGTCAGGACATGTACAAACTTGTGCATACATCATGCTCCTAAGAGCAGAAGCATATGTGATGGACCTCATTCCCTGTTTCTCAATCTTGTTCTGTGGACACTGATGCAAACAATATTTTTGACCTTTAAAAATTGACACTTCACATGATGAGCAGTAGGATATTTCAAATCTTTCTAAAACCTTATTGATATAAGCCCTTTGTGATAACCGTAAAAGTCTCTTAGGCCTATTTCGATGGACCTCAATTCCTATGTCACATGATGCCTCACCCATATCTTTCATATCAAAATGTTCAGAAATGAAACTTTTAGTGTTATGTAAAAGACCTAAATCATTAGTAGCAAGCAAAATATCATGTACATATATAATCAAAAACATAAACTTGCTCCCACTCAACTTCAGATATATACATTGGTCACCAATGTTTTCTATAAATCCAAAGGAAGTGATAACTTTGTTGAACTTTAAATACTACTGTCGGGAAGTTTGTTTAAGTTCATATATAGATTTCTTTAATTTGCATACTAATGTGTCATTTTCTTTCATTTCAAATCCTTCAGGCTGCATCATGTATACCTCGTCTTCTAGATCCCCATTCAAGAATGCTATCTTTACATCTATTTGGTGTAACTCTAAATCAAAGTAAGCCACTAATGCCATAATGATTTTGAATGAGTCTTTTTTGGAGACGGGTGAAAAGGTCTCCTTATAATTAATGCCTTCTATTTGAGTGAATCCTTTGGCAACAAGTCTGGCCTTATACCTTTCTACATTATCCTTAGGGTCCCATTTGGTTTTGAAAATTCATTTACAACCAGCATGTTTGCCCCCTTCAAGCAACGTAACAAGATCCCAAGCTTTATTTTTATGCATGGATTCCATTTCACCTTTCATAGCATTGATCCATAATTCAGATCTTTCACTATTAATAGCTTCTTTGAATGTCAATGGATCACTTTCAATACAAGGATCGTCAATACATTCTTCCAAATATATAATGTAGTCATCTGAAATAGCAGGTCTCCTTACTCTATGAGACCTTCTTAGCTTATTAATATGTTCTACATTGTTGTCTTGATGAATATCATTTGGAATTAAAATCGGTTCATTATTAATCTCTTCCGCTGGTTGCACAACAATTTTTGGTTGTTGATTTGTCATGTTATGATCAACGATCTCAGTTCTTGCATCTGTCAATGATGTACCAGAGAAGAGATCTCTGATCTCCTCAAATTTCACATTTCGTGGAGTTGTGCTTCCACTATTTTCACCATTTTCAATGAACCGAGCTATTCTGGTCTCAATGATCCTAGTATTATGAGACGGACTGTAAAATCTGTACCCTTTAGACCATTCTAGATATCCAATAAAGAAATAACTAATAGTCCTTAGGTCCAATTTCTTTTCTCGTGGGTTGAGTATCCTTGTTTCTGCTTGATAGCCCCAAATATGCATATGCCTCAAACTGGGTTTCCTGCCTGACCATAACTCGAATGGAGTTTTAGGAACAGCTTTACTGGGAACTCTGTTCAGGATATACATAGCAGTTTTCAAGGCTTCACTCCATAAGAATAAGGGTAAAGATGAGTTACTAATCATACTTCTCACCATATCCATGAGAGTACAATTTCTTCTTTCAGCAATACCATTTTGTTGGGGAGTTCCTGACATAGTACATTGAGGTTCAATACCATTGTCTTCAAGAAATTTAGCAAATGGACTAGGGATTTGACCTAATTGACCGTGTTTACCATAATATTCACCGCCCCTATCAGATCTCACAACTTTAATTTTCCTATCCGATTTATTTTCTATTAACTCTTTGAATATTTTAAAATCATTCAAAGAATCAAACTTTTCATGCAATAGGAAAATAGAACCATAACGTGAAAAATCATCAATAAACATGATAAAGTACTTTTCACCTCCAATACATGATGAGAATGGAACACAAATATCAGTGTGGATCAATTCTAAAAGTCCATTGCTTCTTGTGGCATTCTTTTTTTAGGTTTTGGTTTGTTTTCCTTTAATACAATCGATGCATATGCTAAAATCAGTAAAATCTAGAGTAGGTAATGCCCCATCTTTTACTAATCTTAACATCCTTTCTTTCGATATGTGACCTAATCTTTTATGCCATAATATGGAGAAATTTTCATCAATCATACCACGTTTAGTACCAACATATACATTTAAGGTAGATGAACAATTAATAAATGAGCAATCTGCACTTATTTGATATAATCCATTAAATAATATTCCAGTACCAACTAAAATAGAATCTTTAAATAAAGAAAACTTTGAGTTTGCAAAATTGAAAGAATAACCCATTACATCGAGTTTTGGCAAAGAAATTAAATTTCTAGAAATAGATGGAACATAGAAAACATCATGTGGTTCTAAAAAATGCCCTGTGTTCAGGCCAAGCTTGCAATTTCCTATTGCTTTGACTTTAAACTTTGTCAGATTGCCCATTAAGATTGATGACTCATGTAGTTTTGGGTTGGGGGTTGAATGGAATGCCTGCAAAGAGTTTGAAACATGGATAGCAACACTAGAGTCAATACACCATAAATTAGAGGATACATTTATGAAATAGGTTTCAAGGCAAACATGTACATAATTGTTACCTTTCTTGTCGAACCAATTCTTCTAATTGAGACAATCTTTCTTAAAATGTCCTTTCTTTTTACACAAATGACACTTTTTCAGCAGATTTTTTTTGATCCATCCTCTATGCCATTCTTTGATGGGAATTTATTCTTTCCCTTTCCTTTCTTTGACTTGTACTGCTTAGAAGTTGATGTAAAATTGATAGCCACTGATCCATCCTATTTTAATCTCTCTTCCTTTTACACACACATGGATATTAATTCATTTAAAATTCATTTTTCTTTTTGTGTGTTATAGGAGATCTTAAATTATGAAAATTGAGATGGAAAAGAGTTTAAGACAAATATAACTAGGAAAGATTCAGAGATTTTCATCCCCAATTGATTAAGTTTCTCAGCTATATTTGACATTTCCATTATGTGCTTTCGCACTCCACAAATGCTATCATATTTCATTGAGGTCAATTTGTTAGTGAGCATTCCAGCCAATGCTTTATCTAACCCACTAAATTTTTCCTTAATTGAGTCAAGATAAGTTTTGGTACTTTCATCTTCAGGGTCAGAAATAGAGCCCCTGATATTTCTTTCAATGGTACTCTTTATAATCATAAGAGATAATCTGTTGGAATGCTCCAATTTATCTAATTGAAACTTTTGACTATCAGTACTTTCAGCCGTTCCGTCACTAGGTTTTGCAACACAAGGGATAAATCTAGATCCAAACATCCTAAGATAATAAGTAGTTGCTCATGCCAATCAGAGTAATTTGATTCATTCAGTGTCAAGATATTAGACAAATGAGATTGAGGAATAGGAGCCATAGCTGTAACAGAAAATGATTAAGCTCACGTCACCATTACGATTCAGATAAACTATTATGTAACAATTTCATTAACAATAATTAATCACAGCTAAATTTCAAAAAAAATTTAATCAACAAGCAATAATGCATGATTATATTCAATAATGCTATGATGAACAATAATATTCAATAATTAACTATGAATACATAAAGTCAAGGATATCCTCAACTTCGGATAGAAGATTCCCCGCGTTTATGCAGTTCTAATTAATTATTGATAAAATATTAAATTATAGCCACCTTCGGGCAGAATTATAATATAATATTCTTTAATAATGCAATTTCTGTGATGAGAGAAAAAATATATTATTCTCTCTTTATTTAATAAATTTGATTAACTAAACATCTTAGACCCTTCTGGGCGACAAAAGATATAAAGATGAATAATATTTATTAAACATAATTGCATAATGACAATAAGTTGCAATTTCTATTATGAGAAAAAATCAGCAATAATATTCTCTTCATTATTTAATAATTTTTGAAAATTATGTATTTTTTGGCCCTTTGGGGCTACATAGTCTCAATTATTAATATAAATTGCTTAATAATTTTATAAAATTAAATCAACATTCTATGCATTTAGATCATAAATAATAGCATATGTTCATTTATGAATGTTGATAAAATTTTCACAATCATGGGTTAATTTCAATTTAATAGAAAGCAGCAAATCATTAATGCAGAAAATTCCTTGCAAACAGCTTTCCAATATAAATTAACGACTGAATTTCATTGCATGCATTATAGCTGTTAAAATAATTTATATTTTAAAATAAAATATCAAAATTACACTATTGGTGGACGTTGCATGTGTACAGAGATTTTGTGTACTATCAGACCACAAAAAATGGCCGCGTGTGCGCAAAATCACTATGCTCCGCCAGAGCATCGTGGGAATTCGTCTTCTGCTCAAACTTGAATTCAGAGTCCAAAACAGAAACGTAAAAGAAAACCCATCCATTGCAACGTTCCAGCAATTGAAATTTAAAGCATGCCTCAAAATATAATTAAAATTATAGCATCCTAAAGCATGATTTTCAACATAATTAAATTAGAATGTTTAATATAAAAAAATGGTTTCC
The DNA here is from genome assembly GCA_030490835.1 of Annona cherimola. Taxonomy (NCBI): domain Eukaryota; kingdom Viridiplantae; phylum Streptophyta; class Magnoliopsida; order Magnoliales; family Annonaceae; genus Annona; species Annona cherimola. Next base: position 41,619,370 of record CM059974.1, read on the forward strand.
GGTAAAAAACAGGTAACTGAGCCCACCTCTGTTGAGGTCCTTTAATGGCTGAGCCCTATAATCGAATTCCATGTCCATTATGCGTTTTATCAGTCTAATTTAATAATGTAAAACTCATCTTTCGGGTTTGGCTGTAATTTTAATGTCATGGATTCTGAGTTTAAAAAAAAATTCAATCTATAACATGAGATCATTGAACACAAAATCTATATTGAGATGCCGCATGGGCGTTCTTCTTTGATGAGATTGCGGTGCTTCATATTTGCCATATCTTTAATGTCATCTTTGGATTTTTTATTATTATTATTGTAGTTAAGCATTTAATGCACGAACAATTGTCATATGTGCTAAACAGAAGGAAAAATTGAAGCAAAAATTTTCATATTTGATAATTCTGTTTATAAGATTTTATATCAAATATGTACTAGCTATTTTAATAAATTTCAATTCTGTTCGGTACATGATTGTACATGCTATTTAATATGTACATGCTATTTTAATCTATGTATACACACCGAACAGGGAAAAATAAATAAATCCATGGCATGTGCATGTGATGCAAATCAATTCCACAAGCACGATTTTATTTTATTTTCCAAAATCCAAGTTCACAATCATATTTCATATATCTCCAACAAGGCTTTTATTTTCGGTCTAGACACAACATTCATTAATGAGCATATATACAAATTATGGGTGGAATCTATTATACTCAAAATCGAAACGTGTGCTCTGATACCACATGTAGAAAATCATGTGATGCAGAAGCGTACCTGAATCCATGTGTATAAATTTCACCTGTAGAACATGTAGAGTGCAAGGTCTTCTCCCTCAATACTTCTCCCTATGATACTTCCAGTAGATGGGAACCGCTTGTGTTTTATGCGTGTGAGAGAGGGACCCAGAGTCCTCAGTATAAATAGAGTCTTTCCTATCATGACTCTTAGTATAAGTACAATACCACCTGGATAGGATTGCGTACGTATCTTGTATACGTTGGGTTACCTTTAGCTTAAACCTAAAAGACTAAAATTAGGACACCTTTATGTGGGTTAATTCTAACATAGGTATGTCAGAATCATATCTTGCTATGAATTCTTGTTGTATAATCCAAAATTATATGATCCCATAATAATTTTTTTATTTTTGATTTCTCTAATATTGATTGAGGACAAATTATTTCAAGGATGTTGTCTTAATATATGGCCAGCTACTTCTATAGCCAGTAATGGATTTTCTTTCTTCATTTTAAGCATTGTTAAGAAATTGAAATGTAACATTATGCCTGCTTTGGATAATCATGAGTAGCTTAAAATAGTAAGACATCAAATTTTTTATAAAAATATCCATTCTTGAGTTTATTAATTATCTGAATTATCCCTACATTAAATAAATAAGATTTATCTTTGCTTTGTAAATTTATTATATTGACTAACATTTATAATGTGAAAAATTGCATAATATCCATATAGAATGTCATGGTGTGAGGGTTTACAACCATACCTTAGGAGTAAGAGGTGTTGAAATTAAAGATTGAGACTGTTTCAGTTCCCGGTCATTTTATTATTTTGAAGCTACTTATTCTTTAATTGTTGTGGGAGAATTTGTTGCTAGATAAGGAACAAATAAAAGGACTACCATGTCCAACCATCCATTTCGGCTAGGAATGGCTGAGAATCCGAACTTATATTGTCTGGCTTTTTATCTAATGGTTTAGGTCCTAGCAGCTTTCATGGCATATGCCATTTCTCACGCCAACCTAGTTTTTGCAAAACTACTCTTTTTAAGAGTTAAGACATTGAGTTATGTTTGCCTAATTCTTTTTATTATTTGTGTACAATTGCACGTAGTAGCTTGAGGAGAAAATTATTTGAGTAGATGATCTTATGTAAATAATTGTCTTGATTTAATGTGACTTTTGACCAAGTAAACCAAATACCAAAGTTTAACTCATTCTAAAAAATATGTCAGACATCATTTGAACCTGCATAAGTTCTATTTTCTTATGTAAAATAATATATTGATATAGATGCATTGTTTTACTTGTTAATTTGTTTAGTTGAAGAACTGTTTCTTTTCTTAACAGAGTCAATAAAACTTTAGATCGATATCAGCGGTGCTATTATACACCTGAAGATGGTAATATCATCGACCGTGATACACAGGTTTGTCTTTTGTTATCTTATTTAGTAAATTTTATTGTATGGTTGGTATGCTCTAACTTTCATGGATTAATTTTTACCATAGGTTTGTCTTTTATTATCTTATTTAATAAATTTTATTGTATGGTGGACATGCTCTAACTTCCATGGATTAATTTCTACTTGTTAATAATATAGCTTTCATAGCTAAAGTTTAACATCACTAAAAGTTCTTGTTCTTAATCTTCCTCTATTCCACCTTTAGCATCATTTTTGAAAGTTTATTTATTTGATTTAAATCAATAGAATTAGGCAAGAAGTTGATTGTGTCATCTTTTAATTCTCTAGACGAAGCCTTTGTTCAACAAGCTAGACTATTCCTAAACTCTCCTCTAAATTGATCATGACATATTAGTACATGCAAGTTTATAATAATTCTACCCTGAAATTCTATACTTGGCATGTAGATAGTTTATATGAAAGACACAAAAATCAATGATGTTTTTATCTAATATGTGCATTTTTTCATGTGAGCAATTTTAAAGATTAATTTTACTTGTTTAATTATAATTCTAACTATAGAAAAGCATAAAAAGTATAAATTAAATTTCTTTAGAATATAAAAATCATGAACGAAGTTTCAAGAAAAAAGTTATAAGTTAGAAACATCTATTTTATTTTTATACTACTAATGCTAATAATAATAAATTTATTCAAACATAGGCTTTTTGATGAAAAAAAATCTCACTATCACTTTTTTTTATCAAGAAGTGATCCCGTTAGCTCGGCTAAACAAATGCCTAGCTTAGCTTATCTAGAAAATTTATTTACAACATTTTTTTCTTTTTCTTTATACGTTTATTTATCTAAGTGTATTTAACATATAAATGAAAATTTACTATTTTTGAATATGTATATATATATATATATTTTTGAGATTTTTGAAGATATGGGCATTTTAAATATATACACATAGATGTTTGAAAATATCCAAAAATAGTAAAACTTGGTTTATATATTAAATACACTTAAAAAAAGTGTATTAAGAAAAAACTAAAAAGCATTGTAAATAGTTTTTTAAGGTAGCCTAAGCGAGACATTTTTTTAGCCTGAGCTAAAAAGATCATTTCTCTTTTTTATTTTAAACATTGATGACCAAATATTTATTATTGTATGGAATATTCAAGATCAAATATTTAATGTTGAATGCTTTAAATTTTCAATATGTTAATATGTTGCATGCTTGAGAAAAGGAATAACTTGGATAATTTGGAGTCTAATCTTAATACACCAATAAAAAATGAAATCAAGTGTCCATATTTAGATGAAGAAAAGAGGGGCAAATATCTACCTTTTAGTAATGACTCCTGAATTTAAAGTTACCAAAAACTTGATTTGATGATTAAACAATCATGTAGGTGAGAATGTGTTAAGGTTTAGGTATAACTCTTAAAATTCTATTTTGTTTTTGATTTTATGTTGACTTTACTAATTTTCATGAACAATAGTTATGCTTTATTTTGGATAACTATTTGCATTCAGAAGCTGTTTGGTAAGATATAAATGGGGAGGGGGGAACAGAATGAAATGAAATAAATATGATGAAATAAAGTGGGAATAGATAAATTAGTTGTATGGAATGATATGGAAAATTGATTGAAATGTAGAAGTAAAAATGAAAAAAGTAGATACGTAAGCAATCACTTATTATTTCTTTTTATTTGATTACATCTGTAAGTTACCAAATACCTCATAAATGAAAACAGGCTACTCTTCCATAAAAAAAAAAGAAAACATGCTACTCAATATTACTGTTTCATTTTCTACATATATTTTATAATTTAATTTAATCAAAATCCCTATTCTCAGTTTTATTTTATTTTTTATACTTGGTAAATGCAGGGATGGTATCAAGAAGTGTCCAAGTTAAGGGCAAAATATGACTCCCTCTTACGCTCCCAAAGGTTATTCTTATTTTATAATATGCTAATGAGTATTGATGCTTTCATGATTCCAATTGCTTTCTACCTAATGATTTCACATAGATCACTGATACTAGAAAAAAAAATTTAATATAAGAAAGGAAGCTTACATGATCCATGTTGAATACTATGTGAAAGATCGGATGTTTAGTAAAAATATGGAAGAAGAAAAGTTATAGAGTAATCATGGATCTCCATAATTGGAAACGAAAATAATGTCATAGTTAATTATTTGAAGTTTTCCAGACAAAATTTGGTTTGTGAATTGAATGTTCTTGAATCAATACTTTTATTATAAAATATACATAAAGTATCCCTAGCTAACAAATAAAGTTGTTAACTCATCTAATAAAATCACTATTCAATATTAAAAATTAGCTTCCTAGGTTCATACTCATGTATAACCAAACAACTACTATATGCATAGATGAAAGATACTATGTAAAGTATAATTCTAAACATAATATATTTTTTTGAAGGTTTTTTTTGGAATATATTTTTCAAGTTTTCAATTGATACCCTTTTTATTATAAAATGGTTTTATTTCTCAATATGAAGGCACCTTCTTGGAGAAGATCTTGCACCTCTTAATGTTAAAGAATTGCAGTCATTGGAAAAGCAACTTGAAACAGCTCTCACACAAGCAAGGCAAAGAAAGGTGCTTATCAATATCTCATGCTTTGGGGAATGGATCCCTTTACTTTCAACTTATTTGTAAATATACTTTAGATTATGCAATATCAACATTTTACTCACAACAAGTAGATTCTTAAATAATATGTACACATATTCAGTAATAAATTGATGTCACTATCATTTTTAAGATTTTACATATTCTTACTTATTATGAAATTCATTTGAAAACTATTCTTTTCCAAAAGTGGTATTGTGTCATATAATGTTGTTCCATGTGTTCTTCCAATTGAGGAGCATTTTCTTTATTGTAAAACGATAATTGATATTGTCAAGTTGACTCTTCTTAGCTGATTTCTCCAATCTTAGAATACCATTAGTTGGTTTTCTTTGTCTCTGATACTTAAGTATTTTATACTATAATTTATTCCAAAAACTATTTGTGATTGAGTTTCATTTGTAATATATCCACTTTGACTCATAGTTTGATAGTAATCTACAAAACAACAAATAATATTTATTTGCTAGAGTTATTTATCATGAATATTTTATTAGTATAATAGTCATTAATATTCAATATGATAAGTAGGCCCACATAATTAATAATTAAATGACATCGATAATCTCTATCTTCAATAGGTTACTCTTATAAGGATTGTTAATTTTTCATGAGTGAGAAGATGAGTTATTAATTTCTTATACTCTCTGTAATGCAGACACAAATTATGTTAGAGCAAATGGATGAACTTCGCAAAAAGGTATATATTGTTAGTAAGTATATCTAAATTTTCTAAGTGCAATTAGGTTTTCTTATGTTTCCTTGATAGTATTTATGGTCCTAAGATGGTAGTGTTAAAATATCCATGAGTTGAGTAAATGTAGCCGCTTATTTCCTCCTTACTGAATTGTTTGTCTAGCATGGATTTCATTTCAAGAAATTAGAATGATCCAAATTTAGCATTACTAATTTTAAAAATTAACTATAAAGGTATTAATGTTTGGTAATGAGGAAAATTTTTGCAGAGAAAAATTTTCAAATAGTGAGAGTGACATGATATGATAGGGTCCATAATTAAAAAAATAAATTAATTAAAATAGATATGATAGTTACATGGAAAATTAAAAATAGGGTAGTCGGACGTCATATCGCATGAAAAGAGTCTGAAAATACGAAAATTTATATTTGTATGAAAAATTAAAAAATGATCGAAAAATAGGATTGTTAAATTTCACATCACATGAAAAGGGTATAAAAATGGGGGTAAGTATTTTTTTAATGCCCTATTGCCAAATGAAGCAATAGTATGAGTTGAAAAAATAGGTATTCATTACATATCTTATTTAGCAGAATGATTGGAAGGTTGCGTCTTAAACTTCATTGTTCGGCTGGATTGAAATTATATATTGATAATCTTAACCATATTATGACAACCTAAATGTTACTAATCATTAAAAGAGTTAACGAGAACTCTCTAAGGATTTCTCCCATAAGTTATGTTGTGTTCTACTCTTAAATACTTCCCATATATTTATAACTGTCCCATGGAAAATACGCAAGAACTATCCCACAACATTTTTTCTATACACTTCATCTTCAAGTAGGATTGCGTGAAAGGACACCTATCAAGGGCGTATGTGTATAGAAATCTCAATCCTAATGTGTTTCAACATCCCACTTGCACATGATGATTTTTTTTACTAACCTCCTTTTTAAGATTATTCATATTTGCAAATAGGTTGTGTGACCTATGAGTACTTAGGAGTTCAAGGTTGTGCATTTGTTAGAGATAACATAATAGCTACAACCCTAAAAAAATTGCATATGCATATATACATATACATCTGGCTATATCTCAGGCTTATTTTATTACAATAATCCAATTATACCAAATCCCTCATAAGGTTTTCTTGGGCTTTCTCTCTTTCTTATTTCATTGTAATTACAATTATTTTCAATCATACAAACTAATCATATAAATGGACATAACTAGTTGATTGGTAAATAAAACAAATGATGTAAACGAAATAGTCTTCCTCTCGTATATATATCTTTAATTATAGATTAATTATTTTTCTAAAATTATTCTTGAAAGTTGCATCAGTTATGATTGTGATCAACAAGCTAAGATAACAATGTTTAACTATATTTCAAAATATAGTCGAAAGTCATATAAGATATAAAATTGAAGCTTTATAGCTGTAAGAGCTATCATGGTAAGGAAACAGGGATTGTCCAAATGAAAAAAATTGACTCATTTTCCTTATAGGTTGCTGAGCATATATGGTATAAAATGTGTGTTACGGTGGAAGAACTAACTAATTTGAGGGGTATGTGATTAGCTTTTTGACACCATAAAGACCCTAATAGGATGTGGGGCTTCCACTTCGATAAAAAATATAATAGAATATGAACTCATCTTAATTCTCTTCTGAAAGCGATAATCATTGTAGATCTCATGCTCACATAGAATATGCATCTTACCTAATTTTTCTCATCTTTGTATGCTCTCAGAAGGGCTAATATTTAACTTCGTTGACATACTATTAGTTAAATACTGCTCATTCATTCAATCATTCACACATGCTAGTATTTGTTATCTCTAACAAATACTAACAGCTACAACCCCAAAAAAATTGTGTATACATATATGCATATGCGTCTCACTATGCCTCAAACTCATTTGATTAAACTAATCCATTATACCAAATCCCTCAAAGGTTTTCTTGGGCTCTCTCTCTTTCTCATTTCATTATAATCACAATTATTTTCAATCATATAAACTAATCATATAAATGGACATGACTAGTTGATTAGTGAATAAAAGTAAATGATGTAAACAAAATAGTCTTCCTCCCGTATATATATCTTTAATTATAGATTAATTAATTTTCTCAATAATTAATTTTCTAAACATATTCTTCAAAATTGCATCACTTATGATTGTGAGCAACATGCTAAGACAAAATTGTTTAACTACAATTTCAAAATATAGTTTAAAGTCACATAAGGTATAAAATTGAAGCTTTATAGTTGTAAAAGATCTCATAATAAGGAAATAGGGATTATCCAAATGAAAAGATCGACTCATTCTTCTTGTAGGTTGCTCAGCATATATGGTATAAAGTGTGTGCTATGGTAGAAGAACTCCTAACTAACTAGGGGCGTGTGTGATTAACTTTTTGACACCATAAAGACCCTAATAGGATATGGTGCTTCCATTAGGGTCAAAATATAATAGATTATGACCTCGTCTTGATTCTCTTATGAAAGTGATAATCATTTTAGATCTCATCCTCACATAGAATATGTATCTTACCTAATTTGTCTCGTATTTGCATATTCTCAGAACATCAGAGGTGGTTGCCAACAAGAGAGGGCTAATATTTAACGTTGCTGATATAATATTAGTCAAATACCACTCATTCATTCAATCATTCGCACATGCTAGTATTTCTAAAATAATAAATATTTATTAATGTTCAAAAATGGTAAGTATTCCAATGTGTATCACAATCTACCCAAACCAAAAGATTTTACGAGTAAGAAAAATACACGTCTAAGAATTGGTTTGGTGAAAAGGTCAATAGTCATATGATGTATAAATATGTACATTATAATCACTTCCTTCTTTGCTACAATATCCTTAATAAAGTGGTACTGAATAGCAATGTACTTGGTGATGCGATGGTATTTAGGATCTCTCATTATGCAATAGCTGCTTGATTATCGTAGTGAATGGACACAGGCCAAGTTATATTTCTTATGATACCCAAATGATGCACTATCATTCCAAGTCAAATTTTATTTTGCAAGAAGCTAAACATTCACAAATTTAGCTTCCATGGTTGATAGAGCTATGCGGGTTTGTTTCTTACTGCTGTATGAGATGACATCATCATTCATCAAAAAAGCATATCCTGATGTTAATTTTCAGTCATCTAGATCTCTACTCCAATCAATATATGAGTATCCTTTTAATAGTTTACCAATGAGCTCATTAAGGATTTAACTGATGTTGGCTTAACAAGTTAAACACATCACAAATGCTAGGGCTAGTACATATCATAACATATATCAAGCTCCCAACTACACTGACACAAGAAACATTTCTCATTTTCCCTCTTTATATTGGATTTTTATAATCCATCTCAAGGCTTCACCTTTCACAATAGGATTATCAATGAGTTTGTAGTTTTGTATATTGAATGATTTAAGAATTTTATTTATGTATATTTCTTAAGAAAGACCAAATAGATTTTTTTAATGATCTCTTTGAATTTCAATTCCAAAGATATAATCTACTTCATCCATGTCCTTCATTTCAAAATTAGAGGACAATCATTCTTTAATGGTGATAAGAAATCTTAAATCACTTCCTATAAGTAGAATGTCATCAACATAAAGAGATAGAATTATAAAATTATCCTTGGATTATTTTATATAAATACAATAATCTTCAGCGATTATCATAAATTTATAAGATATTATGGCTCGATGAAAACTCAGATACCATTATCTTGATAACTATTTAATGCTTTAAATGGATCATTGAAACTTACAAACTTTTTGCTCCTATTCTTTCTTCTTAAAACCTAATAGTTGTTCTATGTAGATTTTTTTATCTAAGTCTCCAATTAAGAAATGTCATTACAAGTCCATTTGATGTAATTTTAAATCTGAATATGTAATAATTGCAAGAATAAAATCAATAAAGGTAAGTATCACAACCGGATAGGTCTTCTAATAGTTTAAACTCTCTTATTAGGTACAATCCTTAGTCACTAGGAAAGCTTATATCTCTCAAGTGTTCCATCTATCGTGTGAAAACTCATTTGTTCCTAATTTATTTGCATCCAAATGAAAGGTTAACTAAGTCTCAGACTTGATTAGTCTTCATTGACTCAAACTCTTCTTTTATGACCTTTTTTCGTTTTCCTTAGCTAGGCCCAAGAGAGCCTCATGAGTAGTCCTAGGCTCCTTATTATCTCCATATTCTAAGGAAAACACCATGAAGGTTTCCTTAGGTTCCTCACTATTTTGGAATATAATCGTAAAAATTTTCCCTTAACCATAAAATAATGATGTGGGACATTTTTTTGGCTACTTCTTTGAGGTTGATGCTCTTTAGGAATATCGCTCCCACTCGATTAAGATATTGAGGCTAGTATTTAGTTTTCTCAGCTAATTGGTTGTAAGTGCCACTATCTTTAGAATCTTCTATCTCGTAGAAAGAAGCACACTTACCAACCTCACTTAACTTGGAAAGTCATTTTCAAAGAATGTGACATCTCGTAATTCAATTTCAGTCATAATTTCATCCTCATTTTTACCTATGACACATATCCTTTGGAATGTTTTGAGTACCTGACAAAGATATACTTTTTCTTCTTGGTCCCAATTTGATATATTTATGAGAAAAATTGTAGATGAAAATTGTTGACTCCATGGTCATAAATTGCTCAAAACATAAATCATGAGTAGAAGCAGCCATTTCGAAGGGCACAAGATTAAGCATATGAGCAGCACTCATCAATGCATCTCCCCAATAGGATATTGGAAGATTTGTTTGGGATATCATAGATCTAATCATGTCTAATAAGGTCCAATTTCTTCTCTCTACAACACCATTTTATTGCGATGTGCCAGAAATAGTTAGATGTGTAATTATAACCTTTTCATTATAAAAGATTTTAAACTGCTTAGATAAGTACTTGCGCCCATAGTCAATTCTCAATGCCTTGATCTTTCGAACCAATTGATTCTCAACCGTACTCGTATAATGTCTAAAACAATCCAATACTTCTAACTTATAGAATATTAAAAAATAGGATCAAATCATATGTAATCATCTAAAAAAGTGATGAAATATGAGGCCCCATGCCTCATCCTCACATTCATTAGACCACAAATTTCAAAAATAGATAACTGTAATAGAAAATTAACTCTGATTTCTTTGCCAAATGATTTTCTTATTGCTTTTCTAGCTAGATAATTTTTACAAGTGATAGGTTAATTTTAATGAGTGGGTTTAGAAGGCCTTCTTTAGCTAACCAATTCATTCTTTCCTATCAAATATAACTCAATCTAAAATGCTATACATTTGCATCCACAGAAGAATTAGAAGATGTTTCATAAGAAAAAGAACGATCATGTGATATAAATCTATCACAATCAATATCTATAATCATGAAACCATCTATCATTAATCCAAAAACAAAGTAACTCACTACCAAAAATACATCGATACAATCAATATGAAAGTTTAACGAAAATCTTAATCTAAGTAAAGATAGAGTAGTGACAGGAGTAAGGTTTGGCACCTCACAATTTTAAGTTGTAGGTTTAAATCCCTTTGACTTCAACTTTGGAGTTGTTTCCCACATATATCCACTTCATTCCAGTTGAAATTTGATGATACTCTATAAAAGTTCCTCGATCATTAGCTATGTGTTTTATTGCTCCGGAATATATAATCCATAAAGGATGGGATTCTATGAATATTATTGGGCTACTTACATAAACAAAAGTAAGAAGAGAAGTAAGTTTAGGTAATATCTTCTTTGACTCAATATAGTTGTGAGGAAAGTTGCGCAACTTATTGTAGTTGTAGCATTTGACCTTAGTTCTGTCCTTCTTTCCTCCATACTTTCTTTGGTTATGATGGACATTCTTAACTTCATTAGTGCTCTCTTTCAGTCTTTTCTCCTTTTTCAAAATTTGTTTACTCCTCCTGTACTTGAAATCTAAATTTTTGTGCAAAATGAAAATTTTGTTATATTTTCGAAAAGATTTTGCAGCCTCCAAGCCTTCATCTTCTAATTCCAAATGATGCGAAATTTCCTAAGAGTTTTGGTAATTTTGTTATGTGTAATGTTAACTTTCATGTGTTCCCAATTATCGAGAGTGACTTAATCATGACCTATACCTGCCATTTATCTGTGAGAGCATGTTTAGCTGACTTGAGCTCTCTGATCATGTTTGACATCTCTTTGGAATGCTACCTCATATTGTGATTTTTTATGGTTCTTATAGTTCTCAAACATAATGGTGAGACTCCTTACCTTTATCAAATGTACTACTAAATTTCTCCTTGAGGACTATCCATATTTCTTGCATAGTAACATGCTCCTCAAACTCATACATGAGATTGTTTTGCATGGTACTTAGCAACATAATGTGAACGATGTTATTCTTCTTCTTTCAAGCTTCATAAGCCTTACGATCTTATTTATGTTGAGCAATGTTTCCTTCATCAGATTCTTTCATGATGTTGTTTAATAATTTTTAGTATTTCAAGTTCCTCCAAGTTGTACTAGATTTTATGATGTCATATGCCATAATTATCACCATTCAATTTTCCTCATTTATTTAGGTTACGAACAATTGTTTTTGATGTCATGTTAGTGATCAATTAACTATAAGGGAGACTAGCACCGAATAAATAAATGCTAGCATGATATAGTATTTTATCACAAAATATTGACCGAGTCGAGGATAATTCAATATAAGAAATAAATTCAAAAATTCACTATATTCTTAATCACCATTCATATCACAAATATTAAATCATCATTATGTTAATTCTATTATGTAAAATTTTAGTTCTAAGAAAGAATTTCTTAAAATCCTACGAATATAAGAATTAGTTGTTCCAGCTAAGATTCCTCTGCGTCCTAAAAACTCGAGAACTCTTACTCAAAATATGAAATATAAAATGTTAAAAATAATTCAATAATGATGAATAAATTCATTATGTGCAATTAGATCAAGATCCTATTTTACTTATTTTGGTTGGCCAGGTAAGTAAGATGAAGCATGAAAGGCTCCAAAGACCTAATTAAATAACCATGAGATCCACTTCATGACCTTTTTCCTTGACACTAAACCCCAGTCATGTCATAGTACACAATCACACCAAAAATAAAATTAATCAAATTATATAGTATAATACAACATAACTTAATTATGTATGGCTCATTTCATCATACTTCATAATTTGTGTCATAAATGTGATGTAAACATGATATAAAATATGCATGTCATGTAAATCATCAAATTTAAGTCCCAAATTAGAATCTAATGGTACCACTGCATTTAGAATATCAAGATTAGTAGGAATCGATTATTGGATCATTAAAATTAAGTCAAAATGAGCAAAAAAAATTCAAAATTAGAAGGGAGAACTGAAACTATGCCATGTCATCACTAGCTAGATGTTGTCATAAGTAACTTGCATGGGTTGTGCTAGGGCTAAGCCTTATGTTGGCTCGTTATTAGTGGTTGGGCCACCTGAGCTTAGTGTGCCACCAGTTCATTTCTTTTTTGGACTGCCTAAAATTAGGACTCAAATGGGCCTATTGACTAGGTTTAACCCAGATATTGTTGCCATGGGATCATCCCTGTACTAGCCAGTGTTACATTATTGCCGACGCTCTTGTTGGACCGCACATGGGCCTAGCCCATTGATGTCAACCCACAAGGCTAGGCATACAGGAACATCACTTATTATTTGGTTTACTAGCACTGGAACATGTGCCAGGCCTGGACAAGGCCCAAGCTTGGTACACTAAAGGAGTAAAAATATTGAGGGGATTTTTCTACAATACTGGTGTTCTTTAGGGGATTTTCTTAAAAAATTTCTTAAATCCTAAGAAAGCAAAATTTTCTAAGGATTCCCTATACACCCACGGTAGATAGATGTACTATACATCTCACCAAATATATTTTTAATTTGAACATATCTAATTTATTTTAGTCTTAAATCTAGTTGATAATATTTTAATCATCTAATCCATCTCCAAAATCTATAAAGTGGATAAGTTAAAATAGATAGATAAATTAGTTGTATAGGTAGTTGTGTAAATATAATTGAAAGGTACGGTAGTTATAAAGAAAGATGTGAAAAATAATTAAAAATAAGATAATTATAGAAAGTGAAAAATTTCATATTGAAATTCTTTTATATTAAACAAACATGTCCTACATAAATACGTTTAACATGATATATATATATGAGATTTATTCATGTGCATTCGGACTGCAAGCGAATTACCTTGCAGACGCCCCATCCGCCTGTTCATTTCAGCGGGTGAAATTTGCGCCGCTTGTTCCATTGTGCATGTACGTGTAGAGGGAGAATGCATTTTCCGGCTCCTCCCTCCCATTTCGAAAATGGAGACGCCATTGCTGCTACTGTTGCTGCTGCCGCCGCTCCTCCCAAATCTCCTTCTCCATCGATTTCTCCTTCTTCGTCGATATTTCGAAGTTCTCCGTCGATTCCGAAGTTCTTCAATCGATTCCGAAGTTCTGCGTCGACGGAAACTGTCGATTTCGAAGTTCTGTGATCGATTCTAAAGTTCTGCTTCAACGGAAGGCACAACATTTATTTTCGCACGGATCGTCTTGTCCGAAAATCTGGAATCCGCATGCGGATTATAACTGCGCAGCAAAAGTACTCCCATCTGCATCTTTCTGACGCGAAAATCCGCATGCAGATTCTGAATCCGCAGCAAACGTACCTCCCATCAGTGTTGTTTTCCACATGCGGATTCTGAATCCGCATGCAGATTTTTGCGTCAGAGATGCGGATGGGAGTACTTTTTCTGCGCAGTTATAATCCGCATGTGGATTCAGAATCCGCATGCGGATTTTTGGAGAAGACGACCCCTTCCGTCGACGCAGAACTTCGGAATCGATCACAGAACCGACGGAGAACTTCGAAATCTCGATGGAGAATGAGAAATTGACGGAGAAGGAGATTTGGAAGCAGCAGCGACAGCGTCGTCGTCTCCATTTTCGAAATGGGAGGGATGAGCGGGAAAATGCATTCTCCGAATTTTTGAGCACATGTACGTGCAGTCTCATTCGGCTCGTCGTCTCCCTCTACACGCACAATGGAACAAGCGGCGCAGGTTTCACCCGCCGAAATGAACGGGCGGATGGGGCGTCTGCAGGGTAATTCGCGTGCAGTCCGAATGCACATGAATAAATCCCTATATATATATATTCCTCTAAAACAAAGCATGATGATAATAGAGGAAGCATATTAGTTTTGATGTTTAGCACTCAAATACAAATCATATGAGGATCGCCATAAACAGCATGGAAGGAGAAAATAATAGGCATGCTTGCATTCAATTAATAATGGTGATTATCCTAATTTGTATTTCAATGATTTGGATACTTTAATATAAGATCTCATTTGCATATATATGAGAAATTATAATAATAGAATCTAACAACTTAATAAATTGCAAAACAATTTCAAATTTTAAGTAACATTGAAAGAATGCATGTCGTGTGGCATAGTTTTTAAACTGAACATGCACATATATGTGCTAACGAAATTAAACAAATAAATTTTAAAAAATTGCCATGCATATTATCACAACCAAGCAACAAAGCCAAAACGCACATCAGACTCTGATATCAATGTTGAAAAAAAGGATCTGTTACATACTTTATTTGACGAAAATGTAAGTAGAAGGATCAAAAAGCTACATATCAAAACTCATTGCTTGGCTAGTTTTGAAATCACAAATAGAAAATCAATGGCACTAAATTTTCATAACCTAAATATCACTAATCTTTGAAGGATTTTTTAAGAGAACTATCCAAGGATTTCTCTAATATGTTATGTAGTGTTCTTCTCCTAGAGACCTATTACATATTTATATGTCTTGGAGAAATACATAAGAGCTATCCTACTAAAAGTTTATTTCTATACACTTTGTATACAAGTGAGATTGCATTTTCCTAGTGCAGGGAGGACATCCATTGTAAATGTGTGCGTATAGGAATCTCAATTCTAGTACATTTCAATAATATGTTTCTTGTACACTTTTTAAGCTATTCTATTGACTTTCTCATTTACCATATATAGCTTAACATTAAATAGCTATTTCATTCTGCTTGAATTCAAATGATTCCCATAATGAGAGTTCTTATACTACAAATAATCTTATTTATTATTAAGTTCCTTTATATGTTTAGGACTTAAATCAGGGAAAAATTGGCCACTAGAATTAACTAAGGTTTAGGAATAGTTTTTGAAGTATTTGAGAATTTGAGAACAACTCATAAGAACCTTCATCGAATAATTTGATGCGAATGACCTTTAAAGTAGTTGCTACAAGGAGTCATAGAGTAATCCTGAGACTATAATTGAATAACTGAGTAGTTAGATTAGTTAGGTGGAATATTCCTTTCAATTGATGCACAACAACATAAATAGGTCAAGACAAGGAACAAAAATTATATATGATGTTTAATCAACAAAAATTATATATGATTTTTAATCTAACGGTCTATAGTATTAGTTTTAAGAAATATCAAAGATCTACTTTGTTAACAATTTTGGCATGTTAGTAATATTTTCTATAACCATTAACATTGTGGCTTAACAACCAAGCATCATTTACAATCTTTCATTCATTTTTTAGTTTATTTATATTGTTATATTTTTGTAATTTTGTTATGAGGAATATTCTAACTTACTAGTCTAGCTAATTTGGTTGTGTAGTTATAATTTTAGGAATAATTATTTGTTAAATATCAATCTTCTTAAGAATAATTCCTTTACTTCTTATACTAACTTTTTATAATAATTTTTATAAGTGTTTAATGCCTTTATCTAAACATTCTCAATCAGACAATCCGTAATTCGAAGCCATATCTCAACCTTAGTTCACGTTGATGGCTGGTTTACACATGGTTCAGGTCGATTACACCATAAGAGCAATTATAACAAGACTAACATCATCTCTAAATGTGCAAGACTTATAAATTAGGCTTTTAACCTAATTTAATACTAACTAAAATATAAAGCTTGTTGCTCAAACAAAGATAAAGCTTAAAATCTTTTAACTGAAATTCAACCATTATCTCACTTAAGCCTAAGTCGCTATTAATTGAAAATATAAATATTAAAATCTTTCAATCTGAACTCAAGCATAATAATCTTCTTCTTTTTGTTCATCTACTTTTCCACCTAAAAGATAATAATGCTATTTTTTCTAATCCTATTATATCAAGAAGGAACTCATGCAATTTAATCATTTGGCACTACATGATGCGATCTTTACTTCTTTTCATTTCAACATTAAGTTATGTAAAAATATAAATAAATCTAAGCATCACTTGAGTATACTAAAGAAATTGGAAGTTTAATCTATGTCATACTATATGAAACTAGATATTGCTTTTGTTGTGAGTATATTAAGTAGATTTACTAGTAATCTAGATGATATGCATTGAAATTTAATTTGTAAAGAATTGGCATATCTAAAAAGATAATTGATATTTATAGAGTCATTTATAGATTGTATTTTAATAGTAATCCCACTATATTGAAAGGATATAGTAATGTAAGTTGAATTTCTAAACTTAAAAATTGATGTCTATTAGTAGTTACAATTTTGTCCTTAGAGGAGTTGTTATTTCTTAGACCTCCAAAAGAAAGTTTGTTTTACATGTTCCTATCATAAAATTCAATTTTTTTCTTTGACTATAAAGAAAGAGATAGAATGAATTGAAGATTTGTTAGTTGATTTGACCTAATAAGGTCATGCCTCCCATTTATTTGTATTGTGATAACAAAATAATTATCTTGAGAGTTTAAAATAGAACGTACAACAATAAGTCAAGGTATATTATATTGAGACATAATTATGTATGTTAATTGGTCAAAAAAGGAGTGGTTCATATTGACATTATAAGATCAAGTGAAAATTTTAAAGACCCTTTTATAAAAAGCTTTACTTGGAAGATGGAGTGAAAAATAACTATAGAGATGAGGTTGAAATTAAAATTTACTACTTTGCAATAAACGAAGCTCACCTTTAAGCTTATAATCTTGGTTTATAATGTAGTAAACAAAGTAAGTTATTTATGCAACTTGTTAGTACTAGTTATTTATTTTTGTTTATCATTCAAAAAGTGCTTAAATCTTATAATATATTTATAAGATTTAGTGTTTTATGCTATTAATCGGTTTAAAATTATTATTTGTAGTATTTAATCATGGAAGTTTTTTAAATAACTACACTTACGTGAGTGTTAGAGATAAAATTGATTTTATTTTCTGAGTCTATGAGGTTTACTTTTATGTGCTAATAAACTAGAATACTGTCACGTGACCAAAATGTGTCATTTTTACCTTTTAGAACACTC
Organism: Annona cherimola; assembly: GCA_030490835.1. Classification (NCBI taxonomy): domain Eukaryota; kingdom Viridiplantae; phylum Streptophyta; class Magnoliopsida; order Magnoliales; family Annonaceae; genus Annona; species Annona cherimola. Next base: position 41,637,297 of record CM059974.1, read on the forward strand.
TATGCAATTAAGATTTTATATATTAGGTATGTCTGCTGTATCAAATAGAGTGAATATTCAAAGTTATGACTAATGTACACCTCAATAGATCCTAATATATTTTCACTAAGTGAATATTCAAGTCTACCTATCTCTTTAATTACTAATAAGACTTTCTTAGCTTGAATAAAGTTTGTTTTAATTTTCACAACAATAAGGGAATGTTGAAAATTTATAAAAGAAAAATTGTGGTAAAATACTAATATACGATATATATTATGTTACATGCATATGAATATACTTGTAGCCTAGTAGTGTTATAGTTTTCATAGTTAGATATAAAAAGTTCGAGGAGGTATCCACCAATTGAAGACGCGTATTAAAATGTATTTTAGAATCCCATGGGATTGCAACATCCACATTCAATTGTAGTTGGTAGCCTATATATAGGCTAGGTGCCTTTAGATTGATATCACCAGATGTCCACACTATGATAGCATCTTCCATTGTCTTCATTGGGATATCATAATCAATTGTCTTCTCTAAGACATCTTCCATCGACTCTATTATTCTCCTCTTCAAAAAATTTCAACTAAAACTAAACAATAATTGACATCCTAATCATTGATTTCATTCAAATCTATATTTCTATTAAGTGGTCATGTACTATTATGCACTCCCTAAGTGCAAGGGTTATAGCTTGTAGTATATAAATATCAATCTCTTGAGGAATTTGGGAAACACTAGATTTCAATTATTTAAATTACTTTGGAGTGATACAAATTTCAGTGGTGAATTACTTTGGTTAATTAAGATGAGATTTTGAACTAGAAATAAACACGCGACATAGATTTTAAAAGCCGGGATATGAATGATATAGGATCAAGAGTTTCACATATGATTTTTCTGCAAGGGATTTTTAACTTGCTTGTTCAATTTGGGTAATTTATATTAAAGAAGATTAAACTCTAATATATCCCCTCTCAAGGCATGCAGTACTATTCTAATCAGTATAATCATTTAGTCTCGTGGAATTACATAATTAGAACCCATTAAGTTTTGTAGTAGTTCATGAAATTTCTCAAAATGTCTAACTTATTCTCATAGTCAAGACTCTTAGGTTTCATATCTCAATTTTCTTATATTAGGTTTGCGCGTTTTAGTTCATTCACTTAATATATAAAATCATGTCAAAGTGCGAGCTCATATACTAACGAAGCAATTAAAATATAAGATATTAAATTAATATAAAGTACCTTTCAAAAACAAGGATAATCATATCATTTATGTATATTATTCATATATTACATTCCAAAACCTTAGATTGAGAGATTTATCTAGACATAGCTTTGATAAAATTAAAAGAAATAACAATATTCTCAAAAATATCTATCAAGTCTATAACAATGAAATCAAAGAAAATGAAGGATAAAACTTATTGATTTGAATCTTCAAAGGTGTCTTGAAAATCCTCCACACTCGCTTTTCTTCTCTTCCCTCTTGGCTCTTCTCTTGATCAAAACCCTGGCTTATAATCTTCAATTTTAAATGAGACACTCCTATTTTAATCACTCTTATCTAATGAAATTTTACAAAGCTAAAAAGATCTTATGAATGCAATAAAAAAAATAAAAGTGAGAGCGCACAATTAGTCGCACATAAGAAGATATACGACTTATAGTGGTTCGAGCAACACTCCTACTCTATGCTTTCAAATATACATCCCCTATATTTTTTATTCTAATATTATATCAAGATATAACTTATAACATCTACTCTCTCCTAGATTTGAGATTTAGGAGGTGTAATACAATATAAGCGACCAGTGAGCATCACTCCATCTAATATCCATTTCAATCTCTTCTCAAGCTTAGTCTTTACTACCAATCCAAGAAAAAATACAAAAATCAATGTTCAAGAAAAATTCTTCTTTTTATAGATTGTGTAGGATATTGTGAATGTAGTAACCTTTTGAAGATTTATAGAAGAAGACGCAGAATGATCACTTTTCACTTTACTTGTGCACATGAGCTTGAAATCTACTTTAAGAATCTTTAAGAATTGAAAGTTGGTAGGTAAGAGCTTAATCATTGTTCTATCTAACACCTTGAACTCAATAAGATGTCGCATTTCTAGCTCGGAGAGTATATGAGTCGTATGGTTGTAGGTGGCACATATTAATTGTTTCAACAATTAAAGTTTTCTTACCGTTATGGCTAAAGTCGTAGCCCAAGCTGATTTTGGGATTGACCTCGCCTTGAAGTCTCTTTCCTAAGTCACATATGAGGTCAACTAGGGGTGCAAATTCACTCAAGTAACAAGTATGGTCAACTTATGACTTCACTTAACTTAGAGCCACCAATAGTAAAAAAATGTGTTGTACTTGCCGAAGTCATGTGTGAGGTTAGTCGACTTGGACCTCGACTTCATCTCTACTTAAGCTCTTGTTTCTTCTCTTAGTCACTTTTCCCATTCTCAAGTTGTACATAAGGTCAGCTTAAGAGTGTAACTTCGCAAGTCTCAAAGTCAAGTTGACTTGACGTTTGATTTAGCTCTTCTACCCTCCTAAATTTAAATCTTTTTTAACATCTCTCTTCTAAGCCTCATTTGGGATGACTTCAATTCTGACTTCACTGAAGTTGATGGTTAAGTCGAATTGAGGTGCAACTTCACCTGTTGAAATTCATCCCTTCTGATTCTATCTGCTATTTGCTACCTAAGTTTGTAGGCTGAGTTGACTAGGCTTGCAACTTCACCCAAGTCACAAGCTGAGATGACATGAGATGGGACTTCACTTTTGTTGCACATCCTTTGAAATTAGATTCTTCCATTTTGGCTTAATGTATGTTGGCTTGATACTTCTATGTCACTTAACACAAGACTTATTAGTACCTCAAATTCATTTCAATTGGTTTGTTAATAATTAAAATCAATATTTTTTTGCAATTTTTCATCCATATATTTACAAATTTCACATGGACCCATGTCTTTTTATAAATGCTCAAACAGATTTTTTACATGGCCTTATGCAAAATACTATCTTTATTCTTATCGCTTTGTGCTGCATTTCTATATTCGCATTGCCTTTCTATAATTTTATATGGTACCTTTGCTATTTTCTTGATTTGGATCTTTTGCTTCCTCAAAGTTGGTAATTTCAGTTGATATTCATGATTTCATGTTTTTCCATCAATTAATATAAAGTCTCCCTAATTCTTCCATAATAATTCAAACTGAATTAAAATCAACCATTTAAGAGCACAAATTATGCAACATCCATGCACACATCATATACCTAAGAGAGGAATTGATTTTTGTTCAGGTTTTGGACTTAAGAAAAGTGATTTTGTAATATGCCTAACATGAAATTTTATTTTTCTCAGTTATTTCACTTTTCTTAATTTTTTTCATTTCCCCCATTTGCATAACTTCATTACATAAGCTATACTAAATGAGTTGTATCTCTAATGTAAAAATATTTGTAAGCTATTATAAGAATATCCTTAACTTTTTCTTCAATTGTTGTCACGACATAATGTTTATACCTTTTAAGTAATTGCTTGTAGAACTCATAAAAATCTTATCAGATAACTAGATAGAAAACAATCCATACATTATATGTTTTCTAAAATTATAAATAAATAGAATCAAAAGTTCATACCAATATGATACGTCCCTAAAAGTATTACATCAAATAAGATATTTCATAAAATACTTACACCATTATTGGCTCACGTAACATGTTTTTTTAGTCCCGACTAACAATTTTCTCAATTTTATGTTGCAGCTTGATAGTCTTGGGTTATGTTGTTTTCTAATTTTAGTCATTTACTATATAGATAATATTATAATGCAATGTTTCTTTTGCACAAAAAGGCGAGTGTCAAGAAATCAACTGGTTTGCTAATAAAAATTGAATTTTGTTGAATAATCCCTAACATTTGTGAATGTGGCTTGTTTTGTAAAACAAATGTAACTTAGATATTTACTTTCTTATGTGTTTAGTTTTTACCTACAAGATTTACCTTCTTTTACTTATACTCACACATCTTCAGGAACATCAATTGGGTGAAGCGAACAAGCAACTTAAAATTAAGGTTTTGCATTGAACAATAGCTCGTGAATCAAATATTTAATTTTCTAGGTACTCTACTAAAACCATTAACTAAGTCTTTAGTTCTTTGAGTTTTTGGAATATCAGCTTGAAGCGGAGGGGATAGATGCCTTGAAAGCCATGCAGGGCACGTGGGAAAGTGAAGATGTGGATGGAAATGATGGTTTCCCCATGCATCCACTTGAAGCCACTTCTATTGAATGCGAGCCCACCTTGCAGATAGGGTGAAATTATTTATAATTTCTTTGTTGATCTCATTTTGAGCTTTCAAGTTGCTCATCATATGAAAGCCAATTATAGTTAGACCTGTTCACATCCAATGTGCATGCCTAATCCTCTATAGCATTCGATCATCTCCACATTTCAAAAATTGTAAAATCATCTCGATGAGCAATTGAAATAATATAACGAAATTAAAAAGGACTAATTCTCCTTCATTTCGTGATTGTAATTTAGTAGGGTTAGTTCATTTTGGCTATTGTAGGAAGCTTAACATTATATTTTTCACCATTTAAGAATAATATAAAAAATCACTTGTAACTATTTACATAAATGATAAAATATCATAATATTCTACAAACAATGCAACAATGTTGTTTAAGACATCAAAAAATTCTAATGTTGACTTCTCATTTTGACATATTTCGAGAATTACAATTAACATGCAATCCACTCATTCCATTTTACATCATTTGTTTTATCATGATATTACAAATTATTTCAAAAAATCTCCAGAGAGTCAAACAATATAATCATGTGAAAATTATGAAAATATTTAAATAAAATTTATATTTATTATAATGTTATTGTACTTTACACAATTACTTATTCATATATGCATGATTTTTTAAATAGTTTTCATGTTAAACTAAACTTTGAAAAGTGATAGATATATTAAGGAATTTTATTACCCTAATTTTACTTCTTTTTAAAATGGGGCCAATGCAAATACTTGATTTTAATATAATTTAATTTTTAGTTGAACAAATAATTTTAAATGCAATAAGTTAATTGGATTTTGATTTAATGATCGAAGTGGGCAAGAATTCTATTAGTTAGGTTACTATTAAACCACTGCACATATTCCATTCTATATAGTCATTCTTTCATACAAAAGAAAGGCCGTTACATGTTTATGAGTGTCATAAATAAGCACTATTTTAATGGACCGACGTTGCTCTTAAATGATATTAGTTTCATGCTCTCTTAAAACTTGAAGTAGTTAGTTGCTTTTAGATTACTATTAAAATAAATAATATTAAATATAATTATCTACTAATATGCTAATAAATTCTTATAATGGGTCCAAAATGAGTCATCTTTACTGATATTTCAGTAAGGTGAGGTCACCCATTGAATCAAAAGCATTTGTTTATTATAAATTCAAGTGGGGAAAGGCACCAACTAACAACCTAGTGCTAGTCGATGTAGATTTGGACACCTTTGATGACATGACTTTTGGAACAGGTACCATCAGAACTTTGTTCCTTCCGAGGATAACATTCCAACGAACATAGCTGGGGAGAATAATTTCATGCAAGGTTGGGTCCTCTGATGAATATAATTGGAATAAAGACATGCATGAATTATCTATATTTAATGTGTGGAATTTAGACAATATCGAATGTAAAGTTGCACGGTTTGGTTTGAACTCCGTGCAACTACTAAATTGCTCCAATCATTTTCATTGTCTATGTTGTTGACTTCATTATTGTAAAAATACATAACGAAAACATAATAATTGAAGTTTATGCCAATCGTCAACCAACCTGATGAGCATAAATATGAAGCTCAAGCACTGATATAAAAAATATGGCTTGAGTAGCTTCATCATGTCTTTCTTTATGATTTGCTAACGTTTTTATGAAGAATTAACTTATCTTACTTTTATGCTTCTTTGATGATGTAAGGAATTTTTTTAAAATTTTATTTAGAGTTATTAGCGTTATTATCTATAACCTTTTAAGGCTAGGATGATTTTATGCAGCCCCCTTTCTATATAATCCCCTTCATTTTCAACATCTAGATGGTTGATGAAAAATTCACCCCATACATTGTATTTAACATCACTTACATTATTATGAAAAATTTTCATTTGTCTAATACCATTGTATGTGGGCCTCATCTACAAACATATAAAATCAACATAATAAAATGAATGCTACATATTAATTTTTAAGTAGTATTTTCAATATTTAAACTATGTAAAATATTATTACTGCATGGATAAATAATTCTATAAAGTATTATTACATTGCAATATATGTGAATGGATTCAAGAATTTTTCCTAATTTACACAAGAATGTACGTATTTTTGAGTAAATGTGACCTATACACATATTAGATTTAGTTGAAACTTGGTCTCCTAACTAACCAAATGATGTTAAATATAATGAACGGATTTAATTTTTCATCAAGCATTAAAATCTTAAAATTTATTGGGCTAACATGGAACCACTTCCATATAACCTAGTTACATAAATGCGAGCCCTATAAAAAGAGAATATAAAATTATTTTTATAAGAGTGGTGTAAAAAGTAATGTAGTCACCCTACTAATTGGGTTAATAGCATAATCATAAGCCCTTCAAAGAAGGTTCCTTTCTTTTTGAATCACTTTACATGATGCTACCAACTACTATTCAATGGATGATTAAGAAGTAAATTGTTGTCCAGAAAAATAACATTAATCATATTGGAAACAAGCTGCATAGGATGATCTAAGCAATACAAACACGCCACATAATAGCATAATCATAGGCCCATCAAAGGAGGTTTCTTTCTTTTTAAAACGCTTTACATGATGCTATCTACTACCATTTAAACAATTTGGGCTTATTTCAAATGTCTCAAGCCCACTTCAAAAATACATCAGTACTATAATTAGTAAAAAATTAAATGAGTAGGATCTCCACCATTGAAAGATGACCTAATCAATGGATGATTGGGAAGTAAGTAAATTGTTGCCCTAAAAGTTAACATTAATCATATTGGAAACATGCCGTATAGGATGATCCAAGTAATACAAAGTTTGACAATTTACATTGTATGCAGAATCAGTAAATTTTTTTTTACTAGTTGAACCATTAGCAATCCAATGAATGGTTCAAATCAAATATAAAATTAAGATTTTGATGCAAACCCAAATTACTATAATAAAAGAAAAATATTAGTCATATTTCATGGCTACAAAGATAATCACCAACCGCTTTACAACTATAGTCACATGATGATGCATAGTTATATAAGCATATCTATAACATCTAACACATAAAAAAATAAGTGATTACATGGGCCATCAAACATATGTGTTAAAGTTCATGGGCTAACCACTTTGGAGAATCAATGTAGGCAGGACCACAAAGGCGGGGGTTGTCACTGCACCTAAAGCTTTATCTTGTCTACCTTAGGGTAAGATTATGGAAGGGGGGATTGTCATTACGCCTCAAGTTTTATAATTTCGAGTCGGATCGGGATCACGAAATCAAAAACCAATCATGTATCCAAAGTATAAATGCCTACAAGAACTCAAAAAGGGGAGGGAGAGGATTTACTTGATTAAACTTAAACCGTTATTGTAGTAATCAAAGCTCTTTGTGTTTATAGAGGGGTCTTAAGGTATTTTTATTCAAGTAAGATGCCCATGTGATCCTAATAAGATTGCTTATATCCTATCTAATTAGGGTGAGCTCATCTTTCCCTAATTAGGGACAAGCCTCATCATGGGTGATCATCCCCTTGTCCTTTTAATATCTTCCACTCACACATGATTGACTTGACTCACCATCCTCTTTTCATACTAGCAAATAGGTCGTCTGATCAGCAGGTATAATCTATAATTTTGGAGCTTGATCCTATGCACATGTTAGGATATATATTAGCCACAACTGAGAATAAAATTAACAAAACAACCTCTGGTTATGTCCCAGACTTATTTTGTAACACCACCCTAAGTATACTTAATCCTTCATTAAAGTTATACTTGATTATCTCTTATACTTGATTATCTCTTTATTGCATTATAATCTCAATTATGTCTTATCATATAACTCAATCGCATAAACAAATATAATTGGCCAACCCGTTAATATAAGCAAGTGATATAAAATAAAATAGTCTTCTCTTTGTGCATATATTCCTTAATCATAGATTAACTGTTAGCTAAACATGTCTCACAAAGGTACATTACCCATGTCTTGTAAGAAACATGCGAAAGAAGCAAAATTAGACTACAATATTAAAATACAGTCAAAAGTCACAAAGAGTATAAAACTAAAGCAATTATTGCTTTGAGGGCTCTCATAGTGAGGAGATAAGGATAGTCCTAAAAATGAACATAACTCACTTTTGAAGCACACATGATATGAAACAAGTGCTATGGTAGAATAACTCTTAATAAATAAGGAGTTCATGTCACTAACTTTTCAGCACCATATAGACACTTTTTTAGTCGCTATCAATTGCCTAATCTATGTTCTCAAAGTGTTCGGCTTCTCTAAGCGTTAATTAAGATCTCCCATATGACTGTAGCGTAGTTTACTCCTAATATGGTTCAAATCTAATAGAATGTGTCTTATCAAGGTAACAAATATCTTATAAGGCATCCATCTCGCCTGTTGTCACATCTCTAAATGTTCTCAAAACATCAAAGGTGATTATCCATAAGGGAGGGCCAATCTTTGATTTTGTTTATATACTTTGATTAAATTCTTTTTAGTTATTCAATCACATTAATATAGTTATTAATATCCTAAAATAACAAATACCATGATCTACTTAATATAGATACGTTGTGTTGTCGTTGAACGAGTCACAAATTCAACCTCCAAATTAGGTTATTTCTCACTAATCCTATGGTGGCATCATTTGTTTAAAGATAATATATAACCTAATATTTGATTTTTGCTCATCCAAGTCTCCACATCAATTGATATCGGTATAACATACTAGGTGTAAATCATTTACTTGGAAACAAAGCAAATAATTTATAGTGCCTTTTTTGATATTAGTCGAAACCTTTTGATAGTTGTCTAGGATTTGACTATCGTTTGTTTACAAAATAATGGCATAAAAATGTCAGAGAAGGTAAACATTGTAGCATACATTAAGTTCCTAACCATATTGGCATAAGGAACATTTCTTACTTCTCTGTGGGCTGAATTCTCAGCATGTATTCCAAGACTCAATGTTTTACCTTTTGTAATATAATTATCAATAGATCTATAGCTTTACAGATTGAATATGTATGATTCTAATGAAAGAATTCTGAAGAGTATTTAATAATTTTCGATCCAAGTATAAAAGTTTGTTTACTTACATCCTTCATTTCAAAAATAAAGGACAGCGAGTCTTTAATGGTGATAAGAAATCCAAGTCTAGATAATTGCAAGGATGAGGTGAAACGAGGTAACCTTATTGCTAAATTGAGGTTCCCTCATAGTCTATTTTATTTTGTTGAATATAACCATTACCCATTAGGCAAGTCTTATATTCCTTGATCAATCCATTTACCTTGTGCTTAGTCTCGAGAACTCATTTGTTCCCAACAGGTTTGTGCCTCGGGTAGAAGATCAACTAGGTCCTAGACTTGATTAGACTTTAATTCTTCTTCCAATGGTTTTTTCTTTAACTAGATAAGGAGAGACTTATATAATAACTTAGGCTCCTTATCATCTTAAAATGTAACAATAAACTCCTCATTATCAAAAATGTAACAATAAAAGTTTTCCACTCAATCTTAGAAGTGATGATGTGGGTGATATTTGGTAAATAATAAAATATTTTGTTGGTATTTTGGCACCAATTCAATGGATAATTATTTAATTTTTTGTGAAATTCATTGTAAAAAATGTGTTTTGTAACAATTGAGTAGTAATATTAAATTGAAGATATTTAAATCATTTTGGTGATCTTTTGTATTAAAATTAAATTTTATTTGTTGCTATAAAATCAAATGGGTTTGAAAAAATTTTATATTGATGTTTTATTTAATTAATTTGATGAATTTATAACGTTTAAATGTTTTTATGCAGATTTGGAATGATCTGCAATGGGCTATCAATTCATGCCGTGAATTCAACCCATGCTATTCAAGGCAGCCGTTTGATTTTTTTAAAGGCCAGAAATTTTTTAAAGTCAAAGTCTAGCATCGGGAATCAAACAGATATGAAGTGGTCCATCCAACCATCTAACGTCTCCAGGAAGATTATGATTTCAGCGAATAAAATCATCCGTCCAGAAATATTAATGGCCACGGAGGAATTTTGGCAAGTCACGAAATCTATGCAGATCAGCTAAGCCGCTCATTTAATTCAATCTTATCCATCTTAAGCTGGATGGAAAGCCAATGGCTAGCAGAAAAATCTATTCATGACCGCTGTTCAGGTCGTCCAAAAATTCCATGTGTGAATTGGCGTTTTAATTTTAGCAGCAAATCACGTCCTGAATGGCAATTAAGATGCGCAGTTAACGGTCCACACCCTACACCAGCGGCAGCAAGCAATTCCAAGACTTGCTAATTTTCAAGCCATCCATAAGCATTTAGAAGCAAGGCTGCGCAAACACGACAATGCCTAATCCATGAATAGCAATTAGATTGCGTCACGTTATTTTGCATGAGCAGTACAATAGCGGGCAGAAACGTGAGGAGAAAAATTTGGAAATTGAAAACGTTGTGGTGGCAAGATGCATAGGGGCAACGCAAACTGGGCGGACGTAAGCAGTTCTCCTGGTTTTCAGTGCTCGCCAGACTTATAAATAGGAGACACAACACACAAATAAGAGAAAATTCTAAGGAGAGAGGGAAAGAGGTGGAGACATGTAACGGGGTAGAGGACTTTGAAGCAGAGATCAAGATAAATCAATAAAACATCACACATGGCTCCTCATCTTGGCCCCGCCTAATTAATGATTATGGATAAGCCACGCTTAACATGCAATAATGTACTCATTTATCATGCTTATATTCATGTGCTTGTTCTAAAATATATTCATAACATCAGCTGATTTTAATTTAAAAATTATCATAAAATTATCATCAACTCAAGATAATTACTCGAACTTCTCAACTCAATTAAATATTAAAGTCACAAACATCGTACATCTCAAGAAATGAATTTTCACAAAAATATCAAATAAAATATTCAAACCATCACGAAACATCCATGCTCGTATTAAATAAATATTCATAAACATCTAAACAAAAACAAAAAAGATCCAACTTACCTTCTACACAAATTTCCAAATCCCCACGTGTGAACTCTACAAAATTCCAATACTTTCTTCACTTTAGTCTATACCAAAACAATACTAATATTCGCAAATAATATTCCTAAATTCTTTCCTTTGGTTGTATTCTCAAATACTTCAATTTTCATTCTTAAGTTCCAAACTCCTAACTTCAAACACCTATCCTACACATCATGTCAAATTTTTAAAAAATAATTATTATCTTTCGTTATAAAATATTATTATAAAATTATTCATCTAAATTGTATGCTCATATCTCGTTGCCATAGAAAATTTCTTTTTCTCTACACTACTAGGTTTTAAAATTTTAATCCTAATATCATAAATCCATGCAAAATTACTTCCAAATCATCAAAATTTATTAAATAAATGCACTAGATAAGAAAAAATAAAAATTAAGAAGAAATCGCTTACCTAATTTTACTCACTTTTTTCTCAAATATTCCAGACTTTAACCCTTTCCAAAAATCCACTTCTTGAAACTCTAATCTACCCGATGTATTAATCCACCTCTCAAATCCCTCTTCTTCTTCTCCTACTTTTCTTCTCCCATCTCTCTTCTTCTCTCCTTCCATTTTCTCTCCTTTTCACTTTTTTAATGTCGTTGGAGAACTGCTCATGCAATTTGGGATGTGAGTTAAAGGGACTTCAAAAAATTTTAGAATAGTCCCTCTATTAATAAATTTGTAAATAAATCTTTTTGGGCTATACATTTATCTTCTAAGTTTTCCATCTATCCTACTCTAGTATAAAGGGTTAAAACTAACTATGAAACTTAGAATTTCACAATGTACCCACTTTTATAAAAAAAATTCACCTTCAAACTTTGAAACTAACATTTGTAATTAGAATTTCACAATGTACCCCCTTTTATAAAAAAAATTCACCTTCAAACTTTGAAACTAACATTTGTAACTAGGGTAGATTGCGAAATTTGTTGTTTCATAATTTACCCACTTTACAAAAAATTTCATCTTTGAAATTATAAACTAGTAACTAAGACCGTAGAAAAATGCAATATGAATGTTGACTTACGTCACTTGCCTACACACGCAATGAGTATTTATAAATTTGACTGCTCACCTGACAAAAATTGTTCTCAAAATTCGACTGAAATGTGATATAAATGTCTTCCATTTGATTGCCAATAGAATAAAATAATTTCACTATTGTAGAAGTTCAACCATTTATTTCACAATGAGATTAAATAATTTCTTTCATGGGTATTGTATTTAGACTCGATAGTAAATTGTAATCTCAAATACATTGATAATCAAATAACTAAATATACTTGTCTCTACTTCTAATGCTTTGATAATTGAGTGATTAAACACAATATTATAAAAACTTTAGTCATTAAAATGCACTCGTTTTATATATAGTTATATTCTCAAAACAGAGAGTTCTTATAATTTTTCAGATGGGAACCACAAGCTCCCAAATATTAAAGAGGAAACAAAGCTCCTTAATTGCTGGACCTGGGATTCAATACCCCAACTGCATCAAATGGAGGCCATGCCCCTGACCACCTGCACCACCGGAAGTGGTCATTTCATAAATATGATCTTCATCCAACTATTCAATGATTAACCACAAGCCTCATTCTCCTTCGGAAAGTTTTCATCCATGTATTTACTGAAACTAAACAGAAACTTAAGTAATTATCATAAATCCTGTTAGAAAATTTCTCTAATCAACCTTCATCTTACTAATTTTATAAAGAAGTATAAAATTAAATGAAAAAGTTCTCAAAACCTTCAACTACCAGTAATCTACAAAAACAACTAAAATATAAATTATCTCAAAACAGAAATGCGTAATTATCTCATGGTCTATATTTCCTCCTTGAAAACATTCTCACAAATAAAACTAGCAATTTTATTGTGAACTCATGATATTAACCTATATAAAACATTATCAAATTTTCATATATCAGTATTCGCAACATATCAAAACTTCAAAATAAAATTTTGTATTAAGCCTTCAAGTCCAAACTTTTGTGATGCTAAACAAATATCTTTCCCTATCCAACTAGATTTTTTGTTACTTATCCCATTTTATTGCTTCCATTGCAGATTCTTGCTCTCTAGCAACATTCATTAATGATCCGTCGGCTGGATCCTATCTCGATTGCAGCCACTACGTAAACTAATTCAAAATCGATTCAAAACCGTTGAGGCTGAGGAAAACATCGTGTTCTAGCAACTGGTGAGTATTGGGCCTGCTTAAACAATCACAACAATAAAATTATAATATCTCACCAGTAAAAGTCTAATTTAAATTATAGTGAAAGCAAATAATTTGATAATTACAACTCCATCTGTAACTATAAAATTACATCAATTATTACTCTATTAATTAAAACTTACTTCTAATTTCACCATATAAAACACAATTAATTCTACTAATAACTTCAAAAAATAAATAGATAAAACTACTCATAATTATCAAACATTCTCATATTTTCCTTCCATTATCCATCTAAGAACTGCATAACTTGAATCTTTCACTCTTTCTACCGACTAAAAAATAATAAAGCTAGAGTGAGTCGGGGCAAACTCATTAAAATGATCGAAATCAATAATACTAGAAAATAATTCATGGTATTGAATTGGACTTATGCTTGTGTTCATGCTCATGTTTAAAAAATATCACATAAAACAAGTGTATAATATGTAGTTGCATGGCCTTTGAAATGCACACTATAATAATATATTGTTTGACCCTCGTGGCACATACCATCATAATAACAAGTCGAGTGGCCCTTACAATGTACTCCATAATCATAAAAACTACTCTTGCCCTGCCATGTGGCCCTTCGATCATAAACTAAAATCATATATTTGGAAAATACATATACTAATTATATGTATGACGTGATCTAATGCAACATCATAAATCCGATATTTAAAATTACGTAACTAATATTGAACAAAATCCGACATAAAATCCAAAAACAAAACCAAAAATTTTCCACAGCCCGTCATAACACTAGGAATTCCAATTTAGAAAACTCAAAAAATTGAAAGACCCAAAAAGATCTTACTTACCTCTTTAACATAAAAAAAATACCACTTTCCTTGAACTTCTACATGCAAATATTGAATCGATGCATACAATGCTTGTTAAGATAAATTCCTAAGTACCATCCACACTTTTTAATGAACATCACATGGTAAATCCTAATTCCAATATGAAAACTAATCAAGATTGCTAGGTCCTAAGACAACTTTCAAAATGGCAGTATTTTCACTTTTCATTATTTAGTCATTTTAATAGCATAAGCATTCATAAATTAGTCAAATTTGTTAGATTCTTCCCACATTACATATAAAACCCTAAAATATAGAACGCAACAATTCCAAAACCTTATAACTCAACAAAATAGAAATTTAATTAAATAAAACTAAGCCTAATTCACATTAAATAATAAAATAGAAACATATTAAAAATACCCATTAACTAAACAAATCAAATCTACAGAAACCATAATGAAATTTTTGTTAATTAATAAAATAGATCTTAAATTCATAATAAATTAATAAAATATATTTTAAATAAATAAAATTTTTTAGGGCCTAGATTAAATAATTTTATTAATTAATAAATAGATTTATTGATTTGATAAATTATATAGATTTATAAGATTAAAATTTAGAATCCAAATTAAAATCAGTTATGATATTCTTTAAGTAGATTTACAATATTAATCCTGGATATAATGTTAAATGGATCTATAATTTAATAAGGTTATAATTAATAGATTTATGATTTCAATGCACTATGGTCCAATTATATTTAAAAAATAGAATTAATTAATTTGATGGGCTATAATTCCGCTAGATTATAATAATATATTATAATATTAATATATATTATAATTTGATGTGCATATATTACATAAACATAGGACCGTATAACCTATTGTATTAATATATTTTATTATTAACTATACACTATGTAACTTGTGTACTAAATGGGTCATGTTTTATATTAATATATATTATATATTACATATATGCTCGAACCATATCCTATATCAGAGATGCATCTACCTAACTCATTCCATTTTTATTATCTTAATTGTTTATAAAAGAATTCACTTCATCTGTTATATTTAGCATCATTTATAGTTTCTTGAAGATACTTTTATTTGTCTAATATCACTCTGCATGTGCCCCGTCTACAAAAGAGTAAAATCTAACAAAATAATTTGATATTAAATATCATTTTTAAAGTTGTATTTTTAACATTTAAATTGTCTATAATATTATTACTATGTGTATAAATGATTTTATAGAGTATTATTGTATTATAATGCATATGCAGATAGATTTAAAGATTTTTCATAATTTACATATGAATTATATCTTTCAGAAAATGCGGCCTACACATGTATTTGATGTGGATGAAACTTGGTCTCATAGCAAATAAAAGATATTAAATATAATAAATGGATTGAACTTTTTTTCAAGTATAAAAATTTTAAATTTTGAAAAAGTTATATGGAACCGCTTCTATATAACCAAATTACATAAAAGCGGGTCCGCATTATATAACATTCCATATGTAGATTATATGTTTATCTTAAGAAAGATTAATTTAATTTTAATGATAAACAAGTTATTAAAATATCATTGAAAGGGATATTATGAATTTGTGCAATTGTACTTAGATATTGTGTCTCCGATTATGTGCACAAAATTGAAAATATAAGATAAATCAAGTTTCAAGAGCTCAAGTTCATATACATTAAATTCAAAAAAATAAAGTTTCAACGCAAGTTGACTCGCTTGAGGCCTAGTAAAATCATACCCCAGGTGGACTCCAACTGCAACTTCAGAGACAATAAAGGAGACAACATATTTTTAACAAGTCTCACCCTAGGTTGGCCCCATCTATGACTTCAATAAAGTCTCACCTCAGATTGACCTCAACTGCAACTTGAGGGAAAACAAATAAGATAATATATTTTAAGTAGAGTGAAGTCTCACATAGGGATGAAAATTAAGGTGGGTCGGAGGCAAGCTAGGGCATACTCAACCCTAGCCCTATATTTATAAAATGCTATTCAACCCTACTTTAATACTGGAGCGGGAAAAAGTTAGTCCGACCCACACTTTTCTCTAATAGATCTCAAGACAAATTTTGAGTTGATTTTGGGTCGGTACTAAAACAATGGGTTGGGTTGAAAAAGTAGATCGAAGTATGATAGTTTTAAGAATATGTGTGCATATTAATATAAACTCACATCTATGATAAATGTAAAGGTTAAATGTCTCAATATTTTACTATTTAGTGGAGTAAAACATAATTGTCATAACAAATTGTTGGTAAAATTTTTTTAAATAATTTCGTTTGTGTATTACCTTCAATAAAATAACATAGATGTATATTTTGAATTATAATGGAAATTGCTAAATTGCAAAATAAAATTTAAGAGGCTAACATGGAACCGCTTCCATATAACCTAGTTACATAAAAGCGAGCCCTATAAAAAGAGAATATAAAATTATTTTTATAAGAGTGGTGTAAAAAGTAATGTAGTCACCCTACTAATTGGGTTAATAGCATAATCATAAGCCCTTCAAAGAAGGTTGCTTTCTTTTTGAATCACTTTACATGATGCTACCTACTACTATTCCAACAATTTGGGCTTATTTCAAATGGCTCAAGCCCACTTAAAAAAATTCAATAGTAGAGTAGGATTTCTATCATTGATAGATGACCTAGTCAATGGATGATTAGGAAGTAAATTGTTGTCCAGAAAATTAACATTAATCATATTGGAAACACGCTGCATAGGATGATCTAAGCAATACAAACACACCGCATAATAGCATAATCATAGGCCCTTCAAAGGAGGTTGCTTTCTTTTTAAAACGCTTTACATGATGCTATCTACTACCATTTAAACAATTTGGGCTTATTTCAAATGTCTCAAGCCCACTTCAAAAAATACATCAGTAGTATAATTAGTAAAAAATTAAATAGTAGGATCTCCACCATTGAAAGATAACCTAGTCAATGGATGATTAGGAAGTAAGTAAATTGTTGCCCTAAAAGTTAACATTAATCATATTGGAAACATGTCGTATAGGATGATCTAAGTAATACAAAGTTTGACAAATTACATTGTATGTAGAATCAGTAAATGTTTTTTTACTAGTTGAACCATTAGCAATCCAATGAATGGTTCAAATCAAATATAAAATTAAGATTTTGATGCAAACCAAATTACTATAATAAAAGAAAAATATTAGTCATATTTCATGGCTACAAAGATAATCACCAATCGCTTTACAACTATAGACACATGATGATACATAGTTATATAAGCATATCTATAACATCTAACACATAAAAAAAAAGTGATTACATGGGCCATCAAACATATGTGTTAAAGTTCACGGGCTAACCACTTTGGAGAATCAATGTAGGCAGGACCACAAAGGCGGGGGTTGTCACTGTACCTAAAGCTTTATCTTGTCTACCTTAGGGTAAGATTATGGAAGGGGGGATGTCATTACGCCTCAAGTTTTATAATTTCGAGTCAGATTGGGATCACGAAATCAAAAACCAATCATGTATCCACCGTATAAATGCCTACAAGAACTCAAAAAGGAGAGGGAGAGGATTTACTAGATTAAACTTAAACCGTTACTGTAGTAATCAAAGCTTGTTGTGTTTATAGAGGGGTCTTAAGGTATCTTTATTCAAATAAGATGCCCATGTGATCCTAATAAGATTGCTTATATCCTATCTAATTAGGGTGAGCTCATCTTTCCCTGATTGGGGACAAGCCTCATCATGGGTGATCATCCCCTTGTCCTTTTAATATCTTCCACTCACACATGATTGACTTGACTCACCATCCTCTTTTCATACTAGCAAATAGGTCGTCTGATCAGCGGGTATAATCTATAATTTTGGAGCTTGATCCTATGCACTTGTTAGGATATATATTAGCCACAACTGAGAATAAAATCAACAAAACAACCTCTAGTTATGCCCTGGACTTATTTTGTAACACCACCCTAAGTATACTTAATCCTTTATTAAAGTTATACTTGATTATCTCTTTATTGCATTATACTCTCAATTATGTCTTATAATATAACTCAGTCACATAAACAGATATAATTGGCCAACCCGTTAATATAAGCAAGTGATATAAAATAAAATAGTCTTCTCTTTGTGCATATATTCCTTAATCATAGTTTAACTGTTAGCTAAACATGTCTCACAAAGCGACATTACCCATGACTGGTAAGCAACATGTAAAAGAAGAAAAATTAGACTACAATATTAAAATACAGTCAAAAGTCACATAGAGTATAAAACTAAATCAATTATTGCTTTGAGGGCTCTCATAGTGAGGAGACAAGGATAGTCCTAAAAAGGAACATAACTCACTTTCGAAGCACACATGATATGAAACAAGTGCTTTGGTAGAATAACTCTTAATAAATAAGGAGTTCATGTCATTAGCTTTTCAGCACCATATAGACATTTTTTTAGTCGCTATCAATTGCCTAATCTATGTTCTCAAAGTGTTCGGCTTCTCTAAGCGTTAATTAAGATCTCCCATATGACTGTAGCGTAGTTGGCTCCTAATATGGTTCAAATCTAATAGAATGTGTCTTATCAAGGTAACAAATATCTTATAAGGCATCCATCTCGCCTGTTATCACATCTCTAAATGTTCTCAAAACATTAGAGGTGATTATCCTTAAGGGAGGGCCAATCTTTGATTTTGTTTATATACGTCTGATTAAATTATTTTCATTTATTCAATCACATTAATATAGTTATTAATATCCTAAAATAACAAATGCCATGATCTACTTAATATAGATACGTTGTGCTGTCGTTGAACAAGTCACAAATTCAACCTCCAAATTAGGTTATTTCTCGCTAATCCTAGGGTGGCATCATTTGTTTAAAGATAATATATAACCTAATATTTGATTTTTGCTCCTCCAAGTCTCCACACCAATTGATATCGGTATAACCTACTAGGTGTAAATCATTTACTTGGTGACAAAGCAAATAATTTATAGTGCCTTTTATGATATTGGTCGAAACCTTTTGATAGTTGTCTAGGATTTGACTATCGTTTGTTTACAAAATAATGACATAAAAATGTCAGAGAAGGTAAACATTGTAGCATACATTAAGTTCCTAACCATATTGGGATAAGGAACATTTCTTACTTCTCTGTGGGCTGAATTATGAGCTTGTATTTCAAGACTCAATGTTTTACCTTTTGTAATATAATTATCAACAGATCTATAGCTTTACAGATTGAATATGTATGATTCTAATGAAAGAATTCTGAAGAGTATTTAATAATTTTCAATCAAAGTATAAAAGTTGGTTTACTTACATCCTTCATTTCAAAAATAAAGGACAGCAACTCTTTAATGGCGATAAGAAATCCAAGTTTAGATAATTGCAAGGATGAGGTGAAACGAGGTAACCTTATTGCTAAATTGAGATTCCCTCATAGTCTATATTATTTTGTTGAATATAACCGTTACCCATTAGGCAAGTCTTATATTCCTTGATCAATCCATCTACCTTGTGCTTAGTCTCGAGAACTCATTTGTTCCCAACAGGTTTGTGCCTCGGGTAGAAGAACAACTAGGTCCTAGACTTGATTAGACTTTAATTCTTCTTTCAATGGTTTTTTCTTTAGCTAGCTAAGGAGAGACTTATATAATAACTTAGGCTCCTCATCATCTTAAAATGTAACAATAAACTCCTCATTATCATAAAATGTAACAATAAAAGTTTTCCACTCAATCTTAGAAGTGATGATGTGGGTGCTATTCGGTAAGTAATAAAATATTTTGTTTGTATTTTGGCACCAATTCAATGGATAATTATTTAATTTTTTGTGAAATTCATTGTAAAAAGTGTGTTTTGTAACAATTGAGTAGTAATATTAAATTGAAGATATTTAAATCATTTTGGTGATCTTTTGTATTGAAATTAAATTTTATTTGTTGCTATAAAATCAAATGGGTTTGAAAAAATTTTATATTGATGTTTTATTTAATTAATTTGATGAATTTATAACGTTTAAATGTTTTTATGCAGATTTGGAATGATCTGTAATGGGCTATCAATTCATGCCGTGAATTCAACCCATGCTATTCAAGGCAGCCGTTTGATTTTTTTAAAGGCCAGAAATTTTTTAAAGTCAAAGTCTAGCATCGGGAATCAAACAGATATGAAGTGGTCCATCCAACCATCTAACGGCTCCAGGAAGATTATGATTTCAGCGAATAAAATCATCCGTCCAGAAATATTAATGGCCACGGAGGAATTTTGGCAAGTCACGAAATCTATGCAGATCAGCTAAGCCGCTCATTTAATTCAATCTTATCCATTTAAGCTGGATGGAAAACCGATGGCTAGCAGAAAAATTTATTCATGACCGCTGTTCAGGTCGTCCAAAAACTCCATGCGTGAATTGGCGTTTTAATTTTAGCAGCAAATCACGTCGGGAATGGCAATTAAGATGCGCAGTTAACGGTCCACACCCTACAGCAGCAAGCAATTCCAACACTTGCTAATTTTCAAGCCATCCAAAAGCATTTAGAAGCAAGGCTGCGCAAACACGACAATTGCCTAATCCATGAATAGCAATTAGATTGCATCACGTTATTTTGCATGAGCTGTACAATAGCGGACAGAAACGTGAGGAGAAAAATTTGGAAATTGAAAACGTTGTGGTGGCAAGATGCACAGGGGCAACGCAAACTGGGCGGACGTTAGCAGTTCTCCTGGTTTTTAGTGCTCGCCAGACTTATATACAGGAGACACAACACACAAATAAGAGAAAATTCTAAGGAGAAAGAGGTGGAGGCGTGTAACGCGAAGAGACTTCAAGCGTGGGAGTAGGGGTATTAATGGTCATGATCAACCTGTTAACCCGCTCGTTCAACCTGTCAATAAATGGGTTTGGGTTGGGATTTTTGAATAAATAGGTTATGATCTGCCAACCCGTTTAACTATTTAATTAAATAAACGGATTAGGATTGAGGCTTCGCAACCCGTCCAACCCGTTTATTTAACCCTTTCAACCCGTATAACTCATTTAATATAATATATTATAATATATATGTAATATTTATAACAGAAATTGGCATTAAAGAGATGACTTGAGATTGGAGCTGATGTTTTCAAGCCAAAATAAATTAAATTCAGGTATGTTAGCTTCGAATTATTTAATTTATTTAAATTTACAGACTTTATTAAAGATTTTTAGCATGAAAATTAGTAACAAACACAACCCGTTAACAACCCGTTAACCCGTTTATTAAATGGGTTGTAAATGGGTTAGGGTTGAAGTTTTTTAAATGGATTAATAAACGGATTAGGGTTGAGATATATTAAATGGGTTAGGTTTAGGATTAGGCTCCAATCCGTTCAACCCGATCCGTTAACACCCCTACGTGGGAGCGAAGATCAAGTTAAAGAAGTAGATTTTTTTCTCTTTTGTTTTTTATTTTCTGTTTATCCTAGATATTGTATTTTAGCCCTGAGTCCAATGTAATTATATGTGGCTAAAAACCTTATTCTAGGGTTGCAATGGATTTTTTTTTTTGAACTATGATTAAATTATAGTTTTTCTTTGATTTTATATTATTAATATTGGATTATTTATTTAACCTATTCTTAATGCTTTTGTGAGATTGGTCACCTTATAAATTGATTTGAGAATTTTATGCGATGCTTGAACGAGATAACATGAAATTAGATTAAAGATTAAATAGCATATGATTTATGCATATCTTCAGATAGATTTATCTTGTGGGATGTGTGAGATTTGCTAATATGAATAAAAATATCTATTAACCATGTATGGTAATATTAGGGATGTAATTAGTGCTGCTTATTATTTTTAGATTCTCATTGTTTATATTACAAGTTAAAATTAACATGTTCAATTTATACTACCATCGAAAGAGGATAATAAATAATATTTCCCTGGACTAGTAATCTATATTAATAAAATAAATCAAGAAAATATAATAAAATCATGGGGATAAGCAAGTGAAGTTGTAACCCTAGATTCATCCATCGGTAAAAGTTTTTCGTTTAGTTTACTCCTATTTGCACCTGCTTATCTTTTCTAATTATTTTTTTTCATCTTTTATCATCTACTTTAAAATCTTAATTTTCAGTTAAACTCATCTAATTAATTTTTAATTTTTAATTTTTAGTAATTAGTGAATATTTTTAGTGTTCAAGTCTCTGTGGGAATGAAAATCTACTCATTTATATATTATTTGTGCGACTCATACACTTGCAGGAAGATAGGCAACAGGGGGATATTTTTATGGTTACTTCTTTAAAGATGATGTTCTTTAAGTATGTCGCTCCCATTCGACTCAAGGTATTCAAGCAAGCGATCAAATTCTTCAACTAATTGATTTTTAATGACATTTGCTGG
The DNA here is from genome assembly GCA_030490835.1 of Annona cherimola. Lineage (NCBI taxonomy): Eukaryota > Viridiplantae > Streptophyta > Magnoliopsida > Magnoliales > Annonaceae > Annona > Annona cherimola. The sequence goes on from CM059974.1 coordinate 41,660,105, forward strand.
TTCCAAATGAACGGCTTTACCTAAGAAGGGAGGGGTGAATTGGATAATTTAAAATTTTCTTTCTTATTTGAGCTTAACCCTTTTGAGATTAATTCCCTTCAAATGAAACATAAAGAGCCAAAGTGAGATAACAAAAGAATAGAAAATGAATGCACAAAAGAATACATAAATTTTTATAGTGGTTCGGTGTGAAACCCCAATCTTAGATACATGTATGAAACCCTGGGGTTGTAAACTCTAGGTAATATATTAATATATATTCATGAGTATGAAAAATATATGGGAATAGATGTTAAAATAGTTAATTATGAAATTCGGATGAATAGTGCATAGTGCACGTGAATAGTGAAATGTGAATAGTAAACGTGGGATTAAAAAATATGTTAAGTTAATCACTTTGGATTAACTTAATCACAAAAAGACAAAAAAGGAAGCTTCTCACAAAAGGACAAAATAGCAACTTTTTGATTTAGTATTTTCGGATTTTTAATTGATTTTTGAAGAAAATGAAGAAAATTTCATATCTTGCAATTCGGACATCGGATCAAGATGAAATTTTTTATGGGTGGCCAAGATATGATGATGGATATGATGAATGGTCTAAGATTAATCAAGGATCATGAATTAAGAGTCAAGATTAAATGTCATTTGAAAAGGGAAAAAGTAACTTTACTTTTTCATTAATGGCATTTGACTTTGATTAATTTTAATTAAATAAAATTAATTCAAAGCCTACAATTTCTGCTGGAGAATGGACTTTTGGGGCATGATCCAATGGCCCATGATCATCCTCATCAAGAACCAACGGCTAGGATTTAATTTGCTTAAAATAAATAAATTTTAATAAATAAAAAAGCTAGAAAAATAGGGCTGCAATAGGGGGGCTGGAGCAGGCCTAGGGTGGGCTGCACAAGGCTCCATGCACCTTTTGGAAATTAGAAAAAAATACATTTATAATTTAATACCTCAAGCAAGGGGGGTAAATTCCAATTTGATGAAAAATCAAAAAGTATAAATAGGGGGCAGGGGTGAATGTCCAAGGCACTTCATCCCAGCTCCATTTGAACAGTAATTGCTACAATGCCATGAACAGTAATTATGAACAGTAAACAGCGTGATTTGGGGAAAAAATTGAGATTTATTTTTATATTTTATGAGGATATATGGATGGAATTTTTAAAGAATTTATGGATAAAAATCCATATAAATGAGTAATGACTAAGTATCTTTATACGATTAAACTCTATGGGAATGAGGTAATGAAAGGTTATAAAGCAAGCATAGAAAGTAAACATAGAATGGATGGATAAAATATCCATTTTCCTTGTATAGGAAAAAAAGGAAAGGAAAAGGTGGAGGACACGGACTGAGGAGGTAAGCAAGCAAACCCTTTTGAAAATATGATTTTATTCCCAAGTATTTATGAAATGTGTTTAAGGGTGGCCATTCCTATAATGTTTTAAAATGATGAATGTTTATGAATTTTTATGAAAAGTCATGCCGGCATATTGATATCATGTGATGTTCATGGACATGTGCACATGTATGATGTATAAGGAAGAGGCTTTGGTGAAGGTAGAAAGCGGATCAGAGAGTCCCCCTTCATTATTGTCGAGTCGTATGGGCTGTGTGCCGACGGCGTCCTCCCCAGAGGTGGAGGCAAATGAATGTTATGTTTGAATGAATGCATTGCATTTTCATACATGAATTGAAAAGGAAAGCATGGATTTGAAATTATATTTTTAAGGGATGGTGCAAATAATTCTCTACATGAGAATGACAAGTTACCTGGTGTAAGAGGCATATAACGCTGGGGAAATCAAAAGTCATGCATGTAGGAACCATGTAGGCGTCAAGAGGAAGAGAGGTTCCCCTTGATGAGGCCAAGTCAGAGACAGCCGGCGTATTGGACCATGTTATGTGAGATGTTCCTTGAGCTAGCGTACCCGCACACGAAGGTTTATGTCAGGAGTGGAAAGGAAGCATTTGTACATCCAATGTTTATGAAAAGATTTCTATTCCATTGATAGTTGATCACTTGCTAAGTGTCTCCTATCGAATGAAGAGAAATGCATTTACGAATGATTTACATGAATGGTTTATGAAAGGTTTCGAAATATGGTTTACGAAAAAGTTTCTATTCCATTGGTAGTTGATCACTTGGTAAGTGTCTTCTATCAAATGGAAAGGAATACATTTAAAATGAAAAATGCTTGCTTATTGAGTTTCGACTCATGTTTTGTTTTTTCAACCTCAGACAGGTGTAGGGAAAGACAAGAAATGAAGAGCACGAGTTGCTAAAGGAAAAGAAGAATCTACAAAGGTTAGTAGATTTTTGTATGAACAGATTCCCTAATGGGATATGATGAAAAAGGACATAGGTTGTATGAAATTATGAAGTGATGAATAATATGAGAAGTTGATGATTTATGATGTTATGGATAAGTCCATTATGAATGATGATGAGTATATATTTATGTGATGAAAGAAAAGAAAAAAAAATTGGACGAGATCCAATTAAGAACCCGCCGCGTGATCAGGACAACAATCCTGATTCACGTTTACCAATCGACAAGATCTTGGAGGAAGGACTATGTGGACGCCTCGGTTCGGGGCGCTACATTCGGGCAACTCTCCTACTCCAATCTTCCAAACACATATCCCTTGTGTCTTGAGTTCCGCTATTACTTATCAACTTAGAGCCTCTACTCTTTTTTAGATTATAACTCTAATCTCATACAAGCAGTTGGTGACTACCACTCCAACCAAATGCTACTTGTTTCCAAACCTTAGCCTTGGTCTTCAATGCCAAGCCCAATGTCAAATTACAATAAAAATGCATTAAATGAAATAGACTACACTTTACATCGCGTGTAGATCTTTTAGCATAGCAAGCTATGAGAAAGATAAAGAGAGTAGATAAACTTTGATGCCTTTTTTTGTAAACTTAAAAGCTTGACTTGAGAACACTTAAGTGGATCTTTGAATGCTTGAGATTTGGAAGATGAAAGCACAATCAATGTTCTAACTAACCCCATTAATTCCACTTGAGGAGATATTTACAACTTTGAAGGATTTTTGAACATTTGAAGGTAGGTGACTTGCATTTAATGAACCAATGTTCAAAAAATTTTGAACTATTACAACTAAAGTTGCAGACAAGGTTGACCCGGACTGCTACTTTGCCCAAGTTGAATGTGATGACTTGATATATTGGGATCCCTTTTCATTCCCGTTTGAGCATTAACCCCATGTTGGGCTCTTATCTCAATCCTATAATCCAAAAACATCAACACAAAAAAAAATGTGTCTTGACCAACTCATTAAGTAGAAAAATGGTAAAACTCAAATAAATATCATTCTCATAAAAATGGTTCAAAACATAAAAATCCCAAAAAATATATACTCATCTATTCCATGCTCAATGAAAATTCTCATCATCCTCATCCAAGTCACCTCAATACCCTCGTAGACTTATAATCAATAAAACATCACACATGGCTATGCTTAAGTACACCATGAATCTCCTCATCTTGGCCTCACCCAATTAATCATCGTGCATAAGTCACGCTTAACATGCAATAATGCACTCATTTATCATGCTTACACTCATGTGCTCATTCTAAAATATATTCATAACATTAGCTAATTTAATTAATTTAAAAATTATCATAAAATTATCATTAACTCAAGATAATTACTCCAACTTCTCAACTCAATTAAATATTAAAGTCACGAATGTTGTACATCTCAAGAAATGAATTTTCACAAAAATATAAAATAAAATATTCAACCCATCATAGAACATCCATGCTCGTATTAAATAAATATTCATAAACATCTAAACAAAACCAAAAAAGATCGACTTACCTTCTACACAAATTTCCAAATTCCCACGTGTGAACTCTACAAAATTCCAATGCTTTCTTCACTTTAGTCTATACCAAAACAATACTAATATTCTCAAATAATATTCCAAAATTCTTTCGTTTGGTTATATTCTCAAATACTTCAATTTTCATTCTTAAGTTCCAAACTCCTAACGTCAAACACCTATCCTACACATCATGTCAAATTTTTAAAAAATAATTATTATCTGTAGTTATAAAATATTATTATAGAATTATTCATCTAAATCGTATGCTCATATCTTGTTGCCATAGAAAATTTCTTTTTCTCTACACAACTAGGTTTTAAAATTTTAATCCTAATATCATAAATCCATGCCAAATTACTTACAAATCAATAGATAAGAAAAAATAAAAATTAAGAAGAAATCGCTTACCTAATTTTTACTCACTTTTTTCTCAAATATTGCAAACTTCAACCCTTTCCAAAAATCCACTTTTTGAAACTCTAATCTACCCAAGGTATTAATCCACCGCTCAAATCCCTCTTCTTCTTCTCTTACTTTTCTTCTCCCATCTCTCTTCTTCTCTTCTTCCATTTTCTCTCCTTTTCATTTTTTTTAATTTCGTTGGAGAACTGCTCATGCAATTTGGGATGTGAGTTAAAGGGACTACAAAAAATTTTAGAATAGTCCCTCTATTAATAAATTCGTAAATAAATCTTTTTGGGTTATACATTTATCTTCTAAGTTTTCCATCTATCCTACTCTAGTATAAAGGGTTAAAACTAACTATGAAACTTAGAATTTCACAATGTACCCACTTTTATAAAACAATTCACCTTCAAACTTTGAAACTAACATTCGTAGCTAAGGTAGATTGCGAAATTTGTTGTTTCATAATTTACCCACTTTACAAAAATTTTCATCTTTGAAATTATAAACTAGTAACTAAGACTGTAGAAAAATGCAATATGAATGTTGACTTACGTCACTTGCCTACACACGCAATGAGTATTTGTAAATTTGACTGCTCACCTTACAAAAATTGTTCTCAAAATTCTACTGAAATATGATATAAATGTCTTCCATTTTATTGCTAATAGAATAAAAATTAATCTCTGCCTAATTTGAAAATAAATAACTTCACTATTGTAGAAGTTCAATCATTTATTTCACAATTAGATTAAATAATTTCTTTCATGGGTATTGTATTTAGCCTCGATAGTAAATTGTAATTTCAAATACATCAATAATCAAATAACTAAATATACTTATCTCTACTTTTAATGCTTTGATAATTGAGTGATTAAACACAATATTATAGAAACTTTAGTCATTACAATGCACCCACTTTATATAAAGTTATATCCTCAAAACAGAGAGTTCTTATAATTTTTCAAATGGGGATCATATGCTCTCAAATATTAAAGAGGAGACAAAACTCCTCAATTGCTGGACACAAAGCTCCTTAGTCGCTGGACCTGGGATTCAATACCCCAACTGTATCAAATGGAGGTCATGCCCCTGACCACCTGCACTAGCTACAAGTGGTCATTTCATAAATATGATCTTCATCCAACTATTCAATAATTAACCACAAGCCTCATTCTCCTTCGGAAAGTTTTCATCCATGTATTTACTGAAACTAAACAGAAACTTAAGCAATTATCATAAATCCTGTTAGAAAATTTCTCTAATCAACCTTCATCTTACTAATTTTATAAAGAAGTATAAAAAGAGTCCTGATCTTTTGAAGTTGGATGCACGAAGGCCATGCATCCGGCCTAAAAACTTATTTTTAAATTTTTTTTTAAATTTTTTTCATGGGTAAGTAAATCTAGGTGTATTAAATCTATAAACTAAGTTTTACCATTTTTGGATGTTTTTAATTATTTTTTTTATTTTTAAACACAGTGGCATTTTTGTAATTTTTGGATACAAAAATGCCACTTTGTTTAAAAATCCAAAAAAAATACTTAAAAAAATCCAAAAATGGTAAAACTTAGTTTATAGATTTAATACACATAGATTTACTTATCATGAAAAAGAATAAAAAAATTAAAAAAATAAGTTTTTGGGCCGGATGCACAGAGGAGGTCGTGCATCTGGCTTCGAAAGATCAGCAAGCGCATAAAAATTAAATGAAAAAGTTCTCAAAACCTTCAACTACCAGTAATCAACAAAAACAACCAAAATGTAAATTATCTCAAAACAGAAATGCGTAATTATCTCATGGTCTATATTTCCTCCTTGAAAACATTCTCACAAATAAAACTAGCAATTTTATTGTGAACTCATGATATTAACCTATATAAAACATTATCAAAAATTCATATATCAATATTAGCAACATATCAAAACTACAAAATAAAACTTTGTATTAAGCCTTCAAATCCAAACTTTTGTGATGCTAAACAAATATCTTTCCCTATCCGACTAGATTTTTTGTTACATATCCCATTTTATTTCATTAATACATTACCTAGGATTTACAACCCTAGGGTTTTATACGTGTCTAAGATTGGGGTTTCACAACATATTAGCCAATTCTTCCCATGAACCAAATGCTTCTTCAGGGAGTGAAGAAATCCAAATGAGGGCGCAACTATCATGGGCCAAACTCAGGATAAAGTATTCGAGGACGAACTGTTCTGTTTGCCCCATTTGACAGACTGCCAGTGCATAGTCATACAAGTGTGGCAATGTGTACTTGTGATTCTCATGAAACAACTGAATATGCGGCCAATCATAACCTAACTCTTTAGTTAGGAAGGGGAATATTCGGAGGATGGGCGCATCATTTAGTTATAGCATATGCAGGACTTGGAGTTGATTTATTCTCCCAAAATTTTCGACATCACTAAAAATTGCATCTTGCTTGTAGCCTTCACTACAACCCACTGGATTACCTTCATAAAAGTTTTGACTCCAAAGGTCTTGTACCCATCATCTGAAGTAGGACATACTGCATCCGAAAGGTACCTCGAGACCATTTCAGGTTTAGGCAACCATATGGCCAAGAGATCACTCCATGTGCTATCCATGAGATAATTTATGTAGTGAGCGGTGGATTCTTGACTGTATTGTATTTCCCTCAAGTAATTAATGGGAAACTGCTCTCTTTGCCTTGATAAGAAACGAATCAAGAATGCATCCACCAAGATTACCCATTTCATAATTTCTTCAAGATGATTATCCCGATACCAAGACATCACCGATTCTCCAAGTGAGTACCGAAAGTATCCTACTCTGATTCCCCAAGAAGCTGGCAGCGGTCGCGACTCCCGCAAATATGTGATGATGTGGTTTACTAGTGACATTCCAACTTCAAACTTTGTGTAGTTAGGGATGAGAGTTGGGGAAGTTCTTTGCTGCTTCGCGGGTTTGGACGAAGATATATTTATGTGATAGCAAGTTTCTGTTTCATCTTTATTGCTATCCAAGTCCCAGAATGGACCATCCTCAGGAAACTTGAATGGAGTAATGCCCGACAACTTCTCAAGTATATATTTCTCTTTTGTTTGATGGGATGATCTACCAGCAAGCCGTTGATAGAACGGAAGTAGTAACTCAGGATAAAGGAAGTCCATAATGAGGAACGGTTGTACCCGTGAAGATTGCCTTGAATATCTTGAGAAGAAAGGGAAAATGACTTTATCCCTAATTCTTTTGTCTTCTCTATATAGATTTTTAAGGCATCTTTTCGATTGCTTTAGATTTGCCGGTTTTCGAACTACCTCCCAATCATTCTTCTCAACTGTCTCAACTGTCCTAACATTTGACGAAGCATGTGCTAGGGGACTAAGTTTGATAATCCCTTTCTCAATATAATCTTGTAATATTGCCCGGAGGTCTCAACATTTCTTGGTTGGGTGACCGACATATCGATGATAGTTGCAGTACCACTGATAAGCAGTACGCCCCACTTCTTCTAGCCTTTTTGGAGCAGGTAGCTCGAACAGTCCAGTTGACATGAGATGTTGGAATAGTGTCTCCACATCATCCTCTCCAAAGGCATATTTGGGGTGTGTTTGGGAATGAGGAAAAAATGTCAACTTAAAACTTTTCAATCTAAAACTTTTCACTCTCTATAATTATCATATTTTTTAATTATTTTTTCACATTTTCCCATACAACTACCCTACTTTTCAATCATTTCTACAGAACTACCCATACAATTAACCTATCTATTTTAACTTTATCATCTTTACTTCTCATCATTACCCCTATCATATCACATCATTTGATAACTTTTACTCTCCAAAACTTTTCATCAAAAGTTTTATCCATTCCCAAACACACCCTTGATCTCTTCTCTTCAAAAAGGTTTTGTAGGCTGCTCTTTTACTGGCAGTTTTTCTTTATCTAGCTATTTCTTGACTTCCGTAGTGTTTGCAGAAGTCTCCCCAGTTTTCTTCTTCTTAAACGTCGTAATCGTGGATGATTCTTTCTTCCAGGCTTTTTGTTGAGATAATAGATACTCTTTTTGACAAGCCTCTGTGGCTAAGCCTTAGAATGTGCTTAACTGTTCATTTATTAATAGGGAAATCTCCGTCTTGATGCCATTTCGACAAAGATTGACCTTCATTGCTTGCGAGAGGGGTGCTTGACACCGATTAGCAGCCCTTTGCCATCTGGTGATATAATCTTCGACTGGCTCGTCCTTCATTTGGGACAGGGTCGACAATTCTGATAGTTGTACTTCTCGGGTAGTATCGACGAATCGGGAAGTGAACATTTGCTTCATTTCTTCCCATGTTCGTACCGAACCGGTTGGGAGAGATACGTACCACTGGAAAGCATCACCAGAGAGGGTATTAGGGAACATCTGAAGGCAAAAGTTTGAATGATGCGCCCAATTGCCCATGGCATAGTGGAATGATGTTATGTGCTTTAATGCACTCCCGATCCCATCGAATTGGATCTTTGGTGGCTTCAAATCCCTAGGCAGCAACTCTGCTTCAACCTCCGGGGGATAAGACCTGTTAATTGTTGTTGTAGGGACCCCGGTAAGTTGAGGTGCCTGGCGACGAAGACATTCAGCCACCAGCTGGTGCACCATCCTTTTTGGGCAACAAACCCAGGTGGAGACCCCATGGGTGTATTTACCCGTGCGTCTTGAGTTCGAGGAGTAGTGATACGCAGATTATTGAATTGCAGAAAGCCTTGTTTGATTTTCACATTTTCATCTTCCTCTGTCCATCGTGTGGATGGTTTCTCAGGCTAGTGCATTGATTGATGATTCCTTGGTGATGGTGGCTTATGAGAACTTGCCGCCATGTCACCTTGGATTTCCATAGCTCGTTTCATACGTTTAATCTCCTCCTAGAGATCGTGAATGAGGTGGGACTTAGGTGTAAGGACGTCCTCTTCTTCGCCCACCCTGTAGGAGGCTTCAAACTGTCCTCTTAGGAGAGAGGCCCTGATACCTTCTGGATGAGAAAGACTACAGAAGGGTGGTGTGATGGGCATTGCGGCTGCTCTTGATCAAGTTAACATCTCGGAGACTTTTGAAGTACTTGGCTGAGTGAGATCCACCATGTTGACTTTAGCTATTTGCAGAAAATGTCTTCTCCTTTTAACCTCTCTTTTGGGATGCGGCTTTCGATCTTCTGCTCAGAACGGGGTTTTCACAGGTGCATAAGTCATATCTTCCCTTAGTCTGATTAGTGACGCAAATTGGTTTACATGCTCGAAGTTTGGGATCAGACTGAGCACCGATCATGGATATGTTGTGTGGTGCCTAGGAGGATATTACCATTCATTAAAGAGCTTTGGCCTTTGAGATGCCTTTGGCCTAAGAACTCTTTTTGCTTGTCTCTTTTGCGACTTGTCCCTTTGATAGGAGTACAGGGGCAGCTTGAATCTTGGCCCTGTTGGCAATGGCGGTGATGCTATCAAATTTAGGCGGGAAGTGGCTTTCCTGGACTGCTTTTTCTGTTGTGCTTTCCTCTTTTGTTTCCTTGAAGTAGGAGAAGGGGCTTCCACAGCTTTGGCAATGACATGATGGTGTGGAGACTTAACTCTAGCTCTTGAACTAGACGGGGTGGCAGTTAACTGATGAGGTATATGCATCGGATCGAGGATGATGAATCGTAAAGTATTTAAATTGGATCGGACGATAATGGGCCCTTGTGGCTTTAGTCGGTCATCCCTTAGTGGAGCAACAGGCAGAGAAGCCTTAGCAGGTTTCCCTGACATTTTCCACTCCCGGATGACATCTTGGTCAAGTTGGGAAGCTAAGTTGACAACCCTTGAGACGAATCGGCCGAATTAGCGAGTAATAATACACCGGACAAGGTTTGACATAACTTTGCTCCCCTTTGAGCTAGTAGTGACCGGGAGGGCACCCTTAGGCTGACGGGCTGGTGTTGATCGAGTTGCAGCAGATTGCCTTGCAGACTTCTTAGGTGGTGCGGGTCGGTCTTTCCTCCTTAGAATTGCCGCTAAAGAGTAATTGACGTGTCGATAGACACGATGCTCTGGTTTCTCTGGTATGCGAATGAAGTGATGTGGGTAGCCGCATCCATGTGGTTTGGCTCATAAATGACAAAACCATCATTGGGCAGGAATCCGAAAGCCATCAAATGCGCCATGAGATCTGCAAAGGAACACTCAAGAGTGTCAACAACGAGGGATTAAGTAAGCATATAAAGACCATAGTTTTCAGCTCTTAAAGATGAAGGGAGAATGTTTCACGTCAGGTTCACCATTTGTTCCGGCCTCAAAAATTTTCCTCCGGTCTTTTTGGAAATAAATGCTTAATTAATTTCCTAGCAAAATTTTAAAGCATTTAATTCTTTAACTGAGTCCGAAAAGCATTTCACAGAAATATTTTGCATTGTGTTCCACATTCTGATTTTACATCTCCAACGAGGAAACCCTTGATTAAAAGAGCTGAATACAATAGTCTAAAAAATGATTATTTCATTGAAATGATGATAAAATGCGTAGAAATTTTTTCTACGACTTTACAAGTGCACAAAAAATTGTGTCTCACAAAAATACAAAGATAAATGAGTACACTTCACCCTGCACCGTGACTCAAATATGTGGTACATGATATCACGCGTCATGACTTAAATGTGAGTTTACGCTTAGCCCGTCAACCAGCGATGACTCGGTTTGGGAATAGTGAGAGGCCCGTCGGCTACACTAGTGACCCTACACAGCAATCTAAGTATGCTCTCAGCTTTTGGATTTTCACAGCAGACTAGTGTCCCCGATTTCAGCTTAATAAGTTAGCGCATCTCGCATTCAGTCTCTGGATTGAATAATTTGGTGGTTTTACCAAGAAATGGATTTAACTAAAATTTGAAATTATGTTTGGGTCATCTTGGACCAACTAAAGAGGTTCGGGCCCAACTAGGCTTGTTGAAAAGAGTTTGGGCCTAACCGGGCTTGACTCAACCAATTCGGGCTCAACTGGGCTTATTAGAGGATTTTGGGCCCAAGTGGGCTTGACTCAACCAATTTTGGCTCAACTGGGCTTATTGGAGGATTTTGGGCCCAAGTGGGCTTATTGAAGAGTTTTGGGTCCAAGTTGGCTAGTTGAAGAGTTCTGAGCCCAAGTGGGCTTCTTGAAGAGTTTTGGGCCCAAGTGGGCTCAAATAAAGAAACACGGGTGGAAGTTGCTCGTCTAGCTTTCAAGCGTGAGCGGTGTAAAATCTACACATATACATATCGCAATGGATCTATAAATTCCCAACTATGACTTAAGAAAAGAGTTTTCATAATTTTTTTAATGCAAAGCGTCTTCCGCCTCTATTTGAATTTTCGTGTCCATGGGTTGGTATCACTTAGAGGGTCCTGTGGATCACGCATATTTCTCAAGTAAAGGTAAAGTGCCCGCAATAGGTGCTTTATAAAAACTCTCTTGCTATAGCAATAGTATGATCTATTTAAATCCATCACAATTTGATTGCTCAAATCATGAAAACCAGGGGGGTTTGACGATTTCGTTCCGGCAGCGCAGCAGGTTCACATAGTGGCCTTACTCGGACATTAAGACTCGGGTTGAGCAAAAAGGTTTTATATATATAATAAAAAGGTACTTAGTCCCGTGTATCAACTCAACCCACCACCTGGTGAGTATTTACTCGGGGAGAATAATATATATTTTTTTGAAGGCCTTTAAGATATATATGTATTTTAGAAAATAATATATATATTTTTGAAAGCCTTTTAATATATATATATATATGTATTTTAGAAAATAATATATATATTTTTGGAAGCCTTTAATATATATATGTATTTTAGAAAATAATATATTTTTGGAAGCCTTTAATATATATGTATTTTAGAAAATAATATATATATTTTTGAAGACCTTTAATATATATATGTATTTTAGAAAAATAATATATATATTTTTGGAAGCCTTTTAATATATATATATGTATTTTAGAAAATAATATATATATTTTTTGAAGCCGTTAATATATATATATATATATATATGTATTTTAGAAAATAATATATATATTTTTAGAGGCTTCCTTTATATATATATTATCTCGGGATCCCCGGGCCTCTAGCTTTTTATATATATGTATTTTAGAAAATAATATGTATTTTTGAAGGCCTTTAATATATATATATATGTATTTTAGAAAAATAATATATATTTTTGGAAGCCATTAATATATATATATATATGTATTTTAGAAAATAATATATATATTTTTGGAGGCTTCCTTTTATATATATATTATCTAGGGATCCCTGGGCCTCTCCATTTTTTTTTACGTTCCCATTCTCTCTTTTTTTTTTTCTTTTTTGAATAGGGCTCCAGCTACGATCTTTTTTTTTTTTTAGTTTAAGAGAAAGGAGGGCTCGACCTCCTATCTTGGCGTCCTATCCCGTCCTTTTCTCTTCTTTTTTTTTTTGAATGAGGAAACTTCTCTCGGGATCTTGGGCCTTTCTAAATATATATATATATATATATTATCATTATTTTTTATAAAAAAAAGTACTTAGTCTATATATATATGTGGTACGCTCGGTGGGACCCCGGGATCTCGGGCCTTTCTATATATATATTATTATCATTTTTTTTTACAAAAAAGTACTTAGTCTATATATATATATATATGTGACACGACTAGTGGGAACCCGGGATCTCGGGCCTTTCTATATATATATATATATTATCATTTTTTTCTTAAAAAAGTACTTAGTCTATATATATATATATATGTGGCACGCCCGGTGGGACCCCGGGATCTCTAACCTTTCTATATATATATATATTATTATGATTTTTTTATAAAAAAAGTACTTAGTCTATATATATACATATATACATATGTGTGCCACGCTCGGTGGGACCCCGGGATCTCGGGCTTTTATATATATATATATATTATTATCATAAAAAAATAGTTAACCTATATATATATCCATATATATATATATATATATATGGTATACCTGGTGAGACCCCGGGATCCCGAGCCTCTCTATATATTATTATTATTATTATATTTTTTATCATAAAAAAGTACTTAGTCCCATGTATTGACTCAACCCACCACCTGGGGAGTATTTACTTGGGGAGTATGTAAAATAATATATATATATTTTTGAAAGCCCTTTAATATATATTTGTATTTTTTTAGAAAAATATATATTTTTGGAAGCCCCTTAATATATATATATATGTGTTTTAGAAAATAATATATATATTTTTGGAAGCCCTTAATATATATATGTGTATTTTAGAAAATAATATATATATTTTTTGGAGGCCTTGAATATATATATTAATATGTTATTTTTAAAAAGTACTTAAACACGGGCACCAACTCAACCCACCACCTGGGGAGTATTTACTTGGGGAGAAGTATATTTATATATTTATATATATATTTTTTGGAAGTCCTTAATATATATATATATTATTTTTTAAAAAGTACTTAACCCCGGGCATCAACTCAACCCACCACTTGGGGAGTATTTACTTGGGGAGAAGTATATTTATATACTTTTTTTAAGAAAGTAACATATATTTTTGGAGGCCTTTTAAATATATATATATATATATGTATGTATGTATTTTAACAAAATAATATATTTTTTTGGAGGCCTTTAATATATAATATATATTTTAGAGACCTTAAATATATATATATATATTTAAAAGAAAAAAAAACTTAAAAAAAATGGCTGAGAACTTACGTCCTCACTTTTTTTTTGAATGAGAGAGCTTATCTTGCCGGGGCTGCGTTTTCGTCTCTTCTCTCTTTTTTTTTCTTTTTCTCTGGTCTCTCTTCCCGTCCACCCTCTTCGCTCAAATGCGCGCATTGGTAATGCAGTTCCGCGTGTCTACGTTATTCGGCGCCGGCGAATTCCATCACGCGGAATCGAGTTCCGCAGAACCTTGACCCAGGGTGCAACTTGTACCGGGTCGGTCCGAACCCGCCCGACCCGATCCGGTACCAAAACCAAAAATGGGTTTTATTTTTTAGATTTTTTCAAAATAGACCCGGTTTCAACCCGACCCGTAGAAACCCGAAACCAAAACTGGATTCACACCAACCCGGTACCAAAACCCGACCCGATCCGAACTCCGGTGTAATTTATATAATTTTTTCATAAATTATACATGCTTTTTTTTAATATTAATATATATACATGTTTCAAGCATTACCAACTCTAGTTCAGACAAATCACATCTTCCTCCATTACCAAAGCATGCTTGAGATAACTTAATTTTTAGGATGATTTTTTATGATTATTATCTTCTTATTGTTACCAGTTGTATGCATTTTTTTGTCTAGGTTTATGCATATTATTTTCAAAGATGTAAATCGAGGAGGAAGAACTTGACATTAGAAATGCAGATGGAAATCAAGGGAGAAATTACTTGAAAGTCTTTAAATAGTTTTTTAGTTTTTTTTAGAAACTTTGGAGACATAAACTCATTTGAATTTTGAATTTGTTTAAAAGTGGATGTAAACTTATTTAAACTTGAAATTTATTTATATTATCATTTTAAATTTGGATTGCACTTAAATTAGATTGGAATGTTGAACCATTATGCTTAGTGTATTTAGATTTAGTTGCTTTGAATAACTGTAATGTGGATTATATTTGAATTTGAGTTTGCATGATAAATCTATTTCATATTATACTTTCTGTTAGTATGAGAAATCTGTTAGTTTGAATTTCATATTGTAGTATAAATTTGATTCATATTTTAAGTTTATTGGTATGACAAGTGGTCAATTTCTATCTTAGCAATTTGTATGATAAATATTCAGTTTGAATTCAATTTCAGCAATTTGTATGATAATGTTTAGTTTCAACTACAAAGTTGGTATGATATGTTCATTTTCTATTTGCTACACTTGAGTTATTTCCATTAGCTATTAAATAGAAATGACCAACTAGTCATAAAACTAACTAATTTGTCATTTATTAATAATTTTTTTTTATATTACAATTAAATTTGGAAAAAAAAACAGTTTATTGGTAACCCGAATTCTAACTCGGATCCAATGCGAACCCGACCCGAACCCGGATTAAATTCTTAGGGTTTGAGTTTACTCCAACCCGGTTAGCTTAGGGTTTGGGTTAACTCTAACCCGGTATAACCCGACCGTGCGCATTGCAAGTGTACTTCTTGCGCGAAACTCGAATTCAGCCGGTCTTCTTACTTGATTCACAAGCAACGTGACTCCATTGGATCTATTAGCGACGTCTCCATCTCGGGTTTCTGAAAAGGAAAGAGAAAAAAAAAATGTTTTACCGCTCAGGTCCGCAGCCTCAAAGGCGTAGACGACGATTCACCCCTGCTCAAAACTAAGACGACCTCCGCAACAACCACAAAAGCCAAATTCCAAACGATGTCCAGAACAACGACTGGTCTACGCCCAGTCGTTTTGCCGCTCTTCTAGCATGGACGGCTCTCGGCTGCAATTCTGAAGGGGGCCATTCCTCCTTCAGGCGGCCGCCGCCGCTGCCTTCACTGCCTTACCGAGAAGGCGGCCATTTGAGGAGAGGATTACCAGAAACCGCCGCCACGCCTACGGTATCCAAAGAGCTGCTGCCTCTTTTCCGCTCTTTCGCTTTTCTCCTCCTCCCCTCTTATGTACTACTGCCCAGAAAGAACGTGCCAACTTGCAAAGAAGATGAAATATAAAGCATGTGAGCGCCTCTGGTAGATAATCATGACACCGACACCATCCCCGCTGTCGACTGTCAACCTGTCTGCTGCTGAGCCTGTTGGAGTTCAGGATTCTCTGAGCTGCTTGACGGTTTTGCTCCAACTGAAATAAGGTTTTTAAACCAGGGGCCTTGGAATCTGGGGGAGCCAGCTCTGTTGGAATTGCTTGGAGACTCTGAGTTGGCAGTTGAATTGGAGGCAACTCCTGCGAGAAACCAATAGACAACCTTGCTGGCAGTCACTATTTTTGCCTTGAGGCGGGTTCAAATGCAAACGTTTGCACTTTTGCATAAAATGCAAATGGGGGCAAAAAGGTAATTTCATAGCATGAGAGTAGAAATGTGGAAAAACCGTGAGTAGGGGTAGGTGAATTAAAGTATAACACTTTGAGGTGCATGCATTTTTATGATTATTCACATGATTTTAATAAATTACTATAGATGATGAGTGATCTCCAACGTTAAATTGAATGATATTCGTTCCAAATTATAATCTGTAATGTAGGACTGAAATTATAAGATTACGAATAGTTTTATTTAAAGAAATAAATTTGAACGACTGATATAATTTAGCTTGTTTGACCGTTGATATAGATTTTACAGATTTTACGGCTTTTACAGTTTTTATGAAATTTATGGGAATGATGTGTTCCACTGATAATGTTGTATTCATTTTTCCAATGAAATAAATTTTACAGGTTATTCGAGTTTCACGGATATAGCGCATATGAAATTTATAAATTTTATAAATTTTACGAGTTTTATAGACTAAATTATTTTGATACATATTCGTTTGATACGATAAACCAGTTGTACAGTTTTAACAGCTAAAATAGAATTCATGACATTTCATTTTCACCAATTAGATGGACAACACAGATTTTACAAGAATTATGCAAAATCGTAAACTAATATTTACATGATTTATGAATTTTATAGAGTAATCGTAAACAGATGTATTGATATGATGGATTTGATGGATTTTATAGATTGTTCATAAAATTTATATGAAATATATTATCTGTAAATGTAATACGAAAATATACTAAAATATAAATATAGATTCTTATTAAAATATAAACAAATCCAATAATTGGATATTTTACGTAATTAATATATATTAATAAGTCACTAATAAATATTTATGCTTTTATTTATTGGAAAGGCAGTAATTATACGTATACTTTTATATGTTTATTTATGCGTAATTAATATACTTTTATTTATCCGTAAATGTATAAATTATATGTTTATATAATAAACAAGTATATTAATCATGGTCAACATAAAACTTATCCCCTAACTCATTATGAACATTTTTTTAACCTCATATTTTGACCAAAAAATGAACAAATCCTGTAATGCTTGTGTGTATTTTTATTATTTCTCATAAAGAGAAATTTAATTTATAATAGGTGGTATCAGAAAGTAAATAAATGACCGTTGCCACCTTTATTATGTCTCATACCATTAAACATATAATTTGAAATGATACATTAATTTGTCATCTCATACCATTAAACTTAGAATAAAATGACACAAATTTGAAATGATTTATTTTTTGTGTAAATCATATAAAATTTACAACTGCATAAAAGTAAATAAAAATGTTGTTAAATGCTAAATTAATTTTTTAGACCCAAAAATAATGTATGCAATTATTTCGTAGTTCAATCTAGATTGAAACATATATTGTCATAATTATTTTGGAGTTTATGCTATGAAAATCTACTAACATACATTAGTATTTAGATAATAGATTATATGCATCAGTAATAGTTATGATGAATAATTTATTATAGTAATACAGAAAAAATTTTAACATCATTCTCCACATAATTGGTTTGAGTTTTATATATTTAAATATATGATATAAATGTTCTTCACGTATTTAATGTAAATTTTACAGTTTTAATTTTGATATACAATTGTTCTTCTTGAAATTAATCTAATATTTAAATTCCCAAAGTTGTGTAGAATAATTTTTCATCTAAAGATTTGAAATTTGAAATTTGAAATTTGAAATTCTAAATATATTATACCATATAATGATTTGAAAAATCATATCTTCAAATGAATGAAGTGAACTTCTATCTACACTTATTTAAAAATCAAGAATATAAATTTCTTTTATAGTTGTGCTTCACATTTGTATTTTAAGAATTTTATATATAAATTTATTTTAAAAAAATTGTAATGATGAGTTTGATTGTTTATGTTGTATGTAACAATAACAAAATGTATTATTTAATTTTAGATTTATTAATAAAATTAAGACAAATCGTTTAATCCAAGCAATTAATTGATTTGAAATGTTTAAATTAATGAATGGCCATGATTTAATTGCTTAAAACCATATGCTGTTTTATAATTTATAAAATTTATAATATTATGATTGATGACATATATTTAATATAAATATTTATAATTAAAAAATAAGAATATGTATAGCCTAAGGGTAGCCGCACGTGTGTACGTGCGGACTACTTTAAGGCTATACTTGGCTTTTTGGAAAGCACGAACAGAGAGCGGATTCGGGAGAAGAGGAGAAAAAAAAAGAAAGAGAAGAAGAAGAAGAGGAGAAGAGGAGAAGAGGAAGGAGAAGAGAAGAAGGGAGAAGAAGGGAGAAGAAGAGGAGTCGGTCGGCCGGCGTTGCCTCCGGCATTGCTGCGTCGCTCGTCCCGTCTCCGGCCAGAGGTAAGGTGTTGGGTTTTTTTGATAATTTGTAGAAATCTTTCCCAAATCATGTTCCAAGCATAGGGCTTTTGCTAGATTCATATAGATTTATATGTATAGATATGAAATCATGAAAATGGAGGAGAAAATTCGTATCTGTAGCTACGGGGACTTGGGGATTTGAAATTTCTTCCTAATATAGGTAGGAATCATGGGGATTTTCACAGATTCATGTAGATCTTCATTTTAGGAGTGAAATAATGCATATGAAATGTGAAAATTGAATCCTATGTATGAATTTGAAACTGCTAGAGTTGAAAATTTTAAAATTTCTACTCCAAATATCTGTATAGGCTATTTAATTGGTCTTTGGATATATTAGATACATAAATTATATGTATAATCTTGGGTAGAAATGTAAATTCAAAATTTTCATCACATCTTAAATATAGGAAAGACATAAAAAATGTGACGTACACTCAGTGGTTTTGTATTATCTGTTATATGGGGTAATTTATAAATAAATTTGAACCCATTAGAATATGGAAATCGGTAGTAAAAAAAAATGAGGATGGATGGGTATATTAGAAATTAACGATAGTAGTGATTATATATGAAATTAACCATTTAATTAAATGTATGCGTTCAAAAAAATTATAATGCATGAATTGAATGTTAGGTACCATTAGCATCACCAATTGCATGGGAAGAATAGGATGGAAATCGGTGATAATGACTTATTCGAAGTAGTGTACGTGGGATTTTTTTGCAAATGTGGAATTCTCGACATCACTTCTCTTCATTTATACTGGCAGGAGTGGTTTCATGATTTAATTTGCATTTACTGTTACAAAAGCGGGAGTAATGCTAACAAGTAATTAATGAGTGGGTTGGCTGTCTTTGCATCTTGCAATTTTCACACCTGTGCATTACATGCCTCATATTTTTACTATTGTGAACGCTTACCCATAATTTGGATTTTCATGTATACTATCAAGTTGCCCGTGTTGCTTGTACTACAAAATCTCTTCCTTTCCGTCCACGGGAGCATGAGAATACTGGATAGTACGATCGAGAAAAGTCTCGCTTGTTGTTTTCCTATCTGACAGGTCCTGGTAACATCGCTAGAAGACTAGCTAGATTATGTAGCAAGTGCGATAAGGTTGGGGCATTTAAGCATCACCTTCACATGTGTAGAGCTGACATTAAAGTTAAAAAATGAAACGTGAAGACATCCGCCTACTTGAAGAAGAAGTGTCATGTATTCAGCAGACAGTCCAGGTAAACACATCCATGACGGATTACTTCATTGCACATAAGCACCTTTTCTCATAAGCACTAGCTACAAGGAAAGTAAAGATGGAACTTGACTTTACTTTGAAGATTTCATGTTGGGTATTTTACCTATTTGATTAGTTATTGAGTTATAATTACTAACGATTTTTTGATTGCATGTGTTGTGCATTATAAATTCGTAACCTCAATATAACAAAATGAAATTCGAATTATAAGTGAAAATGGTAGAAAGAACAAGCACTGCGATTATAGATTGAATGTATTAATTATTGTTAAGCATTTTACTACGTCTAGGGTGTGTTTGCTTAGAGCCAAGACTGCAACGAGGACTTCTCATTCGAAAACCTTTCACTATCCATACGTTCTTGTGATTTTAATACATTCTCTACATTTTAATAAATGTCTCTCCCAATTTGGTATACAAACTAGATGACACTTCAATCATCCCTACATAATTACCCACACAATTATGATAGAAGATTTAAACCTTGTTCCCTTTACACATTATCATTACCCCTATTTTATCCCATCATTTTCTATCAATTTCAGAAACTTCTACCCTCGAAAGCCTTTTAATTGAAATTTTTACCTATAATCAAATACACCCGAACTATGGTACTTAGTTTATGGAAAGAATAAGCATATTGAGAATGCCATATCATATTCATCGTATTGATATATTACGATTTCAAATGAACCAGGTACAACAAGCTAAGTTCGAGGAAAGCATTAGAAGGGATGCGGCAGCCAGAAGAGAATTAAATGTACTGTGGGCGAGCTTATAAAATCAGTTCTTTTTGTTCCCGAATATATTGTCTTTCCCATGGAACCGAGATTAATATGTCAAATATTGTCTTTGTAACAGCAATTATTCAAATTAGCTCGTGTTCAAATCCAGAGGCTAAGCAATTGGATGAGTTGCACACATAAGAGTAGTGTTGATTTAAGGACTCCGCATAGGGAATCAATACCTTCTTACGACATCCCCCAAATATGGCCCGGATCAAGTAGCAAATTAACTCCCGCATGGAAGAACTCGCCTAGTGAAGGTCACTCTCCGTTGGTGTTGACATCGTCGGGTCGTGATAAAGATTACCTTGCAGACATTCGGAGAATTCTTGATAGGGTATGTGTTCTCAAACTTCACTGCTCCATTAATATTATTAGATTCCCTATTCATGGCATTGAATTTAGTATATGATATGTACAGAAAATAGATGCGGAATCTTGTATCCATAGAAAACCTATGAGAATACTTGTACGTTGTCCGACGGTAGAGGAGTCCATAATCGAGCAATGGGCTCTCACAACCGGTGCTGGCCCCGACGACGAAAAGCTGTTTGAGTGTGGATTCATGACAGTGACAAGAGCGGAAATACGTACAATTGAAACCCCATTTATCCATCCAGATGTGAGTTACGTGAGTGATATACTCTTATTTCTCTGCATAACACATTCTCAAAAATAACCTAACACATCCTTTGAACATTAGCTACTTGATGCGTACATGTTGGTCTTGAACTATCGGGAAAGAGAATTTGACCATCCTGGACGGAGGCACTACTTTAACACATCTCTTGCAGTGAGTATCGTGGGCAGCTTTGTATTTTTTATTAATGTGGTATGTATGCTGGATTACATATGTAACTTCAAATTTCCAGAGGTTGTATTTTTCAGGATTCAAGGAGCACTTGGAGCCGGAATTCTCAGTATCCCTTCATGGCTATCACCTCCTTGATTGTTCATGGGTTAGTAGCCGTAGCTTATATCGACTTTCCATGGGTAATAATAGCCTAGCCACCTTATCTAGTTTTGATGAGATTTCATGTCATACTTATGTAGTTATTTATACCTATTTCGTGTGATGATGATCATTGGGTTGCAATGGCCTACGACATGCGCTGTGCTGAGGCGCATTTCATAGATCCGTGCGCTAATGGAACGACAGATCGCTTCAAGGCGGTATACGGACCTACGGTCAGAACTTGTTGATTTATTTCGCCATAGTTTATTGTAATGGTAAATGTAGCACTATATATGAGATTCTTTTTGTTTTTTGTGACCCACTATATCTCTCAGGGGGATATGCTAAGGAAATTAAAATTTATGTACAATGATCATCGCGACCCATGGTTCTTTAAAAAGGTTCGTGTCACGGGAACCAATTGTGCCCCTAGGTGAGTAGGTTGTCATTCACTGGTTGTGTTACATTGAAGATAATGCTAGTTACTTACACATTTCTTCTTAATTGTCGTCCATAATTGTGCATATTTCAATTATGCAGGTGTGATTGTCATAGTCTAATTCTTATGCTCATGGAGAGGTATACAGGCGAGTATTCCGTGACTCTCGATCCGGTGAGCAAACATGTACAATTTTCCGATATCATCCTTGTTATTTCTTAAATCAGTGATATTTTAATGTCTCCTGCTTGTCTCCAGCGTATGGCTCCTAACTTTCGGCATCACATTGCGAAGACAGTTTTAACTGACAAATTCAACATGCACGCAACATCCATAAAGGCAGCTACTAATAGTTGGTCTCGAGGAGGTGTTGTGTAGACAGTGTATACATGTCTTAGAGGTCCTCTGATGAAGAAATGTATGATATTTGCAAAATTTTTTTTTGTACCAACACGTGTCAAGTGAAGCTGTTTTAATCTGTCAATCTAATTTCTTGCTACAACACTGTACATAACATCTGTATGACTCTAACTATTTTTTGAGGCTTGTATTTATTCACTATCTGTGAGGTAATGGTATTTTCAATGCATATACACTTAGATGCGCTTTTTGATGCTATGTTATTTTCATGATGGATGGACAACATGATACCTCTCCATGTGACTTGATTCCAACTACACAATCACCTTCATGAGTCACCAAATATTTTGGGAAGAAAAAATGAATTGTATCAAGGGGGAAAGATAATGGTGGTTGAGGGGATGTTGGGTGTAGAGAGCATATCCTAATTATTGGAACCTGCAAGTTTTAAGACGTCTGAAAATTGCGCATCAAGTGTGCTTTGAACTTTTTGCATAATTCTACCTTGGGGTCACTTATAATTTGGTGTGGGAATGAGCATGTATCTCTTTAAGGAACAAGTATAGCTCTATGAACCTCATCAACTACAAATGTAGAGTATTTAATATAAAAAAGATTACTCCATGCTAAATATTATTTATTTATTTTGATTTTATACATCTAATCTATCTAAATTATCATGAGTAAATGAATAAATGATTCTAAAAAATATTACTATAATATAATAAATATAAAAATACATTTATGTATTTATTACAATGCATACGTAAATAAATATATTTTATAGTCAATATCACTCGTGCACATATTTACTTTTGATATATATTTGATCTTGTAGCAAATTTAATAATGTCAAACTTAATTGAAATAAAGCAGCATACAAATGTTAAAAGTTGAGAGTGAATGTATTAAGAGACATGATCTCATATGTTAGATCGTACGGTACTCTTTTCCTTTATTTATCAATTTTTTTTCTACATATGTATTAGTTATATTCAACCTATACTTTAAGTAGTTTCATTCAGAATTTTATTGTTAGAAATTAACAAAAGTGTTACAGTCTTTAACCAAAAAAAAAATATTTAAATGTCAGCAGCTATTACAAAACGTGATTTATCCATTAAATGCACCTGAATCTGTATGTTTATTAAAAAAATTAAAGAAAATTAGGTGAGGAGGGGTGTCCCACGAACAAACGCATGGGGAGTCCCACATAGCTAGCGATTTGTTCATTTATAAGAAACTGCAAACAAATTCAGAAAGATAACGTCCATTCTTGTACTGCGCATCAAACATATTTCATTACCTCACCTACCATAAGAGCACATATTATAAAAAAAAGCACGTCCGGGATCAAGTGTACAGTATATGATACATAGTGATTGGGAATGTCATGCATGCCACAACGTCTTTAAGTTTGCTTAACAAGATGAAGGGTAACATCTGAACATTCAAATCCGGATGTGAACATTGTCATGTATAAAATTAGCTATTAATCCTTGACGACCTCCGTCTGTTGTTCCGATATGCCATTTGCATGACTTGGTTTCTTACTTTGTTATGTGGGCTATCTAGCATTCTTGCGCTAATCACTCGCCGCGTCGAATCAATATCTGCCTGCATTGATTAAAAGAGCAAAAAAAAGTCATAAAGTTAGCGATTGCTGCATGAAAAGATCAGTTGAAAGTAGAAATATCTGTCCCATCCTTTGTGCCAACCTACGGATGTTTTACCTTATTTCCCTTGCTTTGTTGGCAACACGATCGACCAACATACGTTGAGAATGGTTTGTTTCAATCTTGCATATCAACATACGGCAAAAGTCTATCTTACCTGAGTATAACGTAGCGTTCCTGGTCCATTAAAATATGACACGTTGCACATGCAGAATACGCCACAGTCAAAGCTGCGATAATAGATATATGAATGTCATATAATTTATGAGTTATAGAGTCTTAGACAGTATTCAAATGTTTATTGTAATCAACGTACTACTAAGAAAATAGATTGACGAAGGTGACTTATGGATTTAGAGAAACACTTCTATGTATATATGGAATGTGCAACAACTTTTCCCAAGCTGCAAAAACACGAATGACACTATCGTATAGTACTCACGAGTTAGCCTGTAATGGTAGATCAACAGTGGATGCCCTCTCGTATAATGAAAAATCTTCTGTATGCCCAATGCTTGTGAACAAACCAGTCAAAGCAGATACCTATCATAATATAAGAAAGATTCATATGCAGTATACGGCTTATATTATGACTATTGAGAAATTAAAAGAAAACCAAGTATATCAGCAGTTGGAAGTTGATACAAGTCGTGGGGCGACAAAAGTGTCACGTTCGCCCGATGAAAGCTTTAACGAGTCCATGTAATATATACACTTTCGTTTCATGTCAACTGCATATGCAATCCAATGATCTTTGTGGCAAATTGGGATGAGGACCTAAGTAGAAAAATTTTGTATAAATGAAAAAACTTATGCATTACATGTCATCAGCAATGGTGAAAAGGATTAAGTGTTCTTAAATTGAAAGATATACTAACCCAGTTAGCAGTTGGGAGATGCAAAGTGTTCACTTCGTCTTTTAATATGCCGATTGGAACATCATCCTCTCGAAGCATGTATCTCTACAAAATAGAGGCATTATTCATTACCTTGAATGATATTGAGTCAGTGATATGTTGACAATGCATGAAAATGTACGAATAGACAGATATTTAGTTAAATTTGATATACCGCAAATCTAGAGTCCATATAATATCGACCCGGAAGACTAGCTCTTTTCTCTGCCTGTTGACGCATTAGGAGGCTGGTGTATGCGTCGAAGACCTCCAAGAACCAAAAACAATGCAGTCTCAAAATCATATAATTGAGCCTTAAGCACCCAATTCAGAAGGATGTCGTAAAAAGAATATAGTCAATTAAAAATAAATATATAAATTACTTACATGAGTGGACACCTTTTGCGAAGGTGCCAAACTACGGAAGGTACTATGAGAAACATTAAATGCACCCATGGAAAAGACAGATTCACTGATAAAGTATTAACGTATGTAAGAATGTATACACTGATAATATAAGACATGAGAAAAAAAGATAGGAATGCAACATGAGCGTTAGCTTAAACCTGTCATCCTCGCCCAAATCGAATGCAAAATTGACAAGCCTGTTCTCAGTGTCGGTTAAATTCCGTATCCATGGGGCAGAGCAATCTGTCTCTTTGGTAACAAGCTGCGGACATATATTGGAGTAATTAAATGAAACATACAGCACTCATAGCTGACACTGCTGAAGAGAAAACTATTTAGCAACAAAATATAGAGGATGACACAAAAGAAACCATGATATCACATATTTATGAATGTACATTTCGAAGTACTAAAGAATGACTGAACCTGGTTCCCTACGCCGTTGGGATCCTCTGTTATACGTGACCGCTTGCGTCCACCGATCGAGGTGTAGGGACTGGTCACCTGGCCGGACTTCTTCTTCGCTCGATGCCCACGACCTAATGGCTGCAGCTGACTACGTTCAGGCTCAGCTATCCCCGGGCTTTTGTTATCCTCCTCAACCATTATAACCTCTGGCTCCTTTAAGTGGGCAGCACAGGTTGCGTCCTTCGTGTCGGACATACTGTGCAACTGCTCCTTGTTCTCCTTAGGTTGAGATGTAGAAGGCTCCCCAGCTCCCGAGTACACACTAGATGGCGCACATGGAGTATCCTTTGTTCCAGAGCCTTGTATGACAGTCTGCTCTGCTCCGATTGAGTCACCCTGCACTAACATATATCGAATGAGAAATTTTTTTGCAATAATGTAGACACTGTATCCCATCTTTAGAATGTAGATTTTATACCTGTCGTGATCGAACTGGATATAACATCATGAGTGCTGCCCACGACCGGTCCATTCTCTCAAATAATTCTTTCAGTGTCTATCAAGAAATTCAATGTGTTAATTATTCATCTACATATATATATTAACCTTACTTATATGCATGAATATGACAAACCAATGCTACACGCAACATGGATAACAGTGAGACGACATCTATCGCCACCCACTTTTATAGCAGTACGAGTGGTGTCACCACCTAGATCAGCAACATCTGCAGAGGCCTGTGTCTTCTGTCCATTCCAAAGTAGATAGGAAACTAATTAGAAAGATGACCCATAATAATGGCTATTTGCATGGTAATGACAAGTTGTCAACTAGGTTCATACCATAACAACGCTTGATAACTCATCCACCTTAGCACTTAACCGCTTCATGTCTGTCTCCAGTTCGACTTTGCACGACGCCTCTGGCGTAGTAGTCTTGGCGTCGAAACTACCTGTTTTCTCCCAATTGCATGCATCCTCGTAGAGAGTAGGCCAATCATAATCGAGGTACTCATCTTCTTTCGATGGAGCTTCATTTTTTACTCTTTCGTTGATAAATAAAGTCCGTTTAGTGACCTTCGCATCAGCTGTAGTACCACTTGATTGGTGAATAGTGTGCCGACCCAGTGATGGACAACTAGGTCGCTTGTCACCGGTTGACTCACCTATCGACTGGAAATGAACGGCATCTACAGTTTCACATTGCTTATGATCCTCGCCTTCCAACGGGTCTGATCCCTCACCAACTACTGGTGCTTTCCCTTTGAAAACGTCTCTCCGAGGCATGGTAGAATCCACGAGTTGGTGAAGCTGTGCATCTGTAACATTCAACACTATTTCGGCGTTCACCTATTAAAGTATTACATTTCAACTTGTCAATATCTGGATTTGAGGGAATATGCATTCGGTAAGGATATTAACATGGAATAAGTTCGATGCGTGTTAAAATCACATACCTGAGCATTCTCGTAACCTATGGACCTCAATTTTTCGTCCATCTCAAAGGTTTGTTCATCATCCCAAAACTTAATTAGAGGTAGGGCCACCTGCGTCCCAGCTGGTGACATGATCTCATGAGCAGCATGCGCAAAGAACCATACCTGTAATATAGCCCCACACATGCATACAATCAGCTTGACGATGCAAAAAGTGATATTTTCAACTTAGGGATTTAACATCCTATATGCACCAACCTGTAAGAGCGCAACACAACATCCAACAGTTTGCTTGCTTTTCTTGATGTAGGACTTAAGCGCCTTGTTCATGATATCTAGTACATGGCGACCCCAAGCAAACCTGTGAATGCCAGATGGATCTATGACATGATGTAAATAAAAATCTCGAGTTCGGCCATTCGAAATGGGGCATAAAAATATGCCGAGCACCCACAGCGTAAATGCCTGTCGAAATTCATCATCGCATCGACCCTCTCGTATTACAGGAAGGAAGCGATTGACATGCAATACCGTTGTCCTCTTTGTCAATTCATATTTATCACGAAGAGCTTGAACACTCGTACGGGATTTGAGAGGCTCCACTGATTCGCCGCGGGTAGAGAGTCCTAGAATTAGCTCCACATCACGGTCCGTCACGGAGAAGACACCATTGTTGAACTTGAACATGCATGTGTGGATATCATATTTCTCCACGAGCCATCGAATAAGCTGGGGGCAATACTTACTGCACTCCAAGGACAGAAGACCTCCAAATCCGAGAGTTTTCACAACAGCACGTTGATCTTCTGAAAGCTCATGTATTATAGTATGCATCGCTTTCAAGCTACACGATGACTCTAGTCTTTTCTCCCTAGGCTTAGGTGGGGTCCCATCATCTCCTTCCATATGGAACCTGATCCGACTCCTACCTGCGCAGAACATAAAAAAATGAGACTATAGTGAAGATATCAAGTTGTAGACAAACACAACGCTATGGAAGATAGTACAGTAATATAGCATGTGACTTGACCCTCCCTTACCTGAGTAAGTTATTTAGGCAAATTAATAACTGATGTCATGATGCCAGCAATTGTGTAACAGTATCCATGAAGAAATCAGCTTGTCAATGATTATCAAGAGTTCACGTTTACCTACTTACTTGCATAATATTGTTGAAAATATATTTCACCCAACCAAAAAACAACATTCAAAAGAAAAAGTACTTAAATTGATACAAAAGTGTGATCATTCATTCATTCATGTTTTTTTTTCTTCAGACGACGTTGCATGGTGCTCCCATCCGGTCGGCCTTTTCCTAGCCCAAGAGGAGGGTTCTTGAGGTCTTCACTCGAATAGTCTCCATCCATATCCATGGCATCTTCTGCACCTTTTCTAGGAGTAATAACAGGATTACCATCATACACCTTAATCATATGTTGAACCTCATTCAATAATTGTTCTGCCCGATGATAAGCATAGTGAGGAATATGACATTTACCCACTACTAGCATATGAATGTGATGAAAACATGCCATGAGTGGATCCTCGACTACAGTCGCACTATGTGGTTGCAATTTGGGTAACAAAATGCCCCTTCTAGGGTCTCTACACATACGTTGCAAAATGAAGCTCGGAGGTATCTCTTGCATATGGAGTGTTCGCATCAAAGCGAATAGATGTCGACAAACAATTCCAGTTGACTCCCACATCAAACACGTGCATGTCCCAAAGTTGTGTAGAATATTGAACTCAATTATGCGTCGTTCACGTTGTTTGCTCGGATTATTCACTTCATAAATGATGTTATCCTCATCCGCCCCGAGCTTCGTTATATTGTATGCACTACTTTCCCACATCTGAATTTGTGTGTCTCTATAAAATTCACAAGTGTATTGTTCGAAAATGCTCTTTTCCATAGCCATGGATGTCTTAGGCACAAGTGGGCATTCGCGGGTTCTTTTATCTGCCAACACCTCATCTTGACGACGTCTGGTCAAAAGTTTGTCGAAATGTTTCACAAAGTCGAGCAGACAAGTGTGTCGAGTTATATATCCATCCAGAATTGCATGAAAGGCCTCGCTTCTCTGATTAGTGCACATGCCCATGAATCGAGTACTTCTCTGGAATACAGGAACCCACTTTTCTCGTATGTCATACAAGGAGGATAACCAGCTATTGCTTTGTAGATCATATGATTGAAGGAATCGCGGCCAACGCACTTCAAATTCATCTATGCTACCTATCTGGTATATTAGGTGCTTGAATTCATCTTTCAATTTGGAATGTTCATTGTAGACACATCCTAACTTTTCAGGAATCTTCCGTAAGATATGCCACAAACAGAATTTATGGACTGCTTCAGGAAAGACAACCGCAATTGCTTGGGTAATGGCCGCGTCTTGATCTGTGATGATGGCCACCGGACTTGCCCCTCCGACTGCATCCTTGAATTGATTAAATAACCACGTAAATGATTCGAAACACTCATCGCTCATGAGTGCACAACCGAAAACAGTGGTTTGTTTATGATGATTAATTCCGACGAAGGGTGCGAACGGCATCTTGTACCGGTTCGTTTTGTACGTTGTATCAAAGCAAAGGACATCGCTGAATACTTTAAAATCAAGTCTAGATCTTCCATCAGCCCAGAAGATGTGCGTTAGTTGACCCTTCTCATTCCTCATATCCGAAACAAACAAACTAGGATCTGCATTTTGCTTTGCCTGTAAATAGTCGAACATGCATTGTGCATCACGTTCAATGATTCCTTTGCGGGACCGACACATGTAGTTCTTGACGTCTACACGAGTGAAGTTGTTCCCCACACCACGCCGGCCGATGGCAGAAGCCAAGTCATATGCTTTAGAAGGACCAATGCCAACTGTCCTACAGTCATCCAAGAGACGATGGGTGTCACGATCGACCTTTCTGTGTGATCTAAGATACAAACATTCCTCCGCGGCCGCTAGAGGATGATTGTGTTGATCGACAAACCGGACGACCGTCCAGGACCCTTCCCTCTTACGCGACACAACCATTTCCGCCACACATCCTACTCGATTTGATTGGCGTCGTTTGCTTGCTTTATTCACTGACGGATCGTTGCAGTTGTTGCGGTGAGCACTTCTAGAATAACCCTCCCTAGAACATACATATCGTCTCCAAACCACATCACCAGTAGAAGATCGAATACGTCGCTGACCCTTGCGGATGCTAAACCCCAATTGTTTGCCATAGTCATTGTAGTATTCCCATGCCCGGTCTTCACATTCAAATTCTTGGCCAACACAGGGTTTGATGGTCTTGGCTTCATTTTGGCCACGTCCTTCATGTCCAACACCCAAACCGTTCTGTGGTCCGCATGTTTCCATTTGATCGTCGAATGGGCTTCCTTTATATTGAGATGTCGTGAATTATATGAAGCTAGTCCCAATCAACAAAATACATACGTTAAGACAATGGTTGTGAGTACTTAAAAATATTTAAATTCCGCCATCAATATTGTTTACTAGAACCCAAAAGTTGAACATATTCAAGGGATATGTGAATGTTGATGTTAATATATATTTAGCTCATCTATCCCTTAAACCCAGTTACAAAAGACACAAGTAAAATGAGGATGAAACCTAGTTTTCACACCATTATAAGGGAAATGATCATACTAAATGCAACGGACGTGTAGGATGACTTAAAATCTGTTGTGGACGGACAAGTTACTTACATTTCGGCTATTCTATATTTTGGCAACATCATCACATTCGGCAAGGACTCGTGGCAAATTGTAAGAATAGTAAAGGGTCATTGATAATTACCTACTAAGTCTGGATTTTTGGAAGAAAGCTCTACTTTCTTCCACCCAATACGTGCACTCCTTTTCTTGTAATCTAAATTGGAATAACATTTTCAAACAAGCATGTCAAGATAGGTCTCAAAACTAGGTCAAATCTATGTACAAACTAAACTTTAAACTTCTGAACCATTTTTATAAACGAGAGTAGACAGAAATTCCAATACCACAATTTCAAATTTCAGTACAATTTAATATATATATATATATGAAACACTTGAAAATGTTAAAAACCTTTAACATAAAGTATGGGAGCATGCCTTTCCTGCCTTATCAGAGTTGTGGAAGATGTTAAAGTGAATCGAAAGGGGGAAATCCACAACAATCCTGCCAGCAGAAAATCAATTTAGCTGAAATAATGTAGAAATTTCATTAAACATGTCATATACAAGGGAACTCAAAAACCATTTCTTTACTTGAAACCAATTCTAATGAACCAAAAAAGTAATATTGTAATACATATCAACTAGCAGTAACTGTGAGGAATCCAGTTACCGAGCTTGTTTAAAGTTGTGTTAACATAGGCAAGTGAGCACCATCCCTACCACACATCTTCTATAACCATTAGACACATTCCAATACGCAGAATTGTACAAAGCCAAGAGCATCATAGGCAGATTTATCATAACAAGTGTATGATAGTCAAAGCTAACTGTGAGACAGTTCACCAGTCTTCAAAATGAATAGGTTTACAATTAGGAGCTTAAAAATTCAGCAATACAAAACCAGATCACTAGTAGCATTTGGCCCAACCATCCGTCTATAAAATTCTTGAATCCACACGATTAACACCTTATCTAGCAACTTAATTATGAAACTCTTCAATAGGTAAGTAGCGCGGTCATTTATGACGATATCAACTGTTCCATCGGATTTTATAAATGAGAACTGACAACTTCATACAAGCAACAAGAACAAAATTATGTCCATATGAATCATAACATGCACCCATTCATATTCAATGGGGAATGTAACTCCCCATGATATTCACCCGTCGGTCCAAAATCATAGAAAAATACAATCCAAATACCATATGAACAAACCATAATTCCAACAGCAATTACAGTTAGCAAGATGCAATGGCAAAACAGCCCAAAATATCAAATTTCAATGTTGAAATTTGCAAATGTCTGCATGTGGCAAACGAACACACAATAGCACAAAAATTTGAGGTTTATAAAAATCTAGAGCATAACTAATCAGTACGCATGAATGAACTTTGATGAATTTTTTCAAATCAATTGCAACACGATGTCCGCATATTTTCAACCGAAACCAGTATTTATTTAATTTCCTCGTGTCTTGCATACAATAATGAAATCACACAATATGAATATTCATTTACCATGTCTTAATTTTATATTAAGGACTGTGGTCTCACTATTACTACCGCCCTTCTAATCATTACAATATTTTACTTGAAAAGGTGATGTAACTTTCTTACAATAAGTTATTCATTTGGATGAAAATGAAGTTGAAATTTTGACATAAGGTGGACCAACCTTCCTATCATCCTTATTAATGAAGGGCCTCGTTGTAATAGTTTGATTTATTCATTTTAGCATTGGGGCTATTCGCTCTGGACTAGTTCGGGTCAAAAAGTCTCTCTTATTTATACTTTTTGTGTAACTATAGTACATTCGTTAATATTTCTTATAGCACACCTTTATGTATGCTTCCCCTTATGAATGGCAAAAAAAGTCATACAGATTCAGTCAAATAGCGTAAATAGTCTCTTAGAGTCTAACACAAGATTTCATTATTCTTGAGCAAAGATAAATAGCATAATGTTTATGGGCAAAGTTAAATCATAACAATATTTCATTATTCTCATGCTTTTGTGACGACTGAAAATTTTCAGCCTTTGGGAATGATATCGCTTTAAATTTGGTGCATTAGAGTCTAACACAAGAGATTACTATTCGGGGACATGGAAAATTATAATTATCTCATGACAGCTTTTTCTGTTGCCGATAATATTTTCAGCGCAGTCTTACGACTAACTAACACAACATTGACAAATCAAAATCACTATAAATAAATAAATAAAAGGGTAATATGTTGATCGATGCATTTGTATCCACGAGTTGATCATGATAACATCAGTTTTTTAAATGAAAATAAATGAGAAGTGAAAGAAACACAAGATGAATACACAGTTAAGTGACTAAAAAAAACAAAAAACACAGAAAGTAATATTTTCTATGGAAAACAACATGGAAAAGGCAGAGCATGCATATTTCAATTATAATACAAAATCTATCGCTCAAAAAATAAATAGGATAAAACAATTTTATTTTCAACTTGATACGGGCCTACTCTAACCCATATATAAATAAATAGGAAAAGATATAAAACTGGCTTTAATATGAATTGAAACATACATTGTCAATATTATTTCTGAGTTTAAGCCATGAAAAACATATGTGATATGCACTACTATTTAGCGAGTATATCACATGCAGCAAAAATAATAAGACCACAACAACCAATGTTAGAAAATATGCTGTGAAATCACACATATAATCAATAGAAATGGACAACACAATAGAACTATTTGCGATAAATATTAACGCTTCATCATTCATCATTCTTTGATCGGACACATCAATGACTTATGTGAATTACAAATGGATCTGTCAAAAATAAGGTCACACATAATAATTCACAAACCAAGAGAAAGAAGGTACTTAAACAGATTAAACTCCATCTTAACAAAGCTATGAGTCTCAACATTGAATGGCATTAACCAGAAGCTAAGAAAATTTAGTGACCTTCCACATGGAAAGAAATAAAATTTACACTAAGGCTGGCCATACAAGATTAGTGCACCAACTAACATAAAGTTTGCATGAGAACATAGTGCACTAACTAACAGCTAATGTTAGCCTTGTAAACTGAACAATTTCATTTTGCTTTCTTAAAACCCATCATTTGAGTGGTCACATCATTCGTCGAGTGTTCATAATCATGTGACAACCGTTTTTATTTGGAAAAGTCTACATTATGGACAATGACCAGAACTATTAAGTAAGAAATTTTGAAGGACCAACCTACTAGAAAGTTGAAGATAAAGTTACACTATTATTGTAGAAACACATGTTTCTTGCCATCCAATGCTCATTTCGAGGAATAATATGATTTAATAACAAGTAAGCATTAAACAAGTTAAATATTCTTTATGAAAGTTGTGTGAAATGTTAAATTGGAAAAAATTCAATGGTTTGCAAAATTCACCTATCATAGCATTGAAAGTGCACTTTCAAGTTGAATTTTTTGTTGTTTTGAGTCTTGAAACATAGCTAAATGAAATCTACGTAATGTAGAAATTGGCACAAAGTAAGATGTATATATATACTTTAAGATGAAGAAGATAGTTTGTCAAAATAGAAATAGTATACCATTGAAAAATGCATCTAAACAGGGCTGCCTATTAAAAGCCAACAGAAATTTCAGCAGTGTGTTTGAACTATTTAATGAACTCAAAAAATTATAAAACTTTGCATAATCAAAGTACCATATATAGTTAAGAACTGCTACAAATTTCAAAGCAATCTAAATTGGTAAAAAAATTTCAAACAAGCATGTCAAGATAGGTCTCAAAACTAGGTCAAATCTATGTACAAACTAAACTTTAAACTTCTGAACCATTTTTATACATTGTTTTCAGAGTATATGAATTAGAATATCTAGAAAAGTATATAGGATGATTTCCCAAAGTTTTCAGTCATTTGGAACTTGTTTATGAAAATTTGATGTTCAACTAAAAATTACATTTATAGAAGGTAAATGGAATTTTCGATAAAATCACTATGGAATGATACAAAAATGAGGAGAGCAAATGGAATTATGCATATAGAGATGTTTAAGATGACTTTTTAGAAGTTCTAATTGATGCATTACAATTTGGATAGAAACTCAATAGTTTGAGATATAGGACTAAAGGGACTATAAGTTATTTTAACTTCAGCTTGCAATATGAAAATAGTAAAGTACAAAACATGAAAATAACAACTTCAGTTCCTATCATCAGTATAAGACAGCTGATCACCCCTTGTTGTGCACATTATCTTCTCAACTCTTACGATCGCTTATTACATCAAACATCATCAATAAGTAGAACATCTTTCTTGTAGCAATGGGCCATTGCTCGTTTAGTGATTTCGAATAGCATTGCAAATATTATCCTACACCATAAGCATGAATAATATTCAAAAAGAAAGGGAAAGAAAAATCCTATAACAGTAGTCAACTCATAACAGATAAAGGTATGAGTATTTTGTATTAAAAATTCCGTGGTGCATCTTTCCATATAGAGGTCCTCCAAGAGGAAACAAATAACTTATCCTTATAAAATTAAACAGATAAACACGTGATTTACAATGTTTATTCGGTGCATTTATAAGTTAAAAATGAAAGATCCAACAACATGCTTTCAATTAAAATTTGCAACCATCTTTCATCCCCAAGTAAGAAATTATCACAGTTTAGTAAAAAAGCTTCACAAATTGTTAGCATGACACCTACAAAAACATCAAACATCGTCAATCTCAGAAAAGTTTTTTTCATCTTAACTTATAGGTGACACTCAATTGGCATCCTGATAGTCCAGTTATTGAAAGCAATTACAATGGTAATTAGATGACAGTCATATTTGTGGTTAAGAACATCAAATAAGAATAAAATATTTCTAGAAAAATTTTTAAACTATAAACAGATTAACCAAACTGGTTAAAATCCAATGATACTCTCCCTTGCTTAGCAGTGTCAAATAAACTAAACAAATTCGAGCAAAAATGAGTGTATGGCTTAGTTCAATTCATCTTCAACTTGTACTTGTTTTAATCTTTATCATCCAGAATTCTAACAAAGAAGAAGGTTGTTAAGTGGCAAGAGAAAAAAAAGGCTTTGTTCATTTCCAAACTATTAGAATTACCTTTAATGTTGTTTAAAAGAACCAGTTGACATTTCTCTAGTAGGCTTGGCTTTGTAGTACTACTAATTACATTTAGAAATTCCTGAAGGCATTTACAAAATTGCATCTTCTTGTACCAGACCCCTAGTTGTGGCAGGTATGGCTCTGTCAAGGTAAGTCTCTAATAGAAAAAGGAATATAAACAAACAACATAATTTCATCTGATTGTTTCTAGCAGATGAAAGAATATTGACTATCAAGAAGAAACATTGTTTTGTTCAAGAAAATAAATTACTGGACCATTCTAGGAATATGGGGAGGATTGGTTATCACATGAAGCACCTATTAACTAGAACTGACATGTCAAGAAGGGAATTTATATCCCCTACCATTCCATGATGTCATAATTTGATTACAGATTCAAGTTAAGTTGCTTAATTGTGCAAAAGAGAAGGGTTTAGGCACCCTTTGCACCCCAAAATGGATTCCTGAAAGTGTTGGTTGCATTTCCTTTCATTTAGGTGGATTTTGATTGCACTTTGGTTGGTTTAAACAATTTCTAATGTGGCTATGATCTGTACAGAAAATTGCATTTTCATTTCAACAAATTGTACGAGTTCCATCTTCATATATGAACACATATGTCATCACAAGGAAAAACTCTGTTTCAACAATTAGCATACAAGTTTCATGTCCGTTTATACATGTGAGAATACATAATTTTATAAGGAAAATCCAATTTCAACTAGACCTGTACAAAATCCAGCAATGCACCATACAATCTCCTTTTAACAGAATTTCTTCTATACACATAAGTGAAATCACATATACCATACCTGCCATTACATTCTCCAAAGTTGAAATTTCAACATTTCAATGATTGAGTCATATAAAATGACTACAAGTTTTCGAACCTTCAATTTGAAAATTCCAAACTATCACCATCATGCACAATTCACCACGTTTTTGCTGCAATGGACTCACACATTCACACATCCTCTTCTCCAAGTGAATCAAACCAATATAGACTCATAGACACAAACTAATAAATTAAAAGGTATTCTTTTCAATATGCAAAGAAAGGAGCTGCAATTCTTAATAATTTAACTGATAATTTTGATACACAATAGCACAACACATTTATGTTGTTAACAGATCTAAACATAAATTCAGACAAAACCATAATGAGTCTAGTTCCAAATTAGCCTTGTAGAAGTTCATGGAGGTAACCAGATAACAGATCTCAAACAAATAAAGAAAATTATGCTTGTTTTTTTCAAGATCAATGAAGAGAATCTTATTGCACACAGATTTGTTAAAACCAGAAACTACATTTTGCAAAGCCACATGATTCCCCAACAATTGTAAAACAAATAAGTTCATACTCAGGTTGGTGATATGTAGTAAGTTTTTCTCATTTCATGCTTGAAGACATATGAGCGAAACAGAAAGCAAGTTATTCACATTCATACAAAAACGTGGGAATCAAACAAACTAAGAACATTCTTGAAGTTGAATAGAACAACCATGATGCCAAACAGAAATCATTTGAGAAAACAAAACGGGTTGTACAGGAACTGATTTAATCAAAACAAAAATAGACTCTATAATCATTCTAAACTTAAAATAGGAAAACTGAAATCTCGAGCCAAAGACAAAGCTGAAAATTCATGGAGAAAACACATATGAGAGAACCAAACAGACGAAGCAGTATTTACATAACATAAGCAAGGCTGCAAGGAATCGAGATTACCCTCTCTCTCAAACCAAAACTTTCAAGACCGCTGACAAACCAAACGTAACAGGGAAAATGAAAATCTAAGATGAACAGAGAGATCTCCAATGTTTTATAATAAATGAAAACTGATCTAATACATATATAAAAACGAAAGCAAAGAATGAAACTTCCAGGCTACAAAATCTAAAGTGGGTATAAAATGGAATGGAAGTCATTCCAAAGAATACAAAGTTACCTAAAAAAATAGTAAAATGGGATTAAAAGCCAACCAAATAGATATTTTAATCAAAAGCAAACCATAATCTGCATAGCATTTTCAAGCAAGGTGGGTGGAAGAACACAATATGTATAGATTAACAGTGAAACATACTACTAAAGCTAGAACCCACATCCAATTTCTAGATTTATATATAAAAAAAAGCCAAGCATGTACAGCTAGAATCTGCCAATTTTGGCGAAACAAGAGGCGTGATCAATCTATTGTTATCAAAGCAGGAATCAACAACAATAAATGTCTTGTATACTTTTATGATCTGACAACCTAAGGATGGAATCATCATGCTGAGGTCAACCATATTCCAGTTACCAATGAGCACATCCATCAAAGAAAGTAATTATCCTCAATTCCAATCAAGATGGAATCTTTGACGTAATGACCACTATCAAGTTCAAATTAGGCACAGTTGCTAGAAATTCTGACCTACTTGAAACAAAATAATGAAATTGACAAAACAAAAAGCAAACTGCCTGATCATTTTAATGCATGATATTTCGAAAATATTTTGCGGAATCCTAACCTCGCAATGGATAGATACCAACCATGATAAATTTAGAAGTCCATAAAGAAATTATATAAATTCAATTCAAATAACTTCAGGACATAATCAAACGATCATCTGCAATTACCGGCTCCTTTCAGATAGACTTGTCTCAAGCAATATATATCTTCAATCCAACTGCTGTACGGTCATCACAAAGCATACTATAATTTTTTATCTACAAAAACCCCACTGCCTTTGCCAAAATATCAGAACTACTCTCAAATGGACTATGACTTTAGCAACATCAATCATTCCCCCTCACACCAGCAAACTACAGAATAAAGACAATAACGCAGATTCGAATTCAGAATCAAAAGCCACCCAAGATAAGAATTCAAGAACCTCAAATGAACAACCATTCAGATCATTCAAAATCCAAGGCTACAATGGCAGAAAGAAAATGGTACCAAAATCCATCTTGTGTTTACAAAAGATAGATGACTAATCATCTACAATCGAATGACTCAATCTTGCACACAAGACGAATGACTCATCTGTCTATTCAAAATGCAAGCAAATTCGGTCAAAAATCCAAACCCAAACGACCCACGGTCAAATCCAGTATAACTAGAACGCACCTTAGATTAGAAATCAAGATCCGACAAATAACAACTGTTGAGATCATTTGAAAGCAAAGCCCGCCACCAGACAAAGAAAACGGAGAGTTCTAGAGCCCAAGATCCACTCTTGTAGCAAAAAATGGAGAGAAGCCGTAGGATGAATAATTAATCTAATCTCACATGCTGCAAAGAACAAAAAGGAGTAGGAGGATATACTGATCGAATGTCTGGTTTTTGGGAGAGAGGGAGAGAGAGGTCGAAATGGGAGAACCGGTGAGAGGAGGGAGAGAAGAGAGACGAAGAGGAAGGGAGGGAGCAGCGGCAGTGAGGAACAGGAGGGACGAGTCACGGAGGAGGGAGAGAAGAGAGATGGAGAGGAAAGAGAGGGAGTAGCTATGACATTTTCGGCCTCACCTTCGTCGACAGCAAGATTTGGCGCCCTTCCTAGGTTCTCCTCTTCTCCGGCGACAGTGCGATGGCGACGGAGACGAAGGAGATAGTCGGCGCTTCTTCCTTTCCGCAAATTCCTCTTCTGCAATCTCCCCTTCCGATCTCCCCTTGCGATTTCACACAATCGTTTTCTGTCGTCGATTTCAGCAATTCCTCTTCTGCGGCCCCCCTCGCGATATCTCCTTCTCTCCGGCGACGACGACGGCGATTGGGGAAGCTCTCTCCTGTCTACGCACTTCTCCTGCAAGTCTTCTCCCTCCTGTCGACGAAAGCCCCTTACGGGGAAGCTATTCTGCCGTCCACCTTTCCTACACGCAAGTATACACGCAAAAGGAATTTTCGTCTTCCATTTTTACCCTAGCGAATCTCAACCCTCCATCTGAAATCGACGGCAGATGTGGCATTTGCACATTAAGCAAACGTGAAAACATTTGCAGTGAAACCGGACTCAGCTTGTTTGAATCACAATGCTGTATTTCCAGCAACTTCCATTGCAGCCTCACCAGCATTGGCAAAACGGTTAACCCAACCTGGCAACTTAGGCACACCAAGCCTCTCACAGAACTCATCGCAGAAATGATTGCAGTTTCTTGCCAACAAGTCATACATATTTCCATGCGACTCTCTGCTAAGCTCCCTCACGATCTGATTTACCTTGTAGACAGAAAGATTTGTCTCACCAAGAACAATCCTTTCTTTGTAGGTGTACATCGGGTTTTTACCTGGAGGACAGCTAAAAACTCCACTGCCTTGTTCACAGAATCCAAATGGCCACTCTTCATCTCCATAAACCTGGATAGCACTGTGGAAGATCCTCCCCAACCCGATCCCGTCTTTGAAGATCTTGTTGATTTGGACTATGGTGTTGTTGGTTTTGGGAGAGGCACTGTTCGTCACGTGAAGAATCACCTCCGTCATTTTCTTCCCCATTTTCCCTCTGCATCCCGATCAAAACCATCTCGGTGATAGCCCGGTTCCACACTTTTTTTTAGCCAGTTGCAATTTTTTCTTCTTCTTCTTATTATTATTTTTTGCCATCAATTTTCTTGTTGTTGTTTTTGCTTTTCTTTTCTTTTTTTACACTAAAATCAATCGTATAATCGTAGTTGATCCATGATTCAAAATATACCTCATCACCTATCCATCTGGCAACTATGCAATTTTGATTTTTCATGAAGACGAGCCTGTCATTTTTATCAAGTAGCCTCTTTGCAAGCCAGTTGCTAACTGCAATGGCAAAGAACTCATCTTTGATGATTATTTGCGTAAAGTCATTTAGTGCCCAACAATAGTAATATACAATAAACATAAATCTTAGCGCGAAGGAATCCAACAAGGAAATAATTGTGAGGGATGGATGGATGAGATGAAATGACAGCAATTAATGTTCGAGATGACAGTCTTGGAGCCCTAATAACTCACAACTCCACAATACGAGTCCCTATTTAGTTGAAATCATCAAGTTTTTATCCAAAAGTGGAGTCCTCTTCCTTTTCCTCTTGTTTCTCCTCTCTCTCTCTCTCTCTCTCTCTCTCTCTCTCTCAAATTTCACTTCCTTTTAATATAAGTTCATTTCATAATTTAGTTATTGTTAAATTATTGCAATTATCATTTTAATTCAAACACCTTTTATGCAAATCAAGCTTTCTTTTTGCCTCTCTGTTGATCGGCCTAACTTGTTATTAGTCTATTGTATCATTCGAATAATTATTAATTTTAATACAAATTAGTAAAATAAATTAAATTGGTGATGATAGTGCTTGTAACAACAAGCACTTGGTTCACAATAAAAAGTGTAATGACCACACAAGTCATGCAAGTAATTTCTAGTTCTTAAACCATCTATTTAAGATACGCATGCATAAACCTTAATTAGAAGGGGACTAATATGGAAAATTACCTTCGGTTATCATTTAGAGTGCTTTTTTTTTCTCATCCTCCTTTTGATCATCTGCTCCTTTCTTTTGCAATTCAAGCTCCCTTATTTTATTAGTAATTTCGGCATCACTTTTATTTTCATCCTTTCTTGGGATTATTCCAAATTTATCAAAAGTAACCTGCACAGACTCCACAACTATGTGAGTTAATTTGTTGAAAACTTTAAAAGCTTTGCTAATTAATGAATGCCCAAGAAAGCTCCATCACTCTTTCTATCACACTTGCTAAGATTATTTTTCTAATTATTTAACACATAGTAAGTACATCCAAAAGTATAAAAATATACAATATTTATATTTTGTTCCTTCTAAAGCTTATAAAGTTTCTTCTTAATGGTCACATAGTTTAGCACATGGCATGCAATACTAGCCATTTCTTTCCACAATCTCTTGGATATATGACCCTTATCGACCATAGTTCTAGTCATCTATTTAACGTTCTATTTTTCTTTCCCATAACACCATTTTATTGAAGAGGTTTTGGTAAAAAAATATGTTCATTCCCTCATCTTTACAAAATTCAATGAACTTTTTATTATCAAATTAACCATCATTGTCACTTCTTTTGACAATTATTATATTTTTCACCAACTTAAAAAACGTCAAAAACATTGAGAAGGTTGTGTCTTTTCTTATCAAGAGTATTACCCAAGTAAATTTAAAGAAATCATTAGCAATCACATATACGTTATGCTTTCCTCCAAGACAACAATTGTCTAATAACCTATAAAGATACATATGCAATAGCTTAAGAGGCCTAGACATCGAGACTTCAATTTCTTAGTAAAAATAATGTCTAGGATTATTTTGATACTCTACATGCTTTGTGAATCTTAGTTTTCTTATATTTGGGTTTAAAAGTCCACTCACTAAGTTCTTTTTATAAAGTCTTTATGTTTGCCATGTTGACATGCCCATGTCCTTTGTGCCATATCTATTGATCATTAGTTATAGTTATCAAGTATTTTTCAATGAGTTCATCAAGGTAAACTAAATAGATATTCTCATGCCTTTTGCCACAAAACAAAATGCTCATCATCCAATACATTGCATGGAAATAATTCAAACACAATTTTATGTTCTTTATCACATAATTGGATAATATTTAGTAAATTGTCTTTAAGACCATTTACAAACATTACATTCTCAATTCATGCATTTGTAAAACCTAAAATTTTACCTCTCCCTTTGATTATACCTCTTTTTTTTCTCGAATTCTACAATTCCTCTATTGAATGACTTCAAGTAACTAAATAGAGCCTTATTGTTGGTCATATTCCTTGAGCATTTATTATTCATCAACCATATGTTGCTTGAAGCAAATTTGAGACAAATTTATAAAATACAAATTGAGATCTTTCTATCTTTTTGGTACCCATGTCATGAGTTCGCTAGAGTTAACATCAGCCCATAATAACTTGGTTCTATTTTAGGAATGCCTCTTGACACTCATATCAATTTTGTTTTACATTGATAATTTTTATTTCCTATCATGTTGCAAAAGTGGCAAACATTTCCTAATGTGGTTTGAGTAAGATAATGATCATTTGATTGAAGTAGGCTTTTTCATTGATGAGCTACCAATAAGCTTCTTGATATGGAGAGCTTGTCCCCTCACCTTTGTAGAACTAGAAGCCTTAAACCAAATGGGAGCTTTGTTCATTTGTGGTTCTTCACTTAATTGTTCTTTGCATCTTATACGTGTCCTACCAATTTAAATGATTGTTCTTAGAAATTTTTTCTCCTGGGTTAGAAAACCTAGTTAATGGTTTTTTCAATATTTAGTTCTCTTTTTTCAATGCATCCAATTCCTTCATTACGTCCACATTCTTTTGCATAGTGAATTTTTTCTTTGCTAACTATGCATTCACTTGCACGATTGCATCAAATTACTTCTTTTGAGTAAATTTGAAACTAGGGCTTCTAAATTTATCATAAAGTAAGTCGTGAAATTGCTATAGTTCCTCAAATCTACATCTACTACATTCATTACAAGATGAACTCAAAACAAATTTGAAAATAAAAAGAATTTACCCAAGCATTGTTTGGTGCAACCAACTTAAAGATATGTGTGCCATCCTTTCTCTCGACTTCTGTGAGACATGAATCTTCCTCTTTCCTTATCAATACCATTCTAGTGAATTCTTGTACAATTTGTAGCATTTTCAGCATTTCCCTCTGAAGATTTTCTAAAATATTTCTTTTTCTTGATATTTTTCTTTCTTCTCGTTACTATTCCTTTACATTTATCATGTTCTAAAATAACACATTCAGCTTGCATATGCCTCAAACCTTCACATTTGTGGCACTCTGGTAGTTCTCTTCTTCTATCTTTCTTCTTTTGTCATTGTTGATCACAACGCTTGCTTTAAGAATGATTAATTTGATTTTGATGACTAACAAATAATTGAAATATCATTAAAAAGGTTCTAATGAATTTGTGTAACTGCGCTGAAATATTTAGTCTTTAAATATGTATATGAAAATGAAAATGTGAAATAATTTAAGTTTCAAGACCTCAAGTTCATGAATAGCAAGTTCAACAAAGTAAAGTCTCGACCCAAGTCGACTTCACTTGCAACTTAGGTGAAGTCTCACAGCTAAGTCGACTTCGCCTGTAATTTTGAACAGACAGCAAAGCGAAGTCTCAACCCAAGTCGACTTCACTTGTGATTTGGGTGAAGTCTCAAACCAAGTCGACTTCACTTTCGACTTGGGTGAAGTCTCAACCCAAGTCGACTTCGCCTACAACTTCGAAGACAAAATTTTGAACAGCAAATGGATAATAAGTTTAACCAAATCGAAATCGCAACCCGAGTCGACTTCACTCGTCCCAAGTCGACTCCACTTGCGACTTCAATCTATAATGGTCGGAAATTCGAACATTGGAGCATTAAACTCATGTCAACCTCCACTCCAATGGCTAGATCTTTTTTTTCTATAAATATCATTGAAGTATGAATGTGAACAAAGAGGGGGATGAAGGAAAGAAAGAGAGAAACACAAATTGAGCTTACACCTTCTAGTATTCAGGTGTGTTGATATCATTTGAACAAATATTAAAACTTCAAGA
Source organism: Annona cherimola (assembly GCA_030490835.1). NCBI lineage: Eukaryota > Viridiplantae > Streptophyta > Magnoliopsida > Magnoliales > Annonaceae > Annona > Annona cherimola. Next base: position 41,704,808 of record CM059974.1, read on the forward strand.
GCTAGTACTTCAAGTGAGCTTACAAGATCATCTTCTTCACATAACAAGGAGCTTCCGGAGCTTATTGATTACATATTGTAAAATGTAAATTCTCTTTTATCTATTTTATTTTGTATTGTTGTCTTGGATCGATATTGGAGACCGAATTCAAGAAAAAAGAAAATAGGGGGTTGAATTGAGTTTGTCTCACTAGCAGATTAGAGTTGGTTGGTTGAAGTTGGTCTCATCAACAAGTGATTATTATATATGCCCCTAGAGCTAAAACCTAGAAGAGAGCAGGTGTTCTAGATTGTATATTGAATATATATAGTAGAACCCAAGACACAACGCATGTGTTCTTGGAAGAGTGGACTAGGCCAGGTTGCCTGAACCACTATATATTTTTGTCTCTTGTGTGGTTTGATTGCTTGTATTTTATATTCCATTTGCACCCTCTCATTCTATCCCATAGCACGTTTCATCAAATGGATTAAACTTAGAAGGGGTTAAGTTTTAATTTGCCAAAAAAAATTTTGAGAACCCATTCACCCCGCCCCTCTTGGATTTTGTCATAAACTCGGGACCAACAAGTAGTATCAAAGCAGGCATCTATCTTATTTGAGGTGATCTCTTTTATATATCTATGACAACCCACTGACCTTTTGTACATGCATTCGTTGAGGGCCAATCATTTTTTAAGCTACCTCTATTTGATGACAATAATTTTATCTATTGGATGTCGAGAATGAAACAACTCATTATGACAATTAGTATGGATTATTGGATAGTTACACAAGATGGAATTACATTACTAAAAGGGGACAAGGCGTCCACTTGGATGGAAGAAGATACCACGTCTGTCTAAAGTAATGTTAAAGTTATAAACTTCTTATTTTGTGCATTGACCACAACAGAATTTGATAAAGTTTCTTCATGCACAATGGCTAAAGAAATGTGGGATTGATGAGGTATATTTTGAACCATGGGTCCACTGCAATTATATTATTGATTTCAGTCTATGAAATTATATGATTTTTCATGTGTAAAAAAAAGAGAAAAATTACGACAAAAGGAAAATTGATGGCAAAAAAAAGAGAGGAGAATCGAAGAGAAGAAAAAGCTTTTCGTTTCCGTTGATGCAAAGAAAAGAAAGGAAATAAAATATTTAATTTGTTCCGTTTGTGGCTTCGTTTGCCTACTTCCCCGGCCCCCTCTCTTTTCTTGCCCCCCTGGCCTTTTTTTTTTAGCTCGGAAAGACAAGAACAAGAAGTGAAGTCGTTGTAACCTCTGTAATAGAAGAGATAAATATAGGGATAGATAGAGAGATTAAAATACAAATCATATCCTACCCTCGCCTTAAAAAAAGTTGAAGCCTCTACCAACAAGTAATAAACAAAGAAAGAATTCATAGGTTGGTTGGTGAGAATGAGATGCGGGATGTGGGAGGAGCTAGTGCTTGGCGGAGCGATGCTGAAGCATGGAACCAAAGCCTGGGAAACCGTAACTTCGAAAGTCCGAGCCAGGAGTTATGCCCTTACCCTGCCTTTCACTCCTAAGGAATACGAAGCCAAGTACGAGGATTTACAGGAGCGCTGCTGCGGCCGCTCCGCACCTGCACGACATGGTTTGAAGAGCTCCGAAAGCAACGAGTTGCTGATCTGAAAATGGAGCTTAAGAGATCAGAGGAGTCAATTGGGTCTCTTCAGTCGAAGTAAGAGAGTTTGATTAGCGAGAGGAGGGCAAAAATAACATTGGCTGTGATGTGGACCATACTTCCACTCAAAATGTTGAAGTTGAATGCCCTGGAAAGTAAATTTTAAAAGATAGGCTATCCGTTGGCAGTTTCACTTAAGATATAATGAAGGACTGTTCTGTTCCGATAGCCCAAGTTCCAGAGAAGAGGCAAATGGAAGAAAATGAAAAAAAAGGTGGAAGCTCCGCATTTGTATATAGAGAAAGCAGCTCCACACAATATGGAGGTTGCACGGTTGAGTGCGAAGAAAAGAAGGAGAAAGAGGAGGGAGAGAGGAGGGCGCGTGTTTTCTCACACCATTGCCAATGCCGCCGCCGTTCATCTCGTCGCCGATGGAGGTGCAAAAAAATTCAAAACAAAAAAAGAAGAACTCATCTCTTTCTTACCTCTAGTCGTCAGCAATAGAAGGGATGATGGCATCGACGATGGGAGTGGCTAGCGTGATGACGTGGACTGGGCAAGCTCTGCAATATATTCTCCACGATTTCTATTTCCGAGGGCAAGCTCCACAATGTCGCTAATTCCTAGCTTCTTCGCTGGCCACCAATCTAACGTCTTCGATCCTTCTCCCTCAACGTCTGGGATCACTTCCCCGACTTCTCCTTCAACAACAGGACTTCCCTCTTCCCATGTCACTCCGATTTTGCTAGAGATGCATTTCGGTTCGCTAGCACCAAGGTCGATTGGAAGGAGACTCTGGAAGCCTATGTCTTCAAGGTCGATCTGCCTGGGCTAAAAAAGGAGGAGGTGAAGGTGGAGGTGGAGAAGGGGAGAGTTCTCCAGATTAGCAGCGAGCAGAGCAGCAAACGATACCTGGGCAGGATTCAGGAGCTTGAAAGTACGTCTGGAAGCTTTGGAAGAAAAAGGAGAAGAAATCCTATGCGATGCGGTTCTTCCAGTCTATCATTCATATTACACATTCCGTTCATACTTCGCGTTCTAAGGCAAATACAAATGAGGACAGACAGCGCGTCGTGGAGATTAAGTATCTTGAACAGCTTCTGAGGTGACCGACGGCTGATACTGATTGCCTCGGCGAAGTTAAAGAGCTGGATGATCGCCCCCTTCACCCTCTCCAAGAAGCAGGAGTCATCGGCGGTGGATCCCAGGCCCTGGAATACCCACTCGCAAAGTCGCCTCTCGCTGGCTAAGAGGGTCCTGATGCAGACCTTCGCCGCCCGTATTCAGCACTGTATCTTCGCCTTCAGAGTAGCTACGAGCCGAGCAGGCCTGATGGAGCGGCTTTGGATCAGCTCCCGGCCAGAATGATGATACTACGCAAATACTTAAGAAATGCTTTTATAGTGTTGCAACTTGCTGTTGAGTCTTCGGGAGTGTAGAGATGAGTGAATGAAGAGCTGCTCATGCTCTGCTTATGCTGGTGCTGATGTTGACGGGTGGGTTGGCAACTGTTTGATTTGGAAAGGAGAATTGACAGGTCTTAAGCAATATACGAACAGAGCCATGGATTTGTATGTGCGTTCGGCGGCTTCCGAAATCAATTCAAACTAGAAGAGGAAAAAACTATCATTTTCTTCTGCTACATGATGTGACCACTGGAAAAAGGATGCAGGGCCCCCAGTAGAATTCTGGGCGCGTGAATTACTGTTCCGCAGTATCGCCAATGACTTAGGGGTGCAACTCGGGCTCATGAAACTTGGGTTCACCTCGACCCTAACCCTAACCCTATTTGTAAATCTTCAACTCTAACTTTAACCCTAACCTTATTTGTAAAACCTCAATCCTAACCCTATTTTTGAAATTCGGGCTCGGGTTGAGTTTCGGGTTGACATGTTACTATAAATATATATCCTACACTCATTTAATCACAAATCTATTGCTAAAAAAATCTAAAATAACAATTTATTAGAAGAAAGCAAAAAAAATTTAAATACCATTTAAGAGTATTAAGAAGAAAAACCTGTTTTGGGCATTCTCTTCGCATTAAGTTGAATAGCAACCATATTTTGATGAATGTAGAAGTACAACCTTTGTCCGTCAGTTTTTAATACGCTCGATGTCAAGTATCACTGCATGTCAAGGATATCCCATTTATTCTCCCATGATGTCACTCTACCTAGACGATCACAAAAATATTATAGTATTCATGTGTATCGCTACTTCGCATTACCCTTTCATAGTCATCCAGCCAATTCTCTTCCTCGGAAGCAAACATTCATTTCTCCACTTTATCCAAAACGTCCTTTCTGCTTAGAGCCTGCTCTTTAGCCTTTTTAATCTGATCATCCATACCAGCAAGAAGTTCAGACAGATCTATAGTTCCTGCAAATAAACATGAAAAAACAAATTAGGAGCTGAATATAGTCTTCAAGAGAAATGTTAAAGATCGCCATCAGAGAAAGTAATGAAACATAACCACTGGCTTTTCTCAAGGGATTCGATACTCATACATGAAAGAAATTTTAAACATAAAAACTGGTTTCAGGAAGCAAAGCATTCTGTACACTTTAGTACAAATGGTAGTCCCCATTGTTCTATAGAAAATAAACGAAATTTATTTTTAAAAAATTTAGATAGACAGACAGACACACAGAAAGAGAGCATACAAACCAGAATCAATAAGGCTGAGAAGAATCTGCCTTGCAGCCTCACTATCAACATCCATGTGGACTCCCCTGTAGATTTCTTCTACCTCTTTTTGCTTCTTGAAAACCAGTTCCTTCATCTTGTTAACTTTCAGAACATTCAACCTCTGGACTTCAGCTTCAGTCTACTAGTAAAAAAGGGAAGGGAGAAAACGAGTCAAGCTACAATCAGAAGCAAAATTGTAAGCGTCAAGTTTTCAAAGAGGAGATAAGTTCACCTGCTCAATGACATCCATTGCAAGGAGGCCTTGCCCTGAGATATCATCAGCTTTGACACACATTAAGCATGCAACATGGTTGAAACGTTTTTGCTCTTCCACGGGGATATCCATCAGGTTCCATAATTCCACAAGTGTACCGCCTAGATCTTAGAGCTACAGTGGAAAATAAAGTGCGTCAGTAGTGAACGAGTATGTAAACCTGATGCAGAGAATCCAATTTGCATTATCATTACTGGAAAATTCAGAAACATCAGATAGCCATTGAAACAGACTAATAGAGCATATAAGACTTCAAACTTGAGCAACAGGGACCCAGAGATGAGAAAGGGCATGTAGGACTCCAGTTTCAACTCAGAGGAAGCGGTTCTTTACTAGATAAAGGATCACACATTGCATCCGAAAGTGGTCCTCTATTAATGACTAAACCATCTACGGGATCCAGATATGAAGTTTGAAGCATGCATTGATTTCTTTCCTGAAAGAACGTTATGCATTGAACATACCCTCATCCAAAATGTAGGCTTTATGCACATGGCACAAGGCGTGTTAAAAACTGAAGGAGGGAGGGGCATCCAGGCAGGACGAGAGAAGCCACTCTCCGGGATGCAGCTGCTGTGGGCGACTAGCCGGCCGTTTCTACGGCTGCCATGCTGGCTGCTAGATGCTGCCGTGGCCGGGACGAGCTCGCCGACGTCGGAGGTGAAGAAGGATCTGGATTCTGGACGACAGAGGAATTCTCGAGGACGAATCGCAGTCGCCGAGATCTGCTGCGGTGCTGCCGGCAGAGGAATTCTCGTCTTAAGGACGAATCGCAGTCGCAGGAGAGCTGGAGAGGGCTGTGGGAAGATCAGATTTGGCGGAATGCAGGAAAATTGGGGGGGGGGGGGAAATCCGAAATCAGGGCACCCATCGCCATCGCACGAAAAATCATTTTTATACAGTAAGCTATCAATTCGGGTTCAGGTCGCGCGGGTTAGGATTCTTATCAACCCGAAACCGAACCGATTTCAAATCGGTCTCGGGTTCAACCCGAGAAATCGGGTTCGGGCTGGAGAATAGGCAGTTCCAACACTGCCAAAATGCGGGTTCGGTGGGCCGGGTTCGGGCTGAACCCGACCCAAGTTGCACCCCTACATGACTAATATGTGGAACCGCACGACCAACTCACTAGACTCGCGGAACCGAGTACTCCAGATTGTCCGTGACCTAGGACCCTGAGGCTTCTCAGTCGGGGAGATCCCAAGGTAAGTTTTTAATCCCGAAGAAGAAAAAAATGTAAGTTTTCAACCTCTTTTTAGTTTTCCTCAAGTTTTATTAAAAAAATAAATATATGTAAAAAAGGGGCTTTTAAAAATATATATTATTTTCTAAAATACATATATATATATATTAAAAAGGCCTCCAAAAATATGTATATTATTTTCTAAAATACATATATATATATATTAAAGGCTTCCAAAAATATATATTATTTTTTAAAATATATATATTAAAGGCCTCCAAAAATATATATATTATTTTCTAAATATATATATATTAAAGGCTTCCAAAAATATATATATATATTTTTCCAAAATATATATATATTAAAGGCCTCCAAAAATATATATATTATTTTCTAAAAAGGGATATATTCAGGTGCAGCAACGCTGCACCCGAATTCTCGTGCAGGTGCACTGCCCGTTTAATCCAGCCCGTTGGAGTTGGCGCATCAAATCCTAGCCGTTCTCATCCTCCCGCGAGTAGGCCGCAGGTATGTAGCGTGCTGAGTATGCGTGTATGGTAGGGAGGCAGCTGCAGCTGCGGTTTTCAAGACCGACCGGTTTCCAATGTAGGAGAAGACGTGCTCGAGACATGCTTGAGACGTGCGCTTGTGCTGGATTCAGCTGGATCGAGGGAGAGGGAAAGACGCTGTAGTGGGGAGAGAGAGGAGGGAGAGAACGGCGACAAAAGAGAGGAAGGGAGATTCGCATCCGGAATCGCACGAACGCTGCCGGATCCTTCCAACGCTGCCGAAGTCGCCATTGCTACGAACAACGAGTGAAACGGGAGAGAAGGGGAGAGGGGACGGTGAAGGTTTGGCAAGGGCATTTGGAAAACTTCAACCGAGAGGTTGAGAGAACGGCGATCGAAAAGGAGAGAAAGGAAGAACGGTGCCCCCTTGCAAGGACCAACGCTGCCCCCATAGCATTGCGGTCGGCACAAACGCTGCCAGCCAGTCGCTGGAGAAGAGAAACACGGGAAGAGAAGTCGTCGGAGCAAAGGAAGGAGAAGGTTATCGGTGGTAAGGACCTCATTGTTTACTATTCAAAATCTCAATTTGACATACTATAAATCATCAAATCATGCAAATATGCAACTGTTATTTCAAATTCTGCTCTATTAGAGTGCACATTAGTAATTTAAAGCTGAAATTAATGTGGAATTACACTATAGTAGAGTTCAAATTAGTTTAGATGCTAATCTGTAATATACTGCAGATTAACATAGATAGGATTGGATTGGAGACATAAATAAGCATGTAGAGATTGAAAATTTAAGTAAATTTCCAAAAACAGCTCACTAATTCTAGGTTAATCTCATTTATCATTTTGAATCTTTTGATAAAAATTCCATTTACAAAAACAGCTCACTAATTCCACCTAAAATAATTTATAGTCAGTGCCACAATTTTGTTTGATAACAATTTTAGTGATAAATAATGATATCATTAAGTTTTTGAATCTTTGGAAAATCTATCAATATTTTTACAATTAAGGAAATGATAGTTGCTGAGCATGTTATGTGCTGCTATGAGCATGCTGAATTTCTATCATAACCTCATCAATAGCATGTTAATGCCTAAATAAATTCATAGTCAGTGCCACAATTTTATTTGATAACAATTTTAGTGCTAAATAATGATATCATTAAGTTTTTGAATCTTTGGAAAACCTATCGATATTTTTACAATTAAGGAAATAATAGTTGCTGAGCACGCTATGTACTACTATGAGCATGCTGAATTTCTATCATAACCTCATCAATAGCATGTTAATGCCTAAATGAATTCAAGCCAGTGCCACAATTTTGTTTGATAACAATTTTAGTGCTAAATAATGATATCATTAAGTTTTTGAATCTTTAGAAAACCTATCAATATTTTTACAATTAAGGAAATGATAGTTGATGAGCATGCTATGTGCTACTATGAACATGCTGAATTTCTAACCTCATCAATAGCATGTTAATGGCTAAATGAATTCATAGTCAGTGCCACAATTTTGTTTGATAACAATTTTAGTGCTAAATAATGAAATCATTAAGTTTTTGAATCTTTGGAAAACCTATCAATATTTTTACAATTAAGGAAATGATAGTTGTTAAGCATGTTATGTGCTACTATGAGCATGCTGAATTTCTATCATAACCTCATCAATAGCATGTTAATGCCTAAATGAATTCATAGCTAATGCCACAATTTTGTTTGATAACAATTTTAGTGCTAAATAATGATATTATTAAGTTTTTGAATCTTTGGAAAATCTATCAATATTTTTACAATTAAGAAAATGATAGTTGCTGAGCATGCTATGTGCTACTATGAGCATGCTGAATTTCTATCAAACCTCATCAATAGCATGTTACTGCCTAAATGAATTCATAGCCAGTGTCATGTTTAGTGTATTCACAAATTTGTCAAGGAACTCCAAACCAGTCCTTCATGCCATATTTGAGGTATGTTATATGTTGATTCAGCATGTTGTGTTAAGTGACAAGGGTTTTCAAGTTTTCCACTGCTTTTATGCTAGTGACTGCTGTGTAGCCAGTGTCATGTTTATTGTTTTCACAAATACCTCAATGAACTCCAAACCAGTCCTTCATGACATATTTGAGGTATGTTATATGTTGAGTCAGCATGCTAATTGGGTGCCTTCAACTACGGATCCGACTTATTTTATAATCAAGCAAGAATTTGTTTCATTTGTATATATTTTGGTAACCATTTGCACCATTATTTTGTTCGTATTGGTTACTCAACATGCTTATTATCTACTCAGCTGAACCGGATCACATGAAGTACATTCATACTCTTTAGATCACTTTCATATCAGTTTTATTATATGGATAAATTCAAGAATTACATGATGACATTCGAATATGGTTGTTGACTACGTATTGTTTCAGGCAATGTGATTTTGCGCTGAACATTGTTTGATTGATTAACAAGTCAGCATGCTAATGTGAAGTGGGAAGAAATAATAAATAATGCATCACAAGTTTTTAATGATCCTTCATTGATTTATCTTCTAATCTTCAGGATGAAGGTGAAGAGAATAGAATATGGTGAGGACACGAAGCAATGCCAGGCTAGAAAAGAATGCAATTGCTAAACGTCGAGAAGGAGGGCCGTCATGCTCTAATCAACCCAAATAGAAACAGAAAACCTAAGTTCATGAGGAAAATGGTAGGGAGCATGGAGTTCCTGAAGTTCCTAAACATCGAGAAGCAGGCCGTCAGGTAGAAATCAACCCAAAAAGAAACAAAAAGCTCAAGTTCATGAGGAAGGTAGTAGTGAGAAGACATTATACTTTCAGGACCTGCGAACATCATTGATATATAAGGAAAAGTTTCAATCAAGACCAGCAATAAAGGGTCGTCCACTCCACATTGATGACTTCAGCGATTTTCCATTCTCAAAGTGGCTTGTGGCTTGTGGATTATTCAAATTTGTGATACTTGAGGAGGATATTTACCCTGATCTGGTAAGGATGTTCTACTGTAACATGAATAAAGAAGCCATTACGTATGTCAAGGGAGTGCAGATACCGATGAATGACCAAATGCTAAAGGATATATTTGACATACCTCTTTGAACAGGTGATGATCCCCCTCAGATCACTAAGGAGGAGTCATTTACCATGTTAAGCGAAGACAAAGAGAAAGGAAAGGAGGCAGGCAGGTTAACTAGTCGAGAGTTGCTCACTTTGAATATGAAATTGTTGCACTACGTGACTGTGAACAACATCTTCCCGAGGCTGGATCTGTATCCGAAGTGTCAATCCATGATGCCTACATCTTATGCACACATGAAAAGGAGATGCAACTCGCTGCCCTCGTAGAGATTTTTGACCACATGCTAAAGTGTCGAAAGTGGAAGAATGGGGCTTTGTCGTATGGGATGGCTATAATTAGAATTTTAAAGCATTTTGGGGTGAATTTATCTGAAGAGGATGTGACAAAGCATAACATATCGAACAAAATTGATGGTAGTTTGATGGGGAGGTTGAGATATGCACTTAATATGGAGACAAATGAGTGGATTCCTATTGCACCAAAGGAGGAAAATAATACAAAGGAGGCACAGTTGCGCAGACAGACAGAGGTGTCGAGTACTAGTGAGCGGGCGACAACACCACCAGAGCAACACATCAATGATGATAAAGAAGAGCGACATGACCATGCTGGTGCTCATTCATCCCCGAAGGAATCAGCTGCAAGGGAACGTATGCCACCAGGCCTGGAAAGTAAATTAGAGGAGATGTTAAGTGCAAAGATCGAGGAGATGAAGAGAGAAATCAAGTCTCACATCTCCCAGCTTATGTCTTCATACATGATCCCACCCAGAGTCACTCCAATAAACTTTACCCCGCAGTAGATGTCGACTTCACTCCTACATCCGTGGAGGCAACCCCTGCTTCTGGTACTGCCACCCCTACATCTGTTATCGCCACCCCCACATCTATTATTTCCACTCTCATTATCACTCATTCCCCCATTCCTGGATTTCCCCCCGCTGTGTATACCCCCACCGAAGTATTGCTATCAACGTCCATATCTCCGCATAGTGCAGCCGTGTCACATGCTCGTTCCAATGAGCCACAATCGTCACCCTCCTTTGCGGACCTACCAACTATAGACAATGTCTGCGTCGATGCTTCGTATTCTGGAAATATAGCACGTCTTGCTAGAGCAGTGGAGCAAGTCCTTGAGCATGTCAATCGCATTGATAAGAGATTTGTTGGTGTTGAGAATGTGTTGCAGAGAGATGGCAATGAAGGAAAGTGGCGACATAAAGTTGTGGACCTGCATTACTTGTTTTGATCACTCCATGTTGTTTCTTGCATGTTTTTAAGTTTGGTACATTAAAAGATTTGTAATTAGCCTACTTTCTTGATACTTTTTGTATTCATAACTTTTATGTTAGAAGACATATGTTAGCAAGGAACTTTCTTTCTTTGTGTTTTTGAATGTTTATACTTTGAATTCAAGTCATGCTTAGATCGCAGATTGTGAATGGTGTTGTTTGTCAGGTCAATGGTTGGAATGGATTTACAGGTCATTGTAAATGGTATTGCTTGTCAGGTCAATGGTTAGAATATATAGTGTTGAGTACTTTACAGGTTTTGAATGATGACGTTATATTGTGTTATGTGTTGGTATGACAATTGTAGATTATTTTTGTGCTTACTTTGATGTGAGGGGTTGCATCAGCATGCTATATGCTTTATACGGTGTTGATTGATATGACAGCAGGTTGCGTGTTTGTGAATATCTTCTATTAAGAGTGGTATAGAAATGCTTCTCAAGTTAGTGTGTGAAATGGAATGTACAGGTGGATATCCTGAAATGGAATGGAATGTGCAGGTCATGTTGAACTGAGAGTCATCACGCTGACTGGCCAATTAGCGTGTCATGTCCTGTAAAGTTGTTGCTTGTGAAAATTGAAGGTGCAGGTCATCTGTTTGTGTATATGCACAATCAAGGATACAATATGCACAGGTGGATATTCTGAAATGGAATGGAATGTGCAGGTCATGTTGAACTGAGAGTCAGCACGCTGACTTGCCAATGAGCATGTCATGTCCTGTAAAGTTGTTACCTGTGAAAATTGAAGGTGCAGGTCATCTGTTTATGCATATGCACAATCAAGGATACAATATGCACAGGTGGATATTCTGAAATGGAATGGAATGTGCAGGTCATGTTAAACTGAGAGTCAGCAAGCTAACTGACCAATGAGCATGCCATGTCCTGTTAAACTGAGAGTCAGCACGCTGACTGGCCTACCAAATTCAAAGACGTCTGTATCCTTGGTATTGTGAATCAAAAACACTTCTATTTCTTTCATTGTGTACATGTGAATACAACATTCTTACAACTCTTTTCCTTTCCATACAAAAAATACACTTCCATTTGAGTCATTGTATATATATAAATACAAAAGAATACAACTCCTTTCCTTTCCATATCAAAAATACACTTCAATCTGAAAATTTTCATTAAAATTATAATGGGTCATAATTCCTATAAATGAAACTCGAACATAGATCGTGTTGTTGCTTATCTATCCATGCATATACCCACATGCTTCATTACCATCCTGCATTGCCAATAGACCAAATAAAAGCATATGTAGTTCGTTGACAACTTCACACACACAACCAATGATAGTGTATAAGAGCGATAATACCAAACGCACAAAAGCATTGGTGGAGCCCACACCAGCCTAAAAGTCATGCATGCACTAATCTGTAGAAAGTAGAAGAATTAGCTTAAGAGAATGAAAGATATAGAAATTATGAAAATAGTATGAGTGTATTAGGTTTTGATTGGTTAAATCAAATATGATATCATCATACCATGTTGCTCTCAATTCTTCTTATGTCATTCTGGATAATTTCGTCTGTCATGTCCAACAACGAACTTCTTGCATTCGCGACACAATCGGCCAGTACGCTTTATAACCTTTTCAATAGAAGATTTTAATCGCTTGCTTGACCGTCCTTTTCGCTGCACAATATTTGGGTAGTCAATTGTAGGAGTTGGGATAAGCTGTACATTGTCGCTAGTTGAAGGTTGAATTTCTCCTGTGATGTTATCATCCCCATCATCCCCATCTACATGGCTGCTATCTTCAAAATTCGCACCTTTGCCTCCACCATTTAGGTTCTGTTGATGCTCATTCAAACATCTGGCTAACCTTTATGACTAGCCCAACTTGAAGTCATTTCCTCTAAGATGAATTTAACTTTGGAAGTGTCAAATGCCGACGCACCATTGGTGAATTTGTAGCATCACATTTCTCTATAAATAGTGGAGTTCAACATTCTCTTTTGGACGTTGTGACCAACGACGAAGTAAATAACTAACGGGCGTAGTATGATGTCACACCACTGGAATATGGATAATATATGCCGACAAATAATCCCATGCCAGTCAAACAGTCGACATGAACATGTTGCAAATTGCCTATCTTCACACCAGGTAACTGTTCTCCTATACGTGGGGTCTTTATACTTGTGTACTTCGTAGATCACACGACTCTCATCCATTACCTCTGACTTAAGCTTATAATAATGTGACTCCTCTACTTTTGCTTGAAATTCAAAAAATATCTCTCTCGTATATAATTTGGCAATTTGATCATCAATAACAAATTTAGTTCTCAAAACAGGAGTACTATACGTACTTTTACAATCAGCATCCTTCTTATCTTCTCTCCTCTTTTTAACAGCACGTTCATATGCCTCCATGAACTCAAGTAATTGAGTGGTTGGTCCAATAAAATGGTTGAAAAAGGCATTCATGCTTTCAGACCGTTGCATAGTGCTCATCCCTGCCAAGAAAATACTTTTTGTATAAGCTGGAATCCACTTATCCCTTACACTGTACATTTGTTGGAGTCATGCATAGTCACTCAAATCATAATCATCCATTAATTTTGACCAACCAAATTCAAAGATGTCTGTATCCTCGGTATTGTGAATCAACTTGTACAGCCTATCTTTAAATTCAAAATATTTTTCATTGGTAGATTGCAATTTCTCGAAAAATTTCTTATGTATATGCCACGAACAAAAAATATGCTTTGTGGTTGGAAAGACTATGGATATGGTCTTTGCAATTGCTGGATCTTGATCTGTGACAATGGCTTTGGGTGGTACACCACTCATAGCATGAAGCTAAGTTCTAAATAACCATGTGAAGTCCTCCTCACTCTCATCAAATAAAAGGCCTCCACCAAGTAAAACTGACTGCTTATGGTGATTAACTCTAACAAATGGGCCAAAAGGCATGTCATATTTATTCGTTCGATAAGTTATGTCGAAACAAATAACATCATTGAAAACTTCATAATCCCTTTTGGATTCCTCATCTACCCAAAAACATGACATCAACCGATGGTGCTCGTCGACCTCAATTTCATAAAAGTAATCTGCCTTCGCCGCAAATTGCTTCTGAAAGTACTCTAGTAAAGCCGAGGTGCTTCCACCATACCTTGACATCCGTCTTGATCTTAAGGCATTACGAAGGTCAACCTCCGTGAATCCTAGCTGATCACGACCCCCAACCTCTTCTGTCATGAATTGCAGTAATCTGGATACTCCAATGCCAACCCTGTAAAGATCTTCGACTATATTGAGTTGTGAAGCCGGCACACTCCGATGGGATCACAGACAATGAGACTTTGTGGGGGTCTCCAACCTATGAGAGTGCTCTTTCTTGAAACTCATAACCATCCATTTCGAAGTGTTCCTTACGAGCTTGATGGTTAGTGACGCAAGGCATCCACATCTAGTGATGTCCCTTTTTCTCAGCAATTTCTACATTCCTTCTATGTCCTTCTCTTGAGCATTTCAGAATGCGATAGCATATCCGCTTATCTAATTTAGATCTTCTAACATCGCTTCTTCTTATACTGAAGCCACAACATCTTCCATATAAATTGTAGAAAGAATATGCATCCTCTTCGCTATCAAACTCTTGCCTAATAGAAGGAATTAACTCAGCAGGCGCATTGGGAGTAAAAGTAATCACACCTAGTGGGCTCTGTATGCTTTCATCAACTAATGTACTATCTCCTGTGAGTTCTACTGTGGGCAATGAAGACTTACTTTTGTCCACATCCGTAGATGATGTCATTTAATAAAAACCTAGCAAACCACATTTCATAGACAATATAAGTAATTCAACTTGCGATGAATAGAATACGTCAATAAATGGTGCAAAATGCTGATTTCAGCATACTCATTATGCCATATTATTAGCATGCTAACAATTCCATATAGCATGCCAAATGCATTTTTTGGAACATAACAAATTGTATAATGATAGGATAACTATATACTTAGATGTCCATAATTTGCATAATGATACAAAAACTACAAAACTACACCTGCTATACAAGTCCAGATATCTATTAGAATAATATATGATTCAAAAATTAGTATGCTAATGTCATTGTTGGACATATTAATTCGATAAATCTATTTAATTATTTAATATGCACTCCAAAACTAGTGATAAGTAAATAATATTGATCCATTTCTTATTCGATACTGACTTCTAAATAACGGATTTCTATCTACACATACATTTGTGCAATTGGCATCTCATATAGGAATCAAATTCTATACAAACTTTATTAAATCACTTTTTTCCAAAAATTTTAGTTGTCAGCATGCTACCTATAGGATATGCATGGAACAAGCACATGTCAAGATGTAATTTGCAGAATTTTAGGTCATCTATTTCTGGTTATCAGTATACTAAAACATGGATCAGCATGCCGAAGTATGGATTTTGGTACTGAAAATCATCTGTTTGTGATGGCATTAGTTTTTGTCCTGTTGAATAAGCATGCTATACATGCAATGTGTAAAGTTTTGGATCAACTTTTTTGTGATTCTCAGTTATACATTAGTCATAGAAAGACACTGCAGTAACAGATAAATCACGTAATAGTTATACATTATGTGATTTAAGAGATAAGTCACGTAATAATTATAAATCACATAATAGCTGAGATTTAAATCACATAATAATTTTTAATAGCCTTAATGAAATTATGAATAAAATTTTCAGATCCTTTTTTTAAATCAGTTTAAATTTCTAGGCTCCAACATTTATTAAATCTACAATGACTAATCACGAACATTTTTAAAATCTACAATGAACACAAAGACTACTTTCCTAGATTTTACACCTATTGAATTTGTGGTAGAAAATCAGCTTGCTGAATTTTTTCCGTTGAGAAATTTGTTAAATCTGCAATTGTTTCTGCTGCATCTCTCTCCCGTTCTACTTTTTTCAGCCAGCAGAATTTTTACTCTGCCTGAGAACGTGTTCACATGGGAGAACTCATCGTCTTCGGGTGGGAGCAAATGACACAAGATCGCTGCCTGAGAACGTCTCCACTGCCCGCATGGCAGCTGCACGAAATGACATGTTAGAGAGAAGCCATCATTCCAGCCGCACGTTCATTTCCAGCCACATGGCATCGCACGCCTGAACGCTCCCATGCTGCAGTTTGTACAGTTGCAAGTTTGCATTAATTACCATGCTGTCATTTTTACCACAGCTGGAGAGAGGAGGCTTGCTCCATACACGCATGTGCGTAACCTATACGCAGCAGCTGCGGGCTACACGCGGGCTTCACGCACGGCCGAATGAGCGGCCAGGATTTTTCCCGATGCAACGGACAGCTGGATCGCACCACTACACGAGAATTCGGGTGCAGCATTGCTGCACCTGAATATATCCCTTCTAAAAAACATATATATATTAAAGGCTTCCAAAAATATATGTATATTATACATACATATACTTCTCCCTAAGTAGATACTCATCAGGTGGTGGGTTGAGTTGATACCCAGGTCTAAGTACTTTTTTTATTAAAATATATATATATTAAAATTCTCCAAATATATATATTATTTTCTAAAATAAAGATATATATTCAAGGCCTTCAAAAATATATATATTATTTTCTAAAATACATATATATATTCAAGGCCTAAAAAAATATAATATATTATTTTCTAAATATATATATCTTAAAGGCCTTCAAAAATATATATTATCTACCAAATATGTATATATATATATCTTAAAGGCCTTCAAAAAATATATATATTAGTTTCTAAAATATATATATACATACATATACTTCTTCCCAAGTAGATACTCATCAGGTGGTGGGTTGAATTGATACACGGGGCTAAGTACTTTTTTTTTTAAAAAAAGAAAGAAAACCTTTTTACTCAACCCGAACCTTGATGTCCGAGTAAGGCCACTATGTGAACCTGCTGCACTACCGGAACGGAATCGTCAAATCCCTCCTGATTTTCATGATTTTAGCAATCAAATCGTGATGGATCTAAATGGATCATACTATTGCTATAGCAAGAGAGTTTTCATAATACACCTACTGCGGGCACTTTACCCTTACTTGAGGAATACGCATGATCCATGGGACCCTCTAAGTGGTACCGACTTATGGACATAGAAATTCAAATAGAGGGGGAAGACGTTTTGCATTGAAAAGCTATAAAAACTCTTTTCTTAAGCCATCGTTGGGAATTTATAGATCCATTGCAATATATATACGTGTAAATTCTACACTGCTCATGCTTGAAAACTAGGCGAGCAACTTCCACCCGTGCCTCTTATTTAAGCTCAAGTGAGCCCAAAACTCTTCAATAGGCTCTAGTGGGCCCAAAAACCTTCTAAAATGCTCAATTGGGCCCAAAATCCTCTAGCAGGCCCAAGTGGACCCAAAACCCTTCAACAGGCCCAATTGGGCCCAAAATCCTTCGAAAACCTTATTTGAGTCTAAAACTTCCCAAGGTGGCTTAAAACATCCTAGTTTGACCCAAAATTTTATCAACAAGCCCAGTCGAGTCCAAAACTTGCTAGTAAACTTATTTGAACCCAAAACTTCCAAATAAGCTTACTTGGGCTTATTTTCCTTATTTGGGCCCATAACCTCTGTTGGCCTGCCTGGACCCAAAAATAACTTCACTTGGGCCCGGTCTGGCGCACTTGAACTCATTTGAACTAAAAAGCCCACTTGGGCCCAAATTGTTGAGTCAAGCACATATAGGCCCTAATTCCTTTCAATAAGCCCAGTTGGGTGCAGATCTTTTTAGTTGGTCCAAGTTGACCCAAGAAAGTTTCAAAATTCGGTTAAATCCAATTCTTGGTAAAACCACCCAATTTTTCAATCAAGAGACTGAATTTGGGACGCGCTGGCTTATTAAGCTGAAAGCGGGAGACGCTAGTCTGCTGTGAAAACCCAAAAGCTGAGAGTGTACTTAGCTTGCTGTGTAGGGTCACTAGTGTAGCCGACGGGCCTCTCACTATTCCCAGACCGAGTCATCCCTGGTCGATGGGCTAAGCGTAAACTCACATTTAAGCCATGGCGCGTGGTGTCATATACCACACATTCGAGTCACGGCGGGGCGAAGTGTACTCATTTATCTTTGTATTTTTGTGAGACATGATTTTTTATGCACTTGTAAAGTCGTAGAAAAATCTTCTACGCATTTCATCATCATTTCAATAAAATAATCATTTTTTAGACTATTGTATTCAGCTCTTTTAATCAAGAGTTTTCTCATTGGAGATGTAAAATCAGAGTGTGGAACACAATGCAAAATATTTCTGTGATATACTTCTTGGACTCAGTTAGAGAATTGCTTTAAAATTTTACTGGGAAAATAATTAAGCATTTATTTTCCAATCGAAGAGGAAATTTTCGAGGCCGGAACAGGGATAAATTAGTGTCTATTTATGAGGGTTCCCCCCAAGTAAAGGGAACTAAAAGGAATATCCTTGTTGGTGATTTTGAGAGCTTTTAAATGTTATATGGTGAATCTATTTCAGAAATATATGCTAGGTTTTTTCTAAAATCACTAACTCTCTTAAAGGTTCAGATAAACTAATTTCTGAAAGTGAGCAAGTTATGAAGATACTTAGAGCATTACCAAACTCATGAAATCAAAAGGTCACAGCTATTGAGGAGGCAAAGGTTTTAAACAAGCTCAAAGTAGATGACTTGATTAGCTCACTCATGTCTCATGAAATCATCAGAAACAAGAAAGAAGAATCTAACAAAAGTAGAAAGTCTATTGCATTCAAAAATATGAAAGAGAACTCAAGTGAATCCACATCAAGCTCATACTCTAATGCACCACACCGGATGCACCACGCCGGATGTTATAAATGTGGTGGTGTTGGACATATACAAATCAAATGCACCACACCAGATGAATTGAAAATTCAAAATAAGAGAATTTTTTTAAAGAGAAAGGCTAGAAGAATGTTTACAAAGGAATATACTACCTCAAGCCCTAGCACTTCATCAAGTGAACTGAAGATGTAGCAAATTGGGCAAACGTTTGCTACATGGCCATTATAGAAGACGAAAAGGAAGCTTGTCATAAATTTGGAGAGAAAAATGATGACACAAGAAAGATCCAACTGCCAACATTGGATGCATCCATAGATATCGAGGTAAGTTCATTTGATTCTGATTGCATTTCATCTTCTAATATTTGTTCTAGATGTGATGAGTTGAATGATTTACAACAAACTTATGACTCATTATTTGATAAATTTAAAAGCCTTGATATCAAATATGCCGAAAAGAAAAAGCAATTCAATACACTGCCATTGCAAATGGAAAGTTAGTAGAGAAGAATACATTCTTGCAAAATGATATAAATTCCTTGAAGACTAAAATAGAGGCATTGAGAAAGGAGAATCAAAATTTGAAAGATTTATTGGCTAAGTTCTCCAACCTAGGAGAGAATGTGCAGAAATTTTTGAGAATGACCACTCAAGTTGATAAAAGGAGGTCTTGGATATGTAAAGCACATTATTGCCAATAAAACAAATGCTCCTATTTGGATTAAGGCGTCTGGTACATCGAATGTGAGGGGACAAATTTCTCATGTTAAGAAGCTTGTTGATAAATCATGAATAAAAATGCTTACTTGGCAATTAAAGGGCTATAATGATACTCCAACCTATGCTATAATTACTTGTCATTATTATAATAAGTTCGAACACAAAATATATCAATGCAAGGTAAGAAAAATGATTTACAATGGAGTTAAATTAGTTTGGATGCCAAAGAGACATATCCAAGGTGGAACTAAGTCTTCTTGAGTTCCTAGGTTTTATGGTAATAATATTCATGGACCCATAACACCGGTACTAAAAATAAAGAAGATATCATATTTAGGATGCAGGTTTTATCTCAACTAAGTGCATAGCCGCCTAGAGGATGGGGCATAAATTGCAAAAGAAATGGGGAGTTGAGAAAAATAGTGATAACTCTCATCAAAAGTAAGTGAAGATTTGTTGCTTTCATGGCCCCTTCTATATTCAGGAATTAGTAAATAAGTTATGTCACATGGTCATATTGTAAATCATATGCTTGTGACTCAAAATAAATGATTTGAATGACGAAAGAAAATATTTAATAAAAGGTTTATATGTATAAAATGAACTTATTATGCCCCATTTGTACTACTTTTTATGTTGATTGACAAAAAGGAGAAGAGAGAGCAGTATGGAAATATCTTGAGAAGAGAATGATATTGCATACAACTTAGGGGGAAAAGTATTTTCATGAACAGTGGGAGAGCACATCTACATGAAAAAGTATTTTTGAAATTAATGCATATATCATTTTGAATTTTGTGCTTATTGATGAGAATCATGATATTCATGTAGTTATATCTATGATTTATTTAAGAATGGAAGATATTTCAATTAAGTTTTGTCAATCATCAAAAAGGGAGAAATTGTTGATCATATGCTTGTTTTAAGAAAGATTAATTTGATTTTGATGATTAACAAATAATTGAAATATCATTAAAAATGTTCTAATGAATTTGTGTAAGTATGCTCAGATATTTTATCTCTAATTATGTATATAAAAATGAAAATGTGAAATAATTTAAGTTTCAAGAGCTCAAGTTCATGAATAGCAAGTTCAACAAAGTAAAATCTCAGCCCAAGTCGACTTCACTTGCAACTTGGGTGAAGTCCCACAGCCAAGTCGACTTCACTCGCGACTTGGGTGAAGTCTCAAGCTAAGTCGACTTTGTCTACGGCTTTGAAGGAAAAATTTTAGACAGCAAGTTTTAACCAAAGCAAAGTCGCAATTCGAGTTGACTTTACTCATCCCAAGTTGACTTCACTTGGGACTTCAACCTATAACGGTCAGAAATTCAAACGTTGGAGCATTAAACACACATCAACCTCCACTCCAACGGCTTGATCTTTTTTCCTCTATAAATATCATTGAAGTATGAATGTGAACAAAGGGGGGAAGAAGGAAAGAAAGAGGGAAACACAAGTTGAGCTTACACTTTCTAATATTCAAGTGTATTGATATCATTTGAACAAATATTGAAGCTTTAAGAGCTAGTACTTCAAGTGAGCTTACAAGATCATCTTCTTCACATAATAAGGAGCTTCCGGAGCTTATTGATTATACATTGTAAAGTGTAAATTCTCTTTTGTCTATTTTGTTTTGTGTCGTTGCCTTAGATTGGTGTTGGAGACCAAATTCAAGAAGAAGCAAAATAGAGAGTTGGTTTGAGTTTGTCTCACTGACAATTTTTGCTTAATTAGTTTGAGTTTGTCTCACCAACATATTAGACTTTGTTGGTTGGAGTTGGTCTCACCGACAAGTGATTATTGTATATACCCTCTAGAGCTAAAATCTAGAAGAGAATGAGTGCTCTAGATTATATTGAATATACAATTGTAGAACCTAAGACACAACGGGTGTGTGCTTGAAAGAGTGGAGTAGGGAAAGTTGTCCAAACCACTATATATTGTTGTCTCTTGTGTGGTTTGGTTGCTTACATTTTATATTCTATTTGCATCCTCTCATTCTATCTCATAGCACGTTTTATCAAGGAGATTAAACTTACAAAGGGTTAAGTTTTAATTTTCTAAAGAATTTTTCAAGAACCTAATTCACCTCTCCCCTCTTGGGTTTTTCCATGAACTCGGGACCAACAGTCATCTCCTTTGCTTGGTTTGTTGGAGCTTGTTCTTTTGTTTTTTCTCACAAATCTTCTATATTTTCGTGTGATCAACTTCTTCATCATCAATCAACGAGCTTAGCTTTCAAAGCAGAAATTTCTTGTTCTTGCTTGGGTTTTCATTCTTACTCTTTACTTGTTCATGGGAAATCAGAGTGCTAATTAAATCATCCACCTTGAATTGATTTAAATCTTTTATCTCTTCAATTACAGTGATCTTTTGGTTCTAAAACTCTAACAAAGCTTTCAAATCTTCATAACTTGCTCAATTGTAGAAATTGCTTAGTCTAAGCCTTTACTAGTATTAGTTATCTTGAAAAACGTACCATATATTTCATAAATGCTCTCACCATCTAGCATCCTAAAAATTTATAGTTCTCTAATGAGGATATTCCCCTAGTTCCCTTCAATTTGGAAGAACTTTGTTAGATGAGCACCAATTTATCTCAAATCTCCTTATCTATGGTACGCAGTAAAACTCTATTGCATTCAACAGAAACGCGTGCGCGCAGTCGGTCGAGAGTTCGAATCCGCGGGCGTGCGGATTTCGATAGATATATGCGTGGGAGCAAGTAGGTCTCCCGGATGGATGTAGTGTGGGAGCGGGTGGTCTCCCAGGTGGTTGTTTGGAAGCTGTGTCTTCCTTATTCTTTCGTGGAGCTGTGTCTCCAGACTTCTTTGGGAAAGATGTATCCCTTATATTTGTAAGAATGTCTCAGATCTTCAAGTATGATATAGTATGATATGTGTTGAGATATGTACTTGTACCAATCAAAAAAAAAAAAAAAAAAAATGCCGATGAGGTGCAAGATAAGGAATTCATCACTTTGGCATTATTTTCAATGACTTTACATTCATTCTTTGTTAATGTCATGATAATCTCACTCTTGCACAAAGTAACATTCTTTGTATGACCTTCCAACTCTCAAGATATGATAAGAAAGTTTAGTATACGAGGTGAACTTTTGTATTTATCTCCATCGCAAGTCTTTTAAAACTAATATCTCCAATTAGGTGTGCAATGTAGCCAATGAGCACATCTAATTGGAACAGTGATGTAAATGAAAGGATACTAGCTTCTGCATTGTTGACAGATTTGCATTGGAATCCCCCGGATAGTTGTTCAATATGTGCAACTAAGGGGTCGCAACTCTCCATACAAAATTACCAAAAGCTAGTATCCTTTCATTTACATTACTAGGAACATGTCATATATCAAGCTGTCACTCCTTGGCTACACATCATATCAAATTATAGTTTCTTAAACTGCACATGCCTCTGCTCACTCAATTTCCACCACAAATATTAAGTTTGTATCATATACGAAGGAGATTAATATATTAACTTTCTTTTTTTGTACAATAACTAATACTTCCTTCTAAACTCAAAGTCGGGACCAAATTCACTTATGCACAATAACAATCCCATTGGACTATACATTGGGTGACATGTATTCCCTATTATATCACATAATCTTCTTTCATTTTATAAACTTTTACACTAAAACGTTTTATTCAAAAGTTTTATTACTTCCCAAACACACCCTATGACTAAATAATGCAATTTTATGTCTAATTGTGTTTGTTGTATTTGCTTTATTTTTATTTGAATATTATACCCCATTAGCATGCGTGCCTTATTAATGATATTTTGAGGGTCCACTGTTTACCTTAAGCCCATTTTCACGCATTCTCATGGGCCACGAAATCCATATCTAAGCAAAACTCACTCCTGATGTTAGATAAGTAAAGTTCAACTTTATAATGGTTGGCAAAGTATAACCCTACCACGTACATTTTTATTTATTGAAAAAGGTTTATATCAAAAAAAGCTTTGAAAAAGAAAGAAACTATATTTTGAGGTATTTTTTTTGGGAAGAACACATTAGTTTGACCTTAATTCTAAATATACCACATTTAATCTCAAAAATGCTCATTCCGTAAAAAACCATCAATTAAATTTTTTAAATACCCGAAATGCTACTATTGTAAAATAATAAATGATAAAATGAATAAAAATAAAATAAAATTAAGGCACTTTAGATTTAGAATTCATATATAATTTAAGACATTAGTGAATTATAACATTCAATTTTTTCAACTCTGTCCTAAATTTGAGAGGCATATTAGTAATTTCTCATATTCTCTAATGGTGTTACCTCACCGAATGAGCATTCTTGAGGTTAAAAATATATATGGGAATAACGTATGAGTATATTTGAAATTTTAAAAACGTAATATGTATATTTGAAATTAAGATCAAATTTAGGGGCATATTTAGGAATAACCCTATTTTTTATTTAGTTTTAGCATATTGGGTCTAGATTGTGGGTTTGGAGAAGCCTATAATCTAATTGTAAAAGATTAGAAATAAGTAATTATATAATGAACCTGACATGGACACATTAATGCTTGCTCTTATTTTTTTCAATTCCAAACCATTTATTTTCTTGCATTTGTTTGGACTCTTGCATTTGTTTGGACTCACTTCTGTCGGACTCACCACCTTTGTTTTTAATATTTTGATGGTTATAAAAAATTCACTCAATCTATTATATTTCGCATCATTTATGTTATCATAAAACTTCTCTAATTTATTGAGGACTCATATAACCACCTTCGTTTTTAATATTTTGATGGTTATAAAAAATTCACTCAATCTATTATATTTCGCATCATTTATGTTATCATAAAACTTCTCTAATTTATTTAATATCATTCATTTTATATTTGCCCATATAAGATGTTTGATTATTTCGGACCGGTTTGAAATCCGATGATTTCGAACTAATCCAAAAATGCATTTTTTTTGTTTTTTTGAATTTTTTTATAAACACGTATTTAAAAATCCAAAATAAATATATACACATCCAAAAATGATAAAAATGATAGAACTTAATTTATAGATTAAATATAACTAGATTAACGTGTTTATAAAAAAATTTCAAAAAAACAAAAAATGTATTTTTATATTAAAAAATGGTAAAACTTAATTTATAGATTAAATGTAACTAGATTAACATCTTTATAAAAAAAATTCAAAAAATGCATTTTTAGACCAATTTGAGAAGATCTCAGCTCCATTTATGTATAAATGTAAATGTGTAAAATCGATGTAATAAAATAATTTAATATTAAAAAATAAGTTTTAAATAATATTTTCAATATCTCAACTATATTAAATATCACTATTTTCTGAATAAATAATTATATAAAATATTATTACATTATATAAATGAATTTAAATATTTTTTCCTAATTTATACATGAATATATCTATTTTTTAACAAATGTGACCCATGCATATATTTAGTTTGGATGAAACTTAATTTCTTAGTTAAACGAATCACGTTAAATATAATGAATATATTGAAGTTTGGATCAAACATCAACATCTTAAAAAATGAGATGGTTATACAAAATCTGATCCAGGGAACTCCGTTACTTAAAAGCAAGAGCAGTATTTCATTTATCCATATCTATTTATTCATGTACAAAAAATCACTCAGCTTAGAAACTTATATATATTATTTTCAAATTTTATATTTGTACATTCACTGTTAAACATGTTAACCTTAGAATGGAAACACATATTATTTAATTTTTTAATATTTATATAGTCACTCTCAAAAAAAACATTACGTTTCCAATCAAAGTGATTTTTTGCATAATAACTATATATATATGAATAAACAAAATAAATAGTATAGTTTTGAAATTAAATACGAAAATAGTGTCCATGCAACCCCATCATTACCCTTATAAATATTAACTCTCTCTCTCTCTCTCGCGCGCTCTCAGACAGTCATGATGGAAGCTGCAACTGATTTCTAGCAGTGGAATTTGGTGAAGTAGGCTTCAAGCGGAAACACTGATCGTGTGCACAACTTAGTAGCTAACAAATACAAGGAATAAAGAATGCATGCTATTCTGCTTTATATTCAGGTCTACTACTTCCTGCAGCCAAAACCCCAAGTCGGCCACTGTCATGTTGCGGTAGGAACCTGTAAGTCGGGGCGAAAAAAATGAACCAAATACTGGTTCCTGTGCCTTATATTGCATCCTTGGGAAGGGCCTGCAGAACTGCATCTCTAGTGGGCAATGCTGGAATAGCTCCCCTTTTTGTCACTGTGAGTGCACCACAAACATTTGCAAACCATAGAGCTCTTCTCATCTTCTTCTCATCCTGCAAAATACAAGTCAACTCCTAAGTATATGTAACCTTTCTCGCTAAATAACAGCAAAGGCAAAATACAAATTATTTTAATAAGTTCAGTATGAAAAATCTATCTACCAAGCATCACCAGCCCAGATCCCACATGCTTTCAGCCGTCCATCAACAGATGAAGTGACCATACCGGCTTGAAGAGCTTAGGAAGGCAAATGACCATTTTAAAGTGATGACCGGTTTCCTTCTGCTGCATCACGATGGCAGGAACCTAGCCATGTTCACGTGTGCTACTGGCACTATAAAATTCAAATGAACAGCATGAAAAACCAGCCATTGCCTGACAAGATGAACTACAAAGACCACCTAAGGCCCAAAAATTGTATAAGAACTATAAAAATTTATGGTTCTTTATGGCTGTTTCAAGTTTAATTGTTCCAGGCTAAAATCCCTATGCTTTGTCGTGATTTTTGATGATTTATAGTTGACGTATAGACCAAACCACAAAACATCAGAAGAGATTGGTCCATATATGGTGAATGCTGATAGACCATAGTTGGATCACTGAGTCATTCATTCGTTGTGTAAAACTGACTACCTGACTAAATTGTGTCCCAGAATTATGGAAATTGAAGAACCAATTAATTTTCATTGCATCACCATGGTCATCAAAGTCTCATTTTAGACAAGGAGAGAGCTAGATTGACCATGGTATGCCTTTCTACTCCATACATCATTCCTCTGTGATCAATGGAATTGTAGGACCACTTGAAGTTGAATCCTGAGGAAATTTGTCGTTAAAAGAATGTGCTAGTTACAGTATATAACATAATACTAAGGTTCTAACAGTACATATGAGATAACATCAATAAAACAGTTTTGATCCTCTGAAGACCATTACCATTAAAAGATCAGGATAACAAGCTACATTGCTAAGAAAACCAGCAACAAATGCGTCACCAGCACCAGTAGCATCCACTGGCTCAACTTTAATACCACCTACTTTACCATGAAATTGCTGCAAAAAGATTGCCATCCATGTTAGATAGCAAAGGAGGGATCAAATCACACCTTGATTTCATTCAATGGGAAAGACATGCACGGGATTTCATAGATGACACAACAAACAACAGTCTTTATGGTCCAATCTCCAAACTTCATCATGTAAAAACTAAATTTTGAACCGTTCAAAACTACAAATCAAATCAGGAAAACCAAGATCCCATGATAAAGTCAGAAGCTGAATCCTGTCTCCATAGTCAAATGGATCAATTGAGGCATGCACTAGTCAAATCTCTGAACATACAAATGCCCAGCATTGCTTGCATTTAGATTCTTTGTACATTGCAAGGTCATTGAGTTTGGGAAATTTTCTGCCATTGTTGATCATTGTTCTCTTTTAGATTACTAGAAAATTCTTTACTGATAATAAATTTGTATTGTATATTTTGTCAGTGTGTTTAGTCAAAATGAAAGCATGTCATATGACACGAACCAGACATTATTATCAGTGCATGAATTACATTCATCAAACTGAATGTTAGCAATTTCATATGACGAGCAGAATCTGTCAGATTTTCACATTAGGCAGATGACAAACAAGGGTTGAAGACTTGGTAAACTGATTTTTCTCTGACTAGTCTGAAAATGCATCATGTGGAGTATGTGATGTGGATCCAGTCAGATATACCAAAATCAGAGTTAAGGCTGCATCATGGTGTCAGATGGACAGTCCAGAATGCAAATCTATGTTCAGCATTGACTCGAGAATAGTCTGACTGTCTAAATCATGATACTGATTATGTAAGAATAAAAGATTAACTGATTATTAGGATGTGAGAGGATTATGAGGTAAATGATTTGCATGAAAATAACAATGTGCTCTTTTGGAAGTGGAGACAAAAATTGGGGCATTGTCCATGTTATGTGCTCAGTCATTATCACAAGGGCATATCAATCACTCATGTGCATATCTTAATCCAATAACCAAGAATGAGAAGCTAGCATATATGGGATGTTCAACAAACTGAAAGGTTACCAGATAATCCAATTTCACCTTTCATTAAATGATAATTATTTTTAAAAAAAAGAACATGCGAAAAAAGAAAACAACTCCTTGACTATCAACGGAGTTATGAGATTTTATGCTATGTGTCAGTGTCAAGCTTCACTAATAAATTTTTTTTTTGATGGGGCTCAGTAAAAAAAAATTTTATAATGCAAGTTTCATTAACTCTGGGTAAGTGCCAGATAATAGCCACCCACAAGGACAGCTCGTCAAGGTTATCAATTTGGCAAGCCTTATATTGGATGGGGGATCCCACAACCTACAGGATCAGAAAATCTTATTTTCACCAGTTTCTGATCAGCTCTAAATTGCATTGCAGACCACTTCATCAATCACAGGGACATCAAGTTCGTTCTAGAGACAACATCCATGATGAAAACACATCAAATCATTACTTTTTCAGGGAAACCTGGGGTACACATCTGCACTCCTGCTTACAGCAAACATTGCATCTTCCAATGCAGTAATGCATCCCGAAAGACAATTAGACGGAGAAAACTGAATCAGCTTGGTTACCTTGGTGTAATATCTGCAACCCCGAGACCCTTCACTCACAACTAGAAGTTTGAGGTTTGAGTGGAAAAGCTTCTCGAAAATCACGTCATCGTTGTCGGCATCACACCCCCCTGTCAAAAATGTAATCTCCTCCTCACTTATCTGAAAGATAAAGAGGAGGTAGAGAACAAATCAGCTTACAGAAAAAGTTTTACTTCTATTGCTTCAGATAGAGAAAAGC
Organism: Annona cherimola; assembly: GCA_030490835.1. Lineage (NCBI taxonomy): Eukaryota > Viridiplantae > Streptophyta > Magnoliopsida > Magnoliales > Annonaceae > Annona > Annona cherimola. The sequence continues at coordinate 41,733,170 of CM059974.1, forward strand.
ACAAATCATATTATGGAAAAATAGTGCTATTTCTGTTGCCTTCCAACACAACTGTTGTGGGGAATTCCAACTGGAAGTAATTGAAGTCATACCTTAATAATATCCGCTTGATCCCATATGCTCTTAATACCCTCCATAGCATCACCTGCTGATGGCCACAGTGACAATCTCAAATTGGGATCATAAGAAAGAATGCTGCCGGACCTTTTAGCCATATTCATGGCGGCAATCTGTGTCGATCTACATGGTTCTTCAATCAAACTAATGGAGCCATAATGAAAAATCTTAGCCTGCATTGATAATTGCTAGGTAAGGTAAACCTCAGATAAAAACAGCTGTCGTTGTTCTAACTAGGAGTGCCACAGACTAATAAAACCAACCCTTGCTAGCCCAACCTGACCTGACAATAGACATCCTTAGCAGAACTCAAGATATGAAGAGTATACCAAGTTGGCAAGAAACTGTGCAAAAAAAAATCTATAGGTTTGAAAATAAATAAAACATAGCTTTCTTACCTTCAAATACCACCTTTATATTAATGTACATATGAGCTTCATATAGGTTGCACCCGTCCTGGCTGAGAGCCAAGTATTGGACCAGTGGCCATATAACATGATAAGGACTCAGAGAATAGGAATTTGTGAATGAATCTGACCCATGGTTTGTGGCACAATAGGCAAAGAAAACCAGCTCCAGTCCACCATTATACATAGGGCATGTTTGGATATAAGTGAAATTTTTCAAACTAAAACTTGTTACTTTCCACGATTATCTTATTTTTTTAATCATTTCTTCATATCTTCCTATACAACTACCCAACTTTTCAATAATTTCTATACAACTAACACTACAACTAGTTTATCTATTTTAACTTTATTATCTTTAATCTTCATCATCATCCCTATCATAGCACATCATTTTCTACCAATTCAAAAACTTTTACATCAAAAGCATTTAATCCGAAAGTTTTATCACTTCCCAAACACACCCATAGTAAATTTTCTAAGTTTCCAGCATAAAATCTGATTCATAAAATTGAAAACAAGAAACACACAATTTGATTTTTCTGGAGAGCCAATAACTCACATTTTGAGCTGATATTACCTTTTCGATGAGACGAGTTTCTAGCTCTGATTCGCGAAGCAGCATATCAGCACTTGGATTGCGATAAAATAAAAAATCACGTTCACCGTCATCTTTTAATGTGATAAATGCCAATGCAGTCCGTGCATCATGATCAAATCGAATGCCTGAACTATCAACATCGTTTTTTTTCAAGATATCAACCAGCATGTGCCCAAATGGATCATCACCAACCTGAGAAAAAGATTGCAAATTGTTCAATGGTGAAAAAGTGTATCTGAAGATGCAAATTGCAGGCCTTTGACATTCAATTGGTCATGGCATCTAGAAAGGAAATTATCAAAGACATACTAGAGGGCTCATATTAGCAACCTCACAGAGGGCCCAGAAACACGAACCACAAAGCGTAATGTGTATAGATGAAGTGCGGACATTAGAAAACATGAAGTAATCAAAGCAAATAAAAGATACAGTATTCCAGTTTAAAGAATTAAAGTAGAAGCAAAATAGATTAGGCCAAGACCAATCAAAATTTAGCACAATTATCATTTTTGGCCTTCATGAGTCAACACAAACAACTGCCAACGAGGTATTGGCAGATCTACATAAAGCTGAGGTGGGAAAGTTGCCAGCTTGGGCCCCTGAAATTTTGAAAAATTAAAATGCCACCCATGAAATTTTGCAAAAATATTTCAAACTATACTTTATTTTTCCATGAATGACTCCCCTCAAAAAAATTAATAATAATAATGTCCCCACCATTTCAATTGCAAGCTGTGAGTTTTGTTTTGTTCATGAGTGATGCATAGCATGATGAGGCCAGGCTTCATTAGAGTAAAATATTCACTTTTAGGGATGTCTTCCATGGGATGTAGATGTTAAATTTACTTCTTTGGGATTTCATATGATCCTGACATGTCAATCTGTATTTTGTGGTTTTTTATTAGGCATGTAATAATGATTGCTGATGTATTATGTTGAGGATTTATGGCATGTCCACAGAAAATTTTAGAGTTTTGTATATGAGAGATAGAACTCAGTAGTCATTCTAGATAAACACCAAATGTGTAATGATATAAAAAAATTTAAAAAAATTTCTCATCTAGAATCAGGAAAGAGAGTTCGTAGCTTGCTTGCTTGAAAAACGGCAATCAAAGCAATCCAATTGCAGTGGTGACTTTTCGCTTTAAATTGATTCGTAAGGCCAATTGTCTAAAGTCTGGATTTTGACGAAACTAGCCCCAAAAGGCTTTCTACAATTCTCTGCATGTGATGAATGAAACTAGCTAGTTATGCGTGAGACAAAATACCATTATTAGCATGATCTTATGCATGACTAGGTGACTTGGAGGTGTTAAAAACACGTCTGTTATATTGAGACTTGGATTTTGATGAAAGCTGTGAATTTGAACTGAAAATCGAAAGAAAATCAACTGAAAAGTGAAAATGAGCAATGCGCCCATTTTGGAGTAAATTTCTGCATTAATATTCTTCTCTTCATAATTTGACATACTCAGGAGGTTTGCAGTGGAATTTGAGATGAGAACTTCAAGGTCTGAGTGATTTGTGCTAGTTCAAAGCTAGGTAAAGAAGGGTAAATGAGAACAAATAACCAAACAGTTGAAAATATAGATTTGAAGTCTTCACACGAAAATAATACTTGTGACAAGTTCTCAGGAGTTAGATATGCTTTCTCAAATGATTTTGAATGGAAATGGAGTTAGAAAGCTAGGAAGTTATGCATAGGTGTTTGGAGTTTCATAGATGGAGAACTTAAGTTGACATTACATACCTTTCACAGAGCACCATGGCTTGTGTATGTAGAGTTACAGGATGAATGACATATCAAGTATTCAACTTAAAGTCCAAAATCCAATGCCATGAACAGTCCATCAATATGAGTTTTCTACAGAAGGATATAACTGTCAGGCTGTCAAAAAAAAAATGTTTAGCAAAAAACGTGACTTCAAATGCTTATCAAATGTTGTGTATCTGGAATTTTGAGCTGAACTCTTGTGGATAGGTAGAATTTGGAGTTGATAATCTAATCCAAAAATAATTGAGTCAATCCGAGTTGTTTAGAGGAAGTTATGCTCAAATTAGTGAAAGCATGTCCAGTTGTCTAAGTGTTATGCTCCAAAAACACCTCATCCTCCATTTCTAACATTCCAAAGATGTGCTGGAGAAAAAACAGGTGAGAAAGAGGGAGATTTGCTTGATTTGGTCTAAAAGGGAAGATTTCCTTGAATTTTCTCAAAGATTAAAGTTTGAAGCTTGTAGAGCAAGGTGGAAGCAAGATCTTGGAGACTAGCACATTTTCGGTAAAGAATAAGTAGGTTTCTTTGGATTTGCGACAATTAAGATCCCTAGGTTATTTTGGTACAGCACCATTGTTTGATTTGGATGCCAGGTTAGTCGAATTTGCTAGAGTGCTTGGTATATCTTTGTTTGGAAAAAAGTAACCTATACCATCAAAAAATCCAAGATTGGGGTAGGGCCTAGGCTTTGGGTCAGGATTGGGTATGGTACCTAGCACCTACAAATCCATAAAACACATTAAATCTTGTATGACATTATTTAATGATGGTTTAACGATGGCATACTAATATTGTATTTTATGATGTAACTTTGATTTCCATCATCATTAAACCATTAAATAATGTCATACGAGATTTAACAATATGCCAGTGTAAATAAGAAAACACGCTTTTATGGATTTGTGAGCCCCAAGTACCATACTCGATCCTGACTTAAACCTCAGTCCTAATACCCAGTCCCTATCTCAATCCCGAATATTTGATAATATAGGTTACTCTTTCTTTGTGGTTGGGTGGGGGGTGTTGGACATCTAATTAGGGGTAGGGGTGCACATGGGTTGGGTTCAACCCGCAACCCGTTGAACCCAACCCATTTAAACTGGGTTAGGGTTGGGTTGGGTTGACATTTGGGTTAAAGAAAATGGGTTGAACCTAGTTGGGTTGGGTTGGAATGAAAATGGGTTAGAATTGGGTTGGGTTGGGTTCTAACCCAACCCAATCCATACGCACCCCTAATTAGGGGTGTGCGCTCAGCGGGTTTTCTCAAACACAGACTGATCTGGCACTAGTACGAACCATATCTCAGGTTTTTTAAAAAGTCCTTAATACTTATTGGTACTGGGTTTAACCTGGCCCAAAACTGATTAGTATTGGGTTTAGGAAAACCCAGACCACCTTTAAAAAACCCAACCCAAAACTAAATGCATAAGAGAAGGCATTTTTTTTTTAATGATGAGAGGCTTCGAAGATGGTTGCACAGATGGGAATGTAATTCTGTTGTTTTCTGAAATTTGCCTCTGGGATGAAGTTTTGTTTTCAGTTTTCCTGAATTTGGATCCACACGAAAAAATGTGAATATAGAATACCAGGATTTTTTTATGGAAATAGAATACCTGAATGTTTTTTTTTTTTTTTTTTTGTTGATTGCTTTATAATACAACTCAAGCAACCTACATACATATTTTCCCCATTTCTTGTTTAAGGGGTAAATCTAACTATATAACAAACAACGTATCTGCAGGAGACATTGATCCTTAAAATGAGAGGCAAGCTCCCACAACCAAGATTTGATACCCGAACTCTACATGTTAGGCAATAGCGCTTGCCGACCGCATGCTGGCAGAATACCTGGATTTAAACAGTTTTGTTGACAGATTTGGGTCATGGCCAATTGTTTATTATGCTGGTGATTATGTTTCACGGATTGTTTGGTAATCTTGGAAGAATCCGTATAAAGGAAGTAGCAAACAATACAGCCAGATAGAAAGTAATCTACTGAAACAAAATGAATAAAAATAAAAAAAATGATCCTTGTTATGTGTAAAGACAAGAATGATGGATATCAAGAGAGAGTGAGAAATGAAGGGTTCTTATTATAGGCCATTTTTCCAGATTTTAGCTAAAGCCATAACTAAACTGGAACCGTAACTTTTGTGTTTTAATGGACTTCAAGTATATGTTGTATGACTGATTTTTTAATACCAATAACTTAAAATAGTGAAAAAAATGACAAATTTATTTCTTAATACAAATACCTTTAAAAATTCATGTTGGCAAATTTATTTAGCAATCCCGTAAAAGATAAAATGTAAAGAAATTACTTATCTTCATTATATATTTTAACTTTTTAAATAAAAAATCTTTATAATTATTATTTCACAAAACTTTCTTATTTTCTTAATTTATGTGAAAAACCCTCTATTATTTGAATTTGGTCTAGACTTGCCCTAACCCAGTTCTTACCCAGACTGAAATTGATGGCACAAGGTTTGGTACCAAATTCAACCCAAACCGAAACACATGGGGTCAACATAGGTGCTAGTCCGGGTTAGAAAAACCTATCCAGTGTGCACCCCCTATCAAATATGCTGCCTGCATACTAAGTTGTCGCAGCACACCATTTTCCCAACAATTTGTCTTGAAATGCAAATTTTTGGGGTTTCGTAAACGGGATAAAAAACTCTATTCAACTCACCAAGGAAATGCAATAAAATATCACTCTTACCCATATTTTTAATGTCACGAAATATGCCACGAATTCACTATTTTAAACTTTATATTTTAAATTTATTGCAAAAAAGTTCTCCATATGATTATTTTTAAATTTATATTTTTAAATTTATTGCAGAAATGTTCTCTGTATAATTATTTTTAAATTTATTACAGAAACATTCTCCATATAAAATTTTAAATTTATATTTTTCTAAATTAATTCTTTAAAAAAAAAAAGCTCTGTTTTTTTAACCCAACCAGGATCCACTCTAACTTGGACTGGAATTGATGGCACAGGGTTTGATACTGGGTTCCTCCAAAACCGAAATATACGGGGTTGAAATAGGTACTAGGTCCGGGCCAAATAAAATTCGCCCGATGTGCTCCCCCACGTGTAATAATCCACAGAAGTATAGCATGTAGAATAAATATTATGACTTCCTTTTTAAGATTCTTCACTTATTGTCTTAATCCTAGACATCCACCATGTAAAGTTGTGGGATTCATGAGGTAATTTTCTACTTATGCCTAGGGAGTCACAAAGAAAGGTCAATGATGTAGCTTCCTTGATAAAATTGACGTTTGCAAACTCGACTTATGTTGACTAGGGATTCACAAAAGCAAAGGTCAATGACGTAAGCTCTATTTGGGAACGCAATGAGAGAGAAGGGAGATGGGAAACCCATTTCCAAATGAATTCCAATCATTTTACCTACCCTAATTACACTACTTTTTTTATTTTCACTCCTATATTCCAATTATTTTTCATACAACTACCCAATTTATTCCTACTTTATGACTATCATATCATATCACTCTTTCAATTCCCAAAAATTTTCCCATTTCCCCACTTCCCACTTACATTCCTGAACACACTTGCAGTTTCCTCAATAAAACTGGAAGCAAAATACAAAATCCAGGTGACCAAAAGAAAATTTGTGGTCAATTCCAGATTCGAGGTGAACCCTAGGAGAAAGAGGAAAAAATATATCGGATAGGTTACTCATACTGTATGAATCTGAAGACAAAGAAACTGTTCCTAGATCCTTTTTTTCTGTATAAGAGTGCCACCAATTAGTAGATCTACCTAGACTTGCTTGTGGTTGTCTTACTGATGATTTGGCACATCTTCTTCATGCCAACAGTTTAGCAGAAACATTGTTGCAAAGACTAGCAAAACTGTTTCCAAAAAGATTCTTTTTCTGTATAAGATTCCCCACCAATTAGTAATTCTACCTAGGCTTGCTGGGATGGCTTAACTCTTGGCTGCTAAGATGTGAAGGCTCTTGCGTGATTGGCACATCTTCCACATGCTAACATATGTGCATAAGGATTATGGAAAGACTAGAAAATCACAATCGAGTTAAGTCATAAGTATGCTATACAGGTGTTCATCAAGATGGACTGTGAAGTGGACATGAGAACTAGAGTAGATTAACTAATCACCATAAAAATTGTACTTCATCGACTATGTTCTAGGGGCCTTAGAAGAAATGTAGAAGGTTTAGACAAGAGAATCAAAACAGTTATGGTCATTAAAAAGGAGAAGACAAGGATTGCCAAGAAGCACCTTCCCGATGAAAGCAGATGATACACCTAATCTTGATACACCAACAGCAACATTGGCAGGAGCTCCACCTGGAGCTTTCTTAAATGCAGGTGCTTCTGCAAGCGATACGCCACCAACAGTTGGGACGAAATCAATCAACATTTCGCCAAAGCAAACAACAAGGGGACCTTTCTTTTGGCTCCCTGCATTATCCATTAAAGTTTTCGAGGCAGCTGAACCAAAGCCAGTTAGATTGAAGTTTTCATAGGATCTCAAAATCAAAGTACTTGAATAAGAAGAGTCATAAAATAGACATCCAAAAGTAGGGAAGAGGAACAAATTATTCATTTCCATAGATCACTGGGATGCAACCCAAGGCTACGAAGATACATTAAAGGAATTTCTAGCGTCTGAAACCTAAGAGGATACTTTAAAGAGATTTCTAGTGTATGAAACAATCAATTTGAGCTTTTCGCAGCTATCTATTACCAACAATAGCGCTTTTCCTATGGTGCCCTACTCTAAGGATACAAACTCGATGGTAGTCTTTTTTTCCTTTAGAAGGACTTCACTCACCTGCCAGTAATTTTAATCTAGCCTCTAAGTCAACCTCTCCACCTTACAGTGAATGCACTCACCTAACAGTAATTTTAATCCAGATTTAGGCTGCCCCTTTCAAGAGTCAAACCCATAACCTTCAAGTCCATTGTGATGTTAAAAGCATGAGCTAATTATATCGAACACCAGAAATCTCTTAAATGTATCCTCTTAGGCTTGGGTTGTATCACATTGATGTCTTGCTTGGACAGAGCATGTGCCATTTGTTTCCTAGATGGAAGATTTTGAAGTCATAATAAGCTTTTCATCCAAATGCAAAAAATAGTCTAAGTGATGATACGCTTTTCATCTGAATGCAAAACATGACTATTTTTCTCTTTGTAATCATTGCTGTCAGCACGAATGTTATGGTTTTCTGTCACTGAGATAAGAGGGAACATTCATCCAGCGACAACAAGCAATGAAGAAGGGGCTCCAGTTGCCAAAATTAAGTTTTAAAAATTGGAAAAACAAAATGAAACGTGTAATAGTATCATTGTGCCTCTGAGCAAGTCGGACCGGTTCTGATCAGGAACCGGTCTCTGATCTGGTTCATTTGGGATCAGTTTAATGGTTCGACTATTAAACCATGCAAACTGTTCACACCATTAGCTGTGTCACATAAATCGGTCAGACTGGTGGGCCAGGTCAAATTATTTTATAAGAAAATATTAACGGAAATATAATTTTGTATAAAAGGTCATTGTTATCAATGTGACATGCTACATCGAGGTTCAATTCCATTTTAAACCACCAGTTGAAATGGTTTGAACCAGGTCAAAGTGGTTTAATTAGTGTGCCAAATGTAGCTTACCGATCAATAAATGACATGAATATGTAGGGATTGGATTAGAAAACCGGACAGTGAACACATCTATAGCGATGGAACTTGATCGTAGCAAGATACTGCCAGTAGAAGTTCAAAGTTCCAAACAAATGAAACTGTAGGTAGCCCCGCCACCTTCAAATAAGCTAAGATGCTGCAAGGCCATCCTGGACGGCATCCTCCAAGAATGATTCTTGGGAGATGCCAAGCCTCCCGTGGAGCCCACCACAAGTCCAACTATTATAGTCCCCCATACCGATTTTTTTTTTTTTTTTTTTTTTTTTTTTTTTTTACCCATCCATCGACCACAATTCAATAACTGCCAGTCTACTACTAGTAAAATCCTAAAGAAGGTTCTGCTAGAAAAGCACGCGTGTACGCATGATCCTCAGGCCGATCACTCATTCACGCAGGCGCCCAGAGATGAAATCAGATAGGCCGTGGCTCGACATCAGATGGGAGCAAGAAGAAAGGAGAAAGAAAATGGAGCTGAAGAAGAAAAGCAGAGCCAGACCTGAAGTTGTGGAGTGGGCCATGTCGAAGCAGCAGTAAGGGGATCAGGGAGGGATCAGGCAGCGGTGGTAAAAAAGCAGGAATTAGGAAAGATGACGACGGGTGGAAAAGGCTTCCATCACAGCACTCTGGCTTGTTTTCCTTGGAAAAGAGCTTACGGACAGAAAATTGTAAAAAAGCTGAATGCGTGCGCGCACACCGTTATTGACAGGAAAAAGAGTCTTTTCACGAGACGTCTGAGGAATGCAGCTAATACGCAGCGCGCTGTGCTTTAGACACGGGTTAGACGAGGGCATGTGAGCTGGCCGGAGGCACGACTTTCAACGGAAGGAGAGGAGAGCTCTTCCCCCGCGTGTCCCCCGATGGGGGAGTGAACTGCTCTGCTCTGGCCCGCTCCCTGTTTTTTTCCGCCGCCTCGTGTGTTGGTTGGAGTTTTCACGGTAAAAATTGTCACGTTAATACAAAATAATATAATACGACAGCAGACATAAAGAAGTAGAAAAAGAATAAAATTAAAATGAGTGAATTAGTTATATAGGTAAATGTATAAAAATAATTGAAAAATAGAATTGTTTGTATATAAAAATATGAAAAGTAATTTAAAATAAGATAATTATGAATAGCAAAAAATTTTAGAAGAAAAAGTTTTAGTTGACGTTTTTTATATCTAACCAAACACACCTTTGAACGCGAATTGTGCGTTGTCCCAGTTAACTACAACGAATTGTTGTATATTGTGCATTCGAGATGACATATCCTAAAATCTCACTATGGCTCTGCTAATGTGTACCAAATGATTACAAAGTCTACGGCACGATTGATATTTTTGTGAGTTTATGGATGGGTGTAAAGTAAAAAATGAAATATTTTAAAAATTATATAATTGATAGGAAATGATAGAAGTAAAGTTAGAATAATTAAAGTTATTAAAAGGAAAAATAATTGAAAAGAAAAAGTAAAAGTGTAAAAAGAAAATTTTTAGATGGAAAAATCATTACTTGGGAAACATGCCAATGGTATGAATCTCATGGTTTCCATGGGATTTCCATGCTCACATGTAAATAAACATGCCCTAGGTTCTGTTCGTACGGTGACCTTGGTCATGCATTAAAAATGATAATGTTAGAATAAATAAAATAATTATATCAAAATATAATAGATAGTTGAACTATTACATACTTTTTAAAAAATATGTGACAAAGAAATTGTAAATTCCGACCAAAGCTTGTCGCAAATGGACAGAGAAATAGAGAAGTGGGAAAAAATATTTTTGAAAATTATGATATTATAGAAATCTAAAAGATATGAAAAAAAAAGTTAGTAGAAATTTTTTTAAAAGATATGATAATTATGTAATATGATTAGGATAATAATTACAAAAAATGAAAAAAGTTAAGATAGTGTAATTGTATATAAAGATTTGAAAAAATGATTATAAAATAAATTAATTTTTCTTTATTTGTAACTACGAAACTAGATTAATCTAGTTTGTTTATGTAAATTCACTTAGTTCTGATGATAAGAGCACCTTTATTTCTAGGAATTAGTGTCATACTTAGTCCCATTGGGACTAGTCAAGCTCTTCTTACGTTGTTAATATATATCTATCATCAGTTAGTGTTTGGCCTATATAAGAAACTTCTATCTCAGAACTAAATGCAAAATATTCACACACTTGATAATATGAAGATTGAGGTTTCACTTTATTATAAACATCACTAAAAGTATTTTGTTTTTAATATGAGCATGAGTGAATTTCCAATCCTTAATGTAAAGGATCAAAAAGTATCCTTACACATTTATTAGATTGAGAAAGGGATTGTAATTGTATTATAAGTAGAGAACAAATAGAACTCTTCGAAATCGCAAGATTCTATTCAAAGATTTATTTGTATGATCTTCTAAGAATACTAGGAGTACTCTTTTTGTGGGAGACTTGTAGTAAGTTGCCATCAGGGGTGTTTTAGATGACAATAGGCGGAATACTTGGTCTTCATAAACGTGGCATGAGTTAGGTGCTCATCAACAGATGCGGTGGGATATTCAAGAGGTGTTGTTCCATGTATCCTCTAGCAGCAGAAAAGTAGACTTGTACTTATGTGGCCCTTATAATAGCCCCCTATTGATTTTCAACTGTTAGAGGGTGTTTTACTCGTTTATTTATATGGTAGGATTTTTCATGTTATTTTGAATTTTATATTCAATGTGAGCATTTATGTTTTGTCGTATGTGCATTGAGCACTTTGCTAACAAGGCGCTATTATAAGTATGTTCTCCTACGCAAAAAGGTATGTCCTTGCCACCCAACAGTAAAAACTTTGTTGACTCTAGTGGTGTAGTTTTTCTTAGAGTTCTTCATTTTTCTGCAAATAGTTGTTCATTATTTTACCATGTCAATGGAAGATCGAAGTGCTATTCAACAGGGGATGGAAGAGGTGGAAGGGGCAAAGAATCTTGTTGCCCTGAAAGTAGTTCATTTTTCTACAAATAGTTGTACCTTAGTTTATCATGTCAATGGAAGATCAAAGTACTATACAATAGGGGATGGAAGAGGTGAAGGGGGCAAAGAATCTTGTTACTATAAAAGCAAGAGGGCATTAGTTAAGGTTGAGCCTCTGGTTATTGTGAGAGATAAATTGCATATTGCTAAATTGAAGACTTCTTATTGTATCGTAAGGAGGTGTGTAATTATTCTTCTCACTGTAACTGATAAAATTCATATGAATCTTGAAGGTATGCTTTCAGTATTTGAGAATATGTTTAAGTTAGGGGCGAGGTTGCCATTCAATGGATTTATGAGAGAGAGATTGAATGTTTACAAGATACGTTTTGCACAGTTAACTCTCAAATTCATGGAATTGGTTTCTTGCCTTTTAGATACTGAGGAAGAAACATAAACTATGAATGAATTGGAATGTGTTTTCTCAATTCTCTACTTTGACAAATATTGTGGAGTATGTGTTGTGCTATTTTACTGCTACAAATAAGGCAACGAAGCTTGTGGGCAAGAACAAATCAACCTGTCATAATTGGAAAGGTCATTTTTAAAATTTGGGTATGAGTGTAGAAAATAAGAAGTGGTGGGTCTCCAATAAGTGGAATAATAAGTCGGCAGTCGAGATGTCAAACTTAACAAATGCAAAAGGGCATGGTTAACAAAACCGATGGGTCTGCTAAAGAGGCCTCTAAGTTAGTTAAGGAAAGAGATGTGCATATGGTATTATTGTTGATGAAACAAAGGAGGATATAGATCTAGAATGGATCATAAAGGGGGCGGGTGACCTAGTGTTGGAGACCATAGGGAAAAGGGCAGTTAAGCACCCTTAGTTGTCAAAGACGAAGCATTAATCACTGATCTTGGTTAAATTTTCATAGTTTGAAGGTGAGAAGTTGTTGGAGAGAATAGACAAAGTTGCCAAGGAGAGAGGTTCAAAAAATAATATAGCAAGGCTCTTGGAAAGGAGAAGGATATTGCAGATTCGGGGCCCTCGATGCTTGTTCCATCTATTTTTTTTATTATCTTTTAAGATATGAGAGGGACATTTCTACCAACTTAACAAGAGTCGAGGAAAAGAGAAAGTCTAGAACAAGCATGGGAGCATTTGCTTAAAGGGTATGTGGTAGTAAAGGTTCTATGTGTTTGATAAATGGTCACTTTAGAGAGTTGATGGAGAATCTGAGCAAAGTTCATGGTGATTTGAAGGATCAGGTGAATGCAAATGACATGCTTATGAAGCAAGCCAAAAAAGAAAAATTAGATGTTGGTGCTATTAGAGAGTGGTGTGTAAAATTGATGGCTGGATATGATGAGAAAGTGTGTGCTACAAATAGGGAGAGTCGTAGGCAGTGTGAGTGCTTTATGGCTTTGGAAGAACAACACAGGAATTAAAATGACAAAATTCATGATTAGAGTCGCAACTAAAGCTTAAAGAAGAAGTTGATCGCCTTAAAATAGTTCTATTGACGCAAAAGAAAGAAATCGATTAGAAATGAATAGACTTTAGGAAGAAGTGCGACAAAAAGGGCTATAATATATGTTTTGATAACATATTGGAGATGGATTAAGAATTTGACATTAGTAAAATTGGGGCTTATGATTTATCGAATAGTTCTTTTCTTTTTTTTTTGGAGAAAGGAACATTTTGTAGAAAAGGGATGGTGTGTTTGCTTTTGGAAAATATGGTTCGTATGTTTAAGATGTCATTTATTTTTGTAGGCTATAGGCCTTTTGGTGGTGAGATGCCACTGCATATTTTTTTATTTTTTCAGAAGGCATAGAGTCTTTGTATAACGGGACACTTTTATCTCATTTAGAGGGTACTAGGCCCTTTTGCATTTAGACATATTGTCTCTTTCAGGGGGCATGAAGCCCTTTGCGGTGAGACGTTTTGATCTCGTATAGAGGGCATTAGGCCCTTTTGCAATGAGACATTCATTGTCTCCCTTAGAGACATAGAGAACTTTTGCAACAAGATGCTTTCGTCCCGTTTAGCTATCATTGGACCGTGAGAGGCTTTTGTTTTGTTTAGAGGGCATTGGGTCCTTTTGCAACAAGACATTGTTGTCTCTTTCAAAAGGCAATAAGCCCCTTTGCAGTGAGACACTTTTGCCTCATTTAGAGGGCATTGGGCCCTTTTAAGCATAGATTTTCCTTAGATGTTGATCGCTCCATACTCTATGTGTGGAATAGTTGTTCATCGTTTTGTGTGCATAAGAACTATTATTTAATGACTTTTTTATGCAGAAAGTTCCATCCTAATTTAGTGAAAATTTATAGTGGTCTATTCTGAAGAAAAAATAGCTTTGTGGAGAACTAAATCTCCAATAACATAGGTTTTAGGACTTACCTTGTGGCGCCCCAGCCCGAGCGTCACAACCTTACTCCAAGATCTATCGATTGGTAAACGTGATCAGGATTGTTGCCCTGTCACACGGCGGGTTTATTAGATATTTATCCACTTAATCCTAACTTCTTAGGAGTTTATATTATTCCACTTGTTTCAACTTTCCATCAAATGTCTTTTTAGGTCATTATTCCATTTAAGATATACACATATGAACTCATAAATTGCATACTTAATCGTAGCATGCCAATTTATACCTTAACATTTGACCATAAAATTTTTCTTCACCATTTATAGTCATAAAACAGAACATAATCCTTATACAACATTAAATCACAATTTAATGTCATCTTTCATATGACCATACATTCCATAAATTCGTTCACAGGTAACTTATAAAAATTCATATATTCTTGAATCTCCACATGTCCTCCTTGCCTCCTTCCTTTCACCTGTCTTTGGGTTTGGAAAACAAAACGTGAGTTGAAACTCAATAAGCAAGCTTAGGGTTTTCAGGCAATTCATTTTAAAGGCAACACTGTTTAAAAGCATTTCTCTCCATTCGGTAGGAGACACTTAACAAGTGATCAACTACCTACGGAACAGAAACTTTTTCATAAATCATTCATAGAAATCATTCATGTAAACCAGTTTAATCCCAATTTTGGGCATTTCATAAACATTGGATGTGCAAATGCATCATTTCCATTCATGACATAATCCTTCATGTGAGGGTACGCTAGTTCGGAGAACATATTTTCATAACATGATCCTTTCCATCCTTAGTGCCGGGCCTTTCGACTTGGCAACATCAAGGGCGGACTCCTTGTCCTGCTTTCTGCCTTGACTAGCCTACTTAATTTCAATTTCATGCATGACTTTTAGTCACCTCGGCATTATATACCTTGTCATTCTTATGTAAAGAATTCTTTGCATTATCACTTCTAAACATTGTTTCAATGAAACATTGTTTCAATCCATGTTACATCATTTTTCATAAATAATTGCGAAACAGTAAATAATTCATTTATCATAATTGAAATAACATTTCAACATATATTGAAGTAAAAGAATGACCATCCTTAAATAACTTAGAAATAATTCATCAATCAATTACAAAATGGTTCGAAACATTTAGAACATCATTTGTAGTCATTTTTTCATATTTTGATAAAACGAAAAGCATTTACAAAATTGCTTGCTTACTTGCTTTGCCTTAGCTTTCCGTATCGCTTATCTCTTTTTCTTTGCCTATACATATAAGAATGACATTGCATTCATAACATTTTCATTTTCTTGCTTAGTTTTCCAACCCATAATCCATTAACATACATAACTCACTTGAATTTCAAGTCGGGTATACATACATCGCACTCACTTGTGCATCATACCATCCATTCCATATTGTGTTTTAAATTCATATTTAAGGTAAACACATAATTATCATTCATAAATCATCATATGGGGATTTATATCTCACATTTATCATTTTTCATCCATTTTTCACCTTTCCTAAGTCCATGCTCATTTTAAGCATATAAGTAACGTTTTAAGCTTCATAACTTAATCTCAAA
This sequence comes from Annona cherimola, assembly GCA_030490835.1. Taxonomy (NCBI): domain Eukaryota; kingdom Viridiplantae; phylum Streptophyta; class Magnoliopsida; order Magnoliales; family Annonaceae; genus Annona; species Annona cherimola. The sequence goes on from CM059974.1 coordinate 41,748,685, forward strand.
AATTAAGATAATCAAACATCATTCATATAGCAACATCCTTATGTATTTCATCACATATTCATGCATATTTTTCATTTTAGCAGTTCATATAAACCAGTTACCACTTATCCATACTTAACCTTCCACATACACCCATCTTACAATACATAACTTGGGTGTTTCTTAAAATTTCTCAAGTCGGCAACTTGTGTCCTTATTCAGCATGAATAAACCCCTTAATTAATATTTAATTTAGGGTCTAATTTCAGATTTTCAATCCATTCATCATAGGGTTCCAAAACAACCATGTTAGGACCCGTTTTTCATCTTTTCAACGCCTCTCTTAAGACTTAAATCATAACAGATTTGTAAGTCATGATTTCCAGCAACTAAACATGATTTTCTTAACCCAAATTTAGGATATTATCATATATTTAAAATTCATAAGTTAGTTGCTCCAAAACAGCAACATCTTAAGCATGTTGGGTATCCATTTTCACCCCGTTTCGACGTGTCCATCCATATGTCCTTAAAATCAGTTTTAGGCAAATATTTTGAAGCCCTTTTGAAAACTCAAAGTACCTTAATCCTAGGATAATTTATCCTTCATAACATCCATAAATCATTTATTTACAAACAGCAACAAAAATCACATGTAAAGTACCGGTTTTGGCCCCCGTTTGGGCGTTCCATATATGTACCCTAAAAAATCAGATTTAGGGCGAACTCATCCAGCCCACTTAGGCCGTCCAAAGGGTCCTTAATTTAGGATGTTTTTCCCTACAATTCATCCATAAACAATTTAAGCACTTCCTCGTACCATTTTTAACTCAAAAATGAAAAAATCGGACATTAATTGAAACCCTAAGTTCCATTTTTGCTAAAATCATTAACAAATGCTCAAATCAACATATGTAATTCAAAAGATCATGAATTACATCCAAATTATCATGATTTAATCATACAACAACTTGGTTTAGGGTTTTGAGAATTTCCAAGTTAGCTTTCATCTCAAAATTTAACCCTAACTTTCCTTTTCACTCTCTTGAACTTTTGATCTCATTTAAATCTTTCAAAAATCATTCAATACCCATATCAAGGCATTATAACTCATCCTTTAAGAATTCTTTATGAACCATATTCATGGCTCATGATTTGAGAGAAGAAACTTAGGTTTCAAGAATCCAAAACTTAATCCATACTTACTTGAATCTAAGCAACTTTGATTCCAAACTTTCCTAACTTGGATTCCTTTTTTTCTCTTTTTCTTCTCTTTTTTCCCTCTTTTCCTTGCTGTTTTGGTTCGTGCAGGGCTGCCTTTCTTGGACGATTTTTCTCCTCAAAATTTTTCTCTCTCTAACCCTCTTGAAACATCCCCATGGAAGCCTCTTTTATACCCTTCATTTTCCAGATTTTTGGGCCCACCTTGCCACATAATTTGGAGGGTAATTAATGGGAATCTTATCTCTTGATGTGGTGGCACAATATTACCCTAGTAAAATGGGTAATTATCTTATAGAAAATTCATCAAAATCATCACATTAATGGGTCATAAAGCTGTCCACTTAGAAACGTCCACATGTCATGGACCTTATGGCATTTTCTTGTCACAAAAATCAACTCATATCACGTTCATAACTCACCCTAGCTTCCTAGGTCATTTAAACGCATATTTTGCATTTTTAAAAAATTAAAAAATTCATATTTATCAAGCTTGGGCGTCACATGCATTGCCACCTCTCCATCCCTCTTTAAGGCTAGCCCTTAGCCTCTTAAACCATGCATTTATCCACTTGACTTTTCAAGGATTTTAGTCCTTAAAGTCATCCAAAAAATTTAGCTCAAAGCACCTCCTTTTGACACCTCTCATGGGCATTAAACCAAGTCATTAAACCACTTGCTTTTTAATAAATGTTATGGTACTCTATGGTGCACAAAGTCAAAGTTATGCACCTTTTTCCAATTAAGCATATGTCCATGGTAATTACCTTAATCCAATCCATTTATACCATAAATTTCATAATTTTATTCAATCGTTTCAATATTTCATCTCAAACCGACGTTTCTACGTCAAGTTATGAACATTTGAAAATAACCTTAGAATGTGAGATTAAAATCAAATAATTATCACCTTAATCTTATCATATTTACCTTAATACAATTTACTCATAAGATTGAGGCCAAAGTCATGAGCTTACCTTTCAAATTTCATCTCAGTTCGCCTTATAGGCGTCAAGTTATGAATTTTCTACGATTTCCAACATAATTTCATAATTTTTATTTTAATCTCCATTAATTATACCATGGAAATTAAAATAAATATTTATACCAAATTAGCATATTCTAATCCTCATTAAGCCCCTTTAGCCATCTTGACTCACATTGGGCTTTGGCGATTAATCTTAATCACTATTTTTAATTGCAAACCCTAAATGCAAAATACCATTAAATCATAAATCATTCATAATTTATTTAAATAACACATGTTTCATATTTATAGACCTACTTAGGTCTAGGTATCACATACCTTTTGGTTGAAATATCTGGCTACTTTATGTTGGTAAAGACTAAGTCTTTGTGCTGCTTCATATTGAATTTCATCTATGAAATATAATTTTTTTTTTGGTTTGCACATTGTCTATCAATTTATATGGACAGTGAAATAATTAGGGTAAGATATTTTAGTAAGTATTTTGGCTTCTACCGTGTACCAAATTGAATGGTGCATATCCTATTACTTGCATGTTGTATTATGTACCCAAACTACACTTTTGTAAGATGTTTGTCTAATTTGTTATGTTCCTCTTCCAGCCTCTTTTGTAAATTTTCTTTCAAAGTCCTATTTGTTTTTTCTACTTGCCCATTACATTGGGGATAAGTAGCAAACAAATATTTGTGTTGAATGCCATTACTGTCACAAAAGTTTTTAAAATGCTAGTTATCAAATTGCTTTCCATTATCAATAACAATGACCCGTGGTAAGCCAAATCACATATTATATAATCTCATATAAAATTGATTATTTGGATGGAAGTAATAGTACTTAAGATTTTAGCATCTACTTATTTAGAGAAATAATCAATAGTAACAACAATAAATTTAAGATTTTTGGGATAGTGATTAAATGAGTGTATTTTTCATACTGTGGGGGGGGGTGTGTAAAGAATTCCTTTCTTTTTTACCCCTTTTTTCTAAAGCTTATTTATCATAATTTTGAGGTCTTCTCTTGTTAAAGCTTGTGCTCTCATTTGCCTATAAGGATTATTTCTTTTGTCTTATTTGCTCTTTGGCATCCATCCATTTGTTAGCTATTCTGAACAACTCTACTATGGTATCAGGTTCATAGACTTTGAGTTTTGTGTATAGCTTGCTTGGGTGTAGACCTCCAACAAAAGTGGCTTTCGTGAGCTCTAGAGTTAAGCCTTGAACCCGAGTACAATCATAGTTGAAGCGGTCCATGTATTGATGCAAAGGCTCAGTTTTCCCTTGTCAAATATTGTAATAATTTAAAGGTTTTTTAGCATACTCGACTTATGAATTATAATAAAAAAATTCAAACAAAGAACCAAAAGATGCAATTGGAGCTAAGAGTAAGCTGCATTCTAAGGTACCAATCACTCGGCACTTTTATTTATCAAGTCCATTAAATTTACACTGACACAAAAAGTATCAAGATCATCTTGTGGATCAGATTACCCATCGTATTGGGCAAGGAAAACAGGCGGCAGAGAAAATGTGTGGGAAATGAAATTGAGGTTCTCATAAATGGCACCAAGTATAAAGAATCAAGGTTATCCATACATGTGTATTAGATTGAGAGAGGGATTGTAATTGTGTTCTAAGTAGAAAATAGGTAAAACTCTTCCGAATCATAGGCTTCTCTTCAAAGATCTTTTTTTTTTATCCAATGAGAATACTATGAGTCTTGCTTTTGTAGGGGACTTAGAGTTAATTTTCTATCGTGGTTGTTTTATGTAGGCAATAGGCAGAATACTTGGTCTTCATGAATATGCATGAGTTAGGTGCTCATCAGCGGATATTATGGGATACGAAACAACAGCTACTCTCGTTTCCTTTGGTAGCAAAAAAGTAGGGACTTTGTTTTGACATTGCCCTTACAATTAGGAAGGTCAAAATTACATTTGTTACTTAATATTTGCTACTCATTATTCATTTTTATTTTAGCTTATGTCGGCAGCAGCTTCTATGTGCTAATGATTTCCATCTTTGTACATGCTAGATATTATTCCTACATCATCAAGATCTTTCTTTTTTTAGAATTAGTAAACTCATTAAACTTAACATAAATAAATTCTTGTATAATTTGGATTATTTTATTGTATACTCTATATGCTTTGCTAAATATGGAATAATCTAAAAGATTGTCTCATTATATTTGGTATTAAACTTTCCAAGCTAGTCTTTTCCATGATTATGCACAAAGCATTTACATCTAAAGTACAAAATAAAGATATATCTGACTTTTGACCATCATATAATTCAAAAGGAATCTCATTGAACTTTGACCGAACATAAAAATGGTTAGTTATATAGTAAGTTGTATTTGTTGCCTCGATTTAGAAGTAATGAGGAAGTTCAAAACCGTTTAATATAATTATAGCCATATCCTGCAAAGTTTTATTCTTTCGTTTTGCTACATTGTTCTATTTTAGTTTTCTTGGTGAAGAGAAAAATTGTAGCATATCATTGTCTTCACAGAAGGTGATAAACTTGTGATTTTTAAATTCTCCTACATGATCACTTCTAATGGCAAGAATGTTAGTATTTTGTTCATTCTACACATGCTTAGACAATTTTGCAAAGAATGAAAAATCTCATCCATAAATACTAGAAATATTATTCATATGAACCTTGAGTAATTATCCATAAGCACATAGGTATAATATTTCCAACCAAGACTTATTGCCCTAGTTAGTCTAACTAGATCCGTGTGAAGCAATTGAAGCGGTCTACTTGTGTATTTTTTTTTGGAGGTTTAATGCTTTCCCTCACATATTTACTTTTCAAGAAAGCATCATTAAAATTATCTTTGTTAAATTTCAATTTTGGTAATCCAATGGCCATATTCTTTTCAAACACTCTTTCAATGCGATTTACACTTGCATGATTCAATCTTCTATGCTACAACATAGATTCATTATTGGATATAAAAAGACATTTAGCTTTGATGTCAACTAACTTAACCAAATATATATTCTTATTTTTCACCATAAACAATTATGGACTTTGATTCACTGCAACATAAACAATTATGGACTCTGATTCACTGCACCCAAGTACACTTAGCTTCAGTGCACTCAAGTGTATTTAATCTATTTTTTATTTTTTGAAATTTTTTATAAAAATGTTAATTTAAGTGTATTTTTATCATTTTTCGAGATTTGTAAATATTTTTTTGAATTTTTAAAAAATAGTGCAAAATGCCACTATTTTTTTAAAATTCAAAAAATATCTATAAATCTCCAAAAAGATAAAAATTGATACAGATGTTAAATATACTTAGATTAATAATTTTATAAAAAAAATATTAAAAATAGATTTTTGCACCCAAGTGCATCTATGGTGCAGTATATCAGAATCCAACAAGTATATTTCCTTTAGAGTCAATAATTATACAATAACGAATTTCAAACAATACTGGTTTTGTTACAAAATTAACTCACACTTAGCAGATTGTGTTTGAGACCATTTACTAATAGAACATTAGAGATCATAGTGAATTGTAGTTATGTGATCTTCCAAATCTTAACTTTGCCTCTACCATTGTCACCAATGGTTACTGTTCTACCATATTTTACTTTTAGTTTGAGGAGAATTTACGTCATAAATCCTCTAATTTTACATATTAGCATTTTAAACCTCAAAGTTTTGCATATTAGTGTTTTAAACCCTACAAAATTGTAGCTTTTGCATTTTAAACCTCGTCCCCTCACGGTGTTAGAAAAGCTTGGTTAAGGCATCTATAATGAAAAAAATACCCATAATTGCATATCTTACCTTCCTATATCCATTTTGATTTCTCATGTTTCTTCCTTTGCTGAACATGAAATGGAGGTCACATAACTGGTACTTCAAGGTAGATATTTAGAGGTTGAAAGCATGAATGAATAACTCAAAACTTGTGGTAGTTATTGATCCAGTGGTGGAAGAAGGTGAGAATGGTAATAAGCAATTTATGCTTAGAGCGGAAATTTAGACCCATGTTGCCGCAACTAAGAAGGCAAAAAGTCATCATATTTTTTCTAATGTTTGGATATTCACATACAATTTAGTTGCATGGTAGACGTGCATTTACTAAACAATTTCAAACAATTGCTAAATTTTACATAATTGTATATTAACTCTCAAAATAATTTTCCAATCAAAGTAATTTTTAACATCACGAATACCTCTATTAATAAAGATAATAATATTTTAATTTTTAAAATGAAAATAAAAATGAAAATTTACAATATATCAACACCCCAAAGCACCTCTCTCAAGACATTTGCATTAGATCATCACCCAAAAAATTTAGCAATGACCACCTAGCAGCAATGTGAGAAACCTGATAAAGATTCCAGCATTGCCATTGTCTCAAATCTGCTTTGCACTATGAATATGAAAAAAACCATTAGAAATGACTGTTTCGAACTTAAAATTTCTCGAGAAAATTTCTGGCATTAGGTTTGAGTGGTGGTTTTAGAAAATAAATGCCTAATTAATTCTCCCAGTAAAATTTTAAAGCATTTAATTCTTTAGCCAAGTCTGAAAAGTATATCATAGAAATATTTTACATTGTATTCAACACTCTAATTCTACATCTCTAACAAGAAAACCCTTGATTAAGAGATCCAAGTACAATAATCCATAAAAAAATGATTATTTCACTAAAATGATGATAAAATGTGTAGAAGATCTTTCTACAAATTTACAAATGCATGAAAAATCGTGTTCGACAAAAGTACAAGGATAAATGAGTACGCTTCGGTAGCACATGGCGTCACGCATCATGACTTCAAGTGGGTTGCATATCGATCACGCGACATGATTGACAAAGATAAATATAGATCATTTCGTCATGCGTCATGACTTAAATGTGAGTTTACACTTACCTCGTTGACCAGCGATGACTCGATTTAGGACTAATGAGGGGCCCGTCGACTATATTAACGACCATACACAGCAAGCTAAGTGCGCTCTTAGCTTCTGGATTTACACAGCAGACTAGCGTCTCCCGCATTCAGCTTAATAAGCCAGGGTGTCCTTCATTCAATCTCTGAATTTACACAGCGAGCTAGCGTATTCCTCATGCAGACTCTGGATTGAAAATTGGGTGGTTTTACCAAAAATAGGATTTAAACAAATTTTGAAAATATGTTTGGGTCAACTTGGACCAATTAAAGCTTTTTGTGCCAAACTGGGCTTATTGAAAGGAGTTTTGGGCCTAACTATGCTTGACTCAAAAAAAAATTGGGCCCAAGTGGGCCTATTGGAGATTTTTTTAAAATGAGTTCAAGTGGGCCAGACTGGGCCTAAGTGAAATTGTTTTCAGTCCAGGTGGGCCAAATAGAGGCTATGGGCCCAAATGTGGAATATTACGCCCAAGTAGGCTCATGGGGGAATTTTGGGCCAATCTAGGCTGTTTGGAGAGTTTTGAGCCTACTCTCGATTATTTAGAGAATTTTGGACTCAAATGGGTTCATTGGTAAGTTTTTGGGCTCAGTCTAGGCCATTTGAGGAATTTTGGGTTCACTTAGGCCCGCTAAAGGGTTTCCGGTCTAAATGAGCCTGCTGAACGATTTTGGGCTTAATCAGGCTTGCTGAAGAGTTTTTGGCCCAACTGGGCTTGTTAATGGTTTTTGGGCCCACTTGAGTTCGGGCCGGGGGGGAAGCTAGGCCAAAGTAAGGTTATGGCTAGAAATTACCCGCCAGGTTTTCATACATGAGATGTGTAGAATTTACACGTGTACAGATCATAATGGATCTATAAGTTCCTCCTCTATTTGAATTTGCATGTCCATAGGTCGCTACCAATTAGCAGTCCCGCGGATTACATGTATTCCCCAAATGAGGGCAAAGTGCTAGCAATAGGTCCACTACAAAAATCTCCTGCTATAGCAAGAATGGGATTTACACAGATCCATCATGATCTGATTGCTCAGACCATGAAAACTAGGTGGGGTCTGACGATTCCGTTCCAGTAGCATAGCAAGTTGGTATAGTAGCTTTATTTGGATATCGAGGTGGGGTTGAGTAAAAGCAAAAATGATTTTTGTAAAATTTTAAAAATAGGAGGAAGAATACTTAACCCCGTCACCTGAGGAGTATCTACTTAGGGAAAAGTAATTTTTAAAAAAAATAAGAGAAAAAATATTTAACCTCGTGTATCAATTCAACCCACTACTTGGGGAGTATCTACCTGGGGAAAAGTAATTTTAAAAAATAATATATTTTTTGAAAGACTTTGAGATATATATATATATATATATATATTTGAAAAATGCTCAAAGAAAGCTAAAATGAGGATGAGAACTCACGTTCTCAGTTGGGAGGAGGAGTCGGGAGAGTTTGCCTCAGGAGTATTGTTTTTTTGAATGAGAGTCCAAGACCCTTATTTATAAGCATTTTGGAGGCAATCCAGTGGGTAAAATTGAAGCTTGAGCACCACAAAACTGTCCCACGGAATCATTCCAAGGTAAGTGTTCCCATGGAACTTCATTTGCACGGAACTCAGTAAGTTCGCATGGTCTGCAACTCAAGCGACCATGTTACTGGCCACATGTCGCTCTCCATTAGGGGTGCAACTCGGGCTCATGAAACTCAGGTTTACCCCAATCCAACTCTAACCCTATTTATAAAACATCAACCCTAACCCTAACCCTATGTGTAAAACCTAAACCCTAACCCTATTTTTTGAAAATCGGGTTTGGGTTGGATTTCGGATTGGAATTTAGGTTGATAAATTTACATTTTATTTAAGAGTGATAGGTTTAAAATTTTATATGAATGTATAATAATAACAAATCATATAAGTAAACATAATAATATACAGTCAAACCACATGTTTTTAAAAATATAACAATATAAAGAAGATGAGTGATCCTGTTAGCCCGAACTCCTTCTTAGCCCACCTCAATAAACTTGTTTACAACAACTTTTTTATTTTTCTTTTCATACACTTGTTTAGCTAAGTATATTCAAAACTAAGTTTTACCATTTTTAGATATGTGTATATATTTTTTTGAAATTTTTAAACATTTGTGTATATATGTATTTAAAATATCTTTTTCTTTAAAAATTTTAAAATATATATGCACATATCAAAAAATTGTAAAACTTATTTTATACATTAAATACACTTAGATAAACAAGTGTATGAAAAAAAAATTGTTGTAAATGAGTTTTTTAAAATAGACTAAGTGGGACATTTTGCTTAGCCTGGGCTAATAGAATAATTCATTTATAAAGAATATTTTTAGAAAAAATTTAACATAAAAAAATAAATGAATAAGATTATAGAAATAAAAGATAAATATAAATATAAATAATATACTTTATTTATAATATAATTATAATATGTCAAACATGTATTTATAAATATAAATAACTAAAATACGAAAAATATAAAGAAATATTATTTAGATATTATATATAAAATATATTTTATAATACATATAAAATAGAAATCAGGTTCGAGTTCACTTGAACCCTAACCCTACCACATTTACAAATTGGGTTCAACGGTTTGGGTTCTGCGGACTCGGATTATAGAAAAGAGAGTTTTAACGAAGTTAAAAATTGAGTTTGGCGGGCCTAGTTCGGGCTCAACCCGGCAGAAGTTGCACCCCTACTCTCCATGTTAGGTGAACAGTTCCGCAGCTATGTTGGCCTGGGCAACAAGTAACTAATCTTGCAGCAATCGTTTGCTTTGGCTGTCTCCCACGAGCTAGTTTTCTATTGGTGCATTCTCCACCCTTTGGAATGTGGTTGTTATCACCATTTCTGTGGTTGGTACCAACATTCTGGATGGCAGCCATGTCACCATAGTTGCAACGTCTGATTCGGCGGCTTTTTACATCAACTTTCGCAGAACATCGTCTTCTTCAAATACGGTTGTCTCCTCCTTATAGCAACAGCACTGGGTGTTGTCGACCGTTCTCCGTAATACTTTTGCTTGCATGCATGACGGTCGTGCATCTACCTCCATTCCGTCTCTATGGAATGGGTTTTGGACTTATCATCCTCATTATCCCAGTTATGGGTTTTACTTCTAGAGGTAAAGGGAAGTGCAAAGGGAATCGGGGGCCGATAGTGAGGTGGAGCAACTACAAGGTAGCCTTTGGGAGGCGCAGTAGTAAGGCGCAGGTAAAGGGTGATGGCTGCTGCTGAAACCTCGAATCTCCTGCTCCAGGGACTCCTTAATAGAATCTAACTGAAGTTTTATTTAGTTATTGAAAATCTACAGAGAAGATGTGAATTTCCGATGATATTAATCGATCGGATATCCTTCTTTACATGAACAGCGAGAAGAAAAAGAAAGAATACAATAGTATTTTGAATCTCCAATGCCCAAATCTCTCGCTCTCTCCTTTATTTATACTGTGCTGGTCGGCCGCTGCCTCCCGCCATGCTACTCGTCCTCCTGCTCTTACTGCACGGGCCTTCTCGTCAAGTGCCTATGCACGAGTTCTGGGCTCCACCTAGCCCTAGGCCTCGAGGACTCCCTGGGCCTTAATAGTGAAGAGCACCTCAGTGACCTTGAGCATGGATCGGAGATTGAGATTCACCCTGATCTGCTTAGGATCCATCCTGATGTGTTGGAAACAATTATTGAAATCAAATGCAAAATATCCAAAGCATGTGTTTTGATGATTAAAAACACAATTTGAGTAAGTTTTAGCTACTCAAATTTACGTATGTTTTAGCTACACAATTGTTTAAGGATATAAAAATGAAAATTATAAAGTATGACAGGCCAAGTCGATTCTCAAGTCGACTCAGACATTGACTTGGGCGAAGTCGCAGACCAAGTCGACTCCAACAGCGACTTCAAAGCCTCTTTTTTGTCCAGCGTTGAAATTGGGGACCAAGAGTTGCCGAAGTCGAACATGAAGTCGATTTCATATGCGACTTGGGCGAAATCGCGGGCCAAGTCGACTCCAGCATCGACTTCATATTGGCAATGCAAAATTTCAAGAGCTAAGTCGAAAGCCAAGTGGACTTGAGGCAAGACTTGAGTCAAGTTGAAGGCCAAGTCGACTCAAACACTCGACTTGGAACAAATGAAAATTAAACCAAGTCCAAAGCAAGAAAAGTTGCATGTATTCATCATGGAGGATCAAGATCACATACATGGACTTCTTTCATGCACTATTCAAGCACTCGAGATTCAAGACACGGAGCGTAAAAGCAAAGATGAATATACTAAGTATCAATTAATAAAAATATTTGGTAGAACAACTAATATAAAGAAGCTCAAGCAAGTAAAAGACATTTCGAAAGAGTTTTTAAGTTCACTTGGCAAGTTAAGAAGGTCAAGTCGCAAACGAAGTCGACTCCAGCATCGACTTGGGTCAAGTCCCAAACCAAGTCAACCTAAAAGATAGACTTGAGAACTGGAAGAATCTGAAGTCGCACCTGAAGTCGACTCCATATGCGACTTGGGTCAAGTCCAAGGCCAAGTCGACCCAAGGAAAAACTTGAACAGCTTGAGCACAGCCGAAGTCGCACCCGAAGTCGACTCCACCTGCGACTTGAGGACATAACATTCGAATTTTTGAACGTTGGTGCATTTATTACGCGTCAACCAACTTCATAACGTTCAAAATTCTCCCTCCTCTATATATAGACACTCAAGCAAACGTGAAAACATACAAGATAGAGCTGAAAAAGAGAAAAGAAGTGCTTCTAAGACTTACATTCCACTTTTTTCTACATTTGAGTGATCTATACATGTTTAAAGGAAGAACAAGCTTCAAAGTTGTTGTTTGCTTCAACGCAGAACTATTCGTCGCTTCTACAAATTCTTCCTTGAGCTAAAACTTGCTACACAAATCTATAAAGTGTAGATTTCCTTCATTTCATCTTGTTATATTGATTTTTGGTGCTTGGTTTGAGTTTAGTATTTCAAACCAAGTTATAGCAAAGTAAGGTTATGATTTGAGTAGAACTAGTCACCCACTTGTACTGCTTATTGTATAAGCCCCCTAGAGCTAGAATCTAGAAGAGAGCGGAGACTCTAGTTGTATTCGCGGACTACATAGTGGAACCTAAGTCACAAGGGGTGTGAGCTTGGAAGAGTGGAGTAGAGAAGGTTGCCCGAACCTCATTAAAGTATGATGTTGAGAGGAGATTAAAATACAAAATGAGCTAACACCTTCCAATATTTAAGAGTGTTGAAACCATTTAAATAATTATAGAAGCTTTAAAGTATTACTACTTCAAGTGAGCTTACAAGATCATCTTCTTCACACATCAGGGAGCAACTGGAACAAATTGATTATACATTGTAAGTGAAAATTTCTTTTTTCATTTATTTTATTTTAGATTATTGGCTTGGATTGGTGTTGGAGACCAAATTCAAGAAGAAGCAAAATAGGGGCTTGATTTGAGTTTGTCTCAGTAAGATGTTTTGCTTAATTAGTTTGAGTTTATCTTACCAACAGATTAAACTTGGTTAGTTGGAATTGGTCTCACCAATAAGTCATTATTATATATAGCCGTAAAGCTAGAATCTAAAAGAGAACAAGTGCTTTAAATTGTATTGAATATATAATAATGGAACCTAAGACACAAGAGGTATATGCCTGAAAAATTGGAACAGGGAAGGTTCCCCAAACCACTATGTATTGTTGTCTCTTGTGTTGCTAAATTGCTTGCATTTTTGTATTCTATTGGCATCCTCTCATTTGATCTCTTAGCATGTTCATTGTAGGGATTTGCAATTAAGTACCAACGAATTTTTAATAACTCAATTCACTCATCCCCTCTTGGGTAAAAACCATATATTTGGGACCAACAAAAGCTTTTGTGTCTCCTATTGGAAGAGCGTTAGTCTCCATCCTTCATGATGTAGGAAATATAGAAGATCAAAATTTTAAGGTGAATTGGGCATGAATTATAACAAAAAAGAGATATTATAAAAAGAAATCATCAAAAAAATTTATTTACCCAAACTACAAAAAACTAGGTTGCCAATTTTCAAAATTATAGTATCTGTTTTGCGAAAAGCACAGGGTTTTTTGCAAATCTAACCCTCTAACTTTGCTACTATGCATATTCACTTCTAAGTTTAAGTATTTGCAAATTTAACACATTAATTTTGGGACTTTTGCAAATGTAACCTTCCGGAGATATGCTGGCACGTGTTGTGATGTAGAGGTATATGAACATTTTTAAAATACCCTTGCTACCCTTGACCTATCTTAATAAACAACTTGTCCTCTCTCCCACAAGGACTAAAAGAAAACTCAGCAATTGCAACAAGCATTTTCATTGCAAATGACGAAAAATTGTTGCAATAAGATCAATTGCAATGAAAACTGTTTGTTACACATTTGTTCCAACATGGTTGTTGCTATTGATATTTAGGGAAAAAATGAGTTCCGATGCAATTGATATTAGCAACAAAAAATTGCAATCTCATAAGCTTGAGATTGAAATGAATTGTTTCGTCGCAAATTCCATACCACTAGCAACGAAAAATTACGTTCCAATTGGTTTGAATTCGCAATAACTTTTTTCTTGCAGTTACATAATATTAGTGACAAAAAATTTTGTTGCAACTTTGCAACAAAATTAGGAGTGCAATCCTATGCACCCGGGTGTACTACACCTATTTTTTTATGTTTTTTGAAATTTTTTTTACACAACGGTTAATCTAGGTTTATTTAACATATGTATCAATTTTTACTATTTTTGGAGATTTTTAGATATTTTTTTTAGATTTTTAAAAATCAGTGGCATTTTCAGTAATTTTAAATTACTGAAAATGCCACTGATTTTTAAAAATCTAAAAGTCTCCAAAAATAGTAAAAATTGATACATACGTTAAATAAACCTATATTAATAGCTTCATGAAAAAAATTTCAAAAACAAATAAAAAAAATAAGTGTAGTACACCCGGGTGCATTGAGGCTCAATGCACCCGGGTGCATAGGATTGCACTCCACAAAATTAACGGTGGTTAATATCTTTTGGTGGCTGAATTTGCAACAAAATTCATTGCAATTACTTCACATTAGCAACAAAAATTTTCATTGCAACTTGTAAATTAACCAATATTAAATACATTACTAATGAATACATTCATTGTAATAAATCATATACTTCATTGCGACTGCCTTTTTTAATTCATTGAAAATAAATAATGCTTTAATTATTTCCTTTTTAGAACCACATAAATATTATATTTAATATTGTTTCTATGTCTACAATAGTGCACTTATATGGCAAATAACATGTTAACAAAAAATAAACAAAGTATATTCATATACTTACAATGTTGTCCAAGTTCAAATAACACATCTTCAATTTAGAGTGTACAACTTAAGTCAATAAAAAAATACAAGGCCAAAATGATTTCTACCTAATATAATAAGCTCAATTTTCTAAACATCTCACTGTAACATACAAAAACTTATATCCAAACATTCCCTTCTTATACTTCATAATCTTCCAAGTAGCCATTGATGGAAATATTAAAGTGATACCCTAAAATACATAGCCAAGTGCAACAATCATGGACAGAATAAGAGGTCCACAAATTTAGCAACAATGTAAGTTTTAATAACACATGAAATATGATAGTTTTGCTTATAGAAGGAGCTCTGATAAATTAGAACTTACCAACAAACAATATCCCATACCCATAAACCATGTAGTCTTGCTATAGTGATATTTCCTCTCTCAACCAAATCTCCTAAAATATTATTTCACATCTCAAACTAAGAAATTCCTCAAGCTATGTGGAGTTTGGATTTTCAGGTCCTAGAAGATTAAAAACTGGCATTTAGTTAGCGACTGTAACAACTTATTTGCTAAACAGATGAATTTGTAGCGACTTCTCTATGAGTCACTACTTCCTTTCTAAAGACCAAGATTGTTTTCCATGCAAGAACTAGCAGGGTAAAGAGAAATAGAAAACTTAGATTTGAATGCACATCTCCAAGGAAATTTCATTCCAGAGCAGTCTCGTATAGTCCTAAACCACCATTATTCATGTAGAATGCTTTCAGTGCAACAGGAGCACTCATTGAAAAAGACTTCAGTCCAACTTCAAGATATTTGATGAAAAGGCTAACTAATTGAGAGGATCTCAACTATAGCCAATCTCTAAGGTCCCAACTAAAAATGTTCATTAAAGAAAATACATATCATAATTAAGAACTAAATTTATTAATAAACAATCAATTCTCCATTGCAAGATATACACCTAGTGAGTTCATGTTAAGAATCTGTCTCTTAAGAAATTGAACATGCAATAAGAGAATGGACATAAGAACCTACATGGCATTCATTAGATCCCTAAATATGAAATATAAGTATATAAAACCTATAGTGAGCTCGCAAGTATTTAAAACTAATTAACAAGTAGATTGTTGCCCTAATCAGTTCTCACCTCTAAAAATTCATTGAAATATATATACCTAAGAAAACATGAAGGGTGGCAAGTCGAACATCCATATGAGAGCTTAAAACATAAAACTAAGCTAATAGAATTGTCATTTAACCCAATTGAAAGTATAAACAATAGTTGTTAAATAAATTGCAAGAAAATTCGATGATTCTAACCATACAATCAATGCTTTATAAAGGAGAGATTACCACTAAAAAAATGGATTGAAAGGATATGTGCACGTTTTTTTATAGATGAATCAAAACAAAGCTATTGATGTTCCGATGTGTTTTGATAACATGAACCATCATGATGATACTTTCTAATACTTACTTGCAAGAGATGGAAGAAATCTTCACATGATAGCACTTTGTTCTACAATGTTCAAGGTCCTCTCTAAAGATCTAATTAATGTAATGACATCCGTAATAAAAAGTAACTATTAACTAACAACGATCATATGCTTTTCTTACCTTATTTGCTTAAATCTTCCACTACACCAGCACTTTAGGCGAACATTCCCCATTATCGATTGCATTTGCAAGAGGCTAAGCTGCAACATGTAAGATGTTTGAAAAGATCAAATAGGATATCAGCAATTGATGCGTTTGATACAATGGAGGTTGTATTAGAAGGCATCAGTGGTGAAATTGAGCTAAAAGATGTATACTTAAGATCTCAAGTGTGACTTGAAACCCATAGCATTTAAGCTAATGACCAAAATGTACATGAAGCCCATAGCATTAACAGGTCCTTAGTTATATTCTTGCAATTTAATAGACAAAAATACAAAAATTTTCAGTATCAGTCGGCCAGCTCTTAAATTCAGCATTAGAATAGACGTCATTCCTAAACTGGAATATGATATGACTTAGCTAGAATTAACGCAATTCCAAATGATATTAAGTACAAAAACTAGAAGAAACTGGAAAGAAATTATTGAAACGAAAATTGACCCAAATGGATTATCTCTAAAGCTTATCTCTAAAGCAACATTGATAGTAACAAGAAAGTACGTTGCAGTAAAAATAATTAAAATTTTAAAAACAGGGTATGGTGGGCTATTGCCATAATGAACCCAAGCCAAGATGAAGAAGAAAAACAACGAAGAAAAAAATATACTTGTTTGCTCTTCTCCTCACTTTACTTTTTGTTTTTCTCTACAGATTGCAATGAGTGAGGGCAAATGAGGCAGCTCGCTGTTATTAAAATTGAGAGAAGATGAAGTTCTGGCCAAAATTGTAAAGGGAGAAAATCATGAGTTGGAGTGCGGCTAGTGTACGGAGATGAAAATGTCAAGCAAGAGAACAGATGAAAGGAGGTGGTGGTGTGAAGTTCTAGGGATTTAGACAAATAGGAAAATATATTAGTTGGGAGATGGCATAAATCAATGATGGGTTTCTTTTACCACAGCAATGGCGGCTTATCAGTGGTAATACTCAAAGATGAAGAGGAAGCCGGCGTTGGGGAAGATGGCAGAGCATGGATGGGAAGCAGCACAACGTCTATTGAAGACAAGCAGCAGGTTATTTTTCTGAGATTTTAGCTTATTAAGAGGGGACTGGGGGTGGAATTGATATATTTACTACCATTCAAATAATATTTTGAACAGACACGGGTGTCTTTGACCAGGAGTGCAACTCGGGCTAATGAATTTCAGGTTTATCTCCATCCTAACCCTAACCCTACTTATAAAACATCCACCTTAACCCTAATTCTATGTGTAAAACCTATACTTTAACCCTATTTTTGAAAACCAAGTTCAGGTTAAATTTCAGGTTGGAATTTAGGTTGATAAATTTACATTTTATTTAAGAGTGATAGGTTTAAAATTTTATATGAATATACAATAATAACAAATTATGGGTGTGTTTGGTAATGAATAAAACTTTTGATAAAAAAATTTTAAGAGTAAAAGTTGTCAAATGATGTGATATGATAGGGGTAACGATGAGTAGTAAAGAGGATAAAGTTAAAATAGATAGGTTAGTTGTGTAGAAAGTTGTGTAGAAATGATTAAAAAGTAGGGTAGTTGTATAGGAAAATGTGAAAAAATAATTAAAAAATATGATAGTTGTAGAGAATGAAAAGTTTTAAATTAAAAATTTTTAACTTGACATGTTTTATTAATTGCCAAATACACCCTATATAAGTAAACATAATAATATATGTTCAAACCACATATTTTAAAAAATAATAATAATATAAAGAAGATGAGTGATCATGTTAGCCTAGTCTAAGCAAATGTCACACTTAGCCTACTTCAAAAAACTCATTTATAATAAAAAATTTTATTTTTTCTTCAAATACTTATTTATCTAAGTATATTTAACATATAAACTAAGTTTTACCATTTTTGAATATGCGTATATTTTTTTTTGAGATTTTTAAACATTTGTATATATAAACATATCCAAAAATTGTAAAACTTGTTTTATACCTTAAATATACTTAGATAAATAAGTGTTTGAAGAAAAAATAAAAAATTATTATAAATAAGTTTTTTAAAGTAGGCTAAGTGGGGCATATGTTTAACCCGGGCTAATAAATCATTCATCTTCAAAGAATATCTTTATAAAAATTTAACATAAAAAAAAAAGATAAATGAAAAAGATTATAGAAACAAAAGATAAATATAAATGAAAATAATATACTTTATTTATAATATAATTACAATATGTCAAATATGTATTTATAAATATAAATAACATAAAATACAAAAAAAATATAAAGAAATATTATTTAGATATTATATATAAAATATATTTTATAATACATATAAAATAGAAATCGGGCTCAAGTTCAGATTCACTCGAACCCTAACCCTATCACATTTACAAATTGGGTTCACTGGATTTGGATTCTTCGAGCTCGAGTCGTAGAAAAGCGAGTTCTAACACCGTCAAAAATCGGGTTCGGGCTCAACCCGGCCCAAGTTGCACCCCTACTGTTTGTTTGGGGCAAAAAAATATCAATTAAAACTTTTTACTCTCCGTAACTACTCTATTTTTTAATTATTTTTTCACATTTTTCTATATAATTTACCAAACTTTTCAATCACACAACTACTCATACAACTAACCTATCTATTTTAACTTTATTTTCTTCATTCCTTATCATTATCAAAAGTTTTACTTCCAACCAAACACACCCTTTGACCCTTGGTGAAATTTTGTAAGCTGCGAGGATATATTTGAAAGTTGAGAATGAAATGTGAATTTTCAGAAGAGGGAAATTTGGGAGCGTCATTTATAACTATGAAATTTGGATGTGTGAACTAAATTCAACTTTTTAGAAAAATGAAACTTTGCCCACTTTACTATGTTCTCGATTTTGTATTTCCTCACTGCACACACTGCACACGTGAAACAAGAGGTAACTTATCCATTGGGTACTCATAATAATTTTATTTTTTACAAAAACATGTTCTCTTTTGAAAATTTACTAATATTTTAAATTTTCTTAATTAATTTAAATTTTGAAAAACTAGAAAAGAATATCTCAAGGCAGATCTAATCTATAAAAACAAATATAATGTAAGTAATATAATTCATTATCAAATTTGAATTGGTTTATTTTAGCATCCCATTAGTTACGTGTAGAAGTATTTGAGTAGAAGTTGAATTCTATTTAAATAACAATTCTAATGCAATTCATGCATAAAGTTTCAGTAGCATTATGTCAAATAAATATATCATTAGATACATTGTTAGATTTACATCTGCTGAGCATGAATTAGGAAAAAATGTATATGAAATAATTTGAGTTGGAAGATAAAAATAAAAAGTTACACATAAAATTTCTTTATTTTTATTATTAGAAATGTATCAATTGAGTCATGTTTCAATATAGCATATGCATATTGAGTCTCAATATACACAGTTGCATGAACTATAATATTTTTAAAAAATATATTTAGCAAAAATATGTGGGCGTAAAATCGACAAATGTGGGAGGAGCATTTTTATTTAGAAAATTCAAAAAGTTAAAATATTCAAAAATGAGATATTATATATAAATACATACTTAGGCCTATATATGCTGAATAATAATAAAAATAAAGAATCATGGTTCATGTAACCTCCATGTACATGTTTGTATTGAATCATAATTTTTATGAAATTTAGTAGATAAAAGGGTATTATAAAAAATTTAAGAATATAAATTGCAACCGTACCCATCAATTGCAACGACAAATTTTTAGTTGCAAATTTTCACTGCACTTGTACTTAATAGCAACCCAATTTTGCAATGAGGTATCATTGGTTTCTATTTATAGATAAAATCACAAAAATAGGAATGATATCTCATCTCATTGCAATTGGTCTCATTAATTGCAATAAAAAATTTATTTGTTGCAATTTTTTGTTGCAACTGCCAGGGTGTGTTGTTGTGAAGAAACATTACGGTTTCTTTTTTTATCCATTCTGCTTAGCAAATTTATCTTTGCAAGGACTACATTAGCAGGTTAAGTTTTGAGATTAATTTATTTTAGCCTAGGTATTGCATTTGAATTTTTTGAGGGTTCTCTTAAAGCTTCAATTTTGGTATTATTATGTGATTTTTTTAGGATTTCATTTCATTTTTTATAATTGTTGTTTTGATTTGGATTTTTCATCTCTTATCTTTTCCATACATGAATAGTGAAATTTTTATTTTTTAATTAGCACATATTTACAACTCATTTGAAAGTATATATTTTCATTTTGACTCAATGGATTTTAACCCAACAGTTGTGTTCGGCATTTGGTGTAAAACTTTTTAAAATGACAGAAGTGATGTGATATGATAGTGTAACATACCGGTTCGGAAAAATGATCCCGGGCCGTGTGTTAAATGCAATTTCTCAAGATCAATCACACATTTATGGCGAAATTAATCATTATAATTTTATAAAAAAATTCAAAATTCCACTAGCACTAGTTATGTTCCCATTATTACATCAAGACACAAAGAAAAAGAAATTTTACAAGTCTCATTCTCAATACATGTCTTTGAAATAAATAAATAAAATTAAATATCCTTGAAAATATTCACGTAAATCCAAAACGCTAGTGTCCCACTTGATTTAGTACACCTGTAAAAATAATGGGTTAGTCTCAACATGACTAGCAAGTAGAAAATTATTTGAAAATGGATAATGGCCCAAATAAAACTTAATTAAATGATAAAATAATCATTTAATTTAATATTTTAAAAATTAGGCCTCAAATGCAAAATCAAACTCTTCCATTGAGTCCAGAAGCATCAAAAATATAGAAATGGACTATTTGATTATTCAAATCGGAGTTCAAATGAATAAATCATAACAAAATTGAATGAACAGCCCATATTAATCCATATCATCATGGCTTTTACTGCAGGTAGGTCCCACCTAGACCTCTCTCACTTAGCCCTTATTGCTGTAACAGGCTGGACGTCCATTTCCAAAACACAAGATCATCATAAGCATAATATATATATATATATATATATTAAATGCATTAAAAAAATAAAAGCAACGAAAAACATTTTCGTTGCAAATACAAGGTAAATGTCCTTGCCGCAAACCTCCTGGCCGAATTTACTTCTAACGAATCCCTCGCAGACCAAAATTCTTCCATTACGTAATTTTATTCCAGGACGTCCGATGACTTTGGGATTTGGGCTATGTAATTAAATTTTCCACAGATTAATATCATGTATAAACATCATTACATTAACCCACATCATTAATATATAATTTTAATATCCATATATTTATAACATATCAATGCATTTATATAAAAATAAAATGCATAGTAAAATTCAAAAATCTCCATACGTATACTTTTAAGCATAAAATTCAACATATTTATCTGTAAAATTTTATATCCTAAAAACTTAGGATTATAAAATTTAATCATATCAATAGAGCTTAAAATCATACAATGTAATGCCTTACACATAACAATTATATAAAAATACTAACACACAAATTATATAATTATCGAACTAAAATCAATTTCCAAATAAAATCTCACTTGCCTCACGTAGCTTTCTATCCTTCCACAATTCTATCTCCCAACCTTTCTTACGGAGGATGCCTCTCTGCACCCACTCCCCAAACACCTTTTTATAAGAGGGTTCTTGTAGGTTTCCTAAAATTTTAGGAAATGTATAAAAGATAAAATTATCACTTTAACTTAAATTCCAATTAAACTAAATCTTATCTCATCTAAATCTTATCTTATCTTATCTTATTTTATCTTATCCTTTGGGGCCCACATGTTTAGGGAGGCAAAAGTGCAAAATTAATTTTTTTTCAATATTTTACATTCTCCCCACCTTATAAAGTTTCGTCCTCGAAACTTACAATAATCATGATAGATTTTGGAACAATTCGGGGCAGATTCTACAAATATCGTCCTCTAGCTCCCGTGTTGCTTCCCGCTCACCGTGGTTGCTGCATTGCACTAGAACATGCCGAATTGTCCTCCTCTTTAACTGCTTTTCGCGACTATCCAAGATTCGAATAGGACGTTCCGGATGAGTTAAATCTTCCTCGATCTCATATTGTTCGGTTGACAAAATATGCGTCGAATCGGCTACATACTTTCTTAACTGTGAGATATGGAAGACAATATGAACACTTGCTAGCGAAGGAGGCAATGCTAGCCAATAGGCAACATTGCCTATAATTTACAATATCCCAAAAGGTCGACATATCGAGGAGATAATTGCATTTCACTCTGAAACGAGTCACACCTTTGGTGGGAGAGACTTTTAAGAAGACTAACTCACCTACTGTAAATTGTAGGTCTCTTCGTCTGCCATCAGCATACTTTTTTAATGATCTTGAGCTGCTTCCAACCGTCGTCTAATAATTCGAACCACATCAGCAGCTTGCTGAACCAAGGCTGGAGCTAAAAGTTGTCGCCTACCAATTTCTTCCCAATAGACAGGCATTCGACACCTTTTTCCATACAGAGCTTCAAACGGAGCCATTCCAATACTAGCCTGATAACTATTGTTATAGGCAAATTCAACCAAAGACAAATGCTCATCCCATGAACCAGGAAAATCTAAGGCACAAGCTCTCAATAAATCTTCTAAAATTTGAATAGTTCTTTCAGACTGACCATCCGTCTGCGGGTGAATACACAGTGCTCAATCGCAACTCTGTTCCCATACATTTTTGTAATTTTTGCCAGAAATCAGAAATAAACCGTCGATCTCTGTCTGACACAATGGAAACAAGGATACCATGTAAACGAACAATCTCCCGCAGGTACAAGTCTATCATTTGATCCATTATAAAGGTCATGCGATAGGGCAAGAAGTGAGCAGATTTAGTAAGTCTATCCACCACCACCCATACAGCATCACAACGAGCTTGCGTCCTAGAGAGAGCCGTCACAAAGTCCATGGTAATATGCTCCCATTTCCACTCGGTATTTCTAAAGGTTACAACAATCCAGCTTGTCTTTTTCGTTCAACTTTGACCTGTTGACATACTAGCACTGAGACACAAATTTGGCACACTCAACACGCAGCCTTTTCCACTAGAAATTTTGTCTCAAATCTTTGTACATCTTGGTACTACCAGGGTGCACAGAAAATTTAGACTGATGGGTTTCCTCTAAAATTTCTCGTCGTAGCTTGTCATCTCTGGGCACAACTAACCTTCCCCGGAAAAGTAGTGTGTCATCAGGACTGCAACCGAAATCCGAGGGATCTCCATTCTTCAACTTTTCTAAAACACGAAGAATAAGTTTATCTTGTTTCTGAGCTTGCTTTATTTGATCAATCAGTGTTGACTGAATTTGTAAAGCACTTATTCTTCGAATTTCTCGTGGAGTTACCACTTCTAATTGCAATGATTGAATTTCTCTTATTAAAGACAATTGTTGAGTAATCCAAACTGCAGTACAGAATTTACGACTTAGAGCATCAGCTACTACATTTGCCTTACCGGGGTGATATTGAATACTAATGTCATAGTCTTTTAGTAACTCCAACCATCTTCTCTGTCGAAAGTTTAACTCTTTTTGAGAGAAAATATACTTCAGACTCTTGTGGTCTGTAAAAATTTCTGTTTTCTCCCCATACAAGTAGTGGCGCCATATTTTTAAAGCAAACACCACTGCGGCTAATTCCAGGTCATGGGTAGGGTAATTTTGTTCATAGGGTCTTGACTGTCTAGATGCATAGGCAATTACCCTACCTTGCTGCATGAGTGCACAACCGAGGCCTTTTCTAGATGCATCATTGTACACCACATAGTTTTCGCCAGTGATCGGTAAGGCTAAAATCGGCGCTGAAGTTAAGCGACTCTTCAATTCTTTGAAACTTTTTTCACAAGCATCTGACCAGATAAATTTAGTATTCTTGTTGGTTAACCTGGTAAGTGGTACTGTTATAATTGAGAAATTTTCCACGAATTTTCGATAATACCCTGCCATACCCAGAAAACTTCTAACCTCAGTTACAGTAGTCGGTCTACCCCAATTGGTTATAGCTTCTATCTTCTTTGGGTCTACTGATATACCATCATTGCTAACCACATGACCTAAGAAGGTCACACTATCCATCCAAAACTCACATTTCTTGAGTTTGGCATACAACTTATGTTCTCTTAGGGTCTGTAGTGCTTCTCTTAAATGGCCAACATGTTCTGCCTCTCCTCTGGAATACACTAGAATATCATCAATAAATACCATAACACACTTATCTAAGAACTGTCGAAATACCCTATTCATAAGGTCTATAAATGCGGCTGGGGTATTAGTTACTCCGAATGGCATCACTAAAAATTCATAATGACCATACCGGGTTCTAAAAGCTGTCTTAGGTATATCTTCGGCTCGAACTTTTAACTGGTGATATCCTGACCGTAGATCTATTTTGGAGAAGACCAATGCACCTTGCAGTTGATTAAAGAGATCATCAACTCAGGGAAGTGGATATTTGTTCTTGATTGTTATCTTATTCAGCTCTCTGTAATTGATGCACAGCCTCATACTGCCATCTTTCTTCTTTACAAAAAGCACTGGTGGTCCCTAAGGTGACTTACTAGGTTGAATAAACCCTAAATTGAGAAGCTCTTGCAATTATATTTTTCATTCTTTCAACTCTGCAGGAGTCATTCGATAAGGAGATTTTGAAATTGGAGTAGTACCAGGCATCAATTCTATGATGAAATCAATTTCTCTTTCTGGGGGTACTCCCGACAACTCTTTTGGAAACACATCCGGAAATTCGTGAACAACCGGAATGTCTTCCAACTTAAGCTCTTTTTCTTCTATTGCTAGAACTGAAATAAGACATCCTTGCCAACCCTTCTTAAGAAGTTTTCTAGCTTGAAAAGCTGATATGAGGTGGGGTACTACCAATTGACCTCCCTTGAAATCAATACTTTGTTTATCGGATCCTCTTAAGCTGACACGACGCTCACGAGGGTAAATTCCATATACCCACTTAGCTAATCAATTCATTCCCAAAATAACATCTAGATCTTTCATAGGTATAATTAAAAGATCTACTAGGATGGATAAACTTTCGATCTCTAGGGTACAAGTCATACAAGCATGTCTGACCAATAAACTACCCCTAATAGGTGATGTGATCCGGACATCCCAAGTCAACTCAGTGACTTCTAACTTATGCTCTCGCACAAACTCTTCGGATATAAAAGAGCTATCCGCACCTGTGTCAAATAATTCTCAAACAAAAATACCACAGAGACGAATAATACCTGCCACTGTCTCCGCCAGTGCTTGGGTTTGCTCGGGTGTTAGGGCACAGACTTGTGCTTGAGCTAGTAAAACTAGCTGTCGTCCACCACCACCTTGGTATTGTTGTCCTGCTGGTCTACCAACTGGATGATTTTGCCCCTGTTGTTGTTGTTGTCCGACATTTCTGGCTGTTGGACAATCCTTAATGATGTGACCAGGCTGTCCATAGTTGTAGCACATAAAGTCCACGACACAATTTGATGGTCGATGACCAGTCTTTCCGCACTTGAAATATTTGCAAAGTCCGGTATGAAACTTTCCACATCTGTTGCACTTGGGGACTTTTTTCTTCTTTTGAAATCCTACATTCTTTGCACTTCCCTCGACTCTAGTTTGCTTCGAACAAGACTGTCCGATCTGCTTCTTTCCCGAATGATCTTTTACTGGTGATCGTTCCCTTTTCAGGTAACGCCGATCAAGTTTAGTGGTATCACTCTCAACTAAGAGAGCATTATCGACTGCATCACCATGGGTTTTATTGCGGCAAAGTATTACTCGACCGCGTATACCCTCAGCAAGATCATCCTCAAACTTGCGGATCCAACTATATTCTTCCCATTCTGAGCTTGGAGCAAACCGAAGCAAAGAGTTGAACTTTGTTTCATACTCGACCACCGTCATAGTGTCTTGCTTCAATTCAGCAAACTCTCGGGCCTTCGAAATTCTAACAGAAGATGGAAAGAACTTGGCGAAAAAGAATTCCTTAAATTATCCCAAGTTATATTTTCTTTTCTACTATTGAAGACACGTTGCTGTGTCTTCCACCATCGATAGGCCTCTCCACTGAGTTTGAACGGAGCAAATAAAACTTTTTGTCGGTCGTTACAACCCAGAAAGTCAAAAATCTTTTCCATCGCCTCGATCCAATGCTCGGCAGCTAAACAATCACCACCGGCAAAGGATGGGAGTTTTCGACGATGGAATGCATCAGCATCTCGCCGATCCATTTCTCGTTGTTCGAGACAACCCGTGGTTGCAATACTCAAACTTTCTACAACTGTTCCTTGAGCTTTATCACTAACTCCTCTGTTTGCCTGGTTCGAGACCTCCCTTTCTTCCTGCCTACCAAATTCTGATTTTTCTTCTAAAACCCAAGCATCAGGGTTTTGATCTGGCCCTTCTCTCTGACTCCCATGCATACTAGCAGTTGACTGATGTTCATCATGCCCGTAGTGACGGTGCTCTTGGTTTCTTAGCACTGCTGATGATTACTGTTGAACAATCTATTCTAGCTATGCTTGCATCCGTTCCCACTGACGAAAAGCCTCTGTCTGAAACACTGCAAAGGTTTGCTCTTGTTCATTCAGACGCTGCTCAAGCATGTTAGTTCTGGTTGGAGATTCAACTAGAGTTTTATCCTTCCTTCTACTGGGCCTTTTTCTAGGCTCAGCTTCTGGTTGGTCCTTAGCCTGCTTCTTTCGCAGCTTTTTACTAGGATATTGCTCTGGGTGACCAGTTTGGGCATTCAGATCATCGAAATTACTTTCCATTCTGGCATATAAGAGAAATATGGTCTTAATAAATATTCTTAAGCAAATAGGAACAATCGTAACTTTTATTTTTTAAAAAAATATATTACAACCTAATTTGCATATTTGCTAAAAGGACAATTTTCCTTGAGGTGATCAGAGGAATGACACAGGAAACAAACTCAGCTACCATATGGACATGCCTTAGTTGTATGTCCATTGGTACCACAAAAATAACACACCAACTCAGTTATAATTAGTCGTTGGTTATAAAAATTCCTTAATTCCTTCCTGGTGTAGGCTTCCTTAGACTCGACTCTAGTCTGCACGTCTTGACCCTGTGGCCGCATTGAGGGTAACTTGTGAGTAGCCTGAGATGGTACTTCTTGGGTCTCTACCTCAGTATAGACAGGATCTGGGCTGGGTCCTTGAACAGGGGAAACTTCCTTCTGTAGCTCTGGACTAGGTTCAACCGTTACCTTTGGCTTGGGTATAGCAAGGAACTCACTCATAGCCTTAGGTATATCAGTAGCCTTAGGTATATCCACCACTTTGGGCACATCCACAGCCTTGGGTACATTAGCAGCTTCAAACTCATCCATAGATTTGGGCACATCCTTAGCTTTGGGTACATTAGTGGCTTTGAACTCATCCAAGACATTGGGTATATCAGCAGTTTTGGACTCATCCAGGGCTTTGGGTACGTTAATAGGTGATATCTTAGGCTTTGAAACAGCAACCTTAGTCCGTATAGAAGGTTTCCTTAAAGTTGAAGGATCATCCTGTTTTAGGGTTCCAGTCATTCGAGGTAGGGGCACAGCCTTCTTAGACGTAGGTACATCCTGAGTTTCAGCTTTTCTTTTCTTAAGCTTCTCATCTTCTATCGGTTTTTGGGTATGTAGTCTTTTACTTTTATCAGCCAGAGTTTCATTATCTAGATCAATTTCTGGGTTAGTCATTAATTGGGTCACTGGTTTCTTACCCTTCTCCCTGTTTAGATTTCTAACCCGAGGTTTAACAGGTATAGGTGGGGTGGCAGCATCCACAACCTCTAGAATCCTATCCAGCTTTTTATTTAGGGCTTGGTACTGTAAATAAGATTCTTTTCTCCAGGTTAGAACCTGTTTTTCTAGGGCACTTAACCTTTCATGGGTAGTAGGGAGAGTCTTTCCTTGGATTTTAGGAGTAGGGTATACCGATGCACCCGAACTGACCATTTTCTGGACTCAAAAAGAAAACACAGGGTTAGATTTGTAAATCCATTTCAAAATTCTTTTTTTAAAAAAAAAATTATTATAATAATTAATAAGCCATATTTTATATGTGTGACTGCTCTGATACCATCTGTAACATACCGATCCGGAAAAGTGATCCCGGGCCGTGTGTTAAATGCAATTTCCCAAGATCAATCACACATTTATGGCGAAATTAATCATTATAATTTCATAAAAAAATTCAAACTTCCACTTGCACTAGTCATGTTCCCATTATTACATCAAGACACAAAGAAAAAGAAATTTTACAAATCTCATTCTCAATACATGCCTTTGAAATAAATAAATAAAATTAAATATCCTTGAAAATCTTCACGTAAATCCAAAACGCTAGTGTCCCACTTAATTTGGTGCACCTGTAAAAATAATGGGTTACTCTCAACATGACTAGCAAGTAGAAAATTATTTAAAAATGGATAATGGCCCAAATAAAACTTAATTAAATGATAAAATAATCATTTAATTTAATATTTTAAAAATTAGGCCTCAAATGCAAAATCAAACCCTTCCATTGAGTCCAGAAGCATCAAAAATATAGAAATGGACTATTTGATTATTCAAATCGGAGTTCAAATGAATAAATCATAACAAAATGGAATGAACGGCTCATATTAATCTACATCATCATGGCCTTTACTGCAGGTAGGTCCCACCTAAACCTCTCTCACTTAGCCCTTATTGATGGAACAGGCTAGACGTCCATTTTCAAAACACAAGAACATCATAAGCATAATATATATATATGAGATATATTCAGGTGCAGCAACGCTGCACCCGAATTCCCGTGCAGGCGCGCTGCCCGTTTAATCCATCCCATTGGAGTTGGCACATCAAATCCTGGCCGTTCTCATCCTCCTGCGAGTAGGCCGCAGGTATTTAGCGTGCTGAGTATGCGTGTATGGTAGGGAGGCAGCTGCAGCTACGGTTTTCGAGACCGAGCAGTTTTCAATGTAGGAGAAGACGTGCTCGAGACGTGCTCGAGACGTGTGCCTGTGCTGGATTCGGCTGGTTTCGGCTGGATTCGAGGGAGAATGAACGGCGCAGTAGTCGGGAGACGAAGGAGGGAGAGAACGGCAACAAAAGAATGGAAGGGAGATTCGTGGCGGGAATCGCACGAACGCTGCCGGATCCTTCCAACGCTGCCGGAGTCGCTATTGCTAGGAACGGCGAGTGAACGGGAGGGAAGGGGAGAGGGAACGGTGAGGGTTTGGCCTCGGCATTTGGAAAACTTCGACGAACAGGTTGAGAGAACGGCGATCGGAAAGGAGAGGAAGGTAGAATGGTGCCCCCTTGCAAGGACCAACGCTACCCCCGTAGCGTTGTGGTCGGCACAAACGCTGCCAGCCAATCGCCGGAGAAGAGGAAGACGAGAAGAGAAGTCGCCGGAGCAAAGGAAGGAGAAGGCTATCGGTGGTAAGGACCTCATTGTTTACTATTCGAAATCCCAATTTGACATACTGTAAATCATCAAATCATGCAAATATGCAACTGTTATTTCAAATTCTGCTCTATTAGAGTGCACATTAGTAATTTAAAGCTGAAATTAATGTGGAATTACACTATAGTAGAGTTCAAATTAGTTTAGATGCTAATCTGTAATATACTACAGATTAACATAGAGATGATTGGATTGGAGACATAAATAAGCATGTAGAGATTGGAAATTTAAGTAAATTTTCAAAAATAGCTCACTAATTCCAGCTTAATCTCATTTATCCTTTTGAATCTTTTGATAAGAATTCCATTGACAAAGACAGCTCAGTAATTTTTATCATAACCTCATCAATAGCATGTTACTGCCTAAATGAATTCATAGTCAGTGCCACAATTTTGTTTGCTGACAATTTTAGTGCTAAATAATGATATCATTAAGTTTTTGAATCTTTGGAAAGCCTATCAATATTTTTACAGTTTATGAAATGATAGTTGCTGAGCATGCTATGTGCTACTATGAGCATGCTGAATTTCTATCATAACCTCATCAATAGCATGTTACTGCCTAAATGAATTCATAGCTAGTGCCACAATTTTGTTTGCTGAAAATTTTAGTGCTAAATAATGATATCATTAAGTTTTTGAATCTTTGGAAAACCTATCAATATTTTTACAGTTTAGGAAATGATAGTTGCTGAGCATGCTATGTACTACTATGAGCATGCTGAATTTCTATCATAACCTCATCAATAGCATGTTACTGCCTAAATGAATTCATAGCCAGTGCGACAATTTTGTTTGCTGACAATTTTAGTGCTAAATAATGATATCATTAAGTTTTTTAATCTTTGGAAAACCTATCAGTATTTTTACAGTTTAGGAAATGATAGTTACTGAGCATGCTATGTGCTACTATAAGCATGCTAAATTTCTATCATAACCTCATCAATAGCATGTTACTGCCTAAATGAATTCATAGCCAGTGCCACAATTTTGTTTGTTGACAATTTTAGTGCTAAATAATGATATCATTAAGTTTTTGAATCTTTGTAAAGCATATTTTTACAATTTAGGAAATGATAGTTGTTGAGCATGCTATGTGCTATTATGAGCATGCTGAATTTCTATCATAACCTCATCAATAGCATGTTCTGCCTAAATGAATTCATAACCAGTGCCACAATTTTGTTTGCTGACAATTTTAGTGTTAAATAATGATATCATTAAGTTTTTGAATATTTGAAAAACCTATCAATATTTTTACAGTTTAGGAAATGATAGTTGCTGAGCATGCTATGTGCTACTATGAGCATGCTGAATTTCTATCATAACCTCATCAATAGCATGTTACTGCCTAAATGAATTCATAGCCAGTGTCATGTTTAGTGTATTCACAAATTTTTCAAGGAACTCCAAACTTAATCCTTCATGCCATATTTGAGGTATGCTATATGTTGAGTCAGCATGCTGTGTTGAGTGACAAGGGTTTTCAAGTTCTCCACCACTTTTGCGCTAGTGACTGCTGTGTAGCCAGTATCATGTTTATTGTTTTCACAAATACTTCAATGAACTCCAAACCAGTCCTTCATGTCATATTTGATGTATGCTATATGTTGAGTCAGCATGGTAATTGGGTGCCTTCAACTACGGATCCGACTTATTTTATAATCAAGCAAGAATTTGTTTCATTTGTATATATTTTGGTAACCATTTGTACCATTATTTTGTGCGTATTGGCTACTCAACATGCTTATTGTCTACTCAGCATGAACCGGATCACATGAAGTACATTCATTCTCTTTAGATCACTTTCTTATCAGTTTTATTGTATGGATAAATTCAAAAATTACATGATGACATTGAAATATGATTGTTGATTATGGATTGTTTCAGGTGACGTGATTTTGCGCTGAACATTGTTTGATTGATTAACAATTCAGCATGCTAATGTGAAGTGGGAAGAAATAATAAATAATGCATCACAAGTTTTTAATGATCCTTTATTGATTTGTCTTCTAACCTTCAGGATGAAGGTGAAGAGAATAGAATATGGTGAGGACACGAAGCAATGCCAGGCCAGAAAAGAATGTAGTTGCTAAACGTCGAGGAGGGTCGTAATGCTCTAATAAGCCTGAACAGAAACAAAAAACCCAAGTTCATGAAGAAAACAGTAGGGAGCATGGAGTTCCTGAAGTTCCTAAACGTCGAGAAGTAGGGCCGTCAGGTATAAATCAGCCCAAAAAGAAACAGAAAGCTCAAGTTCATGAGGAAGGTAGTAGTGAGAAGACATTATACTTTCAGGACCTGCGGACATCATTGATATATAAGGAAAAGTTTCAATCAAGACCAGTAAAAAAGGGTCGTCCACTCCGCATTGATGACTTCAGCGATTTCCCATTCTCGAAGTGGCTTGTGGATTGTGGATTATTTGAATTTGTGATACTTGAGGAGGATATTTATCCTAATCTGGTAAGGATGTTCTACTGTAACATGAATAAAGAAGCCATTATGTATGTCAAGGGAGTGCAGATACCGATGAATGATCAAATGCTGAAGGATGTATTCGACATACCTCTTTGGACAGGTGATGATCCCCCGCAGATCACTAAGGAGGAGTCATTTACCATGTTAAGCGGAGACAAAGAGAAAGGAAAGGAGGCAGCCAGGTTAACTAGTCGAGAGTTGCTCACTCTGAATATGAAATTGTTGCACTACGTGACTGTGAACAACATCTTCCCGAGAGCTGGATCTGTATCCGAAGTGTCAATCCATGATGCCTACATCTTATGCGCACATGAAAAGGAGACGCAACTCGCTGCCCCCGTAGAGATTTTCGACCACATGCTAAAGTGTCGAAAGCGGAAGAATGGAGCTTTGCCGTATGGGATGGCTATAACTAGAATTTTAAAGCATTTTGGGGTAGATTTATCTGGAGAGGATGTGACAAAGCATAACATATCAGACAAAATTGATGGCAGTTTGATGGGGAGGTTGAGATATGCGCTTAACATGGAGACAAATGAGTGGCTTCCTATTGCACCAAAGGAGGCACAGATGCGCAGACAGACAGAGGTGCCGAGTACTAGTGAGCAGGCAACAACACCACCAGAGCAAGACATCAATGATGATGAAGAAGAGCGACATGACCATGCTGGTGTTCATTCATCCCCGAAGGAATCAGTTGCAAGGGAATGTATGTCACCAGGCCTGGAAAGTAGATTGGAGGAGATGTTGAGTGCAAAAATCGAAGAGATAAAGAGAGAAATCAAGTCTCACATCTCCCAGCTTATGTCTTCATACATGATCCCACCCAGAGTCACTTCAACAAACTTTACCCCCGCAGTAGATGTCGATTTTACTCCTACATCTGTGGAGGCAACACCTGCTTCTGGTATTGCCACCCCTACATCTGTTATCACCACCCCCACATCTGTTATTGTCACTCCCATTGTCACTCATTCCACCACTCCTGGATTTCCCCCCGCTGTGTATACCCCCACCGAAGTATTGCTATCAACGTCCATATCTCCACATCGTGCAGCCGTGTCACATGCTCGTTCCAATGAGCCACAATCGTCACCCTCCTTTACGGACCTACCAATTACAGACAATGTTTGCGTCGATGCTTCATATTCTGGGAATATAGCACGTCTTGTTAGAGCAATGGAGCAAGTCCTTGAGCATGTCAATCACATTGACAAGAGACTTGTTGGTGTTGAGAATGTGTTGAAGAAAGATGGCAATGAAGGAAAGTAACAACATAAAGTTGTGGACCTGCATTACTTCATTCCATCACTCCATGTTGTTTCTTGCATGTTTTTAAGTTTGGTACATTAGAATATTTGTTATTAGCCTACTTTCTTTATACTTTTTGCATTCATAACTTTTATGTTGGAGGACATATGTTAGTGAAAAACTTTCTTTCTTTGTGTTTTTGAATGTTTATACTTTGAATTCAAGTCATACTTAGATTGCAGATTGTGAATGGTGTTGCTTGTCAGGTCAATGGTTGGAATGGATTTACAGGTCATTGTGAATGGTGTTGCTTGTTAGGTCAATGGTTGGAATGGATTTACAGGTCATTGTGAATAGTGTTGCTAGTCAGGTCAATGGTTAGAATATGTAGTGCTCAGTACTTTACAGGTTGTGCTAATTTTCATGTGAGGGGTTGCTATATGCTTTATACGTGTTCATTGATATGACAATAGGTTGTGTGTTTGTGAATATCTTCTGTTAAGCGTGGTATAGAAATGTTTCTCAAGTGAGTGTGTGAAATGGAATGGAATGTGCAGGTCATGTTGAAATGAGAGTTAGCACGCTGAATGGTCAATAAGCGTGCCATGTCCTATAAAGTTGTTGCCTGTGAAAATTGAAGGTGCAGGTCATCTGTTTGTTTGTATGCACAATCAAGGATATTATATACACAGGTGGATATTCTGAAATGGAATGGAATGTGCAGGTCATGTTGAAATGAGAGTCAGCACGCTGACTGGCCAATAAGCGTGTCATGTCCTGTAAAGTTGTTGCCTGTGAAAATTGAAGGTGCAGGTCATCTGTTTGTTTGTATGCACAATAAAGGATACTATATACACAGGTGGATATTCTGAAATGGAATGGAATGTGCAGGTCATGTTGAACTGAGGGTCAGCACGCTGATTGGCCAATGAGCGTGCCATGTCCTGTTAAACTAAGAGTCAGCACACTGACTGGTTAATCAGATTCAGAGACGTCTGTATCCTCGGTATTGTGAATCAAAAACACTTCTGTTTCTTTCATTGTGTACATGTGAATATAACATTCTTACAACTTTCCTTTCCATACAAAAAATACATTTCCATTTGAGTCATTGTATATATGTAAATACAAATGAATACAACTCATTTCCTTTCCATACCAAAAATACACTTCAATCTGGAAATGTTCATTGAAATTACAATGGGTCATCAATTCTATAAATGAAACCCGAACGTAGGTCGTGTTGTTGTTTCTCTATCCATGCATACACCCACATGCTTCATTACCATCCTGCATTGCCAATAAAATAATCAAAATTCATATGTAGTTCGTTCACAACTTTACACACACAACCAGTGACAGTGTATAAGAGCCATAGTACCAAACATACAAAAGCGTTGGTGGAGCCCACACCAGCCTAAAAGTCATGCATGCACTAATCTGCAGAAAGTAGAAGAATTAGCTTAAGAGAATGAAAGATATAGAAATTATGAAGATTGTATAAGTGTATTAGGTTTTGATTGGTTAAATCAAATATGATATCATCATACCATGTTGCCCTCAATTCTTCTTATGTAATTCTGGACAATTTCGTCTGTCTTGTCCAACAACGAACTTCTTGCATCCGCGGCACAATCGGCCAGTGCGCTCTATAGCCTTTTCAACAGACGATTTTAATCGCTTGCTTGACCGTCGCTTTCGCTGCACAACATTTGGGTAGTCAATTGTAGGAGTTGGGACAGGTTGTACATTGTCACTAATTGAATGTTGAATTTCTCCTGTGATGTTATCATCCCCATCATCCCCATCTACATGGTTGCTATTTTCAAAATTCCTACATTTGCTTTCACCATTCAGGTTCTATTGATGCTCATTCAAACATTCAGCTAACTTTTGTGACTATATATATTCTCGCAATGTTGATATAAGAGTGTCTAAAGATGTAGTTCCTATCTGAAAAGTAGCCCAACTCGAAGTCATTTCCTCTAAGATGAAATTTAACTTTGGAAGTGTCAAATGCTGACGCACCATTGGTGAATTTGTAGCATCACATTTCTCTGTAAATAGTGGAGCTTCAACATTCTCTTTTGGACGTTGTGACCAACGACGAAGTAAATGACTAACGGGCATAGTGATGATGTCACGCCACTGGAATATGGATAATATATGCCAACAAACAATCCCATGCCAGTCAAACAGTCGACATGAACATGTTGCAAATTGTCTATCTTCACACCAGGTAACTGTTCTCCTATAGGTGGGGTCTTTATACTTGTGTACTTCATAGATCGCACGACTCTCATCCATGACCTCTGACTTAGGCTTATAATAATTTGACTCCTCTACTTCTGCTTGAAATTCTAAAAATATCTCTCTAGTATATAATTTGGAAATTTGATCCTCAATAACAAATTTAGTTCTCAAAACAGGAGTACCATACGTACTTTTACAATCAGCATCCTTCTCATCTTCTCTCCTCTTTTTAACTGCACGTTCATATGCCTCCACGAACTCAAGTAATTGAGTGGCTGGTCCAACAAAATGGTTGAAAAAGGCATTCATGCTTTCAAACCGTTGCGTAGTGCTCATCCCTGCCAAGAAAATACTTCTTATATAAGCTGGAATCCACTTATCCCTGACACTGTACATTTGTTGGAGTCATGCATGGTCATTCAAATTATAATCATCCATTAATTTTGACCAACCAGATTCGAAGACGTCTGTATCCTCGGCATTGTGAATCAACTTGTACAACCTATCTTTAAATTCAAGATATTTTTCATTGGCAGATTGCAATTTCTCGGGAAATTTCTTATGTGTATGCCATGAACAAAAAATATGCTTTGTAGTTGGAAAGACTATGGATATGGCCTTTGCAATTGCTGGATCTTGATCTGTGACAATGGCTTTGGGTGGTACACCACTCATAGCATGAGGTCATGTTCTAAATAACCATGTGAAGTCCTCCTCACTCTCACCAAATAAAAGGCCTCCACCAATTAAAACTGACTGCTTATGGTGATTAACTCCAACAAATAGGCCAAAAGGCATGTCATATTTATTTGTTCGATAAGTTGTGTCGAAACAAATAATATCATTGAAAACTTGATAATCCTTTTTGGATTCCCCATCTACCCAAAAACATGACATCAACCGATAGTGCTCGTCGACTTGAATTTCATAAAAGTAATCTGCCTTCGCCGCAAATTGCTTCTGAAAGTACTCTAGTAAAGCTGACGCGCTTCCACCATACCTTGACATCCGTCTTGATCTTAAGGCATTACAAAGGTGAACCTCCGTGAATCCTAGCTGATCACGACCCCCAACCTCTTCTGTCATGAATTGCAGTGATCTAGATACTCCAATGCCAACCCTGCAGAGATATTCGACTATATTGAGTTGTGAAGCCGGCACACTATGATGGGATCGCAGACAACGAGACTTTGTGGGGGTCTCTAACCTATGAGAGTGCTCTTTCTTGAAACTCATAACCATCCATTTTGAAGTGTTCCTTACGAGCTTGATGGTTAGTGACGCAAGGCATCCACATCTAGTAATGTCCATCTATTTTCTCTTTTTCTCAGCAATTTCTACATTCTTTCTATGTCCTTCTCTTGAGCATTTCAGAATGCGGTAGCATATCCGCTTATCTAATTTAGATCTTCTAACATCGCTTTTTCTTATACTGAAGCCACAACATCTTCCATATAAATTGTAGAAAGAATATGCATCTTCTTCACTATCAAACTCTTGCCCAATAGAAGGAATTAACTCAACAGGCGCATTGAGAGTAAAGGTAATCACACATGGTGGGCTCTGTATGCTTTCATCAACTAACGTACTATCTCCTGTGAGTTCCACTGTGGGCAATAGAGACTTACTTTTGTCCACATCCGTAGATGATGTTATTTAATAAAAACCTAGCAAACCACATTTCATAGACAATACAAGTAATTCAACTTGCGAGGAATAGAAAACGTCAATAAATGGTGCAAAATTCTGATTTCAGCATACTCATTACGCCATATTATTAGCATGCTAACAATTCCATATAGCATGCCAAATGCATTTTTTGGAACATAACAGATTATATAATGATAGGATAACTATACAACTAGATGTTCATAATTTGCATAATGATACAAAAACTACAAAACTACACCTGCTATACAAAGTCCAGATATCTATTAGAATAATATATAATTCAAAGATTAGTATGCTAATGTCATTGTTGGACATATTAATTTGATAAATGTATTTAATTATTTAATATGCACTCCAAAACTAGTGATAAATAAATAATATTTGATTCATTTCTTATCCGATATTGACTTCTAAATAACGGATTTCTATCTACACATACATTTGTGCAATTGGCATCTCATATAGTAATCAAATTTTATACAAAGTTTATTAAATCACTTTTTTCCGAAATTTTTAGTTATCAGCATGCTAACTGTATGATATGCATGGAACAAGCACATGTCAAGATGTAATTTGCAGAATTTCGGGTCATTTATTTCTGGTTATTAGTATACTAAAATATGGATCAGCATGCCAAAGTATGAATTTTGGTACTGAAAATCATCTGTTTATGATGACATTAGTTTTTGTCCTGCTAAATAAGCATGCTATACATGCTATACATGCAATGTGTAAAGTTCTGGATCAACTTGTTTGTGATTCTCAGTTATACATTAGTCATAAAAAGACACTACAGTAACAGATAAATCACGTAATAGTTATACATTATGTGATTTAACAGACAAATCACATAATAGTTGAGATTTAAATCACATAATAATTTTTAATAGCCTTAATGAAATTATGAATAAATTTTTCAGGTCCTTTTTTTAAATCATTTAAATCATTTAAATTTCTAAGCTCCAACATTTATTAAATCTACAATGACTAAGCACGAACATTTTTAAAATCTACAATGAACACAAAGACTACCTTCTTGGATTTTACACCTGTTAAATTTGTGGTAGAAAATCATCTTGCTGAATTTTTTCCCTTGAGAAATTTGCTAAATCTGCAATTGTTTCTGCTGCATCTCTCTCCCGTTCCACTTTTTTCAGCCAACAGAATTTTTACTCTACCTGAGAACGTCTTCGCGTGGGAGAACTCATCGTCTTTGGGTGGGAGCAAATGGCACAAGATCGCTGCTTGAGAACATCTCCACTGCCCCCATGGCAGCTGCACGAAATGACATGTTAGAGAGAAGCCGTCATTCCAGCCGCGCACGCCTGAACGCTCCCATGCTGCAGTTTGTACAGTTACAGGCTTGCATTAATTGACCACGCTGCTATTGTTCCCACAGCTAGAGAGAGGAGGTTGGCTCCATACACGCATGTGCGCTGACTACACGCAGCAGCTGCGGGCTTCACGCACGACCGAACGAGCAGCCAGGATCTTCCCCGCAGCAACGGACGACCGGATTGCGCGCCTGCACGGGAATTCGGGTGCAGCGTTGCTGCACCTGAATATTGTGGAACCCCGATCTTTGAGACGTGTACAAAACTTTAGGGTTGTAAACCCTAGGTAATATATTTGAGAAATATATATTGGTGGATATAAAATATATGGAAACGAAGGTTAAAATAATTATGCATGAAATTCGGATGAATAGTGCACGTGAATAGTGTACGTGAATAGTGAAACGTGAATAGTAAATGTGGGATTAAGAAATATATTAAGTTAATCACTTTGGATTAACTTAATCATAAAAGACAAAAAAGGAAGCTTCCCACAAAAGGACAAAATAGCCACTTTTGGAATTTTTTATTATTTTCGGATTTTTATGGATTTTTGTGAAGAAAATGAAGAAAAATTCATATCTTGCAATCCGGATGTCGGATTGGGATGAAATTTTTTATTGATGGCCAAAATATGATGATGAACATGATGTGTGGTCCAAGATTAATCAAAAATCATGAATCAAAGGTCAAGATGAAATGTCATTTGAAAAGGGAAAAAGTAACTTTACTTTTTCATTAATGGCATTTGACTTTGATTAATTTTACGCCTACATGGTTCCTACATGCATGACTTTTGATTTCCCGGCATTATATACCTCTTACACCAGGTAACTTGTCATTCTCATGTAGAGAATTATTTGCACCATCCCTTAAAATCATCATTTTAAATTCATGCTTTTCAGTCCATGTATGAAAATGCAATACATTCATTCACACATACATTCCTTCACACATAACTTTTCCTTTGCCTCCACCTCTCGGGAGGACGCCGTCGGCACACATCTTCCCAAATTTATTTTGGATGTTAAGTAGGGTAAAATCATGCTTAGATAATGCATAAGCATGAGAAAATAAGTAAAGTTATAATGCTTAATTGGAATCATACCGAAACATCGAAAATTTGGAGCAAAGATAGAGCATTCGGGGAAATCATGTATGAGGTGTAGGGGGAGACTTTTGAGCCAAATCCAATGGCCCAAATCCATCCTCATCAAAGATCAATGGATGAGATTGAATTAGCCTAAATTAAATAATTTTAATAAATTAAAAAAGCTACAAAAATAGGGCTGCCATAGGGGAGGCGTGAACAGTAGCTAGGGTGGCTGCACATGGCTCAAAGCACCTTTTGGAAATTAGAAAAAAACACATTTGCAAATTTACACCTCAAGCAAGAGGGGGTAAATTGCAAATATGTGAAAAATCAAAAAGTATAAATAGGGGGCAGGGGTGGACGTCCAAAGGCACTCCAAGCTTGAGCAATTCAAGCATTCCCACCCCCAAAACACGTTTTGGCCATAGAGAGAGAAGGAGAGAAGGAAGGAAAGAGAAAATGGGAAGGAAATGAGAAGTTCTCCACTTGAGGTAAGCAATTTCTTCCCAAATTTATTTTGGATGTTAAGTAGGGTAAAATCATGCTTAGATAATGCATAAGCATGAGAAAATAAGTAAATTTATAATGCTTAATTGGAATCATACCGAAACATCGAAAATTTGGAGCAAAGATAGAGCATTTGGGGAAATCATGTATGATATATGGAAATAATGCTCCAAATTTTATAAATGATGATTTGGGATGTATGATTATGATAAATATGATGTTGGAATGATGATATATTAATTTCATGATTTTTGGAATTAAGGATTATGCTTAAGTGAATTTATGATGATTTTTAGTACATGGAGAAAATGATTTATTTAGCCAAGTTAATGATGATAAATTCATAATTCATGAATTTCCCATGATATACTAAGCATAAGCTATGTCATAGTATTTTTTATTTTTGGGAAAAATGTCAATTTTTGGACCCATGAACAGTAACCACGTCTCTGTGAACAGTAACCTCGGATGAACAGTACGTGAACAGTAATTGCTACAGTGCCATGAACAGTAATAATGAACAGTAACAGCGTGATTTGGGGAAAAAATTGAGATTTATTTTTATATTTTATGAGGATATATGGATGGAATTTTTAAAGGATTTATGGATAAAAATCCATATAAATGAGTAATGACTAAGTATCTTTATACGATTAACCTCTATGGGAATGAGGTAATGAAAGGTTATAAAGCAAGCATGGAAAGTAAACATAGAATTGATGGATAAAATATCCATTTTCCTTGTATAGGAAAAAAAGGAAAGGAAAAGGTGGAGGACACGGACTGAGGAGGTAAGCAAGCAAACTTTTTTTAAAATGTGATTTTATTGCTTCATTGTAAGCAAGCAATCCTTTTGAAAATGATGATTTGTAAGCAAGCAATCCTTTTGAAAATGATGATTTGTAAGCAAGCGATCTTTTTTTAAATATGATTTTATTGTTTCATTGTAAGCGAGCAACCCTTTTGAAAATCTGATTTTATTCTCAAGTATTTATGAAATGTGTTTAAGGGTGACCATTCCTATAATGTTTTGAAATGATGAATGTTTATGAGTTTTTATGAAATTCGTGCCGGCATATTGATATTATGTGATGTTCATGGACATGTGCACATGTACGATGTATAAGGAAGAGGCTTTGGTGGAGGTAGAAAGCGGATCAGAGGGTCCCCCTTCACTATAGCCGAGTCGTATGGGCTGTGTGCCGACGGCGTCCTCCCCAGAGGTGGAGGCAAAAGAATGTTATGTGTAAATGAATGCATTGCATTTTCATACATGGATTGAAAAGAAAAGCATGGATTTGAAATGATGTTTTTAAATGAACGGTGCAAATAATTTTCTACATGAGAATGACAAGTCACCTAGTGTAAGAGGTATATAATGCTGGGAAAATCAAAAGTCATGCATGTAGGAACCATGTAGGCGTCAAGAGGAAGAGAGGTTCCCCTTGATGAGGCCAAGTCGGAGACAGCCGGCGTATTGGACCATGCTATGTGAGATGTTCCCTGGCTAGCGTACCCACGCACAAAGGTTTATGTCAAGAATGGAAAGAAAGTATTTGCACACATGGATTTCAAAAGATATTTTTAAGGG
Organism: Annona cherimola; assembly: GCA_030490835.1. NCBI lineage: Eukaryota > Viridiplantae > Streptophyta > Magnoliopsida > Magnoliales > Annonaceae > Annona > Annona cherimola. The sequence goes on from CM059974.1 coordinate 41,790,399, forward strand.
ATGATGCAAATAATTCTCTACATGAGAATGACAAGCCACCTGGTGTAAGAGGTATATAATGCTGGGAAAATCAAAATTCATGCATGTAGGAACCATGTAGGCGTCAAGAGGAAGAGAGGTTCCCCTTGATGAGGCCAAGTCGGAGACAGCCGGCGTATTGGACCATGTTATGTGAGATGTTCCCTGAGCTAGCGTACCCGCACACGAAGGTTTATGTCAGGAGTGGAAAGGAAGCATTTGCACATCCAATGTTTATGAAAAGGTTTCTATTCCATTGATAGTTGATCACTTGCTAAGTGTCTCCTATCGAATGGAGAGAAATGCATTTACGAAAGATTTACATGAATGGTTTATGAAAGGTTTCGAAATATGGTTTACGAAAAGGTTTCTATTCCGTTGGTAGTTGATCACTTGGTAAGTGTCTTCTATCGAATGGAGAGGAATGCATTTAAAATGAAAAATGCTTGCTTATTGAGTTTCGACTCATGTTTTGTTTTCCCAACCTCAGACAGGTGTAGGGAAAGACAAGAAATGAAGGGCACGAGTTGCTAAAAGAAAAGAAGAATCTACAAAGGTTAGTAGATTTTTGTATGAACAGATTCCCTAATGGGATATGATGAGAAAGGACATAGATTGTATGAAATTATGAAGTTATGAATAATATGAGAAGTTGATGATTTATGATGTTATGGATAAGTCCATCATGAATGATGATGAGTATATGTTTATATGATAAAAGAAAAAGAAATGAAAAAAAAAAATTGGACGAGATCCAATTAAGAACCCGCCGCGTGATCAGGGCAACAATCCTGATTCACGTTTACCAATCGACAAGATCTTGGAGTAAGGACAAATGTGGACGCTCGGTTCGGGGCGCCACAAATATATCCCTATATATATATTAAATGCATTAAAATAATAAAAGCAACGAAAAACATTTTCATTGCAAATACAAGGTAAATGTCCTTGCCGCAAACCTCCTGGCCGAATTTACTTCTAACGAATCCCTCGCAGACCAAAATTCTTCCATTACGTAATTTTATTCCAGGACGTCCGATGACTTTGGGATTTGGGCTATGTAATTAAATTTTCCACAGATTAATATCATGCATAAACATCATTACATTAACCCACATTATTAATATATAATTTTAATATCCATATATTTATAGCATATCAATGCATTTATATAAAAATAAAATGCATAGTAAAATTCAAAAATCTCCATACGTATACTTTTAAGCATAAAATTCAACATATTTATCTGTAAAATTTTATATTCTAAAAACTTAGGATTATAAAATTTAATCATATCAATAGAGCTTAAAATCATACAATGTAATGCCTTGCACATAACAATTATATAAAAATACTAACACACAAATTATATAATTATCTAACTAAAATCAATTTTCAAATAAAATCTCACTTGCCTCACGTAGCTTTCTGTCCTTCCACAATTCTATCTCTCAACCTTTCTTACGGATGCCTCTCTGCACCCACTCCTCAAACCCTTTTTTATAATAGGGTTCTTGTAGGTTTCCTAAAATTCTAGGAAATATATAAAAGATAAAATTATCACTTTAACTTAAATTCCAATTAAACTAAATCTTATCTCATCTAAATATTATCTTATCTTATCTTATCCTGTGGGGCCCATGTGTTTAGGGAGGCAAAAGTGCAAAATTAATTTTTATTTTTTTCAATATTTTACAGATAGAGAAGCAATGATGAAGATGAAAATGAATCAAATTAAAATCGATGAAATAATTGTATGGTTAATTGTGGAAAATGATTAAAAAGTAGGATAAGTATATAGGAAGATATGAAAAAATAATTGAAAAATTATGCTAATTGTGGAAAGTGAAAGTTTTAGATTGACAAGTTTTTCGTGATCGCCAAATGGACGTGGAGACATACCTCTCTCTAATAAAATGGGAGACAAAGCTCTTTACCATGGTATATAACTATTTTTCTGATTTTTAAAAAAGTAATCTTGTATTCTAGTTGATGGATTCTTATTCAATAAAGGATAAGATGGGAATAACTAAATTTATAGAGGTGTGGGCTTGATTAGTTTCAATGGGGATAAAAGCATCATAGGAATGTGTTGTTAGTGGGTATGCATAGTCATTCAAAAAGAGCAAGGAAGGAAATGGACATCACTGGAATTTCTTTATCTAGTGATAATGCTTCATGGTTGTTAAACATTGAAATTTTCTATAAAATTAGCTACTCAATTTGTAATTTTTAAAATTCAAATTAGCACAAATATATTATTCTAGTCAATTGGGTAGTCTATGTTTGTAATTTAAATTCCATGAGAGTGTGCATCCAATGGTTATCCATACAACTACTTTTATATTGTTTCTTTATAAAGAAGTTAAATTTTAAAAATATTTTCAATAGAATAGTAGAAGAGCCAGGATCAAGAACCATGAAAAGTGAAATTCGGTTGAAGTTCGTGCTAAGATGCCAATTTGGAGACTAACCTTGACAACTATATGAAGAAAGCCCTTTCAAAGTTTTTGGATAAATAGATTTCACTTATAAAAAGTTGAGAAATTTATCTTAAAATATGCCTAATTTCTTTAGTTAAGTTCATAGATAAAAATATCAAACAAGAGTATTTGGGATATTAAGAGTAGCAAAGGCTATTTTAATCAAAGATAGTGAGGATGGGATGCATGAGAAAAAAATAAGTGGTAGAGGTTGTTGTAACCAAGTTTAGTGAGGATGAGATGGATCAAAAAATAGAAGTGAGAGAGGTGAGGATGAGATGCACAAAAAAAGTAGAGAAGGATGGTGTGGTCAGCTTTATTGGTTTAATTCGTGGGAGTGGCAGCAATTCAAGTTGGCAGCATTGACTGATTTTCTTCCTCATCTCTGATGATGAGAGTTCGCCACTGACAATGCTGCCAACTTGAATCGCTGTCATGCTCACAAATTCAAACAATAGAACTGATCACACCATCTTTCTCAACTTTTTTGATACATCCCATCCTCGCCTCTCTCACTTCTATTTTTTTAATACATCTCATCCTCACTAAATTTGATTACAATAACCTCTATCACTCTTGTTTTTTTCTCATACATACCATCCTCACTGTCTTTGATTAAAATAGCCTTTGCTACTCTTAATATCTCAAATTGAATTTGTGGGCATGGCAGCGATTCAAGTTGGCAACATGGTTAGTGGCAAACTCTCATCAGCAAAGATGAGGAAGAAAATTGATGACTATTTGTGTGGGTTTTTTGCCAGCATTGATGGACATAGCTGCAAGAATGCTAATCTTTAATGATAGTGTAGAAAGTGACAACCACAGAGGTGTGGGATTTCAATGGAATCCTTGAAGATAGTAATGTTTATGGTAGAAATGGATGAATTAGACTTCGACAATGTCTGAATTTCATGGCGATTTCTCATTTTTAAAAAGGTAATTAATCTCCTGTAACATACCAAGAGACGCGTGTTACATCCATTAAAATTTCACCAGTAAGAGCAGTGTTGAGGAGTAAAATCCATAAGTAACAGCTAATTTTGGGCAGGCATACATGGGTGCTAGAAAAGGAGTTTTAGGAATGTTACTCTGGCAATGAGTTCATCAAAAGTTTCATCATTTGTTGTAGGATGTGGCTAGTTTGGCTTGTCATTAAAGATTTTACATTGCACATTCTCAAGATCATCCCAATTTCAAGCTGCCATTTCATTAAATTTAACATCTCTACTTTACAAAATTTTGTGAGTTTTCAAGTAATAACTTTTGTATCCGTTTGTAACAAGGCTATAACCAACGAAAATTCTCTTTTCTGCTCTTTTATCAAGCTTCTCTCTCTTTTGATAAGGAATTTGATAAAAACAAATGCACTTAGATATTTTGAAATGATGCACAAATGGTTTCATACAATGCCAAGCCTCATATGGAGTTTTGTTATTGAGAGCCTTGGTAGATAACTTGTTTAATAAATACACCAAAGCGTTCATGGCTTCAGCTTAAAAACGCTTTGGTAAATTCTTCTCAAATATTAGGCACTTAGCCATCTTCCTCACAATCCTATTCTTCCTTTCACTTACACTATTTTATTACGGTGTGTAAGTCATACTTAACTGGTGTTCAATTTCATCATTACAAAACTTATCAAATTCACCAAAGCTATACTCACTGTCATTGTCAAATCTCAACATTTTAATCTTCAAATTGCTTTGGTTTTCAACATAATTTTTGAATTTTGAAACATAGCATAAACTTCACTTCTAGCTTTGAGAAAATAGACCCAATACATTCTAGAAAAATCATCAATGAAAAGAAGAAAGTATTAATTATCATTCATTGATGTAACTGTCATGGGTCTACATACACCAATGTGTATAAGTTGTAGCTTTTGAGAGGCCCTCCAAGCTTGGCTTTTTGGAAATGGAAGCTTTACTTGTTTTCCTTGTTGATGAGCATAGCTTGGCCTTTTGGAAATGGAAGCTTTACTTGTTTTCCTTGTTGACAAGCATCACAATCATGAAGCTAAGTGCACCCCGGCACATGAAATCAACTTCCATACTTCTTATGCTTCTTGAAATGTCTCCTTCAAAGATTTCTGTTAGTAGTGCCACAACATCAGTGCTGATGCTCCATTCTTCCAAAGCGAGCAATGAACGAGCAGGAATATATGCATGGGCAAAACCACTGCAGCTGCTGCATCCTGGAAGTATGGTTCCTATTAAGCGATTTGAGAAGATTTAGTGTAGATTGGAAGTCATTCCTTGAGAAGACTCATAGTGCAGTTTTGAAGCTGTTTTTGGACTCCCTCTTTTAACTGGAGGACCAGTTCAATCTTAGCAACGGAGTATTGATAGGTTCATGAGTCTTGGTTGTAAGTCTGCTGATGCTGAGTGTGAGTAAGTAGGTGGTCAAGTCTGTCAGCAATTTCCAGATGTGTTGAGTCGATCGCCAGTTGGTGGCCATCTGCAGCCAGCTAGTGGCTGAAGTGGGAAAGGAAGTCTGGTTTATATATACCATATTGCACTTAATAGAATTCATTCATTCCCCAAAATCAAGTCCTGTTTCAGAAAGAGGAGCAAAGCAGCGCTTGAAGACTGCATAACTCGGATCTCAGAATCTGGCTCCTGTCAACATGGTTAGAGGTCATTTCTAATGATATACAAACTTGCGAATTGCGATTATCGAGATGTAGCCCAGATTAGTGGGAATGAGAAAATAGGTCCATGTGACTGGTCCCACATGACGGGTATATTTTCCTTGTAGATAACTTACTATTTCTCAATGTTGTGTTGGAAAATGGAAAAATTAGCTAATATAATAATATGCAACTGAAGTTGGTTTTGGCATGCTATGCGTGTAATAACTCAGGTACAAATTTACTAAGTTGGTGACGAATATGTAGATAGCAAATGCAAAAAAGATGCAGAAGTAGAACATTTAAAAGGAGAAGAAGAAACAGTGACTCACCACAATATCTCAAAAGGTAAATTATTCAAACAAATATTCTTCACCAAAATTCTAACCAAACACAGGAATAATTTTTCAAAATATTCCAACATCGTTGTATCAAAAAAGATACTATCTGAACACAAAATATGTGTAAACAAATGGCTACACACGTTCAGAATTACAGTCACAGTAACACTTAGTTGTCCAGCAGTCCTTCCATTAAAAAGTTATAATGATAATTGGATCCCAAATTCAAAAAGCTGCTTATTCAAAAACCCCAAAAAATATGCCTGACAGTTTGTTTCTCAAATATCCTTCCATCCCATGGAGTGGATGTAAATGTTGCATAATAGGCACTGGAACCTACACTTTGCGTCACCCCTGAACTCAATATACTTAGTTAAGATGCAATGATAGATATGCTTGTATCAACATGTTGGCTTCCTTGTATTAGTCACTGCATTGGAAATTTGGAATTGATTTTTGGGGTTCTTGTAGTAGCCCAAAAACCTTTTCTCGCCCATGAGATGTTTCTTGTTGCTCCAATAGTTCTCTTCCTGTTGCTGTCCATCGTGATCTTCCTTTCGCTGCCCAAGGTTTACTTGCTTAAGAAGATATGGTTGTTTTTAGTTGAGTGTATCATGCTTAGCCTGTGCACCGTTAAAATGCTGTAAATTCCATTCCTCATGCCAAGATTTGTTTGAAACTATCTCCTCTTGATTCATTCCTCTTATGAACACCATGTCCATGATTTGGATTAGTAACAACTCGTTGATTTGAAAGTTTATATACTCAAATTGAACACAAGCATGCCAACTCAATTTGTAAATTTTCAGATTAACGCAAAATGATCATTTCAGACCTGTCCAAAAACATACTTTTCGTTTGTTTTTCAAAAAAATTTCTACAAAACTGTTAATCTTGTTATATTTAATCTATAAATTAATTTTTACCAATTTTGGAGACATATTTATTTTGGATTTTTAAATATAGGGGTGTTTTAGTTATGTTTCAACAATTTAAAATGACTAAAACATCCCTATATTAAAAAAACCAAAATAAATTTATACATATCTCCAAATTTTGTATTGTAAACCTTCATTTATAGATTAGATATAACTAGAATAACAGTTTTGTAAAAAAAATTTAAAAAAAAAAACAAAAAAAAAATGTGTTTGGACTGGCCAGATTAATTCGAGAAACAAAGAGCATTGGTTGTATTTAGTAGGTGGTGGACCTAAAATCTGAAATCTAAGAAGATCACATATCATTAAATTATAGTATAGAAATGCTTAAGGCAGAAACTTAAATACTGCCTGTTTTGTGTTTTTTAAACAATTCCTGAATCATTTATAAGGCAGATGATCTATAGCATCCTCAACTTTCTCATGTCGGTGCTGAAATGATTTGTATTCCCCAATAGGCAGATGCAAAATGACATAGTTCTGCATCTCATATTGGGTCTTCGAGAGCAACTATTAAACTAAGCTTTGCTATTTTAGCCAGGATTATGTTGGATTTTTTGAAGATTGGGGTTGAAGCCATCCAATTTCGAGATGGGCATTACATTAAAGTCTCAAGCAAATTAACCAAATTTCAACCTGCCTTGGATAACGGTAATTGTAACTTACAGAAGCTAATTAAAATGTTGTAAGTTGTATTTTGAGCTATTGTAGCCGATGTTGCTGCTCATAGCATTGGAAACATATATATATTTTACATATGGCATTTTTCCTTATACTTTTGTTGTTGCCATATATTTTGGGATTCCTAAGGATGTTGTTTCAATTGGTGGAAAGTGCAAACTGTTGAAATCGATTGTAAGTATTTGGCAATCAAAGTTGTGCTATAAAAAATATTGTGCAGAGACTATATGCAAAATTCTTTCTTGGTTTGAATTGAATATCCTTTCAACTTATGCCAAATATTTGTTCAAGGAATTTATATATATATAAAGCCTATCATACATGTATTTTATGCAGTCCATGACATCATGCACATATCCTTCAGTCCATTTTGACGGACTCCACTGTTTTTTTCCAGGTTAATGGAAATGAACATCTGGAGATACAGTCAACAAGCAGGATCTAATACTTACCAAATATCGATCTTATTGATGTTGCAGATAAAAGCTGAAATTTAGACTATGCCACGCTGTAAGATTTTGGTTTGAAAAAATCATGTTTACAGCATATTTTAAAACGAGGAACCGTTTTGATATTGACTTTTTTGTATGATTATCATGTTAGCTTTTCCTCTCCTTGCCCTATTTTTCCTTGGCTACATACTCGTACAAAATAGAAGCCAATGTTTATTATTTTAATGATGCAGCCAAATAGTTTGATTCACATAGGAAATATTAACTATAATAAAATTCAATCTTTAACTTGTCTTACTCTCATAGTCAATACTCAAAATGGCACCTAAAAGTAAAAACTTTTATTTCACTCCATGTATGCGTGCTTGAAATATTATTTAATATTGGTTTTAGAAGCTAGGAAACATTCAGCAGAGGAGGAAGAAAATTTATTGTGGAACAGAATAGAAGTACTTAACAGAGGCGCGAAGGCTTTTATGAAGAATGTGTAGTTGTGTACTAGGTTGTCAATGCACCCCCAACCCCCTTGGTGTATTTTTACTGGGTTTTTTTTTTTTTTTTTTTTTATAAAGCTTTTCCTTTTCACAGCTCCTTTTGTAGTGTGGTCTTACTATTAAGCCACCTAATAACGACAAGGAGACTGGATGATACCTCCTTTGCAGTGTGTTTCCAACGCCTTTAGTTACGGAAATGGATTACAGCAGCGCTCCCACTTTCTCAGAAAAACAGTGCGTGGCTGTTTCGTTGCAAATACACGAGGTTAGATGTGAGGAGTGGCTGGTAGGTACGCTGTTGCCTTTCGACAGCATGCACTATTCTGATCTACATTGTCTAGTCATGGACCCAAAATAGAGTTATATGATTAAACAGATAATTAAAATAAAATATTCAATGCACATAAAATGCCGAGATCGGAGTGAAGCAACTAGTTACCTTCCACGGTAGGATTGGAAATCTTCGTCTCTTCTTCCCCAAAACAGAGACTATGATGATGAGAAGGGATTCCGACAAAGGGAGGAGAAAAGGCAACAGAAAAGATGATTTTTTCATTGGCAGAGTTTTTGGGTGCGTGGACGGAGTTGGCGTGAATCGTGAAAGAAATGCGGTTTCCAATTACCTAAGGGTAGTTTAGTCTTTTAGAAAGGGATGGACGGCATATGTTACACTTGCAAAACTCTCAAATTTATATGGATTCTGATTCTCTGCTCCTGGCGCATATATTCATTTTTTAAAAAAAAATTTCATAAAACTATTAATCTAAGTGTATTTAACATGTATATAAATTTTTACCAATTTTGGAGATTTCTAGATATTTTTTTGGATTTTTAAAATCAGTGGTGGACCCAAAATAGAGCTGGATTCAGTTCACGAGAATAATTCCACAGCTCAGTGCATGACAAATACATAAACTGAATGGCAAAGAAAACTGCAGGCGAGACCCAAAAAGTTACACAAGTCATACATACAGCAATGTTTGCCTCATGGGCCTACGGCCTCAATGATCTAATACACCAAGGGTCCATAACATACGGGTGTCTTCGGCTTTTTTTTTCCATTTTTTTTTTTTTTGTTTTTCTTTTCATTTTTATGTGGGCCCACATGTATTTAGACCAAACAATTTTTTTAAAATAATCAGCTAATATACTAAATTGACTATTTTTGAATTTTTTTTATATATTTTTTAGAGTAGAGTTTTTTATAATTTCAAAAATCAACAGTTAAACTATAAAAAATTATCCAAAATGGTACATTTAAGTTTAAATTATAAAAAATATATATCCAAAAAAGGTAAATTTAAAGATATACATGTATATAGATTACATATAGGCCCACGTAAACATTGAAAAAAAAAACAAATTTTTAATAGAAAAAAGGCTCAAAACACCTATACGTATCAAGACTCAATACAAATGAATATATTGAATAATTACCTCATTATTCATACAAGAATATGTACAAACGAAAACTACTGAAAAAGAAGAAAAAAAAAAATTTCCACCCACCCATAAGAAATTCCATCGAGTGGGTCATATGTCGCATCCAGAGCCAAACAGCCTACACAATACACAATTAAACAGAATGTGGTAAAATCAATATCAATGAACAATCCAAAGGAGAAAAGAAGCCTGTTCAATTGAATCAGGAGATGAGCAGATAGATACCGAGAAGTTTCTGTGATCAATTGGAAAGAATGGAGGCACTCCATGCTAGCATGATGTCTCTTGTGACAGCCGGCATCTCTACAATTAGGAACAAAGAAATCAGAGGAAAAGAAGATCATGAAGTTCAAATCCTAAATCTTAACATCAGATCCAGATACATTGATGTGATTTTACCTCGCATGACATCCATAGCTACTGAGGGAATGTCTATGTCGCCTTCCACCAATCGATATACATCCACAAGCTACATAACAAACCCAGCATGTTTTAGTACAGTGCAGATCAATAGTCAGATTAGACAATTGTATATAGATAGAGCAAAAGGACCTCTTGAATATGAAGCTTTGAATCTTCAGTCAAAGCCAGAAGAAGCTGTCGACGAATCCCAGCATCAATCATAAACGTGCGAGCACCATCCTTTATAGTGTCAGTGAGGTCTAGTTTCCGTTCAACTTGCAAACTCCTTGAGCTTCGCCTGTAAGAAAAGTTCCAATTATTATCCTCTAAAACCTTGGATGCATGACACGAGAAATTGGAACATTGTTGCATACATATTTTTCACTTGCAATGCAGGATTGCTATTCATCTTGGCTACGTTTTCTTTTGCGAGAATTATGAGATTTTCAAGTCGCTTCCACTGGAAAACACCATCTTTGAAAAGAACCTGGAGAAACAAAACAAAAATAGCAGACCATTGTCAGGTTATTTTGAGCTGATCTGATGAACAGATGTCAAAAATTCAACCCCAGATGTCAGTTTTACAGAATGCTTGGACTTCCTGATCAAGAAAATATACTTTAAAAAAATGGATATTACTAGAATGACCTACATATTATAAGAAGCTGGCTGAAGCATACCTGTATAAGACGTTCCCGTAGAGCAGGATTAGGGTCTGTTAGCAGACGTTTAGCAACATATGGATATGCAACCTATAAAAGAGATTATTTCTATATCAATTGAAATAGCACTGATTCCATTTAGTCATTCTTTAAAAACAAAAACGACAAAAATGGAAGGAAAGAAATGGTAAGCATTGATGATCAAAATAACAGAAGATAGATCCACTTTCTGAAACAATTTTAAGTTCAAAATCCAATAACTACAAAAATTTTCTCTTGATTATCCATTAAAGTAAAGAGATAAGGAAAAAAGAAAGAGAGTTTTCACCTCAAGAAATTTAAAATCTGGTTTCAGTGTGAAGCAGATTCCTTCTTGGGTCAATAAAGAACGGATTACAAGGGAAAACCTCTCAGGGATACGGATTGGGTACTGGTAAACGAGTTGATTAAACTTCCCTGCAAAAAAGTACACCATGAACAGTGAAACCACAGCACCATTTACATTCTGTACAGCAGAAAAATATGGTTGGGTTCGGTCAAGTTACAATGGACAGAAAATGATCTCAAAAGGGCAGGTCAAGTTACACACACACAAACACAACTTGAAGGATGTAGGATTTAAAAGGGTTAAATTGTGGAATAGAAATTGGATGTTATTTTCAGTTAGTCAGGAACTCAGTATTGTACTTCAATAATGATTATATTGAAATTTATTTTCAGAAACTGGGAAACATGCACGTGAAATCCAGAAACAGACAGATTTTCAGGAATCCAGCCTCTAGAAAGGATGGCAAATTCTTTCTTAGAGATGGTAAGAATGATGGCAATTGATTGATGATATTATAATCTAAAAGGGAACAAGTTAGTATGGGTACTATGGTTGCAAACATGATGAACTCAGGGTATATCAGGAATTCATAAATAACAATGAACTGAAATGAGAACCAGATTACCAGTAACACTCCGAAAATTAAAGTCAGCCAATCCTTTTCCCACAGAGTTCTGCCAAATTGCCTCTAAGACTGGAATAATAGGAGATACATCTGTTCCGCTTGCAAGAAAACCAAGCCTGGTGAAATCATTTGCCATCTCAACATAGTCCTCATTCACAGCATGGACAACAGCATCAATCAAAATTTGTTTATTTTGCTGGTAGAAAGAAAAAGATTTCTCTTGAGCATTACATCATGAAATTTCTTAAGTGGAGAAAAGATTACGCAAGTACATACAACTAACAAAGAAATAAACTCTGAAAATCAAGATGCCTTCAATTCCATGATCTTGTGATTCATGTCATTTTTGTAATTCAGCATGAAAAACTGCATCAATCCATCACTTTCATAAAGAAGTTTGTAGTTTTCAACAACTAGACCAATGAGAAACATAGATTATCCTGGTGATGGTGATATTGGAAAGGTCAACAGTTGCCTAAATGATACTGGCCGCTGAAACAAATTACGCAGCTAAATATTCAGAGATTATCTGAACATGCATAAAATTGAGAATTTTGAATGCTTCTGTTTGCATTTCTCTAAATTGAACACTTGGTGATGGATCAAATCATAGAGCAGACCAAAAGCAAATGGAAAATAAATATCACCTGGCTAAGCACAGCAACATTCCCAAAATCCACATAAGCTATACGACCATCATGCATTGCAAATATATTGCCAGGATGTGGATCACCATGAAATAACCCAAATTCTAACAGCTGTCTCAAAGCCGCACTTACTCCGACTGTTAGAAAGCCACTGACGTCGATGCCTGCCTCTTTAATAGCCTACATAAAAGATTGAAAGTTTACAATGTCAGATCCATTACTTCAAACTGACTCTCTTGCAGTCTGTATCCCCAGGAAATCTTCATTGTAAAGTCAAACTGAAAAAACCAACCAAAAAAAAAAAAAAAGTAGACCTCTAGTACATACATATCATTATCATCACCAAGAGCTGTTTCCCAACTATATGTGGAGTCAGTTGTGTGGATTTTGTTGCTCTATTCCTGTTGTTTATGAATTATGTTCTTGGTAAGCTCCAGCATTTTTATATATTTCTTAATTGCCTCTATCCATGTTTTATTTATTGATTTAATTTTTTGCCCTTCCACTAATTCTTTTATAACATTCTATCTAGATAACTCATGCCTCTGAGCTAGTGCAGTTTCTAAGCTTCTAGCCTTTATTTTCTCCAGTTTTACATGTATTGGTGCTGTGCGTACAAAACATGACATATGACAAGGAATAAGACTATTATCCCAGTGTCATCAGTTTCAGAGGTTCTTTCTTGGGATTTATTTCATGAGAGAGAAGTTATAATTCGTTTGGTTTTATAATGTCCTTTTGTAAAGTGCATGGATTACTGAGTTTCTTTCAACTCAAAATTTTGTTCCTTTTTAGTGATAAATATTTTCTTGCAGAAAAGAATAATAAATTAGTGAGTGGCTAAGGCTTCGTTTAGGCATGTGGACCATTTAGTGGTACCACGACCAGTACTTTTAGATAAGTAATTTGTATCCACTCATGCTGACAGAACTCCTTAAGGCTAAGATTGCCTTGATTAATGTGGCAAAGCAATATGATAGCCAAACTTTTCATCCTTTTAGACATGGAAAAGCAATAGCAGTAAACATAACATGCGGCCAAACAATGCCTAAATAAGATTTCACATTGTTGTCAAAACCTGTGGGTTGGTGCACCGGATGCCATCGATCCATTCCATGACCAGAACTTGTCGACCAGAAAGTTGCTTATATACCCGAGGAATCTTAACTGTGGGATCATCTTTGAAGTTCTCCAAAAAATCTTCTATGTTCCGTGCCTCCTATTAAGAAAATGGCACAAAATTAGACAAACTAGAACCAAATATTTCCTGATTAAGTGTAGAAGAAATCTAGAATCTAGATGGCACATGAAAGATCCACACTTATCAAGTTGGTATGGTCATGAGTTTCTAGTATAAGTCAACCCTAGTTGAACGCCACAATTCTGGTATGAAAACTTTATGACTGTTGTCTGGGTGAAGACACAGAGCTCAACATCCCTCAGGTAGATCTCCCGTTTTTTTCTTATACATATAATTCCAAGATAAGGAAAACAACTATGGGTGCAAGTCAGGCAGGTTTTCTTGACCTGACCCGATCCAGCACTAGAAAAACCTGGTTTCGTTTTTTTTTTTTTTTTGAAGTACACCAATTACATTGGTACTAGGTTTAACCCAGACCAGAATAAATTAGTACTGGGGTGGAAAAAACCAAACCCCCCCGGGAAAAAATCCGGACCAGGGTAAATGCTGTAGTGCATACTGTTGCAGCACAAATTCTGCATGACTTGATTACATCGTAGATTGATTTGTCCTTTAATGACTCTGGTCGCATCTGAAAACTATGAAACTAGAGTCTTCGACATGCATAATAATAGAAACATAGTCACACTCTCGCTTAGGTAATCAGATTCTATATTTGTTGGAATTTTCAATTTTGTCCTTTAATTTCATGGAATTTTGCTGGAGTTCCCATTTTCTGGAACTTTTACTAAATAACTACCAACCAATTTAATATTTTTAATTTACAAAAATTTTCTTCATGAATCAATCACACACACACACACACATAAGAGTTCTTCAATGCAACCAATTGTATATGTATTTTTATTTTTTTATTTTTTTTATGTTGTATTTTATATTCAAGTCATCCATAATATTTTACTCCATTAATAGTTGCATTACATGAAAAATCATGTTATTTGGATTTATATATAATACATAATAAATATAAATGCATGAGATTATTTATAATTAAATTTTTTAAAGATTATTGATTATAAAAGATTTCAATTCACTCGATTTTTTGTATATAAATTAAATAAATAGTTTCAAACACTACACATGGATTGCATATTAAAAAAATTAAAAAGTCATGTGCTTGTAAGTAATTGTATTAATGTATTTTCTCCACATATATACAAACGCACACACCGTTAGGAGCTCCAAAAGACAAATTAACACTAGCATAAATGGAGGAAAAGTACTAACACTTTAATTTGCTATTTTCTTCCTTAAGAATCATAAGTGTAACTTAAAAGCTTTCGTCATTTTTCAAGGTTTCTGAGCTTTGTCGCATATACCCCACAAATTCTACCATTTTTTTCTATATTTTTCTTGGAAAAGTTTATATAAAGCTAAAATAGAAATTAGTTATATTTTTAAAATGTATAAAAAGGAATATAGAGTTTATTTATATTACTAAACAGTGATTTCATCTGGTTGCTTAAACCCGCATTTTTCTTTCTTTTTTAGATTTTTAATTTTTATTTATAATCATTATTTTGCAAAAATATTTTTATTTTATAAAACTATTTGAAAAAACTTGTTTGAACCCAATCCTAATTTTTATTTATAATCATTATCTCACAAAATAGTTTTATTTTATGAATTTATTTGAAAAAATACCTTCATTGTTTAAACTCAGTCCGAACCTGCCCTAACCTAGTTTGGACATGCTCTAACTCACACTGGAATTGATAGCGCAGGGTTTTATACCGGGTTCAACCCAGACCTAAATATAGAGGGTCAACATAAGTACTGAGTTTGGCTCAGGTAAAACCCGCCCAATGTGCACCCCTAAAACCAACCCAAAAACAACTTGCATTTTGATATTGGTTATTAAAGGCCTGTGAAACACCTGCTCATGCAACGAATTACCTTATAATTTTCATTCTTTCTCCTATTTCTTTGTACCATAATTGGTGCATATAACTTAAGAAACAGGAAAGGAAGACTATAAAATTAAGACTCCAGCCGCAAACAAGAACAAAGACCAAACTCAATTTTAGTTGCGGTATGTTTATGAGGCTTGATATTTGTTTATTTCTCCTATAAACATACTCACCGGCCTGAATAAGCTGTTATTCTTTCAAAACAGATACTTGAAATGCTAATGTCAAAGGCTTTTAGTTTGTTGAGTATTCATGCATGGGGAGTGATTAGCAACAAATGTTTGTGCAATGAAAGGTTTGCACAATTGGTTGTTCTTTACATTTCTCAAAAGATATTTTTAATATAGGTGTGTTTGTTTGGGGCAAAAAAATATCAACCAAAACTTTTTAATCAAAAATTTTTCACTCTCCATAACTACTCTATTTTTTAATTATTTTTTCCCATTTTCCTATACAAACTACCCTACTTTTCAATCATTTCTACAAATTACCCACACAACTGACCTATCTATTTTAACTTTATTCTCTTTACTCTTCATCATTATCCCTATTATATCACATCATTTTCTATCAATTTGACAACTTCTACCCCAAAAACTTTTCATCAAAAGTTCCCCCCCCAACCAAACACACCCTATTTGAACTATTTATAATATTCATCATATGTATTTAGTTATGATTCCAAAGATCAAATATTTTGAAAACTTTTATATAATATATATTAATTCACAAATTTTAACACCTTCATATTCATCATCAAATAATGGTAAATATTTATAATATATAGGTTTCCCATCAAATTTTTTTTTGGCATAAAAGGCATACATATTAGTTTATATTTTGAATAGTTTAGCTACAAAAAAAATTTAAAAACACATAAAAAAGAAACCATTTGTATACACCCCCGGTGTAATTTGTTTTTAATCCCTTCAAGCTTAACTTACAATATTAATTCCTTATTTTATTTTTATTTCATTTTTTTATGTTTCTTCACAAACATGTTTTTCTAAGTATATTTAATTACATACCAAGTTTACCATTTATAATACTTTTACATATATTTTTTATTTTTAAAAATCAAGTTTTTTAAGGGCGAAAATGACCTATATGCCCTTGAAATTGATTATTTTCAAAAATCAAAAATAAATATGTAAAAATATTGTAAAATGGCAAAACTTTGTATATGAATTAAATACATTAGAAAAAAAAAAGTTTACAAAGAAAAAATCAAAAAATGAAATAAAAATGAATATTGTAACCTAAGCACATATGCCACATATTGTATATTATCAGGCCTCATAAATCAATTAATAAGTATCACTTGCATGAAGCACCAGGTTAAACCAAAGAAGCGTCCTAATTTTCTACTCTTAATGTCATCTAACTCTTTTCCTTCTATAGTTTGAGAATGATTGATTTAGAGACCCTTATTTTTAAAGAAATGAAAATGATAGTCCTAATGACACATTTACCAGAGTATAGTCGAGCTCCTCCAATAGCTTTTCTCCAAATTCATCAACAATGAGCTCTGCATTACAGCCCAGCTTTTGAAGACTAATCCCATTCAAGAATGAAGCTAGAGTACGGAATAAGAAGAGGTCTCGATAGATTATTGGCTCTATTTCAGGTCTCTGAACCTGTGAATGGACAAGGTTCACCCATATGAGAATTCCAATTAACCAGCTGTTTGAAGAAAATTAAAGTATTACAAAACAAGACATAGCTGAATTTTTACAGAAAACTAGCAGGCAATGCGGCATTGTCAAAACAAATGATTCCCCAAAGCTATATTCTCACAACCTTAATGGCCACATCCTCGCCCGTCTCACGTAGTGTGGCGCGATAAACCTGACCAAGACTTGCAGCGGCTATCGTCTGTGAAGAAATTTTACTGAAGACCTTCTCAAGAGGTTGCTTTAATTCCTCTTCAATAATTCTAAAGGCTACCTGCACTTCTTAAAACGATAAGTTAACTGGCAATGGTCTCATTCCTTGAATAAGGCATTTGAAATAAAATTTTCTATAGCCTTTTTTACTTTCTAGAAATGCCAAATAAATCCACATGCACCTACACATGAGTCCTATGCATACTTTTGCATGTTCCAATATCCTGGCCACATGGAAAACGTGAGCCGTCTCTTATGTATCACGATCGTGGTCCACGAAGTGTCTTGGACCCACTGGCTTATTATGAAAGAAAGGGATGTTGAAAGAACATTTCGTTGTCCATTCATTTCTTGCATTATGATTCACAAAATAAGCACAGTTTTTTCCTTGAGCTAGAAACATTCAAATGTTAATTGCGTACATGATTCACGTCTCATTTCTTCCCTTTTTTGACGCCCTCACACATTAGCAGATCTGAGCAATATCTTTTATTATTACATCACAGGGTTCGAAACCCTGGACATAACAACATAGGGTTCAAATCCTGGACCTCAGGCACACACAACTAGACGTGACACCAACTGGCCTATGCAACCCATTTGATGGGCACCTTGACATCCACAAACACATGACCCACCTCATTAGGAAATGGAGGAACATCATCTTGTAGGATGCATAGCTCATTCATATAATCTTCCCGGATAATATCAGGTCTGTTTGCAAGAACCTACAAAAATCACACATCATTCAATAAGGAAATTAGGGCAATGGTGTAGTTGGACATTCTGTGACAGAATAGAGAAGAGCATTATTCAGACCAGATATCACAAAGAAGCACATTAACCTGACCAGCCTTGATAAAAGATGGTCCTAAATCACACAAGAGATTTCGAAGCTGACGGGCACGGTATGGCACTACTTCCTCATCCCGTCCAACCAAGAAGTCATACACAAGGTTGGACCAGTATAAACCCAGGTTCCAAACTATTTCCACCCCACGGCCAATAAGTGAAAGTATAGCTCCTCTGGAATCAAGGACTTTATTCCTAACCTGACAACAACAAGTAAAATCAGGACAAAAATCAGGCAGAAGCCAAGGTGTTTGCATCCCAAATAGCATGAAAGACACTCACAAGCCCAAGCGAACCAAAATCCAGCCACAAACTATAGAAAGGGAAGAAAAGCAACATCTGGAGCTACATGCCCCCACTTCACTTACTAACTCTGGAGTGTACTTCCGGTAAGGAATACAAACACCACGCTCAATGTCGAGTTGCTCCAAGGCACTGCTTGATTTTTCCAGTGCTGTAATTGATAAGTCCGAAGCCTTCTCACCTCTTTTTCTCAGTGGGACAGTCCGCTTTGGACTAGGGCTAGCAACGCCAGATGCTGAATTTGAAATTTGAAGAGCCGAAGGAGCTCCTCCTAGAGATAAATACGTCGATCGAGATGGAATATCTCTAGAAGACAGATCCCTGGATTCTGCATTTCTCAATTTGCGACCTCTCACAACACCAAGCTTCTGAAAGCTCGAAGCTTTGGTGGATAGGAAACCAGCAGACACCATGTCCGACGAATTTGGAAGCCGAGACGTGTAAATTTCCATATCTATATATGCTTGCTTAATTCATAGCCTGAAAAGGGATTTAAAAAACTACTCACCAAGCTAGTTTCTGATTATTTCCAAGGTCAAGCTTTAAAATGAGAATCAAAAAAAAATCCCAATTTTCCTTGAATTAGGATTTTTTCCCAGTCGAATTCCAAAAGCAGGAAAGAAGAAGGAATGAACCTGCTGCCAGCCAATATTATTAAAACCAAAAAGCACTCCGCTTCAGTGATTTGCGGGAACTCTACCGAAAAGGTATGCGTTTGGATTGATTAAAAGCTTTTGATGATGATAGCAACTTCTCTTGAATTGGTACGAGCCATCGAACAAAGGGGACATGATCAAAACGAAGCGCATAAGCATAGGCGAAAATCGGCAGAAAATTCAAAAAAGGTAGTTGGGGAAGAACTCAAATTACGAAAGACGATAGCAGAAGTAAGCACGGGCAGCCAGAAATGAGCGGAAAAGAGCAATACCAGCCGTTTTTCTGAATAGCGCGAATGCAAAGCCAGTGACGTACTTATCATGAAATCCTGAAAATGTTGAGGCTGCTGTGGGCCTGTAAACTTGGATGTTTCATCTTTTGTCGGGTCTACGAATTCGACGGACTGGTCGCTTTCGATTGCATAGACGATTGGGGGGTGTGGTCAGTGGATGAGAAGCCTGCCAGCGTTTCAAAATAATCCTGTGGAGTCTGGACCAGAAAGGAAAATTCAAAAAGGTTGTGGTGATGGAGAGCAGGCAGAGCAAAATTATAGCGTGCGAAGCACGGACTTACGGATGGGAATTAGTACGGGTCGAACTCATGACCCGACATTGACCCATCTATTTTTTTATGAGATAAAATTACTGTTTTGTTACGTGGAATAAGAAGGGCTTAAAAATTATTTTTAACTCGAATTCAAAAATAGGATAGGATAGGTCAATCATGTTCCGACTCAAAGAGTCCCGACATGCCGCACATATGTTAATTTATTAAAAATTATAAATTTCATTATTATTTTCTTTCAAAATTTTCACATTTTTATAATTAACTATATCAATAGTATAAGAATCAATTTATCCAAAAAACAAAATAAGAACCAATTAGAGAAATTTGCACATATATAATTCTTAAGTATCACTGTATATTAACATATTTTAATAAATTTATACTATTTTCTTATATTTTGTTTTAGTAATGATGTGTTTTTTAATAATTAGTAAAACATTGAAGCATATAATATTTAAATTTGATAAGATTTATATTTACATTTGATAGGTATAAATTCGACGAGCACAAGATAAAGACACTTACTGAAGAATGCTATGTTGCAAAATAATTTCCTAAGAAAGCCCAAAGATCCAAGAGACTTTTCTATTCCTTGTCTTCTTGGTGGTGTGCAAGTGGACAAGGTCTTATGTGACTTGAGTAAACATTAGCATAATCCCTCTTTTCATATGCCAAAAATTAAAGATGGGTCCATGGCCATGATATTACAACTTACGGACCGCTCCATCAAATATCTTGTTGGCATCATTGAAGACATGATAGTGAAGGTTGGAAAATATTTTATTTCTGTGAATCCGAAGTCGATTCCAAATGCGACTTGGATCATAATGATCGAAAATTTTGAATATAGGAGCATTTAATGCACGCCACCTACCTTCAAATGTTCAAAATAACCCCTCCTCTATTTAAAGCACGGTAAGGGAGTTACGAAGGTTAGCTTGAGCCTTCATTGAGTCTTCACCTTCTCTTTTACAAGCATTCAAGTGTACATCAAGCGCTATATAAAAAATAACTTCATTACTCCCTGCAAGAGCGGCAACTTTTTATCAATCTCAAGATTCATAAAGTTTTTCCTTGTGCTGAAATTTTCTCTGCACAATTTGTAATGTGTAGAACTCTCTTTTAACTTCTTTTCTTATATTGCTACTTGGCTTGGTGGCTTGGTGTTGAAGACCATAAGGCCAAGTAAAAATAATTAGTACACAGTTGCAGTGAGATTCACTGTCTACTTACGTTGTTTGTAAAGGCCACTAAAACTACAATCTAAAATAGAGCAAGAGCTCTAACTGTATCTCCATTAAAACTATGGAACTCAATACACAATGGTGTGTTCTTTAAAGAATGGAATATAGAGTATTGTCCCGAATCGCTATAATTTCTTTTGTCTGTTATTTGTGATTTCATTTACTCTATTACTCTCTATGTTTTCATTCAAAGGGATGTAGTTTGCAAGAGATTAAGTTTTTATCTACCAAAAGAATTTTAAAGAACTCGATTCATCTTTTCCCTCTTGGATTTTGCCACAAACTCAGGATCACCAACTTAAACATAAGTCTTTAATATATCCAATACTATATAACTGAGCTATCTAATACAATTGTATAATTAATATTTAGAGTATTGTATAAAAAAATTATTTAGAGTGGAAATCAAATAAAGTGAATTTAATATTTTTTAATATATATTGTATGCTTGGACTTCGGTTTTCGGGATGCAAAATTCGGGTGATTATATTAAATTAATTCAGAAAAAGAACGATGACAGTTAGTTTAAGAATAATATTCATGAGATTTTCATCAATTTAATTAATTTCAAGTGAGATGATATGAATGAAAAGATGACAATTTGTGATATATAATTGGGATTAATGTTATAATATAAATTTGTAGGGATAAGTATTATATATTATTATTAGAAATTTTGATTGTGATTGATGTAGACTAGAAGCATATGTTTCAAATTAGGTGTGTAACTCTAGCGAGGGGATTAGGGTTTGCCATTTAAGGAATGTAGAAATCATTTTCTAATAATTTTAGTTTTTGTATTGTGGATATGAATTGTTATGGTGGGTAACGTGTTTTATAATGACTTTGAGTAGAAATTTTGCATAAATCTTGATGTGTGTTTTTAGTTATTAACTTCATATATTTTGCTAACAAGCTGTGATATCCAGACCCAAGTATGGCTCATACATGTGCATTTGGCATGTAAACATGAATTATGTATGATTTGGTTGATTTATGGATATTTTCATGAATCGGTGAATTTTTGCAATTAAGGTTATGATTAAAAATGGTGGTTAAGATTCATCGTCAAAGCCCAATGTGAGTCAATATGATTGAAGGGACTTAATGAGGATTAGAAAATGCTAATGTAGCATGAATAATTATTTTAATTTTCATGATTTAATTAACGAAAATTAGAATGATAATTATGGAATTATGTTGGAAAATGTAGAAAATTCATAACTTGATGCCTATAAGGCAGATTGAGATGAAATTTGAAAGGTAAGCTCATGACTTTGGGCTAGGGGTGTAAATAGGGTCGGGTTTGTTGGTCCCGAGTTGATGGCAAAACCCAAGAGGGGAGGGGTGAATTGGGTATTTAAAAATTATATCTTAAACAGAAGCTTATCCCCGGATTAATCCAGTCCCCTTAATGGAGAAACGAAATGGAAAGCAATGTAAATAGCAGAAGTATAAATCAAGCACACAGGATTTTTATAGTGGTTCGGGCAACCTCCCTACTCCACTCTTCCAAGCTCACACTCCTTGTGACTTGGGTTCCACTATTGTATTCTCTCAATACAATTAGAGTCACTGCTCTCTTCTAGATTCCAGCTCTAGGTGGCATCAACAAAACACAGCACAAGTAGGTGATGAGTCACACTCCAATCACACACTACTTTGCTTACACTTGATCTTAGTTCCTCAAACTAAATCAAGTTTAACACATACAACAGAAACAATAAGAAAACTACACTTTACAGATGTGTAGAAGCAGTTTGGCGCGGAGAAGAACTTGTTGAAGTGGCTTTATATGATCAGTAGTTGAGCTCTTGCAGTTTGAAGCAAAGTTCTTCCTCTTTGGTTAGCTTGATCTCTTTAAAGCTCTTGTAGATGGTAGTTATGCACTCTTAATGATTTTCAGCTACCTCCCTCGTCCACCATGAATGCCTTTTATAATTTTGGAGGGAATCCGAACGTTAGAGGGTAGGTGGCGCGCATTTAATGCGCCAACGTTCGAATAAATTCCGACCGTTGCGACCCAAGTCGCATGTGGAGTCGACTTCGGATGCGACTTCGCCCAAGTCGCAGATGGAGTCGACTTCGGGTGCGATTTCGCTTCTTCGTCGCAGCTTCAAGTTTCAGTCAGGGTCGACTTGGGCATCAACTTGACCCAAGTCGCAGGTGAAGTCGACTTCAGGTGCGACTTCACCTTGTCAGGTTCCAAGTCTGAGTCTTGAGTCGACTTTGGCTTCCGACTTCAACTCAAGTCGATCATGGAGTCGACTTGGGTTGCGACTTGACCTGGTCTTCGTCAAAGTATGCTTTGATCTTCCTCTATCTTGCTTGGCTTGTTTCCTTGATGATTCTTAGGAGAGCTTGAGTCTTGAATCATGTGCCTTGCTTTGCATTTGACTCAGTTGGTCTTTAAGACTTGATAGACTTGATTTGATCTCCATCTTGAATCTTTGCTTTGAACTTGAGTGAGAGATTTTTTGAATAGGCTTTGAATCTGCATCTTTGAAGTCTGAACTTCTTAAGTCGCGGATGAAGTCGACTTTGTCTGCGACTTCACCCAAGTCGCACCTGGAGTCGACTTGGCCTGCGACTTGGGCAGCTTCGTGCCCCACAATTCAACTCTGGACAGTTTTTCATGTTTGAAGTAAATAGCGAGGTCGACTTCGTTTGCGACTTGACTTCCCAAGTCGCATGTGGAGTCGACTTGAGATGCGACTTTACCTGCAAGTTGATTTTGCCTTTGAGGTTCTTTCTCAAGTCGATAGTTAAGTCGACTTTGGGATCGACTTCACCCTAAGTCGAAGTCCAAGTCGACTTGGGGATCGACTTGGCTACTTAAGTTCCTTAAAACAAATGACAAACTCATTAGTCCTTTAAATATACTCAAGTTAGTTGTTGTTAATCATCAAAACTTAATCTTTGGTCAATTTTACCTTGTTTTGAAGTATTGTTTCCAACAGGGTTCAACCCGAACCGATTTATATCATGATCGGGTTGATGTTTTGAAAAATTTATTTTTGAAAATCGGGTTCAACCCGACCCAATTTTAAAAATCGGTTTGAGCCGGGTTGGGGGTCGGTCGACCCGACCCAACTCGATTTTTGCATATGCATTTTTCTTGTTAATAAAAAATTTTTGGATGCTAATAAAAGTTACCAAAAAATGTATCCTCTTGTAGTGTTTGCTTGCTAATATTGACTTTTTTTAATTCCTACATTGTATCCTATACTCTCATTTTTGCAAATTATATTCCATTGAGCAAGGGAAAAATGTATGATAATTATATGTTAAAAATCAGAAATAAGTTTTTAGGAATGAAAGATTTCATTTTATTTACTTTCCATTTCAGCCCTTATTGTTTTTATAATTATCATTACTTTTGTTATTTTAGAAATTTGTGCGAACAAAAGCTTAACTAGCATTGATAATAAGTGTAATTTATTAGCCCGATTTTTAACCCGAACCGAACCGATTTGAGGTGGGTTGAAATAGGGTTGGGTTAATGTGTGAAAAGTAGGATTGAAAGTAAGGTTGGGTTGGGATTTTACAAGGTGGGTTAGGGTTGTATAGGGTTGGGTTGGGATTTTACAAGGTGGGTTAGGGTTGTATAGGATTGGGTTGGGATTTTACAAGGTGGGTTAGGGTTGTATAGGATTGGGTTGGGATTTTACAAGGTGGGTTAGGATTGTATTTGTCCCAACCCGAGTCAACTCGACCCGATTTACACCCCTACTTTGGGTCAACCTTATGGATGGATTGGATTAAGGAGAATATGATGGGATTAAGATGATAATTATTTATTTTCATCTCACACCCTAAGGTTAATTTCAAATAATCATAACTTGACGTAGAAAAATTGTATTGAGACGAAATTTGAAATAGTTGAATAAAATTATGAAATCAACACTATGGAAGGATTAGATTAAGCTAATTATCATGGAAATATTCTTAATCGGAAAAAGGTGAGTAGCATTGACTTTGTGCACCCAAAAGCATCATAGCATTTATTAAAAAGCAATTGGTTTAATGACTTGGTTTAATGTCTATAAGATGTGTCAAATGGAGGTGATTTGAGCTAAATTTTTGAATTTATTTAGTGCTAAAATCCATGGAAAATCCAGGGTTTAAATGTTTGGTTTTAAGTGGCTATGGTATAGCTAAATGAGGTTTAGCTAAGGTAGCAATGCATGTGACGCCCAAGGGGGGTAAATGCATGATTTTGATTTTTAAAAAATGGCTAAATGTGTATCTAAGTAGCTAAGCACCTAGGGTAAGTAATGGGGCATTAAAATATGTGGAATTTTGAGGCACAAAATGCCAAAAATCAAGCCACATGGGGACGTGAATGGATGGACAGCAATATGAATGGATTTTGGGGCAATTAAACTCCTTTAACCATGGTTAAATGATGGCTAACCAAGGGTAAAATCCCAAATATATATAAAGGAGTTTCTTGGGTAGCAAAAAAGGAGGAAATAAGGAGGAAAGTGGGCAGCAAGGCAAGGTAGTCGTTCAAGTCAGGAGAGAGAGAAAGGGAGAGAAAATTTTCTCCAAAAAGGGGCAGCAGCTAGGGACGTCCCAAGCAGGCAAAGCAAGGAGGAAAAGGAAGAAGAAAGGAAGGAAAAAATAATTCAACAAGGCTTACCCATGTTCATGTTTAATTTGGGTGAGCATTATGCGTTTTTGATTCATATACGTCAACCTAAATCATGTTTGGTTGATGATTAATGTAAAGATGGTTATAAATATTAAATTCAGTGGTAAATATCTCCTTGAATAGTTGATGAATGATTAAGAAAACCAAACCCTCATATAGATTATGTGTTAATACTTATAAGGGTGAAATGAATCACATGGATATGTTTATATGTATTGAATCTGGAATAGGAAAGACAAATATGAACGAAATAGTAAATGAATGAGTTTTAGTATAAAAATTTGTGTGAGAACTCATGATAGGGTGACTAAGGAAAGACCCAATTTTCAGCTCAAAAGGATAAGTAGGTTGTAAATTAAAAATCTGGAAAAATCAATCTGAATAGGGTTGAACAGGTGTCAGGATCAGCTGCACCAAATGATTTTTAATAACTTTCAAGCAAGGAATTATGAGCTAAAATTTTATATGATATGTAGTGCATGTTGTACCACTTGACCAAAATAAAAATTTGTTTCTGAAGGGTATAAATATACCTCATAATTAATGTGATTTGAATCGTCTGAAAATTGATGCTGCTGTCCAGCAGAGTGAAAATATCAAAATAAATATAAATACTTCATATGTTGTGCTGAAAATATTTATTTTGGTTAACTCATGTAGTTATTAAGGTATGGAAGAAATTTCAGATTTAAATTCCTTGATTCGATTATGATTCAAAAATTAGAGAGATTGATATGTCTGATTTAAGCATTATGGACAGATTGAGGAATAAATCAAAATAAATGTTAAATTCTAGATTTTTTGGATGGAATTTAACTTAAAATAGGAGATCAATAAATATCATAAGTGATTATGAGGGTTTAACCTATTATAAGTCGATTTTAAAAGGAATGAGTGTTATGGAAGCACAACTTATACCAATGTGAAAATTAAAAAATGGACACCCAACAAAAAGGGTAAGTGGGTTAAGTTAGTTTAACGTAAAATCCAAATGGATTTATATAGGTTGGAAAACCCTAAGGGATGCAAGCATGTGAATTTGATGCATATAAATGAAATGTCATTTTCATTTATTTAGGCAAAGGCAAGAATGGAAGAAGGGATTAAGACTATCTCAGGTAAGCAAGCAAACTTTTCAAAATATTATTTTCTTTCTATGTGTTGACATGATTGAAAATGTTTATGATGATGTTTTGACGAATGGGCAAGCACAAGTTTTGAAGATGATGACTTTAATGAAAAGCCACAAGTTTTAGAAAAGGATGACTTTAATGGAAAGCCTCAAAGTTTGTTTCATGGGAAACAAGCAACGCTTTTTAAAATAATTATTTTATCACAAGTGTTGCCAAAGATTGGGAATGTTTTACATTGATGGATTTAGGAATTTGCTTACAAATAGGCAAATTCTTCATTATGTTGTTTCTTAAGATTTCATATTTTATGCCGATGGATTTTAAGCAAGCAAGTTTCTTATGATGTTAATTTCAAAAGAGATTTGATTTCTATGACATGACGTTTAATCATAACGATAATTTGAACATAGTCCATATGTTTGAAATGATATTAGAAAAGTTTTGATTTCCTTTAGATAAGAAAATATGTTAAAAATGTCTTAAAAATGTTTATATGGATGTTGTTAAAAACGGGTTTAAGGATGACCAATCCGATAAGTTGATTTCATAAAATGGTTTGATTTCGGGTTGCTAGAATGACATGCAAAAGGCTATGCAAGCCCCTCTTTATGTAAAAATGGAAAGATGGATATATGGACGAGGATTTGATATCAGAGTGGTTGAGAAGGGGATGGTACAATTGCATAACCTTTGTGAGCAAAAGGCCTCGAAATGGAAACTAAGAAAATGCTAAGAAAATATGTGGTTTATTCTTGAAAATCCAAAAGTTTTGAAGTTTCTTTATCATAAGGATTTTAAAATCTATTGTTTTCTCAAACATTTCAAACCCTTATCAAAACGTCTTGTTTAAAGTAGGTGCACTCACTTTACAAGTTGACACGGATTGTGGTCCGTGATTTTTTTTTCAAAATGATTTAAAAAGACACAGACTACGGTCTGTGATGTTTTATAAGATCATGCTAGCATAATGAACATTAATAATGATGATGTATGGTGCACCAATACAATAAATAGGTCAGTTGTAGAGCACAGTGGGAGATGGACTGGGGCCCATTCTACATATGGCCAAGTCGCTAAGGGATGACAGGAGGCCAGCAGCGCCCTCCCTGAGATGGGAGAAGATGATAGAACGGCCGGCTGGTTAGCGTGCTGTTAATGATTGATTCTCTTCTAAAAGGTAGAATGTTCACTTGTTAAGTGTTACTACGGATGGAGAGAAATGCATTTGCATATGTTTTGCTTTGGAAAAATCTCAAGGATTGAGACATAAAAGCGTTATTACGAAAAATTATCCTAAACGGGATTTTATGAGCCATAATGAATAAGTTTACAATAAAAATAGGGTATTTTACACAAAAAGTGTAAATTTCAAAGATGAAAGGAAATGTTTTCTATGCAAAGGTTTTCGTGAAAATAGATTATGTGTTTTATGCCTTGTTTGTTATAAACAAGCCCCAAAACGAGAATTATGAAAAAGGGTTTATATGAAGAATGTTTTATACGTCTTGTTTGATATAAACAAGTCCCAAAATGGAGATTATAAAAAGGATTGATGTGATAAATGTTTTTGGATATAAAAATGGTCATTGCCAATATGCTTATGTGATAAATATTTTAGAACATATAAATGTCCATTGCCAAAGTGCTTATACGAAAAATATTTTAGAACATAAGAATGTCCATTTCCAAAAGGATTTATGAAAAGAAATATTTTAGGACATATAAATGTCCATTGCCAAAGAAAGTTTATGTCAAAGATGTTTTGGAACATCAAATGTCCCTTGGCTAAAGGAATTTATAATAAAAAATATTTTGAACGTAAAAACGTCCATTGGTGAAAGAAGAATTTATGTAAATATCTTAAAACATTATAAATATTCACACAAGATTAAAGAAAATTACTTAAAAGAGAGTAAAACGCATTGTTTTGCCTTAATAAGCTCAGACGTGGCTTGTAAATGGTTTTAAGAATGAATGTCTATAAAAATGTTCTAAAACAGAGAATTGTTCTTATGAACAAAGGATTTTATGACAATGTATTAGGACATACAAATGTCTTCATGTAAAAAGGTGTTCGAGATGTTTAAGGAAATGTTTTAAAGGAAAGTTTTACCCTAAAATGCTTGCTTACTGAGTTATCACTCACATTTATTTTCCCAAACCTTAGACATGTATTGGGAAGCTCAAGAGGTCGTAGACCTGAGCATCTAAGGAAAGGTAAGAGATGATATGCGAATGTGGGCTAAAATGATTAGCTATGATGTATGAGATGGTATGCCTTAATGATTTGAGTTGATATATATGAATCTATTTAAAGTTCTAAGTTCTATGTGAACTGATGATTGGATATATGTATGTATGTATGAAAATGTCATGATTAAGTCAAGAGGACCCTTAATGTAGAAGAATAAGTTGAGATGTTATGAATGAAACGCGCACTTGATATGTGCAATTGATTACAAGTGTATTGTCGCTTGTAAGACGAATGAAATGAAATGCAAAGAAATGAATGATGATAGATAAAAGAAATGAAATGAAAAAAAATTTGGATGAGATCCAATTAAGAACCTGCTGTGTGATCAGGGTAACAATCTTGATTCACATTTACCAATTGATAAGATCTTAGAGTAAGGATCAGGATGTGACGCCTCGGGTTGGGGGGGCCACACAAGCCTTATATGAACTTGAGAGGAATTTATTTATAATTATCTACCTAATTTTATTTAAGTTCTAAATTTTGGATTATATATTTTATGCATGTCATAAGTACATATTTTCTTGAAAGTTAAAGACACACAACAAATAAGATAAGATGTAGTCGATGGTATTTAATTCAGTTATGTTATGAAAATTTGCCAAACAGTCAAGAATCTATTTAGTTTTAATAGTTAAATTTTGATCCGCCACAATGAGCAAATATTTTATGGTTTATTTTGTTCTTTGGGTTGTCGTAATGGAAGCTTATGGTGAAATTGAAATTATAATATTTTTGTATTGATTAAAACATGTGAAATATCAAGCATTTGCACGAGCATGATGAGCATAAATTAATTTTATTGATTAATGTTAATATATCAAGCAGTATATAGATTTAGCAATTTTCAATTCTATTTGAATACTTTTATTTATTTTTATTATTATCCTACTGACTAAGTTTGCCCATAGTCATGGCTTTATTATGACAGGATAGCAGAAGGAGCCCAGTAGGGTGTTGGAGTTCAAATCGGTGTTAGGCGTGATCTTAAATCCTCAGAAGCTTGATATTCAAATCGGGGTTAGGCATGATCTTAAATCCTCATGAGCTTGATAGTGATTTTAGTTGCTGCTAGTAGTTCATTATTTTATTTTTTTTAATCGTGAGAAGGATTACAGAGAGAGGTCCAAGTATATATAAGATGGTTGGTTTATGTGGTTTGGTTTAGAGATTATCGTTGATGACATTTGACTAATAATGTCTCGCTTTTATTTGAGGTTATTTTCATTATCTTAATTCTAGATTTTTGAAATATTATTTAATATATTATGCATATATAGGCAACTTGTTGTACCCCGCAACTATCGATTTTGGTGAGATACTATCAAAATTTTCAATTATAGCAACAAATATCGTTTAAGGTTAGTTGTTAGCTGGTGGTTCCTTACAATACATTACTCATACTTTCTAAGGGTGTGTGTTTGAGAAGTAATAAAACTTTTAGATAAAAAGATTTTGATATAGAAGTTTTTAAAATATAAGAAAATGATATGGTATGATAAAAATAATGACAAAGAGTAAAAAAATAAAATTCAAATAGATAGGTAAATTATATAGATAGTTCTATAGAAATGATTTAAAAGTAGGGTAGTTATATAGGAAGATGTAAGGAGATAACTAAAAATAGAATAATTATAGAAAGCAAAAAGTTTTATATCGAAGAGTTTTAATTCGAAAAGTTTTGGGGGTAAGCAAACACACCTTCCATCCAACACCTAACAAGTCCAAATCATGAACTTAATGAATGCAACGAAACAATAACATAAATGCATATCATACAACACATGTCCCACGTGCTCATGTTCCATATCCAATAAAACTCAATGTAAGGTAATATGCATCATAGAACACATACCACATACTCACATATATCACATCTATGAACTCAACATATAAAATCAACATTATTACCAAACAATTATCAATTTACAAATTTTCTCTCTAAGGAAAATTTGTTACAAAGCCCCAAGTTTTCACATATGAAAATTTGCTAATGAATCAAGTAGATTTCTTATAATAATTTTGGTGGGTGGGGACCAAACATGATAAGTATACCCATTCATATCTTTTATGATTGAAGTATTTTCTAAATCCCAACGTCATATTTGACGTTAGTATATAATGTTAATATGTCATTAATTTACAAGAAATTATAAAATTAATTAATAAGTTTCAAATTTGTAATGTTCAGGTTGGGCTAGGCCATGATTGACCAAGCCCAAACTTATATAGAGGTCTATTTGGTTACCACTTTGGCAAATTTTTTGTAAAATAAACTCTAGTATTTTTAATTAAATTTTAGCATGTTACAAAATAGACTCGATAAATTTCAAATCTTTACAAAATAAACCTTATGTAGTATTGAGTACTAAGGCAACATTTGGCATTGAGGAAAAAGTAAAAGAAATTTTTATTTCCTTTCTATATCATTTTCCGTATGATGCAATCTTAATTATCTAATTATCTTACTTTTCAATTACTATTTATGTCTTTCTATACAACTTTCATAAATTTTATTTCATTTACTTCTAATAATGATCTCTATCAAATCACATGGCTGGCTATCTTTTTCAAAAACTTCCCTCATTTTTTCCTCAATATCAAACGAGTAGGATATTAGCAAATGAGGGTTGATAACATGCAACACATCCCATGTCAACCCCTCTATAATATTTTTTTGAATTTCCACAAATCATATTGCCTTAAGTGTATTTAACCCACATACCAAGTTCTATCATTTTATAATATTTTTATATGCTTATTTTTTATTTTCTAAAATCAAGATTTTTAAGGGGTGAATTGACTTAAATATGCCTTAAATTGATATTTTAAAAATAAAAAGTAATATCATAAAATAATAAAACTTGATATATATATGGGTTAAATATGTTGGTCCCGAGTTTATGGCTATTACCCACGAGGGGTGGGGTGAATTGGGTATTTTAAAATTTTTACTTAAACAGAAATTTCCCCCTTTTTAATTTAATCCCTTTAATGAAACAAATGAAAAATATGGAGAGTAATAAAGTAATAAAATCAGAAATGCAAGCCACAGCAGTAGACAAGGGTTTTATAGTGGTTCGAGCAACCTCCCCTACTTCACTTTTCCAAGCTCACATACTTTTGTGACTTGAGTTTTACTATGTATTATCAAATACAACTAGAGCAACAACTCTCTTCTAGATTTTAGCTCTAGGGGGCGTGTACAAATCACAGCACAAGTAGGTGATGAGTCTCACTCAAGTCACAACGCTACTTTGCTATCACTTGGTTCAAAACACCAATATTAAACCAAGTATCAAATACAAATAATGAATCAAATAAAGAAATCTACACTTTACAGATTGTGTAGGCAGATTTCAGCTCGTGGAAGAACTTATAAAAGAGATAATTTGATCAGCTTTAAAGTATGCGGCAAGTTGGGGCGTAGTTCTTCATTTGAAACTTGTGTTGATCACTTAATGCTTGGAGAGGATGGTAGTTGAATCTCGGTTAATGTTTTCTCTAACCTCTAGCACGTTCACTTGAATGCATATTTATGATGGTGGAGTAAATTCGAACGTTTGGAGATAGGTGGCGCGCATTTAATGCGCCAACGTTCAAATTTTTCCTACTGTTGTGACCCAAGTCGCAGATGAAGTCGATCTCGGGTGCGACTTCACCCAAGTCGCGTACTGGAGTAGACTTGGGGTGCGACTTCGGTTCCCAACAAATACTTTAAGTTCCACATCAGGTCGACTTGGTCCTGGACTTGACCCAAGTCGTAGGTAAAGTCGACTTCGGGTGCGACTTCACTTTCTGTATTCACTTGATGAACTTGAATTTCTTTTAAAACTTTCTTGCTTGTCATTTATCTTGTATTTGTTCTTCCACTGAATACTCAATCTTGAAGCTTTGTTATGTTCAATTACTCTTGGAAACTTTATTTTCATGCCTTGGATTTAGGATGCTTTGATATTCTTGATTTTGCAATCCATAGAAATAGTCAAATGATTTTTCCTTGAGTAGAATATAGTCTTGAATGATTTTATCATGTATAATTGCTTATCTGGACTATATTCATCTTCAATCTGACTCAAGTCGAATATCTAGGTCGACTTGGGGATCAACTTCACTTCAAGTTACATATGAAGTCGACCTGAGGGTGCGACTTCACTCAAGTCGCACATGGAGTCGATTTCGGGTGTGACTTCACCAGTCTTGGATTCGAATTTCACCGCTAGAAGTTTTGAGCATCTGAAGTCGATGGTGGAGTCGACTTGGGTCTGCGACTTCACCCAAGTCGCAGCTGGAGTCGACTTGGACTTGCGACTTTACCTGTCTTGGATCCCAGTTTCAACGCTGGAAGGTTTGAGTACTTAAAGTCGATGGTGGAGTCGACTTGGGTCTGCGACTTCACCCAAGTCGCAGATGGAGTCGACTTGGCCTTGCGACTTCACTTATCTTTGATCAAAATTCAGCACTGAAAAGTTATACTTTTTTCCAAGTTAATCCTGAGGTCGACTTGGGTATCGACTTGACTTGAGTTGATAGCCGAGTTGACTTGGTTTTGCAACTTGATCTGTCAGATTCTGATTTTTAATTTTCTATCCTTTAAACAGTTTCCACAAAATATATTAGTACACAAAACTTACTCAAATTGAGTTGTTAATCATCAAAACACAGATTGTGCTTAATTTGCCATTGATTCCAACAAAATATACTTAGGAAAATATATTTATAGAAAAAAATAAAAAAAATTATATTACATGAGGGCTGACATGCAATATATCTCATATCATGAGCCCCCTTTTAAGACATACACATATGGGGTGTGTTTGGCAATTTACAAAAGTTGTCAAGTTAAAACTTTTCAATCTAAAACTTTTCACTCTCCATAACTAATCTTTTTAAAATTATTTTTTACACATCTTTCTATACAACAACCCTACTTTTCAATCATTTCTACACAACTACCAATACAACTAACCTATTTATTTTAAATTTATTCTCTTTACTCCTCATTATTACCCCTACAATATCACATCATTTTCTACTAATTCGACAACTTTTACATAAAAAACTTTTGATCAAAAGCTTTGCGACTTTCCAAACACACCCATGATTTTCACTAAATAAAATGGGAGAGGAAGCATTTCATTAATGTATGATGCCAAAATGGATCTTTGTATTTATCATGTTAGGGTCTCATCTTGACGATTATACGAAACCTAATTCATCGATTATATTCTAGAACATCCATTTTAGTTAAATAATAAAAAAATACTTGTTGTTTGTGGGTGTTTTTAATAAACAAACTGTTTTGACGGACTAAATTTTGGTGTTAATAATTTTTTTAATCAATACAAATCTTTCGATTGTAATGATTTTATAATTTCTAACTATATATATAATATTGAATCAGCGAATGAGTTAAATTTTGTTTAATCACCAACTTGGTCCTCCCAAAAAATGATAAATATAAGAATTCACTTTTGTATGATATGCATTATTGAAGTGCTTCAGGTGGGCATGTTTGAGAAGTGATAAACCTTTGATGAAAAATTTTTAAAATGAGAGAAAATGATACGATATAATATGGGTAATGATAAGGAATAAAAGAGAACAAAGTAAAAATAGATAGATTAGTTACATTTGTAGTTGTGTATAAATTATTCAAAAATAGGGCGGTTATATATGAAGATGTAAAGAAATTATAGATTTAAAAGCAGGATAATTGTGAAAAATAAAAAAATTTTAGATTGAAAATTTTTTGGTATAAAAAATGTACCCTATAAGGAAAAAAATTCTTCTAAATTATTTTAGCCATTGGGTTTGGCACTAAGACAAGAATTGGATGAGAAAATTAAATAAGAAGAGGTAACTATGTATTGAAAAGTAAGAAATTATATTAAAAATGAAAAATGATATTAAAAGTAAAAAATAAGGCTATCATTTATTGAAAAATGAGAAATTGTATTAGAAATATTATTTTTTTCAAAATGATAAATTCTATCCTATTCTTATCTCATTCCATTCGGGTCTCAATCTGAACTTGATCGACTCAACCTGATTTATAATAAGGCTGAGTTAAGTATTTGAGAGAAAATAGATTGTATAATCCAAGTTTAACTAATCTGATTTCGAAAATAGGTTGGTTTGGGTTATATTATTGTTAGCTCGACTCGATTTCATGTGTTAGTATAAAATATAACTAATTATTAAAAATAGGATGCATTAGTACATAAAACATATACATTAACTAGACGCCATTGCTTTGAAATAAGATTACTTAGTAATTATGTTACTATATCAGTCATAAATTGGAAGATATTTCTATAACGGATTAATTTTTAGTCTTTCATATAAATTTATATTTTAAAAGAGATTTAATTAAGTAAAATATTTTTAAATGTTATATATTTATTTATTCGATTTGTAACCAAAACTAAAATGATTTATATATGTTTAATTTAGGATTGCGTGAAAGTTTGAAAAATAAAGTTGAATGTAGGATTGTGTTAACATTTTGTAAATACGGTGAGGATTGAAAAGACCACAATCGAGTCAACCTGATCCAATATACACCCTTAATTCTATGTAACTGGATGCTCTTGGCAAAATATTGAAGTTTGCTAGTATTATTATGCAAAAATTATCAAAATAAACATTAGAATTTAGAATGCAATTGCTGGTACTTTTCTTAAAATACTTGACCACAAGGTGAAAACCGTGTCGGACCCACTAGTTGAACTGATCTCAACAGGAATTGCCTCACTTTCTAATCTGATTAAAACTATCCCGCCAGTGCGAACCAGTTAAAGGGGCTGTCAAGCCACAATCTTAACCACTGGGTTTAACCGTTTTCATACAAAAAAAAGCCTTGCCTGAAATCCTGCTTGTTAGTAGCCTCCTATTTCTCACTAGCACGCATTAATGACGACAATAATTATTTTTAAATTACAAATTCAATGTAGGCGTATAACCAACACAGAAATTAAGATCTATATAGTATTTTTTCTTAATTTTTGAGAGTTATTTGCATTTTGGTCCCTCTAATTATACGTATTTTCTTTTTAATCCATTAGTTTCATATTCGCCTTTTAAATCTAATAAGTTTGCCTCCTTTGCAATTAGATAAGTGTATTTATAATTAATTATTTAATTGTTCATCTTTAATCGATAAATTTTTTTTACATTTTTATTATGCTTTTATTTTGATTTAAATTTATTATATTTTGTAGTGTTGTAATGAATTGTTACTATCCGGTTCAGTACCACGTCCACGAACAATTGAACCGGTGCGGAGCAAAGCAGCAGCTTGGCTGGCTGGGTTTTAAAACGTTGCACTTGACAATTCTGCTAACCTTTCTGGAATTTCTTATTTCTCAAGAGGTCACGAGTCATGACGTTAAGTGCACATTCCGAAAGCAATTGAAAACAACCTTATACTTTACCGATTGCACAGGAGTTTTGGGAGCCATGGGGTTGGTTCTAGCAGGATCGGGTCAGCCCATCCGACAAAGAATTGGAAATAAGCAACTTTTTTACTTTACACATTTTTCTATAAATAATTAACATTTTAACTATCTAATAATCCCTATAAAAGAACTATCTAATAATTTTCTTTTTTTCAAATTTACTAAGTGCATTCTAATTATTCAATGTCTTGACTCATAATCTTATTTTTTTTCACTTTACCCATGTATTCTACTTATTTAACATCTTAACTATATAATAATCTTATTTTTCAACAACCTTACTCCTATATTTCAATTTTTTATAATTATCATGTCATCAACTCAATTTTTAAAAATATTTTGAGGTGTTTATTTACATCAAAATATTTCAAAACAAAACTTTTCACTTTCCACTGTTACTCTATTTTTTAATTTCTTTTACTTTTTTTCTATACAACTACTTCATTTTTAATTATTTCTTTACAATTTTCTGTACATACATAATTAATCTATTTTAACTTTATCATTTTTACTCTTCGTTATTGACTCTATCATATTTCATTATTTTCTCGATTTCAAAAGTGGTTGTGTGTTTGATAATAAGAAGAAAATATCAATCTAAAACTTTTTAGTTTTCATAATTATTCTATTTTTTAAATTATTTTTTCACATTATCCTATATAGTTATTCTTCTTTCTAGTTATTTCTACACAATTATCTATATAACTAATCTATTTATTTTAATTTTATTTTTTTTACTCTTTATCATTACTTTACTATATCATATTATTTTATTCAAATTAAGAAAAACTTTTACACTTAAAAATTTTTGATTTAAAAATTTTATCATCTCCGAGAATGCTTTCTCCGCGATTAGGAGAATTCTTACCTTCCGCACTTGCCCCTCGTGGATCGTGCTCCGCGTACCAAGCGGAACGTCAGGTCTTCGCACCGCCGAGAAATTTCAACGCCAATCAGCACAACGTCCTCTTCGTTTACTTGGATTCTTCTGCACTGTTTATACCTCCTCTCCGCTCTCGGCTTTCTCGTCCGCTTCTCCGTCTCTCTACTCTCTTTCTCGGCTCCTCCGTGCGAATCGATGTCGATGGCGTCGCAGGATTACCTGGACAAGATGCAGCTGCGCCAGAGCTACCGAAATCTCTGGCATTCTGATCTCATGGGAACCCTTCAAGCCGACTTCACTTGTCAGTACTACCTCCGCTGCCCTCTTTTCCTCGATTCTGCTTTTATTCTCCTTCCAGCTCTTTTCTTCCTCGCAGATCTGAAACTGAAACGAGTTTCTCTTTTCTTCGACTTCTTGCAGATTGCTGCTTTGCCTTTTGGTGGTACGCACTCTCATACTTCCTCTGCTTTCACGATAGTTTTTTAAGCAATCTCATGCTCTCATTTCTTTGATAACAGAACTCAGTGTCTGATTCTCCTTCTTCATGGTTCCATTAACTAATTGGAAATTAAGGTTTCTTGATGTAGTCTGTTGAGGAAATTTTTTGAATGTTTGACTCTCTATTGACCGTGGATTTAATTTTCTTGGGCACGTTTTTCTATCCCGTGTGTAATATGGACGAATTTTAGGGTCTTACTCAAGCATTGACTTCAGGGACATTGTGAATATTTTTGTTTTTTTTATTGTCCCTTTCCCTAGCTTAATTTCAGAATGATGGAGTGTTTATTGTTTGGACATTTACGCTTAGGAGAAGCCGATGGAACAGCAAACATTATGACCCTGCATCCACCGGCTTAATCCTAGCGGGGGATGCACTTTTTGATCTGTGGGGAACCCTTATTAAATCAAACTCCATCCTGTACACCAGGAAAGACCCCATTGGCACGCTAATATCATACATGTTTTTTTTATCTGGCTGTGATGTTCTTAGATCACAAATTTTGCTACCCAAAGCACTTGGTACATCCAACAAATGTGCCTAATTACTCTCTCCCCTGTAAGATAGCCAGCAGATGTCTCTGTAAAAACTGATTTATCACTGTGTTGGTCACTGAATCCAATTATTAAATGTAGAAAGTCTATGCTGCTGCTTCAATGTCTTCATCAAGGAACTAGATATGTTTGATTTTTGTTCAATAGGGTTATAGATACTGTTGTGGGTCTATTCTGAATCTCTGATTAGAGAGAAATCTAGCTAGTGTTCTGTCAAATGTTTGTAAAACACTTAAGTAACTAGAATCGACTATCCTAATCATGTTAGAAAGTTTATGTGGATAAACAAAACTTTTGCCATCTGGTTATTTGTGTGAGACTTGGATTCACTTGCCTCATCTAGACCAGGCAATAAGCTTCAAAACTAGTTACTAATACAATTGGAAAGACTGTCATCTGTGGTTGCTGAATGGCAAGGTGTTTAACAGTTACTATGAGCTGTGGACGCAATGGCCTTTATCACCATTGTTGGTTTTGTTGCCTATTTTAGCTCCTGTAACAGTCGAAACAAATATTTTTGTGAAGAAAACATGAGAAACGTAATGGTATCAGCGTTATTTTGTTTCTATGGGATGGTTTTTGAAGGATGCATTTCATCTCGTATGAGGTAGCTGCTACCATTTGGTAATGCAACACCTCTCATGACTATTGCGCACCCATATTTGGATTTCTTTTTGGTGGCAACCCTTGCAAGGCCCAATTACACCTATTACTGTTAGAGGATTGAGCTTTACCACACTGGTCTACTTAATGATAGTGTAAGCCAAATTATGGTTATTCATTTAAAATTGTTGCTCAATTTGGAATCTTTAAAACATGTTGATAATTAAATAGAGATAGAAGCCCCAGGAGGGTATAATATGGTACAGGCCCAAAAACATTGAGAATTTATTTGTACGAAGGGTTTGATGGCACTTCCAGTCTTTTCTTTAAGCAGTTTGTTTGGATACCTGACCTTGAATGACTGGCTAGTAGAGGTGTTCGTGTTACCTGACATTCACGTATACCACTTGCCTTAAATCCAGGTAAGTTGAAAGCATTTGAATCTCTGTAAAATGAGAGTCAGATCACCATGCCAAGCTTTTGGATATTCATTGCATCTTGATTAAAATCTGATTTTCTTCATGGTTTTTGTTGTACTGTTTTTTAGTGAAATTGCAAGTTCATCTAATACAATCTTTCTTCATTGCAGTGGGCCATGCACATCATACCTGCTTAGGAAACGAGCACTTTATAACGATATGTCCAGGTCGTTATTTTGTTTCCTTTTCTTTTGAATTTCAGTAGCTAAAAATGTAATAAAGCTTGCAGGATAATTATTACATTGTTTCTATAGGTACGTATGTTGTGCTGGGTACATGCCATGCAGCGGCAGGTGTGGAGAGAGTCGATGCCCTGAGTTTTGTCTCTGCACTGAGGTTGTAAACCATCGAGGATTTCTTGCTTTGTACTGCGATTTTCCTTCTGATATGCAAATAAAATTGCAATAAAATTTGTGTTTACTTTAACGCATACAACTTTTCGTGATTGGCTTTTGCCATTTTAGGGAAGATTTTCATTTTTCATTTTTTCTTTTTAAAATTTGAGTAATATACCACCTGAGGTTAGCCTCCAACCAACCTGTCCATGCATCAAGTTCTTTCCAGAAGGATCTATACATACATTATATTATCTGTGCCTACATTCAAACATTTCTTCTTATCCAAAAAATGTATTCTGTTTTGTGACATGATTGTTCAAACTGTTTTTCACTTTCTAAATTTCTCTATTATTCCTCTCTGTAATTATATTGACAATTTCATATTAGTACGTCTATATGTGGTATGTTGACATGCTTCAATCATATAAACGAAAGGGGAGATTAATAATTTTGCTAGGTTTGATGAATTAATTTCGAGCTGGAAGACAACAGAAACAACAA
Source organism: Annona cherimola (assembly GCA_030490835.1). Lineage (NCBI taxonomy): Eukaryota > Viridiplantae > Streptophyta > Magnoliopsida > Magnoliales > Annonaceae > Annona > Annona cherimola. The sequence continues at coordinate 41,830,523 of CM059974.1, forward strand.
TGGGCAATTGTTAATGTGAAGATAATTAATATGGAGAGTTGATTAATTTTAGATATGAAATTACGAAATGAAGAAGAAAAAAAGGGCAGAGTAAAGAACTCTGTCAAACCAACTTCCTGCTCCTTAACTCATATCTTGAAGTTTTGTGAGATTCAGTTTTAATAAAGCTATTCCAATTGCAAATGTTATTGAGACTGTGCCAGAGGCTAATAGATACAAACAATCACACAGTCACACTCCTGAAAGAAACACATTGGAGATTTGACAGCAGTAAAATAATTAATAAGTTTACTTAAGATCTCATGAATCTTTATTCATATGTAATTTTCAATGTCCTTGTCAGGTTTTTTTATGTTTTGGGAACTCTGTGGCTTCAACGCGCTTCCTGTTGCAAGATGAGTTCAATATTCAGACAACACAATGTGATAACTGCATCATTGTACGCACTCTCTTGCTCACTCTCACTCTCTCTCTCTCTCTCATATTGGTATCAGGGCTTACTGGCCCTAGCCCTGGTCCTTGCCAAACCTGTATTATATGGGTGTATTGTATCCATATCTAACTGCATTGGCATTGGGTTTTCTTTCTTAGCAGAATGTGGAAAATATACTAAAAAAGTATCTAACTGCATTGGAATATATTGGATTTTCTTTCTTAGCAGAATGTGAAAAATATACTAAAAAGTGTGAAATGCATGAATATACAATTGTTCTATCTTTTGCATACAAATCATGGTATATCTATCATCCATTCTGTGCCTAAGGTAACCAACATGCAAAGAAACAACCAAAAGGGGCACTTTGCAGATGTCCCCGGACACACCTCCAATGCCTATACAAATGGCCAGCATGGTTTCTCTCTGTCTGTCCATCCATCTCCATGTCTAACTTATTCTTTACATTTTTTTATTACTTAATTCAGGGTTTCATGTTTTGCCTCCAACAAATTGCATGCATTTTTTCAATCGTAGCAATGATTGTTGGAAGTGAAGAGATCCAAGAGGCTTCCCAGTTATTATCCTGTTTGGCTGATGCTGTCTATTGCACGTAAGTCCTCTTCAGTATACCATTTACCCAGCGAATTTTTAACTAAAATCTGTCACTAAATCCGCCACATTCTTTGCTTTGCAGTGTTTGCGCCTGCATGCAGGTATACAATCCATAAATGTTGATACTTGATAACTCTTGTTACTACGATATGTTGTAGTACTCACTGCGATGCATTGCAGACACAACACAAGCTTGAAATGGATAAAAGAGACGGCAAATTTGGCCCTCCGGTGATGGCAGTACCACCCATTCAGCACATGTCTCGCATAGATCAGCCTGTTCCACCAGCAGTTGGATATCCTCCTCAAGCCCCTCATGGCTATCCAACTCAGCCTCAAGCCTATCCTCCAGCAGGTTACCCTCAAGCTTATCCCCCAGCTGGATATCCGCAGGGCGGTTATCCCCCTCCTGGCTATTCCAGATGATCTTCGTGACATCTGTAAGCATGGAGGATCATTCCTTTTGTGCGTCTGAACATTGGCTTGTGGATTCTTCTATTTCTGATCACAGACTTCTTTCTTCTTGGTTAAGTGGCCATCTGGTTTTTTCGGTGAAGCTTTGGTTCTATAGATGCTCAGTATGTTCTGTGCAAGCTATTCTTGAGTTTTCTCATTGTATTATGTTTAAATTTTAGGCTGTAAAACTGAGAAACGGAAAATTTGCATATGAAGTTTTACCAGCTCGTTTTAGGGTCTTCATGATTATATGAAATCTAAGCAGACTTATGTTTAGCATTCTGTGTATTCGGATCGAAATTTTATATGTGAGCTGCACCTTTCGAAAATAATATAAAAACGTGCAAATTTTGAAATTCACTTCGAATCTATTTTTAAATGAATACTAAAATTTAATAAAATTTCAAAAAAAATGTTATAGAATTTTATAAAATCATTGCTTTTAAATGGAATGAATATTTTAAGAAGGTTTGGATGTTTAACGAAACAAATTTTTGAGATCAGTTCAATAAATTATTAACGGTTTAATGTTCACTCTTAAATGACATTATGGTTTGGATGTATGTCAAACTTTGATTTAAAATGATTCAATATAGCAAGGAGATATCTATGCATCCACTTCTTCTTTTTTTATTTTAAGCTTTTTTTTCTAATTTTAAATTATTTATTTTGTTTAACACTTTATTTTATCATGCTATCGAATTTTTTTTCCTTTTTTATTGGTAAATTTGTTTCCATTGGAACTTATATTTTGTAAAAATAAAAAAATAGCATCGTTTGAGAGTATTATATAAATATTAACGGCGGGTTGGACAATCTAATAAATATGTCAATCTAAAACTTTTCTCTTTATAATTGGCTTATTTTCTAATTATTTCTTCACATTTTCTAATATACTTACTTTCGTGTTCAATCATTTCTTTATAAATATTTATATAAGTACTCTATTTAACATAAAAAATTTATTTATTTATTTTAACTTTATTATCTTTACTCTTAATCACCATATTATATATCTTTACTCATAACCGCCATATTATATCTATAGATGTTAATGGTCATGGTTAACTCGTTAACCCGCTCATCTAATTTGTTTATAAATAGGTTTATGTTAAATTTTTTGAAAATATGAGTTATGATTGGCCAACTAGTTTAACCATTAAATTAAATAAACGGATTAGGGTGAAATTTTATAACTTGTTAACCCGTTTAGTAACTCATATAATCTGTTCAACCCGTTTAACCTATTTAGCTTGTTTAACCTATTATAGTTTTTTATATATAAATATAAATTCCTTGGTTATTTTCATCACTAAGTCTTCCTTCCTCACCTAATTTTCATTTTCACACTATTGTTGCAATTCTATTTTCCCGTTATTGTTCTATTTTTATTTCCCTTTTGTTAAAAATACCCCCTTGCCTCTCCTTACTAGATCATTGTCTACCAAAGTCAAGGCTTTTAGGTTGTCTGCTATTCAACTTGTTAAAAATCCGCCAACCCGTTTATTAAATGAATTGTAAACAGGTTACAATTGAGGTTTTTTAAAAAGGGTTAATAAACAAGTTAGGGTTGAAATATTTTAAATGAGTTAGGATTAGAATAAGACTCCAACCCATTCAACTTGATCCATTAATATCCCTAATCATATCACCCCAAATTACGTTGCTATAACTGTCTTAGGATATTGTGAACTATGTCTTATAGTATAAGAATCACTTCCAAGAGCTGAATGGGTCATATATCAATATACTTTTTTATTGGTGTTTGTACATTAAGATAACTGATATTGCAATAAGACACACGTACAACTCGCCCATAATGAAGACATTTTTTCTATTAAGTATCCCCACACCAAAGGAACATTGTAAAACCACGTCCGCACTAAGAGAAAATTATAAAACTACCTTGCACAATGAAGGTGAATCAAACGTGGGTTACCAGGGCAAACACACCACTAGCATTAGCATCAGGACAACCCCTTGGTGGTCATATATCAGCATACTTAGTATGCTACAGATCGGCCTAAAATGCCTCTAAAAGAATTTCAAGCTATTCTTATATTTGGGATGTCAATATAATCAATGCACCGGAATCAGAAAGGAAAACACTAGTGTGTATAATACCGCGTGAAGTGACCATATTAGCAAGTCAAACATAATAACCTACTAATCATGTCGAAAAGAAACGAGTCATATATTTGTATGCTAAGATGAATGAGCACATTACGTTGCATGCAGCGACCAGTGACCACATTAGCATGTCAATTGTCAATATCCCCTGCATTAGGCTGCACCGTGCAGTCCACTACAAATGACCCCATTTGCTCATTAAATGAGAATCATCTTATCTATTGTATTTAAAACTATTTATTTTTTTGACGTTTGAAATTATTTATTTTAGTATTATACCAATTTCCATCCAAATATATATATGAGTCCTATTTCAAGATGGTACAAAATCAATGCCATAAAACACTTTAATTTAAATAATAACCTATTTTCAACATCTAAATCATCTAATATATAAAGGGCTCTGCAGTGATCCCATATATCTCCCTCAATTTTTTAAGGTATTGACGAGTGGTATAAAGTCAAATTCATTTATTATATTTAAAATTATTTATTTAGCTAAGAGACTAAGTTTAATTCAAATCAAGTATGTGCACGAGCCACATCTGCTCATATATATATATCATGCGTAAATTATGAAAACATTTAGATTCATTCACATATGTATTAGAATATAATAATATTTTATAAATGAATCTACATAGTAGTGAATGAAAAAACTACTTTAAAATTAATATTTTAGTATTAAATTATTTTTATGTTGATTTTACAAATTTATAGATGAGATCCATATATAGTGAAACTAAATAAATAAAAGAGTTTTTATGATAATATAAACGATGTTAAATACAATAAATAGAGTTGATTTTTCATCAACCATCAAAATATTAAAAATGGAAAAGATTACATAGAAAAATAGTTTCATAGAAGTGAGACTGATATATAATTCTTATTAGTATAAATGAATATATAAAGTATCAATACATTTACAGGGGAACATATTATACAGCAGATTGCACCACAATTGATTACATGGGTTGATATTTGTTAGAAATGAAATTCCAATTGTCTATTTGAAAATTTTACAATGTTAACCTAAGCGTCATATGAGTTAAAAAAATCAACCAAATTAGAATAAAAAGACCCTTTGGCCATTAAAAGCAATGATGCCTACCCCCTGTTAGCTTTACAAAAAGGGTACCTGGAGCCACATCATGTAGAGATCAAGGGAATATTTGGTAATGTGTAAAATTGTGGAATTGTGGAAAATGGTGGGAAATGAAAAGAGAATATTTTGAGAAATGTGTGATTGATAGGAAATGATAGACATATAGTTGGAATAAATAGGTTTGTTATATGTAGTTGGTAGGGAAAATGATTGGAAAATAAGAATAAAAGTGGAAAAAATAGTGTGATTGATGAAGTAATGATTAGTCTTGGGAAACCAAATACTATGGAAAAACCATGGTTCCCATACTCATATGTTAACAAACGTCCCCTAAGATTAAAAGGAGCTATAAAATAATATAAAGTTACGATGTCATCCCTCTTTCTCGATACAGAGAGGGTAAAACAACCGAGGCGAAAGAGGGAGGACCATCGGAGCACGACCCGGCTGCGTTAACCCTTTTTTTGAATTTTTTTTATACAAGTATTAATCTAAGTGTATTTAACATGTGTATCAATTTTTACAATTTTTGAAGTATTTTTAGATATTTATTTTTTATTTTTAAAAATCTGTCAAAATAAAGTATCAAAAAAATAAAAAAATATGTTAAAATAGGTTTAATGCACCCGGGTGCAGAAATCGTGCTCCAGGACCATCGGTAATATCTTCCTCCATGGATGCACTTTCTAATTTTTTTTCCTTACATACTCGTATCCTTCATTGGCATTATGTTTCTCTGTATTCTCGTGTCTTGAGATTTAGTTTAGTTCAGATACTTCTTACTTAACCTCTTTTCCAAAGTAAAAGAAACATTTCAATCTAAAATCTGTTACTAACCACTTCTATATTAAAAAATTTTCATTGAAAAACTTTATCATTTTCCAAACATAATGTATTTTTTTGTGTAGATTATTTTTCTTGTTACCACCTCCTTCATTGGCATCTTTGTTTTTCTCAATTGATCATATGATGCTGATTATGTCTAGCATCTACCAGTACCATTTTTGGATTTATCATCTGGTGCGGTCTGTGTAACAATTTCTTTAGTTCTCAGAAAATTTAAAAAAAAAAAAAAGGAATGGAAAACATGGTCCAAAAAAAAGGCAAAATTAGAAGAGGCTCCGCACCGCCGAGTTCAGCGACATATCCTTCCAGTTCTCCACGTTTCTCTCACGGCAATACTCGTGATCGTCCTGTCTTCGTCTCTGCAATCGCTCTCGCCGGTGGAGGCATTCCGATCTTCTCACCTCGATGGACACCTCTGGTTCCCAACTGCCGATCACTTCTTCCGACTGACCATTTGCGTTTTAAACCCTTCTAATTTTGCGTATTTGCAATTTAAACACCCCAGGTTTGTGTATTAGCAATTTAAACCTTGAAAATTTTGGTTATTTGTATTTTAGACTCTCGGCCCAAACTACGTTAAAAATGCTGTAAAAATCTTGTAAAATATCTAAAATGCCTTTGCATTTTAAATTAAACTTCACAATGATTAAAATGTTAATATGAAAATCAAGATTTAACAATATTTTTAAATGCTATAAGTACCTCAAGGGCTATGGGTTTAAACTAGACTTCATATGATTTAAAATACAAAGGGCATTTGGGTATTTTAATGGATTTTAATGGCGTTTTTTAAAGCCGTTAGAATCAAGGGTTGAAAATGCAAATAACTAAATTTTATAATGTCTAAAATGCTACTACGCAAACTTAGAAATTTAAAATACAAATACGCAAAGTTGGAGGGTTTAAAGTGTATTGTCTGCCGTTTTGCAACGGTGAAGGGTGGAGTTGGTGATTCGGCGGAAAGGTGACAATTCACAACCAATCGCTGGTTCACAACTTCACATAGCCATCACATTCGATGTTGAATACTTCTATGACTTTAGTTGTGGTTGTCCGTTCCATATTGCAACACTCCCTCAGCGCTGAAAAAGTGGTCGTGCATTTTTATTTCACCGGTGCGGGGGCCCAAACTGTTCGTTTAGTACATGTAGCAAACCAACTTAGAAAATTGATTCAGGGCCATATATTTAATGCAAATTCCAAAATTAATTATACATTTATAGCACAATCAATTATTATAATTAATATTTTTTAAGAAAATAAAGATCCACTTTTACTAGTCAAGTCCCATTATTACATAAAGGCACAAAAAATAAAATATAAATTCATCATTCTCAATACATGTCTTTAAATAAATAGATAAATAATTAAATATTCTTGAAAATCTTCAAGCAACCGAATCTTTAGTCTCCCACTTAATTTGGTACACCTATAAAAATAATAGGTTAGTCCCAACATAACTAGAAAGTTGAAAATGGATAATGACCCAATTTAAAACTTAATTAAATAATAAAATAATAATTTAATTTAATAAATTCAAAAATTAAGCCACAAATACAAAATCAGTCCCTTTCATTGAGTCTATAAGTATAAAAAAATATAGAAATTAACTATTAGATCATAAAAATCAGAGTTAATTTGCACAGATTATGATTAACCCAATTTAGACTGTAGGAGTTTTTTCCACGTCATCGCTGCTTCCCGTAGGGGTCCTCCCTGATCAGCCTAATTGGATCCATTGGCTTGCACAGGGCTTAGCCTAGGCACTAACCCAAGTTCACGGGTCAAAAATGCAATTTACACTGCAAAAGCCTTAAGAACCGTCCTTCTTTGAAATTTCCTTCTTGCAGGGACTGTTTTGAAAAAAAAGCCAAAATACCTTTTCCCTCCAACCGTTAGGGGCATGCTTTCTCTCTCATGGACACATTATTATAACCTCTCTCTCTCTCTCCAGGAACCGAAAAACGTGTGGGACCATAATTCCATCCATAAATCATTGTATACGCACCAAGCCAAAAACTTATGCACGCTACGATTCTACAGTTTATGCATTTAATTATTTTTCAAATTCTAAGAATTACATGCACCTTATAAGACCGTGCTAAAATTAAAATGCTAATCACACACGCAAATATATATATTAACTATTATATAAGCATATATCAATTCAATATGCATATAATAAATCTACTAACCAACATTTAGGCATAAAATAATTCTAAGCATAACTAATAACTTTATTTTCCTGCAATAAAATTATTTATGCTGCACACGATCTAAATATATTACATAAAATTTCTAGATAATTAAATTGAACTATTAAAATCAATTGCATAAAAATAGAAAAAAAATTCTTTTATCAAGGCCGAATAAATATTTAGAACCTAATATCACTCCCAAATAAAATTCTACTTGTCACAGTTGGCGGGCCTTCACACGACGATGATGGAAATGCACACTCGCCAGGACAAGATGGATCATGAACTGCGCACGATCAAGTATAGGCTTGCGTCGGGGAGCAGTCGAGGTCGTCCCGTGCCGAGTATACCTGACATTGATGCCTATTTCGGCAAATCCGTAAGAGCTGAACCCATCGTTCAGCCTCTCTCGTCCTTTTATTCCTCTGCTCACATTAGGCCTATCCCACCTTTGCGTCGCCCATCTTATCTTATATCAGCTTTCCAGTTGGCTAAATCCTGATTTCCCTGTCTTGTTTTTGATTCCTTGACAAAAAGGGGGAGAGAGTTTTGAGTTTTAGGACTAGTTTGCTTTCATGGGATGGGTAAGTATGTACATGTAGGTCATTTTGCATAAAACTGTTTGATTATATATGAAAATGATCTGTTTTTGAATGAATTCCAATGGTTGAATGAATATAACATGTGTTCTGTATATATTTGCTATTATATGTTGATTTTATTAACTCTGGAATGCAATACAAATGACATATGTATGCTCTAAGCGCCAAAACAAGGATGCAATATTAATGTTTTAAGTAAATGAAAGGTATAACTCAAATTGATTTTGTCAATCATCAAAAAGGGGAAGAGTGTTGGAATCAATGGAAAATTAAGCACAATCAATGTTATGATGATTAACAACTCAATTTGAGATTGATTTGGGTACTAATGTGGTGTGTTAAAATTGGTTAAAGACTAAAAACTTAGATTTCAGAACCTGGCAGACGAAGTCGCAAAGTCAAGTTGACTCAGCCATCGACTTGAGTTAAGTCGATACCCAAGTCGACCTCAAGATTGACTTGGAAAGAGCAAAACCTTCCAGTGTTGAAATTGAGAATCAAGACAGGTGAAGTCGTAGTCCAAGTCGACTCTAGCTGCGACTTGGGTGAAGTCACAGACCCAAGTCGACTTTACTATCGACTTCAGATGATCAAACCTTCCGGCATTGAAATTGAGAACCAAGACAGGTGAAGTGTATCCGAAGTCGACTCCATGTGCGACTTGGGTGAAGTTGCATTCCCAAGTTGACTCCACATGTGACTTAAGTGAAGTTGAACCCCATGTCGACCCAGGCATTCGACTTGAGTTAGAATGAAGATATATACAGTCCAGACAAGCAAATGTACATGAATTAATCATTCAAGATAGTATATTATTCAAGAAAAAATCATTTGGCTACATCTATGGATTGCAAAATCAAGAAAGCAAATCATTCTAAGTTCAAGGCTATGAAGACAAAGTCTCCAAGAGAAGATGAACAAGATAAGTTCCAAGATTGAACTTTCAAGATCAGAGTATCAATGGAAGAACAAGTTATGAGATGAATAATAGGCAATCAAGATCACTTTCAAAGAAATCCAAGTTTCATCATGTGTATACAGAAAGTGAAGTCGCACCCGACGTCAACTTTACCTGCGACTTAGGTCGAGTCCAAGACCAAGTCGACCTGAAGTGGAACTTGAAGATGCTGGAGAAGGAAGTCGCAACCGAAGTCGACTCCAGTCTGCGACTTGGGTGAAGTCGCATATGAAGTCGACTTCACATGCGACTTGGGTCGCAACGGTTGGAAAAATTCGAATGTTGGTGCATTAAATGCGCGCCACCTACCGTCAAACGTTCGAATTTACTCCACCATTATAGAAGAGCATTCAAGTGAACCTGCTAGAGGTTAGAGAAAACATTTACTGTGATCAACTACCATCCTCTCCAAGTATTACGTGATCTAAACAAGTTTCAAGTGAAGAATTTTGCTCCAACTTGCTGAAAGCTACATCGCTGATCAAAGCATTCTCTCTACAAGTTCGTCCACGAGCTGAAATCTGCCTACACAACCTGTAAAGTGTAGTTTTCTTTATTTGATTCAATATTTGTATCTGATACTTGGTTTGATATTGTTGATTTGAATCAAGTGAAGACAAAGTAGCATTGTGACTTGAGTGTGACTCGTCACCTACTTGTGCTGTATTTTATGCAAGCCCCCTAGAGCTGGAATCTAGAAGAGAGCTGTTGCTCTGGTTGTATTTGATAATACAATAGTGGAACCCAAGTCACAACGGGTGTGAGCTTGGAAGAGTGGAGTAGAAAAAGTTGTCTGAACCACTATAAAATCTGTGCTTATTGCTGTGGTTTGCATATTTGCTTTTACTACTTTATTTCTCTCCATATTCTTTATTTGTTTCACTAAGGGGATTAAACTAAACAGGGGGAAAATTTCTGTTTAAGTGAAAATTTTAAAATACCCAATTCACCCCTCCTCTCTTGGGTAATAGTCATAAACTCGGGACCAACAAGCATCTCGCTGAACAGGGCTGAAGCTAAAAGTTGTCATGCGCCAATTTCTTCCTAGTAAATAGGTGTTCAATACTTTTCTTGTGCACAACTTCAAATGGAGCCATACCAATACTAATATGATAATTGTTGTTATAGTCAAACTCGACTAAAGTCAAGTACTCATCCCAAGAACCAGGAAAATCTAAGGCAAAAGCTCTCGTTCCTTTCTCCAAGTTAAAACTTGTTTCTCTAGGGCTCCAAGCTTTTCATGGGTAGTAAGGAGGGTCTTTCCTTGGGTTTTAGGAAGAGGGTATATTGATATACCAGAATTGACCATTTTTTATGAATTCAGAAAAAACAAAACTTAGGGTTATATTTGAAAATTCATTCCAAAATATCTTTTTTAAAGAATCACATAATAATTAATTAACCATAGTTTTACATATGTGACCGCTTTGATACTATCTATAATAGACCAACCCAGAAAAGTGATCATGAACCATGTATTTAATGCAAATTTTCAAGATTAATCACACATTTATGAAATAATCAATTATTATAATTAATATTTTTATGAAAATCAAAACCACTTTTACTAGTAATGTTCCCATTATTACATCAAGAAAAAAAATAAAATACAAGTCCATCATTTTCAATACGTGCCTTTGAATAAATTAATTAATTAGTGAAATATTCTTGAAAATCTTCAAGCAACCCAATCTCTAGTGTTCCACTTGATTTGATACACCTGTAAAAATAATGAGTTAGTCTCAACATGACTAACAAGTAGAAAATTATTTTAAAATGGATAATGACCCAATTTAAAACTTAATTAAATTATAAAATAATCATTTAATTTAATAAATTAAAAATTAAGCCTCAAATACAAAATTAAACTCTTTCATTAAGTCCAGAAGTATCAAAAATATAAAAATTAACTATTAGATTATAAAAACCGTAGTTCATTTGCATAGATTGTGATTAACCCAATTTAGACAGTAGAGATTTTTTTCCACATCATTACTACTTCCTGCAAGGCTCCTGTTAGATTAGCCTAACTAGACCCACTAGCTTGCACAGGGCTTAGCAACCCAAAATTGGTCAAAATGGAATTTACACTGCAAAAGCCTTAAGGACCGTCCTTCCTTGAAATTTCCTCCATGTAGTGACTATTTTGAGAAAAAACAAAATTACCTTTTTCCTCCAACCGTTAGAGGAATGCGTTCTCTCTCATTGACATATTATTATAATCTCTCCAGGAACCGGAAAACATGCTACACAAAAATTCCATCCATGAACCATTGTATATGCACCAAGCCAATAATCCATGCATGCTACGATTCTACAGTTTATGCATTGAATTATTTTTCAAATTCTAAGAATTGTATGCACCTTATAGGAGTGCCAAAATTAAAATGCAAACTGCTCGAACAACGTATATAGTAACTAATATATAAACATATATCAATTCAAAATGTGCACAATAAATCAACTAACCAATATTTAGGAATAAAATAATTCTAAATGTAGCATGTGGTTTCTTGTGTGCTACGATGGGCTAGCAAATAGGCCTAAAAATATAAGATATGCTCCATGAAAATATAAAAAATGGCAGTGAACTACGTGGAAAAGTAAATGTGCAAATGCGAGAGAAGAAAATAAATATGAAATGCGAGTTAGCGGGTTAGCTGGTTATATATAATGAAAGTTAAATACAGAAATTAAACGTGCAAATAAAAAATATAAAAGATGTAGAAAACGGGTTCAAAATCAGAAATGAAAATAGTATAAAAGATGTAGACATAGAGGTTAAAGAAGAGAGATGCAAATGTTAAAGCTTTTAGATGATGCAAGTTTTTAGATATTTTTAAATAATGCGAGTTAGTCAAATACAAACATTTGTCTCAGTTAGGCGTAATTAATAGTTAGTAAGATGCATATAAATGCTGATAAAAATTAATATATTAATTTTTGGAGTCACCACTAACCAGATAATAGTGGTTAGTCTATGTACAATAAAGCACTGAAATATTGAGATTTTTTGGGTGAACTCACAACTAGAAAGAAAATACAACTTTATTTTTCTAGTACATTTGTCCTAGGAATGCTAAAAATTAACATACATCTTATAAAAGCTCAGGAGGGTGGAGGCAGGAATTTAATCCTTAGGCTTTTTTTTGAGGCCCTAATTCAATCTGTGAGTGGGTATAAGAATTTAATTCCCATTACGTAGGATAAGATTATATATTTCCTGATGAAAGGATAAGTTTTTTTTTCAAAAAAAAAAGACAACAAATACTTGTTTTATAAAAATGAAATTTTTTTTGCATTAACTGCTAAAAGAGAATTGTTTGATTTTTCATACATTTTTTTTATAAAATGTTGAACGATGACAATTCTCATATAATATAAAAAAAATTTTACGAGACAAGGTTGGACGTTATATGATGAATAGGAAAAAAAATTATGGAATAATGTTATACCAGATGACTTGCTGAATGATTCTCTTTCATTTGATTTTATTTTTAAAAAAAACAAAGAAAGGAAAGATGATGCGATGGACGGACGCATATGCATGCTTCCAGACTTTCACCTTTTTTTGTTTTTTTGTTTAAAAAAGAAGAAAGGGAAAATGAGGCAGAAGATATTGGAATGTAAAGAACGGACAGATGCATGTATGTATTTCTTTTATTTTCTCTCTCTTTTTTCGAAGGTAAAGGAGAAATGAGCTGGAACAGTCATAGCATAACTGTAAATAGCATTGCTCATTCTAATTGAACATTAGATAGTCATCGATGGTCATCGAATTTGCCTGTCTAATTGAAAATATTGTAGCTTTTAAATTGTCTAAGTAATTATATTAAATTTTAGCAAAAATGACAAAAGTGTTATGGATTGATTTGAACCCATGGTAAGAAGAAAATCAAAGCAAGGAGAATTGTCCAGGCAATAATGATGGTTGGTGTCCTATTCTGTTGGCCTAGAAGGCCTTTGAGGAAGGGATAGAGGTGGACGATCACCTAGAAGTCAAAGAAGAGCTTGCTAAACAAAGGTCCCCATGGTTCCTATCCATTATGAATCACATTTGAAGCACCAACAATTATACCAATCAGGTTGGTTATCAGCAGTGTCGTTGGAGGGATGAGATGTGTCTATCATTTAAAGGCATACAGTTCTACAAATTCTTCATCCTCAGCTCCAGCCTTTGATGTAACAGTGAAATTGGTATCAATACTAGCAAGAGCCTTCAACAGCCCTTGCAAGAGACCAAAGAGATGGATAGACATTTTTTATTTTTTGAAAAAAGAAAAACAACATAATGGGGATTGTTATTGGATAACTGCATTTGAGCAAAAATATTTATTTTTAACTACAGACATACTTTGTGGTTGTATTAAAAACTAATTCATAGGAGAGAATCAGTGTACCTATTGTATGGAGGACGAACTCTTATAAATATATCATGGATGTACTCATGACATGAAAATGAAGTTATGAAAAGAGAGTATTTGTCTAGCTAATCACAGGATATTAGAAAACTATAGTCTGCTGAAGAAATTTTCTTAAAAATGTGAGAGAAGCTAGTAGAGGGATTATTCAAAGTACTTCTTCACATGATCCGTGCTTACTTATTCTGCTATTGTAGATTCTTCAGATCGAGATACTATCAAGGCTCCATTGTCTAATACATCTTTCACTATCCATGACCCTTCCCACTTAGGTCTAAATTTGCCTCTTTTATCTGATGGTTGAAGCACAAAGATCTTCTTTAGTACTAAATCACCTTCTTGGAATTCACGACGACGTACATTTTTATTGTATGCTCTTGTCATTCGTCGTTGTTAAGCATGCATGTGAGATAATGCTCTTATCTGCTTTTCATCTAAAAGATCTAATTGCAGGAGTCTAGCATGAATCTATTCTTGTTAACTAATGTCATTTTCTTTTAAAATTCTTAAAGTTGGTATTTCTACTTCAGCCGGTAGCACTGCCTCATATGGGGAAAATCCCGTAGCGGTTCTAATTGATCTTCTATATGCCCACAGGGCATAAGGTAATTTGTCTGCCCAATCCCTGTAGCTTTCTACCATTTTTTTAGTATTTTGATCAATGTTTTATTAGCAGCTTCTACAGCCCCGTTGGCTTGTGGTCGATAGGGACTTGATTTATGGTGTTGAATTTTATATTGCTGTAAAAATTCTTTCATTTTTCGACTTGTAAACACTATCCCGTTATCACTAAGCAAAATATTAGGTACGCCAAACCTTGTCAAAATATTTTATTTTATGAATTTAATAACATGATTGGTGCTAATCATTGGAAAAGAAGTAGCTTCCACCCATTTAGTGAAGTATTCAACTGCTACTAGAATATATTCATGGTTGTTTGATGATTTTGGTGAGATTTTTCCTATAATGTCTATCCCCATAAAGTAGACATATTGTGTAATTCATTAGCTGAAGTGTGAATAAGATTCCTATGTTCCTGGTATTTAATACATTTACTAACAAAATGGGCACGATTTCTTTCTAAGGTCAACTAATAATAACTTTGGCGTATAATTTTTTTGCAAGCATCATTCCATTTATATGGGAACCACATTCTCCTTTATGTATCTTATTCATTATTTCTTTAGCTTCTTCTTCATCTACACATCTTAGTAATAATTGATTATATAATTTACGGTATAATACATGGCCAAATATTACAAATTGATAAGCTAATCTTCTAATAGTGCGCTTATCTATGAAATTTGTATATTCTTCAAAGGTTTGATTTTTAACATATTTCTTTTTATTGTGGTATCAAGGTTTTGGTTTATCCCTTGCAGTATTTTCTTCTCTTATAGATAAACAATGAGTTGGGTCATTTGTTATATGTATTTGAACTTCCTATGAAGTCAATCCATATGGGATTTCAATAACTGAGGCTAAACTGACTAAAATATCTGCTAATTGATTTTGATTTCTTGGGCTATATGAGAAAGTAACCTCTTTGAATTGACTTACTAACTTGGCTAAAGCGATTTGATAAGGTTTCAATTTCTCATCCCTAGTTTCTCATTCTCGTGTGGACTGATTAATTACTAATTGCGAATCTCCAAATATTTATAGTCTATTTACCCCCAAATCATAAGCTTCTTTTATACCAATTAGACATGATTCATATTCTGTAACATTGTTGGTACATGCAAACATGATTTTCTTTGCTATCATTGTAGGTAGTCCTTTAGGGTCGTATAAGATTATTCTCATTCCTTCACCATTCATATTCCGCGCACCATCAAAATACAGACTCTAATGAGTTGACTCTGGCTCGTCATCTATAACTAGAACATTCTCATCTGGAAATTGGTCTAGTAGAGGCTGATAATCTGGTAAGGCTTGTGCAGCTAGATAGTCAGCACTTGTCCTTTGATTGCCTTTCTCGTGACATAAACAATATCGAATTTGATGAGAAGCAATTGCTACTTAGCCAATCTTCCAGTAAGAGCGGTTTTTTGACACAGATACCTGAGGGGATCGTACTTAGAAATTAGCAAAACTGTTCTTGACATAATGTATTATCTCCATTTGAAAATAGTCATAACCAAGACTAAAAATGTTTTTCTATTTCTGGATATTTTATTTCAGTAGGAATGAATTTTCTACTGAAATAGTAAATAGGTAACTCTTTTTTCTTACTAGTATTATATTGCCCTAGTACTCTTCCTACAGCTATTGATGTAACTGATAAATATAAAATTAATAGGTCATTTATAGCAGGTGACATTAATATAGGTGGATTTGAGAAGTAAGTTTTGATTTTATCGAAAGCCAGTCGACAATTTGTTGTCCATTTTTTAGGAGAGCCTTTCCTCAGAAGTTTGAATATTGGCTCGTATGTTAAGGTTAGTTGTGAAATAAATCTGCTAATGTACTTTAATCTTCCTAAAAATCATCTAATTTCTTTCTCAGTTTTAGGCGGGGGCATTTCTAAAATAGCTTTGACTTTTTCATCATCTACCTGTATTTGATTTTCACTTACAATAAATCCTAATAATCGTCCTTTTCTAGCCCCAAAACTGCATTTGCTTGGGTTAAGCTCGAGTTAAAAAATTTTCATCCTATCAAATAATTTTTTCAAGTCCTCTAAATGGTTAGCAAAAGAATGAAAACGTACGATAATGTCATCTGCATAAACTTCAACCTCCTTCCCCATCATATCATGAAAAATAGCAATCATTGCCCTTTAATAAGTAGCTCCGACATTTTTTAACTCAAACGGCATGACCTTGTAACAAAAGGTGCCCCATGGAGTGATAAAAAATATATTTTTTTTATCTTCTGACGCAACCTTGATTGTGTTATAGCCCGAAAATCCATCCATGAAGGAAAACCAACTATATCTAGTTGTGCTATCTACTAGGGTATCAATATGGGGTAAAGGAAAATCGTCTTTTGGGCTCGCCTTGTTAAGGTCCCTATAGTCTACGCACATTCTAACTTTGCTATTTTTTTTGGTACAGGTACTATGTTGGCTAACCATTCAGGGTAATGACTGGCTCTTAGAAAACTAGCATTGTATTGTTTAATGATCTCGTCTCTAATCTTAGAAACCCATTCAGGTTTTATTTTCCTAAGCTTTTGTCTTATTGGTTTGATTTCCCTTTTTATTGGGAGTTTATGAGTGATGAGGTTTTTATCTAATCCTCGCATATCATTGTAAGAAAAGATAAAATTTATTAACCTTGATTTAAGAAAAGTTAGTATTATACTCTTTTCTTCTTCGGATAACTATTTTCCTAACCTTTAGCATTTTGGGATCATTTTTAGTTCCTAAGTTAATGACTTCAAAATCTTCAATAATCGCCCCATCTTTGTCTTCCATTTCCTCCCTTTATTTTTGTGATTGTTCCTCTTCTCCTCCCTTGTTGTTGTTTTCTCCTGAAAATTCTAAAATGATTTGGGCACAGTAAATACTAGTCCAGAGCCCTTTCTCAGTTGGTCCTCTTTTCTTATATATTGGTTTTGTAACTGAAACTTTTTGAAATAAAGCAATTGAGTAGGCTGGCGATGTATACCATCCCCTTTCATTATTTCTGATGTTTCCTTTGAAAGCGTTTTTTTCTTAATTGACTGTATTTTGAATCATCAATATTGTGTCAGGTTGTTTTTCTTTTCTCAACTTATGTAGGAAAAATCTTGTATTTAAAAAGATATTTTGGCTTTTGGTCTTCTTAGGTTGTGGCTCATCTGGATCATATCCTAAACCATATTTATCTTTTTTTTTCTTAGATATTGATTAAACTGGCTTTTGCTCCATGTCTTATTTTGTATTGAGTGACTTGTCTTTCCGCTGGTATAATTACGTAATTGACAGACATCATAGGCCATGAGGGGATGAAATTTATATCTTCTATAGGCAAGTCGGCGAATGGTAATGGGTCAAATGATTCATAGGCCTCTACCAATAGGACTTCATGACTTGTATTTTCTTTCCTAAGGATGATTATTTCAAGATCAGCTTTGATTATGATTATTTTTCCGTTACTTACAAATTTAATTTTGTGATGTAATGAAAATAGAACAACACCCACCTGATGTATCTATGGTCTTCCTAGCAACATATTGAATGAGACAAGTATTTCTAATATTTGAAAGGATATAGTTATGATTTCTGGGCCGATCGTTAAACTAATATCTAACTCTCCTATGGTAGGTTTGGTAGTATTGTCAAATGCTCCAACACGAATATCATTTGGGCAAAGACTGTCCATGGGGATACCTAATCTTTTGATCGTCCTTAATGGGCATATATTTGTACTAGATCCATTATCTATGGTTACAAAGAGAACCTTGAGATATTTGTACTGGACTGTGATATTTAGAGCATATGTATGACATCGTCTTTCAGGTGGGAGTTCTTCATTTGTGAATGTGAGTGCAGTTTGAGATATAATTTGCCCTATCATGTGTGTAACTGCCTCTGGCTCAACTTCTTTTGAAATATAAGCCTTATTTAATATTTTTGTGAAAGCCTCACGGTGTAAGGTAGAAGTGCATAGTAATTCTCATATAGAAATTTGTGCTGGCAAAGATTTGAGTTGTGTGGCTATGTCATAAGTCGAATTTTCTCCTTTTTTAAATTAGGGGACTTTTTATTTACTTCATGCCTATTTATCATCCCATTTGGCTGAATGTTTCCTATCTTTGAACATTCTGAAAGTTCTGGGTAGTTCCATGGTACCCTATATGGGTCATAAGAAAAATTTTCAGCTTAATCTACTACCCTCAAGTTCCTAAAAACTGGCAGGATCAAAGTTTCTGTAGTATTCGGGACACAAATGTGGGGATTTCTATGTGGTGCAGCTTTTAAGACTATTTCAGATTCTACTATTCGTATCATATTAACTTCATAAGTTTTATGTATTCTTTTGTACTAATGAGATACTAAATTTACTGCTCTTGGAGCATCATTTCTGTGCGTTGGTAAGAAATTTTGTATGATATTTTCATTTGGTACGTTGTGATCTACTTTAATCCTTCATCAATTACATCTTGGATCGCATGCTTTAGGGTAAAACATCGATCAATCGTGTGACCTCTGCCTTGATGATATGCACAATATTCTTCTTCTCTATAATTATTTGGTAAAGGGTTGGGGGTGGTCTTGGCTGTAATGGACTTAGGATATTTTTCTTAGTCAGCATGTTAAGGATATCAGTATACGACTTTGCTATCCTAGTAAATTTTCTAAAAGGCTTTCTTGCCTCTCTTGACTTTTCTCTCTCAGTTGTCTCAATTGCGTTTACTTCTTGTGTTTTATTCTCGACATTGTTTGCACTCTTGACTTCTGATTTTTTCCTAGTAGCCCCATTCTCATAAGGCCATGGTGATATTACTCCTTGTCTTATCCCTGCCTCTACTTGATCCCCTGCTTGAATTAGTTGGGAAAAATTTGTATAGAGATAGGAGATAAGATAGCCCGATATGCTAGGGTGAGAAGCATTCACTATTATGGATATTTGCTCACTCATGGGAAGAGGTAATTTCATCTTGGCGGCAAGAGCCCTCCACCTAGCAGCAAAATCGGAGAAAGTTTCATTTGATTTTTGTTTTAAACATTCTAAGTCGGCCCTTTTAGGCGCCGCATTTAATTTGTAAGAAAATCTATCTAAGAATGTTGAGGATAACTTATCCCATGTTCTAATTTTCTTGTAATCCAATAACGTATACCACTCTAAGGCCTCCTTTTTTAGACTATATTGAAATAAACGTATTAAAATTTCTTTTTTTTCACCAAAGGATATAGGATCCCACAATAAGCTTTTATGTGTGCCCTAGGACATGAATCTCCTTCATAATGAGGTAAAGATGGTATTTCAAACTTGTCAGGTAGACTAATGTCGGAAAAAGGACATAGATCTTCTATTTTTGAGGATGGCAACCCTTCTCCACTATGTTGCCTTTGTCTTCTAGTTGCTTTAATTGAGATTAGAGAGTTTCTTTTACTTTTTCAATCTTATCCGTTGCATGTTTTAGAATAATTTCTTCCTCTTCGTAATGATGTATGTCTTTTTCCTTATGCATATTACTAGTACAAGCGTCTTCCCTGTTATCCTCTTGGTTCTTAGATGGGTGTAAGTTCTCTAACCTTTCTAAGACCTTAGATATTATTTCCTTTAATTTGTCTACCCGTTGTGTTACACTAGTGAGATCTGTAACCGGATGATTTAAGGATGATCCTCCCCTATTCTATGTTGCTTCAGTCATATTTGTTTGATTTGTTTTGTACCTAATGACCACTGGACTACGAGGTAGTAGTATTTCCTTTTTACGCGCTATTCATACTATCTAAGTAGATTTCTAACTCCTAATGATACTTAGATTTTATAGATGTTTACCAAAAGGCTATTAATTTGAGATTTTGGGAGATAAAAAAAGTGGATGAATAGATGAGGGGGGACTTTGGGTATGTTGGGCGTGAAGAGTATATTGCAACAGATAATAAAATATTTCTCACTTCTTAAATTTAATTAGGCAAATAAATTGAATTATTCATTATGTACATATATCACCATGAAATCTACTGGTGAAATGAAACTTACAATAAAAGATATTTCTTGTATATGATTAAAGTAAATAAATTGCTATTGAAATAAATAATAATAATAAGTAATGACATGTTCTATTTATTTATATTGTCAAAGGTTTAGCAAAATTAAAAATTATTATTTTTTTGAAGCGTAGGGGTAATTATGAGAAGTAAAGATAATAGGTTAAAATATATAGGATAGTTGTGTAAAAATAATTAAAAGGTGGGATAGTTGTACATGAAGACGTGAAGAAAGATTTAAAAAAAAGATAGTTATGAGGAGTAAAAAATTTTAAATTGAAAATGTTTGCTATAAAACAAGCATGCCCATGATTAACACTCTTTTTAAATCTTAACACATAATCAATATAATTTATGAATATAGTTACTAAAAATAAAATCTAAGTATTTAGCATCAAGTTTTATGAAGAGCATTATTAAATATAATTATTAAAACCATATTTCTTCAACAATTTTATTAATTAGATAATTACTAAAAATATAACTATTATATATTTCATCAATAGTTTTATTAATGTAACAAATACATTATTAGATAAATATATGAAAATAACTTAGATTTAAAAAATTAATCCGTTAAACAATTCAACCAATCAATACTTTTGAAATTCAAAGAAATGGATTCCTTGAACTAATTTTTAATTGTATTATATTTGATGTATTAAATATTATGATACCACAAGTAGTTCTGTTGGGATTACAAGAACTTTTTCTCATATTCTTTTAAGGACAATTTTGTATTTCAGAAGTAATGCAATGCGATTGGCTTCTGTGATAAGGAAAATTATAGATTTTGAGCTTAACCCCAATCGCAAGAATTCCATGATTGCTATTAGAAATCGTAGTTTTATGATTCCGACCAAACACTATAAAATTACGTTTTGTGCTAAATAAGCGCAATTTTACCTCCCAAACGCTTAGCAGCTGGACACGTGATGCTAGCCATGCTAGGCTTTCGTAGCAACCCAGAATTAAATCTTATATCGAAAAGGGGATAGAGTTCCTAGAGGGTTTATAAGTGGGTTTAAGTTCAAACATGATGTGATGTGTTTTAAAATCATGCAATTAATCTGTCATGCCAAAGCAAACAATATCAGACTTTGTGACCCACAACTCAGGGCTCAGGATGATATTTCTGAGCCTAGACGTTATAAATAGTATCAGAGCAGACTCCTCCAGTAGATTTGAGCAAAGGTCCAAAGTTGGTTGAGTGGACAAACATCTAAAGTTGAATTGAGTTGTGGTTCAAGGATAAACCAAGCGGATGTTGGTGGACTTGTACTAGCTTAGAACTAAATCTTACATCGAAAGAGGATAAAGTTCCTAAATGTTTATAAGCAGGTCTAAGCTTGAATATGATATGACTTGTTTTAAAACCGTACAACTAAGCTATCAGACCACAACGAATAATATCATACTATGAAGCACATAAATCCATAAGCTTTGGTTGGCTTTTCTGGGTATATGCATTACAGCTAGCCATGCCCTTCCGACTGCGCATTGTGAAAAATCACCCATCAAACCAAGCTTGGATATACGTCTTTTATGCCATGATTGAAGGGATGCCCGTAAGGCACATTCTCTGATCACATGTGAACGATATACCAACTAAAGGGTAAGACCTATCTGACATCATTATCATCGTCGTCATAAGTCATTCCCACCTAGGTGGGGTCGGCTGGATGGATTCTGTTACGCCATTCTTGGCGATTTAAGACTAAATTTTCAATAATTTATAATATTTTAAATCTAATTTAATTACTTTCACTCATGTTTTTTAGGTCTTCCTCTCATTCTCCTACCATCTTCTACTTTGATAGACTCTGACCTCCTAACCAGTGTCATTTCAGATTTCCTTTTAACATGACCAAACATCTTAATCTATTTTCTCCCATTTTATCACCAATCGGTCTCACTTTTAGATTTTCTCGAATTATTTCATTCTTAATTTTATCTTTTCTTATTTTACCAATCATTTGCCTTAACATTTTCATTCGCTACATTCATTTTATATACGTGTTGTTATTTAACTGCCCAACATTCTGCCCCATAAAGCATAACAGGTCTAATCGAGGTCTTATAAAAATTTTCTTTTAATTTGATTGGAACTCGATAACCACATAAAATTCTTGACGCACTTCGTCATTTTTCCATTATACTTGATGTCTATGTATTATATCTTTCTCAATTTTCTCGTTCTCTTGAACTATAGATCCTAGGTACTGGAAGTACTTAGTTATTGTTACTACTTGATCTAAAATCTTAATTGGTTCATCATCCTGGTTCTTAATATTATTAAAATTGCATTTCATATATTCAAATTTTGTGTGATTAATTCTAAAACCATTAGATTCTAAAGCATCTACCCACCTATTCAATTTTTAATTTAGTTCTTCTCTACTTTCATCTATTAGAGCAATGTCATCTGTAAATAACATATACCAAGGTACTTTATCTTGGAGATGTCTAGTAATTTCATCTATTACTAAGGTAAAAAAGTAAGAACTCAAGGTTAAGCCTTGATGTAAACCGATTTTAACTGAAAAAATATTAGTATCTCGACTTATAGGCCTCACATTTGTAACAGTTACCTCGTACATATCTTTAATAACATCAATATATCTGTTATTAATTCCTTTCTTTTTCATCACTTGTCATATTAACTTTCTTGGTACTCGATCATATACTTTTTCTAAATCAATAAAAATCATGTATAAGTTCTTTTTCCTCTCCCCATACTTTTCAAATAATTGTCTAAGTAAGAAAACAGATTCAGTGGTTGATCTTTCTGGCATGAAACCAGATTCATTTTCAGATATATTAGTTTCTCATCTCAGTCTACACTCAATTACTCTTTCCCATAATTTTATAGTATCACCATTAGTTTTATTCCACGATAATTCGCACAATTTTAAATATCTCCCTTATTTTTATAGACTAGGACTACAATGCTTTTGCTTCATTCACTTAGCATTAACTTTTTTTTTATAATCTTATTAGAAAAATTTTGTTAACCATATCGCACCTACATCTCTCATGCACTTCCATGCCTCAATTGATATATTATCTGGACCTAAGGTTTTTCATGTTTTCATTTTCTTTAGAGTTTCCTTTACTTCAGATATTCGAATTTCTAGGAAATAAATGATATTCGTATTTTCATTTCTATTTAAACTAATATCTAATGTTAAATGTTCTTATAGGTATCATTTAGTAAACTATACAAATAAGTTTTTCATCTTTCTTTAATTTTATCATCTTTGACTAGAATTCTTTGGTCTTCACTTTTAATACATCTAACATGTGCTAAATTTTTGTCTTTATTTTCTCTTAATTTAGCAAACTTAAAAAAATCTTTTTCACCTTATCTAGTTCCTAGTCATATAAGTTGTTATAAGTCTTGTGTTTAGCATCGTTAATAATTTTTTAGTAGCTTTTTTTGATAGTTTGTATTATTGTTAGTTTGTATCATTTTCATTTCTCTGTCATGTTTTAAACTTTTTATTTGTCATTTATAGCTTTTTGAACATCCTCATTCCACTACAAAGTTTCCCTATGTGAGGATTTATGATTTTTATATATCCCTACAATACTTTGTCCTACTTTTTTATGTTAGTTATTATTTTATCTCACATTGATTTTACTTCATTTTCTTGTATGTCCCATTTTCCTTCTTCTATCATTCTTTTACTAAAAAGTTTTACGTTGTTTCCCTTTAAATTTCACCATTTAATTTTTGGAATTATATTACCTTTAAATTTTGTTAACTCTTTTTGTATATATATATATTCATCACTAATAATCTATGTTGCATAGTTAAGCTTTCACTTGGGATAATCTTACAATTAATACCAAGAGATTTATTCAATTTTCTTAAAAGAAAGAAATCTATTTGGATAAAATCCGTCCCACTTTTGAAAGTTATCAAGTGTTTATCTCGTTTTTGAAATAAGGTATTTGCTATAGTCAAATCATATGCTAGAGAAAAATCCAAAATGACATTTCCCATTTCATTCCTCATTCCAAAGTTGAAACCTTCACGACTTCTTCGTATCTTATATTCTCTTTTCCTACATGTCCATTTAAATCTCTACCTATCATAACCTTTTCTTGGTTAGGTATCTTTTGCATTATACTATCTAAGTCATCCCAAAATTATTTTTTGATTGTATCATCTAATCCTACTTGTGGTGCATAAGCACTAATAACATTTATAACCTTTACACCTAATACATATTTTATTTGAATAATTTTATCATTTACTCTATTGACAGCTACAACTTTATTTATGAATTTATTTTCTACTGTTATCCCTACACCATTTCTATTATCATCTTTTCCTATATACCATAATTTGAATCTATTAATCTCTTTAGCCTTCTCTCCTTTCCACCCAGTCTCTTGAAGGCACGCTACATTAATTCTTGTCTTTTTCATAATATCTACTACTTCCATACTTTTCTCTTAAAGAGTCCTAACATTCCATGAGGCAAACGGACATTATGTTTTCGTATCACCTTCTTCCCTAAACCACGTCCGTAAAGGCGTGGGAACCTTTGCCGACTTCTCGCCACAACCAGACGTTGTTGTAGTGCATCACTTTCGGGGAGACGCCCTAGCAACCCTTGCCCATTTCTCACTACATCCGGACTCTGATGTAGCATGTCGCTTCTGGAAAAACACCATAGCAACTCTTGCTCATTTCTCATTATAGCCGGGCTCCACTGCAGCGCGTCGCTTGCAGGGGACGCCCTAGCATTAACGACTTTTAACATATTTTCAGAATTCATAAGTGATGTGGCAGTGATTTTTATAGCACCGAATGCTAGCCTGACATGCCAACCCTTGTTTTTTTATCAGGGCTTGAGTAAGACCTATCTGACATAAGTACATAAAAACCAAGAGCCCACTAAAGTGAACATATGAAATTTCTTAGGACACGTTATTGGACATTCTAGTCTCATAAAGGGGTAAAGCTAACCTTATAAGATCCAAGCACTCCAGAATCTAGGGCCCTTGAAGATGATTAAACAAGTTCAAAGTCTAAATCAAACTTTTTAGACACTAAGGTGAACCTGCTTAAAGTTGAACCCCACTAAATGCACATTTGGAGTTTTCGATGACAAATTTCTGAGCTTTCTAGTCTCACAAAGGGGCATTGAAGCAAATCTCAAGAAATCCAAGCACTTCAAGATCTAGCTTTTCGAAAAACGATGAAAGAAGTCTAGATCCTAAAAACAACAAAATTATAACATTATACCGATTCATAGCTAAATTGGTAAACACGTCACAAAGTTTAATGCAATCCAAACAGCCCCTAAGTCTTAAAAAAGGACAGACCCCAAAGACCATAAAAAGACTCAAGAGATCTCTAATGACGAGTGCACAGCCATTTGCAAACCCACTTTAATCTTAAAAGGAGAAATGTTGCTACTTTTCTTGGCAAGTGTTTCACCTAAATACATAAGCAATCATATAAAACCCATGGGAATAAACTTGGGGACAACTCGATCGATCCTTGAGAGTTCACACCGACTCCATGCAGGGTTGTTGCTTTGATTACCAACAAACAGACCAACTTGTTAAAATCACATGCTTGAAAAAAGTGTCTTGCAGAGGACATAATGATAAGATTTTGGATGTGTTTGGAAGCGAAAAATTTTTTAATGAAAAATTTTTGGTGTAAAATTTTTTGAAAATGATGTGATTGATAGAGGTAATGATGAGTAAAGAAAATAAAGTTAAAAAAGATAAATTAGTTATATAGATAGTTGTGTAGAAATTATTAAAAAGTAGGATAATTATATAGAAAGATGTGAATAAATAATTAAAAAATACGATAGTTATGAAAAGTGAAAGCTTTTGATTGTAAACTAACACACGCTTAAACAATAGGAAAAGCCCTTGGCCCTTCTGGGCAAAGGAGAACTCCTTGGCCACAATAAATAATAACGTCTACCACCTCAAGCCACTCAAATAGACATGATATTATAAAAAGGAGCTAAAAAAAATGTAAAGTCATGATGGCATCTCTCTCATAATATAAAGGGGGCAAGGCCATTAAGGTAAAAGAGGGAGGACCCCTAGTTGTATCTTCCTACATCCACTTTCTTATAGTGGAAATTTCTCTCTTCCTATGATTTTTGGGGATTAATTGGAATACTTCTTACCTATTTTCTTTTCCATGTAAAATCCTATCCCTTTTGTCGGTTTGTGTGGATGATTTTTATTGTTACATCTTTTTCTTCTATTGACATCTTTGTTTCTCCATCTGATGATGATATTGTTCTAATTATAGTTAACATCTACTCATACTATTTTTGCATCAATTACTAGGAGACCATGTTGCATTCAAATTAAATATGTGCATAAGCAGCATTTGCTAATATATATATATATATATATATATATATATATATATATATATATTCATGAATAAATTATAAAAATGCTTAGATATATTTATATATATTAGAATGTAATAATATTTTATATCATCATTTATCTATATAGTAATGATATTTTAAATAATCTAGATATTGAAAATACGACTTTAAGTGGAATGTGATAGTGTGCACCCGGTGCATTTAATCCATTTTTTTAATTTTTTAAAAAATGTTATAGAATTGTTAATCTAAGTCTATTTAATATGTCCATCAATTTTTATCATTTGTGAAGATTTGTAGATTTTTAAAATCAGTGACATTTTAGTAATTTAAAATTACTAAAATACCACTGAATTAAAAAAATCCAAAAACATCTACAAATCTTCAAAAATGGTAAAAATTGATATATATACTAAATACATTTAAATTAACAATTGTATAAAAAAATTTTAAAAAAAATTAAAAAATGGGTATTTGTACCTAAGTGCACAAGTTCGCATTCCACTTTAAGTTGAGTATTAATCTATTTTATTATATCGATTTTACATACTTGTAGATAAGGCCTACATTCACTCTTGTTAAACAAATGAAAGAATTTGAATAATAATTTAAATTATGCCAAGTACAATAAATGGAGTAAATTTTCAGGTAAGTATCAAGATATTTAAAATGGAAGAAGTTATGTGAAAGTGGAGTTTCATAGAAGCAAAATCAATATTTATCTATTATTATTAAATTACTTATAAATAGTGATTTTAATCTGATTTCTATTTTCTTGTAAATAAATAGTAAAATATTATTATAGGAATTGTCAAGATATGTAATCATGATGATTTTTAGTAAAATTCAAATTAAAAAACACAATCGTAGCCTGGTCGATCATGGACGTGCCATTGGTGCCACGTATATGGGTTCGAATCTCCGTGTGGGCAAATGTGTAATGGAAGTTTGTTGTCTCTGCTATATATTGTAATATGAAATAAGATATAACATCTAATTAAAAATTAATAAACACAATTAGTAATTTGAATTTATCCAAAATAACTAACTTTTTTTGTAATAATAAATTATCTTTTTAGAAACCAAGAAGTTAATATTTAGGCATAACTGCGATAAATTTTAAATCATAGAATAAATGCAATTTGCGTGAAAATAATTTGTACGAACACAAATCCCGAGTGGAACTTGAGTAGGATATGTACCAAACCGACCCTAACGTGTGTAGAATAGAATAGGAAAAAATTAACTCTAGTTGGTTTGATCCTCCTATACTCTATTTATAAAGAGGGGTGTTCGGGTGCAGCCGGGTGCATGGCTGCCCGTATGAGTCTGGCCAAAAAACTCATTTTTTTCAATTTTTTTGATTTTTTTTATAAATATGTATGTATTTAGAAATTAAAAAAATACTTAAAAAATACAAAAATGGTAAAACTTAATTTATTGGTTGAATACATCTAGCTCTACATGTTTATAAAAAATAAAAAATAATAAGTTTTTTGGCCGGATGCATGGTTGCCCCCCATGCGCCCGGCCGTGTAAAATCACCCCTCATAAAATATTCTACTTACCGTATTCATAGATGACTCACTTCCTAGTCCACCCTAAATATATGAAGGACAAGTCAATTCAATTCCACTTCCAGATTCGTCTTTAATTTACCAAAGCAATAACTTCATATTAAAACAATATCAAACAAAACATCAAAAGAAGAGCACCAATCCATTGCACCCAGTACACTACCCTTTTTTTTCACCATTATGTGGGCCCAAGTATGATATTTTCATATATGCAGGTTTTCACATTTTTAATGCTTTTAAACATTTTTAAAATTAAAATATTAGCCATTCAATATACCTTTTTTTACTTTTAAAATTCCGATCGAAATATTTAAAAGCTTTAAAACATAAAAACTACATACATGAAAACGTGATTTTTTTTTTTTTCCTTAAGGCATGAAAACATCACCCTTTTTTTCGATGGAATGAAAACATCACCCTGGGCTTAAATGAAATTGGAAATTCTCTAAATAATAATAATAATAAATAAATAAATAAATAATGATGTGCACTTGCTGGACTGAAGCATTACCCGAAGAAGAAATGTAAATACATACGTTCAAAATTACGTAACTCCGTATTTTGATAGTATTGCAAATATACCCACATTATCACTTTTCCATCACAGCACGTCAAGACATTTGCAAGTATAGGCAAACAATGGGGGCAACTTGCAATTTTACAACAAAATGGCGATATTTGCTATTACAATTAAACAATGGATATATATTTGCAAAGAGAAATGATCCTCTTACCTCAAGCAACGCAAATGTCTTGCTCAGCCCATCTTAAAAAACCTATTCACAACATTTTTTTTTTTTTTTTACTTTTTTCTTCATATACATGTTTATATAAGTATATTTAACATATAAACTACGTTTTATTATTTTTGAATGTGTATATATATTTTTTAAAATTTTTAAAAATAAAAACATTTCCAATAAATTGGGACGATTTGGTTAAACTGTTCTAGTAATTCTGCATGTGCTGCTATGTTTTCAAAGAACAGCAAAACATCAAAACATCAATTGGTGGAATTGTTCTAGTAATTCTACATGAGCTGCAGTGTTTCCATAGAATAACAAAAGATCATTAATGTGTTGAAAATACCCTAATCATTAAAAATCTTTGAAAAATATATATACATCAGGAGCACTTCAATGAAACCCCAGTTTTATATAAATCCCTCAAATTTTAATATCTAGATGGTTAATAAAAAATTCATTCCATCCATTAAATTTAACATTATTTATATCATCATGAAAACCCTTTCATTTGTCTAACATCCCTGTATATAGATCTCATCTATAAACATGTCGAATCAATAAAATAAAATAATTTAATATTAAATATCAATTTTTAAGTAACATTTTCAACGACTAAACCATTTAAAATATTATAAATGTGGATAAATAATTCTATAAAATACTGCTATAATCTAATACATATGAATAAATCTAAGCACTTTCCTAATTTACACAAATGTGCTTATTTTTTAACAAATATGACCTATGCACATTGGATTTTGATGAAACTTAACGTTCTGACCGAACAAATAATATTAAATACAATAAATGAATTGAATTTTCAATCAAACATCAAAATCTCAAAAACGAGAAAGATTAAATTGAACCACTTCTATCCAATATATAACCCAATTACATAGAAGCATACCCATATATACATATATCTAAAAATAGTAAATTTTAATTTATATATTAAATACACTTAAATAAATAAGTATATAAACAAAAAAGGAAAAAAATGTTGTAAATAGATTTTTTGAAATAGGCTAAAACTAACAAGATCTCTTCTCATTTGCAAATTATCCTTACTTTAAAACCATTTTAGGTCATAATAAATTGATATAATATTTACTTGTATAATCCTTCTCATACGCATAGGACGACATATTGTGGTGGTTTGCGTAAAGTCCAAACCAGTTAAAAAAAACATGCAGGCCCAAGTACTGGATCATTTTTTTTTTTCGTTTTTTCTTTTTTCTTTTTTTTTTTTAAAAAAAAAGGCTGTAAAAATACATTCGCCATGAGAGATGCACGCATGCGTGCATGCATGCTTGCGTGCTCCCTCCATCACTCCATTGTAAACAGAATGCCTACGTGCTCAAGTCAGTAATGTATCATTCTGGAGATCAATGAATACCTGATGAATGAACGCCAGTGACAGCAAAACAAAGAGGGAGGTAAGACTTCACAACAGCTAAAGAAACTGACTCTGAAATTATCTCTACCGGAAAAATTACAACATCATATCCAATGACTGCTCCCACTCTTACGACTTGCCCTCCTGGGATAAGATAATGCACACTCCTGGGTCAGTCTAAAGACCACCACCATCAATAAAACTAGTGTGTTCGAAAGATGGGATTGTTGCACACCAACCACTTGCTGGCAAGGTCAGAAAGCCATTCGACCTGCAAGCCTACTTTCTGATATCCTTCTGTCTATGGCTGCATCAATAGAGTTCATCTGATGAAAAAAAGGGGGGGAAAAAAAGCACAACAGGATTGAAAATCAGAAATGGTACTGCAAAGCATAACATTTCTCAATAAACAAATTAAGACTGCAAGACTGATTTTCAATGCAAGATATCAAACTTATGGGCTGAATGGAAGCTGCTGACCTGTGCCAAGTCTGACTGCAGGGTGACGGGAAAAAAGGATAACAAGAAACGCTAAGAAATGGGCAAAAGCCTGTTGGCTGTTTTCTCGTTCCACCCAAACCCCCAAGCTCATTTACAAAGCATAATAGGGAGAATGAATATCAACGAAAAAGATTCAAATTTTCAATTAAGAATAATACATACATTTTTGCATGGCTCGAAGCAAGTTGGAGAACCCTCAAGACAGTTGCCGCATTTGTCAGATTTGTAATGCTAACATAAGGATTACAAGAACACCTACTTGAGTCTTTTGATGAGCATGAAAAAGGTAAAATTGCTTGAAAGGTGCACAGGCTGAGAATTAGAGGGAATATAGCATGCCTCATCAAATGAACCGAACGAAATTAACTGCATCTTTTAAAGCCTGCCGCAATATCTTACCCATTGCCAACACATTCGTGGGAGTGAAATAAGCAAGCATTAAGTAGACACACTCCTAAAAATAAGGCTCAAATTTGATCATCAGGGCCATGCACACCTATGAAAAATAGATGAACTTGAAGATTTCCCATGTGCAAGATCCAGGCATGCATGGTTCCTGGTTCATCCAAGTAAAATAAGCGTGCTTTGAGGATGAAGACCTGAGTGGTAAGGAACATGATGCAGCATCTGGATGTCAGGAGGTAAATAGGCATAGTTTGCTCATCTGTAATTACGATGGAAACTTCTAACTAGATGATAACAGGGCTCTATGATCCTCCTCTTTATACAGCCATGAAAAGGAAAAAATCAGGGTAGGCATGCCGAAAAGATTCTAAATGAATAAAGTAGGTAGAAAAATGCAGAATGAATAAAATAATTATAAGGCAAAGCAGAAGTAAGCCTACCTATCCACTTGGATGGATGAGCAAACTTGAAAGTTGCAAGAAAAGTGAGATAGTTACAACTTACCTGGCTGGTTTCATCATGCACCTGATACTTTGGTAAGGACATTCTTCTTTCCTCCTTCACACATTTAAAGATATCAGATAAGAATAATCAGTTTTTGAACTATTTTTCACACATTAAAAGAAAATGATCATTATTTATCAAAAAAAAAAACAATCATTAGACATGAAAGGGAGAGGGGGGGAGAGGGAGGCAACTAACCATGGACATTGCTTCATCATCCCAAACTAAATAGACTTCATTTGTGGCTGGTTGGGTTGCAGGTGTTTTGTTGGATATTGCAGGCGGTGGTCCAATGGAAGGACCACCAGTATTTGGACCAGAAGCATAAACATGCGAGCTACTGAAAGGTATGCCCCCTGCAGAAAATAAATGAAAATCGAATTAAGAAAAATTAGAAAAGAACAGACCAAATTCAGCATTGCATACTTCAAGATAAATGCCTAAACCACTGCAATTAGTAGTTCTAGTAACATGAGAAATGACCAATCATCTTTAATTTCAAATGACTGAAGAAAATATGTTGTTAGCAAAAAGCACCTTCTCTGGAGATAATTTTGCCCAAATATAGCCATTAGAAATACACTATCAGAAATAACGCTCTTCTATTATGAGAAAGAAAATTCGCACCTTGTACAATTGAAGCAGGATAGCTGCTTGCCGAAGAAGCGTTAGAAGCAGGATTTGCTTCAGTCGAGCCCTTAAATTGTGTTGGAGAAGTAGACTGAAGAGATGGTGGAACTGCCGAAAATGGTGAGCCTTGAGCAGGTGAGCTATTATTAGTTGAAATGGGGAAGAGCGGCTGTGATACAGGAGGGATTAGAGATGCTGATGAGAGCAGTCCAGGTGGATTGACTGAAAATGATGGTTTGAGTGGGGTTGATGTTGGAGCAGGAATATTCGCATTCTGTATGGGAAACAAAGGCTGCTGCTGTGGCAGTCCCATGCTAACCACAGGAGGAGGCACAGAAACGGGTGGCTGAGGAGGAAACCAAGACTGAGGACGAGGAGGAATCTGCCAACCTGAAGCTTGCACTGCTAATGCTGCAGAATTGTAACTGAGCCAAAAGAACTATGCTAGTAAGAAAAGCTTGATTATTTGTTCTAAAGAAAATTAAGAAAAATGATGAGTCATTAGCTTCCAAGTGAACAGAATGTTTCCTAGGTTTATTGACAATGGCAACAAGATAAATTAAAAAAATTAAAAGAAAATAATTCTATCATTGCTTGACCAGCTTTGGGCATCTTTATCTGATTAACATCCTTATCCTCTTGCAATAAACAGCTGTCGCTACATTTAGTTGCATGCAATTCAGGTGAAGAAAACAATATTGCATAAACTATTCAATTAATTAATGGCCATCCAAGATATGGAGCATAATGATAGTAAAGCCAAAAAACTTTTTTTTAAAAAATATAGCAATAGCAATAGCAATAACAAAAAAGCAACTTAAGACTCAATGTAAGACAGACCAAAACCACACTATTTCAAGCTAATTCGCATTTAACAAAAAATTGTGCATAATAAGCCTTCGACTTATAGTGCAACACATCTTCCACATTGAGGTTCCACAGAAGCACTTTAGCAGGCCTCTTTTCTATAGCAGGTGCTCAGTGATTAAGGGCCCTTTTAGCTTTGTTTATCAAGCTCACTTATGGGCTTATCTGCCTTGCACCATGATATATTCAGTTAGGTGTTTGGGTGGGCAGTGCAGCAACCATCGCTTTTCTCTATTTTTTAGGAAAATTAGGGCGGGGTTATCATGGAAGCACCAAAATACTGCTTCAATGAAAAGCGTAAGTCACTCATTTTATGCAACAATGGATGAAGCCTACCATATTTAACCTATTCTTAATTTCCTTCTTTAGGAGAAAGATCTATCCTAGTAATATTCCACATGAGGTGTAATGTTCCTAGAACTACATAAAGGACAGCAGCAGATTGTCCACAGTACTATTAGAGGATGATACAAAGGTCAAAACATCAGCATTTACTGTTCCAACAGTGAATCACCAGGCCCAATAACAATCAATAAAAATTTCAAGGGAAGGTATAACTCAATAACAATCTTTGAACATAGAGGCCTTAAATATGCATAGAGGCCATAGACATTTAGACATAGTAATAATTAATGCAAGTAATAAATTCAATATGCAGCCTAGTACAGGAATAGGAATTAACCAGCTTCCTCGTTAGAAATACCAATTCCAAAGGTTTAGAGAGCAAGTGCAGCAACTCCTCTAGACAGTACAAGGATTTTTTCTTTTCTTTTCTTTTTTTTTTATTTTTAAAAATCAGGCCACTCATCTTGGATGACAAAGTACCTGATGGAGGTGTACTTCAGGGGAAGGGTAATGAGGCCACTGCCTCTACCCAACTTTGGACCCTAGACTTCCCTACCTTAACACCTTATAGACAATTATATCAGCCACTTAGTCATCCAAGTTGTGAAAAAGTACAAGGATTAAATTAGGGTATTTGAAGTGAAAGAAGATCTAAAAGAGATGAAATTGGTAGAAAATCAATTAGGACCTGAAAATGAATGGGAATGTCTGTTTAATGGTGCATTTGGTAACACATTTAGGGAGAGGGGAAAGGGGCAAGTGGGAAAATTTTTGAAAAATTGTGGGCGATGTGATATGATCGGTAGGGGTGCAACTTGGGCCGGATTGAGCCCGAACCCAGCCCGCCAAACCCGATTTTGGGCAGTGTTGAAACTTGATTTTTCATAACCCGAGCCCGAAAAATCCGAACTCGAGGAACCCGATTTGTAAATATGATAGGGTTAGGGTTTAAGTGAACCCGAGCCCGATTTTCCATTTTATTTTTTATTATAAAATATATTATATACATACTATTTAAAACAATATTTCTTTATATTCTTCATATTTTATGTTATTATATCTATATTTGAATACATATTTGACATATAATAATTTTATTGTAAATAAAGTATATTATTTCATTTATATTTATCTTTTATTTCTATCATTCATTTTTACACTTATTATTTTTTTTTCTTTATCTTAGTTTTGATGTTAAATTTTTTCTAGAAATATTCTTTACATTACTATTTTTAAAAAATATGTAGTTTGATTATATATTATTATGTTTACCTACATAATTTGTTATTATTATTTATTCATATGAAATTCTAAACTTATTACTTTTAAATAAAATGTAAATTCATTAACATAAATTCCAACCCGAAACTCAGCCCGAACCGATTTTCAAAAATAGGGTTAGGGTCCAGGTTTTACAAATAGGGTTAAAGTTAGGGTTAGGGTTGATGTTTTATAAATAGGGTTAGAGTTAGGGTCGAGATGAACCCGAGTTTCATGAGCCCGAGTTTCACCCCTAAATTGATCGGGATAAAGCAGGAATAAATAGGATAATTATGTGAGAAAATGATTAGAATATAAGGATAAAAATGAAAAATGTAAGATAGTTAAAATAGATATATAGAAAAAAGTGTTTTCCCTTTCCCCTAATGCATTACCAACCAACCCTAAATTGATTGATGAATTTGCTTAATCAGAGAGTATGATCAGGAACATACCAAATAAGTAGATGAAAAACAATATCATCTCAATTAAGGATAAAAGAGGTTTAGAAAGTTGTGCCACTTATGATAGAATAAGAACTGTAATTTACACAAGCTTTGAAAAAGACAAACTACGTAACAGTATCAGAAAATGCAAATTCCAGCTTCCTGGGAAGGTCAATCACTGAAACTATATTCCTAATCAGCAATTACAAGAAAATTTTGACATGATTTTTCTTAAATTGGAAAAAAGCATATGAAAGGGTCCCCAAAAATGGATATGCTAGGTGCAACAAAAGCCAAAAGTTGACTGTAAACAATATCAACCATATAAAGTTATAATAAATGAGCACCATGAATTGAAAAACGGGTGATTCCTATTTACTTTTATTCTACATAAGGTTAGGTTGCCAACAATATATCTCTTTAGTATATATTTTTCGCAGCTAAGTTTTGATGGATGAAACATGAGATGGATGTTTTAGAACTTTAGTGCATATTTGGAGACCGAAAAGAGAGGAGAATTCTTTCCTCCAATTAATGAGACATTTACCAACTTTCTACTCATATTCAAAATAAGGTTTCTCTATGATTGAACTAATGTAAAATTTGCTACTACCCATCATACAATTTTCTCCTTATTTTCGTTCTTCTATTTTGATTTTATATCTTACTTTGCTAGCATCGTATTCATTCTCACTGACATCACTTCCTTTCATTGCTAAAGTGAAATCACATTCTAACAATTCAAACAACCTTAAAGGTGCTGAAAATGAAATTATCCAAACAAGGTATATGAAATGCAATACCCAGACAACCAGGACGTAAACGAACAGTTAAATATTGTAAATCAAGAGAATAAATGATCTTTGCTCCAGAACATCTATATACTCTAAGTATACACTAAAAGAAAATTTTATATAATAGCAATAAAATCAATTATGCTTTATGGTGTTGAATATGAGATAACCAAGAAACAATGGAAACCTGAGTTCAGCCAAAATGGAGACATTAGGTAGATATATTTTAAAACAAGATATCATGATTGTTTATTATAATTTAAGATGACCGAAATATCAACTTGATAGATAACAAAATGAGAACAAAATAGATCATTTAGTCATATGCCAAAGAAACTAAGAAATGCACTGCCGAAAAGTAAAGACTGCAATTGGTGGGGGAAAAAAGTATAAGGACAATAAGTCAAAAATAAAACAATTAGATGCTTTTAAAAAAATATATGGAAGCACCAAAGATTTAGTAAAGAGAGCCTGAAATGGATAGGAACTGCATGATAGGATTCAAGAATCTACTTTAAATTCATGCAAATGGAAAACACAATAGGATGGTGATGATCATCTTAGCATACCCATCATCTTTTTGGCTATCGTTCAGCAATGGATGTTTACTATTCGAGTAGTATTTTTTTTTCCCAAAAAAATGCAGATGGATAAACACTGCTGAATAAATTTCACAATGCAACGACCGAATAGATGATTCCATTGGAAAGGAAAGAAGGTACGAGGTTTTTTTTTATTAAAAAAAGTAGGGAAAATGTGAAAAAAAATTTTAAAAAGTGATGAGAGTGATGTGATGTAATAGAAGTAACAATTAGGAATAAAGAGAATAAAGAAACGATAGACGGTAATTCGATGGAAAGATATGAAAAATGATTGAAATGTCGAGATAATAATAGAAAAAAGTATAATAGTTAAATGATTAAGATATTAAATCATATCAAAAGGTGTCAAAGGGAGTGGGATTTTTTTTTCTTTTTGGTTTTTACATCTCATGCAAATGGACCCTAAAGGAAAATTCCATCTCCCTATGGCTAAATTGACATATGACTGTCATTAAAACCTTTTTATTATCATTACCTATATTTTCAATCATTGTTACCTATCTATTTAATTCTACTGTAACCCAATTGTTTCCCACCATAAATGGCATGAAACTTCTTGAAATAATAACTACAAAGTGAAATGAGCATACATAGGTTGCATTGCACCATAAGCTGACTGTGGCGGAAAGCCCATGCCTAATGTTCCTGGAACAACACCACCAACAAAACCAGGAGTTGGAATCTCCACTTTAGCTGACTTTGATGGAGCCTCTTCATCTGCAAAGTATTTTGAAATTGGAAAGCTTTAAATATATGGCATGAAATGCCCCCAGGATTAAGACTGTAATAGCAAGCATGCATGCTCTGAGTCTAAAGGCAAGATA
This sequence comes from Annona cherimola, assembly GCA_030490835.1. Taxonomy (NCBI): domain Eukaryota; kingdom Viridiplantae; phylum Streptophyta; class Magnoliopsida; order Magnoliales; family Annonaceae; genus Annona; species Annona cherimola. Next base: position 41,868,222 of record CM059974.1, read on the forward strand.
GTCCATAAAATAGCTGTTATAACGTTCAACTGGCAGCCCATTATTGCTCTCTCTATATCAGTAGTAAATACTTGCTGCCGCAATGTTTACGATCTCTTTCAACAAAAAATAAAAAGTATTGGCAAAATTTTAAATTCAAAGGGTTATGAATATTTTGTTCTTTTCAGACTCGCTTGTCTGTTAGTGCCTATCATATTCAATTTCTGAAAAATCTAGTGCACCTCTCAGAGCCTGTTTGATTTGGCTTTTTTTTTTGTAACATATGGCTTATTCTCTTATTTTAAGCATATTTAAAAGAGGCCTGATCCTCTTAGGCAGGCCACAGTTGGGCCCCAACTGCGTCCGGCCATTTAGCATTTTTTTATTTATTTTTTTTTGTAGACATGTTCATTTAGGTGTATCTAATCTATAATCCAAGTTTTACCAATTTCTGAAATGTTTAAATATTTTTTGATTTTTTGAAGACCAGGGTATTGTGGTCATTTTCCACAATACCCTGATATTTAAAAATTTTAAAAAATTTAAACATTTCAAAAATTGGTAAAAGTTGAATTATAGATTAGATACACCGAAATGCACATGTCTACAAAAAAAAAATTAAAAAAAGGCTAAATGCTCAGACAAAGTTGGGGCCCAACTGTGGCCAGCCTAAGAGGACCAGGCCTCTATTAAAAAATAAGCTATGTTCAGTGGGGCTTATACTTCAATGCTTATTTTCAGCAAATTTCTAATGTGTCGAATAAGCCATAAGCACCCCTTGGGGTGCTTTTTGGCTTATCAAGATTCTATGTTTGTATAATAATCTTATTACGATCATGGAATTCCTTCATTATCATTATAGATAAATGATTATGATATTGTGCAATTTCTTGGTTTTATATTTTAACAAAATTGTCAAATCCAACCATTAATAATATTCTTTAACAAATATCTCGAATACCAAAAATCAATTATACTTCTTTTCAAAGTTTAATTGTTACATGTTCGTTTCAAATGTTTTAAAATTTTCAAATATATGTTTCAATTAAAAAAATATAAGATCATGAATAATATTTTTAAATATAAAATTAACGAGTTGCATGGGATAATCTAATTTATGCAACTAGTTGCATAGAATAATAACCTACAAATAATATAATTGTAAAAGTTTACACATTATTTATTGAATATTACAAACTGTGCCTTCCTAGTTTTAAAATCTATCCATTTTTTTAAATATTTTTAATTAAACTATTATATGAATCAAACTATTATATCCAACTACCAAACATAATAGTTTAAGCTAGTTATTTCAGTCAAATCAAACAATCTTTGCTTATTTAGCTTCAACTGCTTATCAATATCAGTTACTTATAAGCAATCAGCTAATAAGCTTTGGCTGAATCAAACAGGCACACAGTGGCTCTAATGTTTCCCACAGTTGTTCATCTCAATATGCACTGTAGCCCCATAAAGTTTTGTATGATGACATCCAGACTTACGCATTGATTCAACTAAAAAAGTTATCTCATAAGCTTCTTCAATGGCTGAAACAGATAAAGACATAAAGATTAAGGAACCAATTGAAGATGAAAGAAAGCACACAGGATAACAAGAAAGCAATATGGCCATATGGGTTGACCTAAAATCTAGCCAGCAAGAACTGCATGCATCAAAAATTTCAGCTTGTTTTACTAGAACAGAATACAAAAAAAAAAAAAAAAAAAAGAAGTTACCTTCCCCATAGTGAGCTGCCAAAACATCTGGAGGAATTCCTTGCATCCCAAATATCTCGATATCAGTTGATTCTCTGTCAGGTTTAGCATTCGGCACCCTGAATTGTTATTAGAGAAAGTGCATCAGTCGTCACGATCAATCTGCAGCATGTGAGACTACGTCCACAAGCTGGTCATTAGCTACAAATAACATTATTGGGAATATAATGGCTGATCAGTCAAAGAACAGCTACTGAAAATTCAGGAATCTCAAGGGGGAGAAGACAGACATACTTGGTCACAGTCTCCTTGTGGACCTGAAGGACATGGATGGCCATTCCCCCAGCAGTTGAGAGCTTCTTGTGGCATACATGGCATTTGAAGTGCTTGGCCTTCTGGTGCTGCACCAAGATCTTCTCATCATCAAACTCCCTGTCGCAATAGTAGCACCAGACCTTCAATGTCCGCTTCTTCTTCTTCCCCATCTCTTGCTCTCTCCTTGAGTTTCCAAAAGGTGCTCAGGGTCAGTGTTTCCTCTCTTCTTCTTCAAGAAGGTGGCAACTGACACTGGAATTGTATTTACCTGTGTTTCAAACAAGTGCCTTTTAGGGTTAGGCTTCCATCCCTTCCTCGGTTTAAATTGGGTCAGCTTGACTCAGGTTAGGTTCTTCTCAATTCTAGCCATATTTGTAAAACCTCAACCCAGCCCTAACTCTTAAAACTCAACCCAATCCTAACTTTAACCCTGTATAAATCGGTTCAGTTTGGGTTGCAAATTAGCTTAAATTATTGAAACAAATTAATCAACAGGTGAAAACAGTTTAGACAAAATGTGAAAAAAAATTCACTTATAGCCAATAATATCAAAAGTCAAAACAAAAATATATGTATATATATAATAGCAAGACAAAATTTATCAAAGGAGTCTTCTGTAGCAATAGTGCTAACGATAACTCATCCAATCCCCTTCACTCATGACTTAAGACCAGTGAATATAGACAAAAGAAAACTATACATGATATAGAGAAAAGAAAACTATACAAGCAAGAAGCAACATGTATATGTTAAAAATTCTGAAAAAGGAAAAGGTAAAAAGCAACGATGTTGTAGGCAATGCACCTGAAGCGGGACCAGAGAATTATTTCTTGTGCAGAGCAGAGCAGGGCCGTTGGAGGCTTGAAGCCGGAGCAGTGGCTGGAAGAATGTAGAAGGTCTGATCGGAGAAGGGGATTGAGAGCCGGAGAAGCATAGAGAAAGGGAAAAGGTGTTCGAGACTGGAGATTAAGAGAGGGAGATGGAGATCGATAATGGAGAGAGACAGAAAGAGGTAAAGGGAGAGGCCACGAAGGGGAGAAAAGAGTTGAGACGAAGTGAAGAGGTGAAGGCCGATGGTCGGAGACGGTGAAGAAAAGTGACAAGCAGAGTTGAGGGATGGTCGGAACGGAGAAAGATGGGGAGGCAGCCAACAGCCACCCCTATGCCGACGCCGACAACCACCAATGATGAAGGCCGGAGATTGCAAGGAAAAGCGAGAGCGAGCGCGAGACAGGGTGTGCGGCGCTCCTGCTCGAGTGGGGCACCGAAAGAATAAAATTAGGGCAGTTATTTTTGCTCGGGTCTTAATTCTATCGAACCGGTCACGGAATCTCTTCTTTCCGCGGAACTTCGACGATAAAATCAGAAGTGTATAAATTTTGGAAAATAACAAATAAACGTACAGAATGAGTTGCATAAAAATAATTCCACGTAATTTCCTTGAATTTTAAATTTTTTTGGCTTGATGAAAAATCTAATTCATTTATTATATTTAACATCATTATTTATTTATAAAACTAAATTTTATTCAAATTCAATTTGTATAGAGGTTATATTTGTTCAAAATTAGTTAACTTTTTGTGTAAATTAGGAAGGCGCTCCGAGTGTTTCCGGGTAGCCCCTTTAATTTTTAAGATATCGATAATTAATTTAAAATTCAATCTATTTATTATATTTAATTATCTAGGAAATTAAGTTTCATCCAAATCAAATATATGCACGGGTCATATTTCCTCGAAAATATATATATTTATATATAAATTATGAAAAATATTTAGATCCATTCACACATGCATTAAAATATAATAATATTTTATAGAATTATTTATTCACGTAGTATTAATATTTTAGATTGTTTAAATGTTTAAAAAACTACTTTAAAATTAATATTTTAACATTGAACCATTTTACTATATTGGTTTTACACATTTATAAATGAGATTCATATATGGTAAAATTTAAAAAATAAAAGAGTTTTCAGGATACTAAAATGATACTAAATGCAATTGATGGAGTAGACTTTTTTATCAATTATCAAATTATAAAAATGGAAGGAGTTACATGGAAAAAGAGTTTTATAGAACTGGGACCGATTAGGGAAAATCCTTAGATCTATTCGCATGTATATTGGAATGTAGTAATATTTTATAAAATCATGTATCTAGTAGTAATAATATTTTAAATGGTTTAGATATTGAAAATACTACTTAAAAATTAATATTTATCATTGAATCATTTTATTATGTTAAGTTTATTATTTGTAAATGGGGTTTATATACAATGATATTAGACAAATGAGAGAATTTTTATAATAATATAAATGATGTTAAACACAATAAATAGAGTATCTTTTTTATCAACCATCTGGATGTAGAAAATGAATAAAGTTATACAGAAATGGAGTTTCATAGAAGCATCCTCCTCGTACGGCTGTACATAGGGTAGTCGTTTACTGTTGGAATAATTATTGTTACTGATATAAATAAAACAGTTGTATGAAAAAATGTCAAAAGATATGTATAAAGTAGGATAATTATGGAGGTGTTTGGGAAGTAATGAAACTTTTAAATCAAAAGTCTTTTATGTAAAAATTTTTTAATTGAAAGAATGTGATATGAATAATACAGGTAATAATGAAAAGTAAAAAATAAAATTTAAATTAATAAGTTAGTTGTATTAGTAGTTGTATAAAAAAATTAAAAAGTAAAGAAGTTACATAGGAAAATGTTAAAAAATTGTTAGGATACTTATGGAAAGTGATAAGTTTTAATTTGAAAAGTTTTCGCCATAACTTTAATTTGAAAAGTTTTGGTCGTAACTATTTGGGAAATGATAAAACTTTTGGATGAAATTTTTTTAAATTGTGTAAAATGATCAATATAATAGGGAATATGTAATGAGTAAAATGAATAAAATTAAAATAAATAAGTTAGTTGAATGAGTAATTATATATAAATGGGAAAAATTATTAAAAAATAGGATAGTCGAGTGTGAAAAGTTTTAGATTGAAGGTAAGTATATTTCATACCAAAATTTTCACTATTCATAATTATCCTATTTTTTTAATTTTTTTAATATCTTCCTAGCCATTTGCCTTTTTAGTCACTATTATAAGCTGAATTAGAGGCTATATGAATAGGACAATTGTACGTAGTAAAAAACTTTTATTAACATGTTCTTAGAAGGTTCGAGCTTGACAAAAAGCCTCTAAAACTGCTACCTCACCAACTGAACTAGTTGCTTAACTAGATTAGAGATTTGATTATCGTACCTCGAGTTGTGCTATAGGTCTCCAACCCGCTAAAGTCACTAGGCATAGTAGTCGGCTAAAATAGTCTATCGAGCATAGGCTTTGTCTATCTGAACTAGGCCTAAAATTTTCTAAGCCAAACCGATAAGACATGAACATTATTAGAGTTGTGCAACCACGTTGATGTTCTAAAAACTCAAATAATGGGTGATAAAGGAGAAAATGACTATCCAAATGCCAACCGCAATAAGGCTCGCCACCTTGGTAAGACATGAGTCATTAGTAGAACAAGACCTAATGGTGATAAACAACACTTAGCACAAACCATGCACCACCTTTGAAGATACTAATTACCTATATTCAATATGAGCTTTTGTGCATGACCAAGCTTAACCCTTTTTGTAGGAAAGATAGCAAACTGAATGACTCAATTGGGTGGAAAAGAAAGCAAATGAAGAGAATAATTCAGACAAAAAAATTTGGATCAAAGATCAATTGTTCATCATTTATTATTAATGAGCAAAACTCAACGAATATAAGAAACAAAAGTCAAACTCTTGATATTACAAGCATTGATGACGGAAGGCTTTGAGGGACACTAAAGAACTTAGCTCCACAAAGGGATTATTAGAAGCTCCCCCTAGGTCATCCATGAAACTCTTAAGAAGGAGAGGGATCTAAGAAATGAAAAAAGAAAGATCCATGGCTTCTACAACTAAAGAAAGAAGCAAGCAAAAGGGCAAGTCTTCGTGCGACTTGTATACTACAGTTAGCTTATAGACATCCCCTAACATGAGCACTAGCTCATCGACAAAAGTGGAGGTTCCCAAAGTTGTTACACCTGCAATGTTACTCGTCAAAGCCCTAACCTAAGTTCCATGAGATGACTATCCTTCCAACCAAGCATAAGGATAACATAATGTTACTAGTTGAAAATCTATATCCACACCGGCAGTAAATAAACTTTTTCAAAAAAATAATTGTCCTCCACTCGTACAATGATAGAGAGCTCCTATCTTTTCGTCCAAAAGTATAATATTTCGAGTGTATCTGGCAATGAGAAAAAAATGTTAAGCTATAACTTTTCACTTTTCATAACTATCATATTTTAAAATTATTTCTTCATATCTTCTTATACAACTATCTTATTTTCTAATCATTTCCATATAATTATCCATAAACTAACCTATTATCTTAATCTTATTCTTTTTATACCTCATCATTACCTCTACTATATCACATTATTTCTACAAATTTAACAACTTTTGCACTAAAAAATTATCCAAAAGTTTATCACCTTCCAAACACACTCTTTATCTCTAAACTCTAGCAAAAGTATTATAAAGAGTACATTTGAAGGCGATAAGACTTGTTGGGATGGTAGAGGAAGCAAGTGATGGTAAAGACTCACCTAAATTGGCCTTTTATAGCCAAATTGGCTCCCTTAGTTAGTTCATGGGGGACATTATCTCTTCATAATGATTTAAAAAGATAGTCATTCACTAGCACAAAACTCAGAGACATTCACATTTCTCTTGACGTGTTAACATTGGAAACACAAATCCTCCTTGAGAATTTGTCAGTGTTCATTTGATAATGTCACATGTCCTAGAATAAGGGGAATATCTTGCATGAGCAATAATTCCCATCGAATCTTGATGATCTCAAAAAGACACAAGAGTTAATGATTTCACATTCAGCGTAACTCCCCATTGTGTCACTCCTATGTCATCCCCTAGAAGAGCAACAATATGTAACTTTCGCAAAAGCTTTGCTTCTATAGGGGACATGTGATAAGGTTAGACTATATTAGACCTAATGATCGATAGAATCGAAGCCTACATGACTCTTCCCAAAGAAAAAAGGTTTCGCCAAACCTTACCCTTCATCGAGGGATTACTTGGACAGACCCTTCGATGAGACTCAAGAATGACAAGATTTATGTACATGATGGCAAAGCATTTAATAAAAGTACCTCAAGACATGAGCACACCCACCCTCAAGTCACAAAAGGCAATCTCGCATTTAATGAAGGAATGACGTCTTAATAGGCTTAGAATGGACCAAAATTATTATGGTGATTGTGCTAAGACAACCTCCTAGCCTAGCCAACCATAGACAAATACATGTTGTGAACTCTATTAGAAAATCAAGAGTAATTTATGATTAACAAATCACATTTAAATATTGAGGGATATTAACATAGTTGGTGAAATAATTTTAAGTTAGAAACTTCAAATATCAAAACATGGTAGACCAAGTCCCATAGCCAGGTCGACTTAGACATTTGACTTGGGTCAAGTCTATAATGAAGTCGACGTTAGAATGCAACTTAAGATGACTGATTATAAGGTTTGAATGTAGACAAGTCAAGTCACAAACCGAAGTCGACTCAAATTGCAACTTCGGTGAAATTGATGACCAAGTTGACTTTGAGGGTTGCATATTCTCATTCACTCAATTTGGAACAGACAAAGTCCCCATCCCAAGTCGACTCCTCTTTGCGACTTGACTGAAGTCGAAGACCAAGTCGACTCAGACTGAGACTTCAGGTTGACTCTACTAGCGACTTGAATGAAGTTCAAGCCTAAGTTGACCCAACTGAAAACTTGATATATCAAAGCTAAAGAAGCATTTTTCATGAAATTCGAGGTTTCAAACGGGTAGTGAAGTTGCATAGCTAAGTCAACTTCACCTACTTTACTAACGACTTTGGTGAAGTTTTGAGGTCGAGTTGACTTAGAGGTTGTATGTTTTCACTTACTAGCCAAGGTACACACGAAGTCACGTACATCTACTCCACATGCTACTTAAGTCAAGGCGATGACTAAGGCGACCCAAGATGGAACTTGAAAGAATACTAAAACCAAAGGACTTAGAAGAAGGACATGACCAAATCAAAGTCGCACACCAAGTCGACTCTAATCTACGACTTGGGTGAAGTCGTACCCTAAGTCAATTCCAGTTATAACTTAGAAAAATTCTAATGTTGGCGCGACTTAGAAAAATTCGAATGTTGGCGCATTTAATGCATGTCACCTACCTTCTAATGTTCAAAATAACTCCACCTCTATTTAAAGCATGACAAGGGGAGCTAAGGGGGTTAGCCGGAGCGTTTATCGAGCTTATACCTTTCCTCCTATAAGTATTCAAGTGTGCATTAAATGTTCTATAGAGAAGAACTCTCACATTTACTGCAAAAGCTGCATTTCTTCATCAAGTTCAAGCTTCCAAGAGTTGTTTTTTGTGATGAACTTGCTCTACACAATCTGTAACATGTTAATCTCATTTTTAATTCTTTTTATTTTATTGCAACTTGACTTTGTGTTAGAGACCAAGGCCGAGTAAAGACAAGTAGTGTATGGTTGGAGTAAAATTCATCGTCTGCTTGTGTTGTGATTGTAAAAGTCCCCTAGAGTTATAATCTAGAAAAGAGCAAGAGCTTTAGTTGTATCTTTATTGGAATAGTGAAAGTCAAGACACAATGATGTGTGTTTTGAAGAGTAGAATAGGAAGGATTGTCATAACCACTATAATTTCTTGTATCTTCTATGTGTGATTCTTATTGCTCTATGTACTCTCCATATTTTCATTCAAGGAGAATTACATTGTAAGGGGTTAAGTTTTAAATTACCAAAGAATGTTAAAGAATCCAATTCACCATTCATTCTTGGATTTTGCTATAAACTTGGAACTAACAAGTAATATCAGAGTAAGTCTTTGAGTTTATACTAAAGAGATCCATCATTAATGACATCCAATCAACTTCCGTTCCTACCTTTGCCAAGGTTAGGCTTGACTATACTACCTCTATTTGATGGAAGTAACTTTAGTTATTTGTAGTTGATAATAAAACAATTGATAATGACAACTAACATGTATTCTTGGATTGCTATTCAAGATGAGATTACTCTACTTGTAAGTGAAAAAGCCCCTAATTAGACTGAGGAGGTGAGATTAGTAGTGAATAATGCCAAGGCAATGAACTCTTTATTTTGTGTCTTGACAACTGTCGAATATTATAAAATGTCTTCTTACTTAATTGTCAAGGAGATATGAGATACTCTAACCTCAATCTATGATAGTACTTCTTAGGTCCAAGAGACAAGAAAAAATATTTTGATTAGAGAGCTAGAAAGTTTTATAATGCTTGACACTGAAAATATCTATAAAATATTTGCAAGATTCTCTAAAATTACTAATGTTTTAAAAGGTCTTGGAAATGTTATATCTAAATCTGAGCAGGTCATAAAGATTTGGAGAGTGCTACCAGAATCTTGGACATCCAAGCTTACTACAATCAAAGAGACAAAGGACCTTAACACTCTAAAGTTTGAAAATCTAATCAACTTACTCATGCCTTATGAGCTAATAGAGAAAAGAAATGAAGAACATCACGAAGGGAAAACTATTCGCTTTAAAGCCACACACATTTCAGACGAGTCTACCTCATCATCCTAAAATGAAGATGAATAAATTATCCTCATTACAAGAAAGTTTAGGAAATATATGAGGAAGAAAAATAACATAAGCTCCTCCAAATGACTCAACGAGAAGAGCAAAAGAGAAAAGAAGAAAGAAACAACCAAATGCTATAGATGTGGCGGAATAGGACACATGCAAGCTCAATGTTCCACGCCTAAAGAAAATAAGTTTAAAGAGAGGCAAAATAAGAAAGAAAGAAGCAACACTAGAAGATTCTCAAAACTTAAAGGCAGAAAGACGTATGTTAATGAAAACTCATCTTCAACAAGCAACTCATCTTCAACAAGCAGCTCATCTAATGAAGATCAAGAGGTTGCAAACCACACAAGAATTTACTGTGTGGCAAGGATCAAAGAGGAAGACACACTAAACTGCCTCACAACCACAAAATTGATTGGAAGAAAGGATTGCTTCAATAGATTGTACAAGTAGTAAAGAAGTAACCTCTAAACTTGACCATTTTCACTTTAAATCCATTATTCTTCCACTTATGATTGTATCAAATGTGCTAAGTTGGAGGAATTACAACAAACATATGATTCATTGTTTAAGGAGACAAAAAATTTTAGTAATAAGTATACCACAATGAAGAAATAATGTGACTTCACCATTATTGTGAAGTTAGCTGAAAGAGTCAACTGTTTGGTTCAGGAATGAAAAGTTAAAGAAAGAGAATACTATTTTGAATGAATCATTGACAAAATTCTCTAACCTAAGGAAGAGTATCGAAATGTTCCTTCATATGACAATTCAAACAAATAAGAGAAGACTTGAATATTCTATATTTGAGTAAGGAGAAAGTAGCAAATTATGCCCAAGTTCTTTTCATGGACCAGCGAACCACCAAAGCAACCAAGGAAGATGCCCAAGTGCCCGAAGTGTGTCATGGCTCCCACAACCATAATCAATGGGAATGCATTGCATTAGCAGCATCTCCCAAATCTCTATAAATAGCGAGCTCCTTGAAGCTTTCGGACACAGAATAAGCTCCCACAAGAGCAAAAAAGGAGGGCTGACATTCTATTTTCCAACTTGCTCCATCCCTTCTCCTTTCATTTCCATCTTCCTCCTCCCTATCTCTTTCATCTTATCCTAGAAAATCAAAGCTTTACTGCCGTTGTAGCCCTTACTTTCTTGATTCCAAAAATAAGAAAAGCTCCGTCTCTACCAATCCACTCCCCTTAAAAGACCTCTTTGTCACGTAAGTCCTGATCCTACTTCAACTCTCTTGCTGTTGTCATATTTTTATTTCTGTTCCAACCATTCTAGCCTCAACTACAGATGTGCATGTTCCGACCAATCCCCAAAAATGCCTCTATTTTTTTATTATGCCATAGTATGTGATTTGTCTGTAACTCTAATATCTATCTTTGTAAACTAGTGTTTTATCCATTAACACAATATTTGGATTCTAATTTTTCTAAAAAAATTAGTGGCTATTCATTTTTATTTTCTATTATTATTTCCATTTTAAAGCTTTAGTTTTTATATTATTGCAGCAATAATATATAAATTTCAGCAGTATATTTTTAGCATATTTTATTTTATTTTATTTCTATTTTAGGTTGGCTAAATAGATCAACCCATCGTAGCGCCTACCGCCTACGTAAGGGGCACTACAGCTTGGCGACTCCACTGGGGAAGACTCTATATTTAAATCATCATCTTATGACATATGAAAAATTGTGGACATTTTCATTTTCATTTTAGTGATATTACATGTGATTAACACAAGCTTTTAAGTCTATAGACAGGTGTCAAGTGAGAAAAAATGCTGAAAAAGAGCTTTGTGATCAAACTTAATAAGTTCTCAGGTCTAGAGATGTTTGACAGATTCTGCTCACAACTCCATTTTGACATGAAGATACCCATCTGTGCTTTATGAAGTCTGTAGCAGAAGTAGACCACAATAAAGCACGATAAACCAGGGTGCAGCAAAGCACTAAAAAGAGTGAAAAAAGTGCAAGAAGAATCTGTCTAGAAACCTAAAATATTTTTAGGTCCTGAGGTGTAAAGCAAGCTTTGCATGTCCACATCTACATCCCTTATTTTATATCCAAAAGGGGATTATGATCGATTATCATTTACAACCCTACTAATCTTTTAGCTAGTCCATATATAGGAAGCCAAAGGATAGCTCTCTTCATCTCCTCTTTCATGGCCAATGCAAATCTAGTGGCATGCTGCTATATTTTCATAGCTTTATTGGAAAAAAAAGGTGAAATGAAGATTTAAAAAATACATCAAAGTCTAGAGGAGACAGAAAGGTGCTTAATAGAGCCCTGTGACTAGACCTGAAAAATTTCCAAGTCTAGTGGCATCTAAAAGCATTGGAAAAAGGTAACATTAAGCTAGTAATCTATTTTTTGCCCAAAGGCGTTAAATCAACTTCTCCACCCTTGACTCTAAAACAAGGGACATCATATCTTTTTTTTCTATAATTCCTCTTTGGCTCATTGCAAAAAAACTATAGGAACATGTATATTATGTAAAAAAAGGGGGAATGAAAAAAGGCAAAAAAAGTGAAAAAGAAAAGCAAAAAAAGTGAAAAGAAAAGCAAAAGCAAGAGAATAAAAGGAAGGAAAAATATAACTTAAAATTCTAGTTGCTTTCAAGGCAAAGCTATACAATTGAGTCAACAGATCATTTTTCATTCTCATTTGAAAAATTGGATCAAATAATGCAGCAAATGCAACAGATAGAAGACATAATCCACAAAATGGTGGAACAACGCCAGTCAACGTTGGCACCACAACATCAAGCATCACCTTCTCCAAGCCAACGAATAGCAACTTCGTGCTTGCAGCTCACCGCAACTCAAAGAATACATGGCCTAATAAATATAAAAACCAAGTAGAAGAAGTTAAGACATAGTTTCAAAGCCATCTCCAAGATATGGAAGAAAAATGAAGCGACAACAAAAGGAAGACCTTCCTTCAGCAAAAGTCAAAGACTTATGTCCATTTCCAACTATACAACTACTTGAAAATTTCAAAATGTCAACCCTCCCTATCTACGAAGGAGATTCATGCCCACGTGTTTTGCCTTAAGGCTTTTTGAAGTATTTTGTACCTTCTAATAAAGAAAGAAGAGATTCTAGTGGTGTTATTCCAGCTTAGCCTGAGACAGGATGCTCTTGAGTGGTACACATCACTTGATTGCTGGTAAATCAAAACATCGGAGCATCCATCTCTAGCTTTCATGGATTAATTTTCTTACATGCTAAATGTTGCACCCAAGAAGGCTGGCTTAGAGGCCTTAAGGCAAAAAAGATAGTGAGACTTTCTCAAACTATGTAGCAAGATGGCGAGCTCTAGAAGCAAAGATGAAGACTTCATTACCCCACAATGAGCAAATATCTATCAACATCAACTCAGCACACCCAAGTATCTCTGGATATTTAGTCTCACATCCCTTTGCTAGCTTTACATAATTATTAAAAGTAGCAGAACAAGTTGAAGATGGTTTAAGGGAGGAAAGGATCTCATCATGGCTGTAACAAGAGAATGATATTTATCTCGAAAAGGCAAATAAAAAACCTCAAGTGGTAGATATCAATATGCAAGTCAATTTTGTCAAAGGTAATGTTAGAATTTTTGACCCATCTATTTTTATAAAAAAAAGTCCAATCTCATAATACTCTTGTTATTTTGCAAAGTCAAGAAGCCAACACTGTTACTCTTCAAAGAAAATGTGCAGACTCCATAAGTTTGTTAGGAAAACCTGCAAAGCCTATGCTATGAAATTCTATTTTACATAAATTACCCATTGTTGAAAGAAAGCCTTCTAATATTTTTTTTAACAACCCAAAAGCTCAACATAAAATAGCTAGCCCACCAATTTTACCTCATCTATCCCTAGAAGAATCTTTTATTCTGGTCAGCCAGTCAACATATTTATAGCCTAAAAAGGCGATAGAAAATTCCAAGGCCTCCTCATATTTCCATAGGATAATAGAAAACAAATTGTCTAGTAGAGGTTGATAATGATCTACAGGTTTGTCACAAGAGACTTAAACACATAAACATGTTAAATATTAAGACTTTGTGAAAAAGAGTTTCGTAGAAAGTTTACCAAAGCTCAAGTACGACAGATAAAATTTTTAAATCTTGTCAAATGTACAAGCAATCAAAAATATCTTTTTCACCAAAGAATGAAGTTTTAACCTCTAGACCACTTGAGCTATTACACATAGATCTTTATGGATCATCTAACATTTTGAGCCTTGAAGAAAAGAAATATATTTATGTCATTGTTAATATTTTTCAAAGTTCGCTTGGATATGTTACTAGCTAGCAAGGGTAAAACCTTTTCTATGTTTATTAGTTTCTCAAAATTGGTGCAAAATGAAAAGCAAGACATTATTATATCTATTAGAGGTGACCATGATGGTAAAATTAAAAATAAATGCTTTATAGAATTTCGTAATGAAAAAAAAATTCACCATATATTTGCTGCAGTAAGAACTCTTCAACAAAATGAAATCGTTGAAAGAAAGAATAGAATTATACAAGAGAATGCGAGAACTATGCTAAATGAAAGAAAATTATCTAAAATTTTTTGAGGTGAAACTGTAAGTAGAGCTCATTATGTTTTGAATTGAATTACTATTAAAGTTATTTTGAAAAAGACCCCATATGAGCTATGAAAAGCTAGAAAACTCAATATTTTATATTTTTATGTTATGCTTTGAATAATGGAAAAGATAACCTTGACAATTTAGGTACTAAGAATGATGAGATCATATTTCTTGGCTATTCCTCCAATAAAAACAAATATAGAATATTCAACAAGAGAACTCAAATAGTAAAGGAGTCAATTTATGTTATCTTTGATGAGTTTAACCCAACTCCAAGTAAAGAGGATGAGCTTCTTCATGTAGATGACTTATCAAATAATTTTAAACAATTTCAAATGAGAAAGCAAAGGGGGAGAAGAACTCAAATAAGATGAAGATGTAAATCAAGAGATAAGTGAAGGTAATATTCTTTATAAACCCCAAAGACTTAAAACTCAAAAATGATCATCTAATTAAGTTATAGAAGACATATGATAGTGTGAAAAATGGAGGCTCAAGGCAAAATATATGTGGATATAGTGCATTTATATCAAAAATTTGAGCCAAATACAATTGATCAAGCTCTCAATGATAAAAATTGGATAGTTGCAATGCAAGAAGAGCTCAATCAATTTGTAAGAAATTAAGTATGACAATTAGTTTCTAAACTCAAAGATTACATAGTATTAGTACCAAATGGGTATTTAGGAACAAAGTAGATGAAAGTGGATTAGTTGTGAGAAATAAAGTTAGACTTATAACTAAAGGGTACTCCCAAGAAAAAGAAATGGAGTTTGAAGAGTCATATGCCCCCGCAGCTAGATCGGAAATCATATGCACGCTATTGCCTTTGCATCTCATATGAGTTTCAAATTATTTCTATTGGATGTTAAAAGCGCATTTTTGAATAGATATATTAATGAAGAGGTATATGTTTAATAACATCCAGACTTCGAGAAAAAGAATCAAAAGTTTGTATATAAACTAACAAAAGCTTTGTGTAGATTGAAACAAGTTTCTAGAGCTTGGTATGACAGACTTATTAAATTTTTGATTGATCATAAATTTCAAAGAGACAAAGTTGACACTACCTTATTCATTAAGTACAAAGAAAGAGACATTTTAATTGTTCATATTTATATAAACGATATAGTATTTGGTACTACTAATGAAATTTTGTATTAAGAATTTTCTATATTAATACTGAATGAATTTGAGTTGAGTATGATGAGTGAACTTAACTTTTTTCTTGGACTGTAAATCAATCAATGAAGTGAAAGAATCTTTATAAAGTAGTCCAATATATTAAATAAATGCTCAAGAAGTTCGAAATGCAAAATAACAAAGGAGCAAACACACCCATGAGCTTTACAATGAAGATGAATAAAGATGAAAAAGGTAAACAAGTAGATCAACAGTTATATAGAAGCATGATAGGATCATTTCTATATCTAACTGCTTCTAGACTAGATATATTATTTAGTGTACGCAAGTGTGTTGGTCCCGAGTTAATGGCAATTACCCAAGAGGGGAGGGGTGAATTGGGTATTTAAAAATTTATAACTTAAACAGAAACTTTACTCCGGATTAATCTACTCCCCTTTATGAAGAAACGAAATGGAAAACAATATAATGTAGAGAGCAGAAATATAAATCAACACACAAGATTTTATAGTGGTTCGGGCAACCTCCCTACTCCACTCTTCCAAGCTCACACCCCTTGTGACTTGGGTTCCACTATTGTATTTCACAAATACAACTAGAGCCACTGCTCTCTTCTAGATTCTAGCTCTAGGGGGCATCAACAAATCTTAGCACAAGTAGGTGATGAGTTCCACTCCAATCACACACTACTTTGCTTACACTTGATTTTAGTTCCTCAAACTAAATCAAGTTCAATACAGCAATAATAATGATAACAAAAGAATCTACACGTTACAGTTGTGTAGAAGCAGTTTGGCGCAGTGAAGAACTTGTAGAGTTGGCTTTGAAGGATCAGCAGTTGAGCTCTTGCAGTTTGAAGCAAAGTTCTTCTTCTAAGGATTGACTTGATCACTTAATGCTCTTGAAGGTAGGAGTTATGCACACTTAATGATTTTCAGCTGCCTCCCTCGTTCACAATGAGTGCCTTTTATAATTATGGAGGGAATCCGAACGTTTGAAGGTAGGTGGGCGAGCATTTAATGCGCCAACGTTCGAATATTTTTCGACCGTTGCGACCCAAGTCGCAGGTGGAGTCGACTTCGGGTGCGACTTCGCCTGTCCGTAGCAACTTCAAGTTCCTTGCTGGGTCGACTTGGTTATCGACTTCACCCGAGTCGCAGGTGGAGTCGACTTCGGTATGCGACTTCACCTCGTCAGTTAGCTTGACGAACTTGAAATCTTTGGGATGCTTTTGTTTTGCTTAGATTTCTTCATGCCTTGTTGTTCTTTTGCATTTTTCATTTCTTTTTGAATCATTGTGTCTTCACTTTAGCTTGCTTTCATTAGCTCCATGTTTTGCAAGCCTTGAATCCATGAGTCTTGAATCATGTAATCTTGAACAAGTTCTTGGTTGAGTTTATGCATCTTGCTTGGACTTGGATTAGTCTTCATATGTTTCGGTTTGAGCATCTAGGTTGGCTTGATCTTCATCTTCATACAAGTTTGTCTTGAAATCAGTTAATCCCAACTTGTCTTCTGAAATTTCTCTTCTACCTGATCGAAGTCAATGCCGGAGTCGACTTGGTCTGCGACTTCGCCCAAGTCGCATGCTGGAGTCGACTTGGTCTGCGACTTCGGTGCCCCCAGATCTCGGTTTCAACTCTGGACGGAAAACGACGCCTCCAAGTCGCTACTAGAGTCGACTTGGCCTGCGACTTCACCTCAAGTCGCAAGTGGAGTCGACTTGGGGTGCGATTTCGGCACTTCGGGGTCTTGACTTCAACTCTGGAAGGAATCGTCATTTTGAAGTCGATGCTGGAGTCGACTTGGTCTGCGACTTCGCCTAAGTCGCATGCGGAGTCGACTTCGTTTGCGACTTCGGCAGCTCTGCTCCCCGTTTTCAACTCTGGAAGGAATCGGCACCTCGAAGTCGATGTTGGAGTCGACTTGGGGATCGACTTGGCCTTAAGTCGATGCCTGAGTCGACTTGGAAATCGACTTATCCTTCCATGCTTCATTTTCTTCAAATGTATATCCTTTGATCACTTCCACAAATATGTTAGTAGCCAAGACTTACTCAAATTGATTTGTTAATCATCAAAACATAGATTTAGCTTGTTTTCCATATATTTCCAACAATCTCCCCCTTTTTGATGATTGACAAAATCGATTTGAGTGTATACCTTTCAATTGCTTAAAAACATGCTAATTTTGCATTTTGAAATTTTATCATATTTATGCAAACAGTCAAGTTGAAAATATTCAACAAACATTCAACCAAAAAACTATCATAAAGACTTAAACTCATATTAGACTCAAATCCCTATCTCTTCTCCCCCTTTTTGTCAATGTATCAAAAATATATGAGGTTGCTCCCCCTAAACAGGTGCTCCCCCTCAGTTTGTGCTAGGTTAATTCAATCATTCCCATGTCATTTCTAATATTGTAAAATGGTTCTTTTTCTAGAGGTTTTGTGAATATATCTGCAATTTGATCTTCAGTTCTTACATATTCCAAACATATGTCATGATTTTCTACATGTTCTCTAATAAAATGGTGTCTAAGGTCTATATGTTTGGTCCTAGAATGCAATACTGGATTTTTAGTTAAACATATGGCACTAGTATTATCACATCTAATAGATATATCTTTAAAGTGCATGCCATAGTCCCTAAGTTGTTGTTTCATCCAAAGAAATTGGGCACAACAGCTCCCGGCAGCAATGTATTCGGCTTCCGCCGTAGATAGTGCAACACTAGTTTGTTTTCTTGAAAACCATGAAACCAACATGTTCCCAAGAAATTGACATGTTCCACTAGTGCTTTTTCTATCTACTTTGTAACCGGCAAAATCCGCATCCGAGTAGCCGATTAGATCAAAATTAGAGCCCTTTGGATACCAAAGTCCTATGTTGGTAGTGTCTACTAAATATCTGAAAATTCTTTTCACAGCTACCAAGTGTGATTCTTTTGGACATGACTGAAATCTAGAGCACATACACACACTAAACAATATATCAGGCCTAGAAGCAGTTAAATACAATAAAGAACCTATCATGCTTCTATACAATTTCAAATCAATTGTTTTTCCTTTCTCATTTTTGTCGATTTTGATTGTTAAGCTCATAGGCGTGTTTGCTCCTTTACTATTCTCCATGCCAAACTTCTTCAGCATTTCTTTGATATACTTGGACTGGTTAATGAAAATTTCTTCATTTAGTTGCTTGATTTGCAATCCAAGGAAGAAATTCAGCTCTCCCATCATGCTCATCTCAAATTCTTTCTGCATAAGCTCAGAAAATTCTTGACAAAGAATCTCATTAGTAGCACCAAAAATAATGTCATCAACATAAATTTGAATAATCAATATATCTTTTTCTTTATACTTGATAAACAAAGTGGTGTCTACCTTTCCCTTTTGAAAGTCATGATCAATCAAAAATTTGCTAATCTCTCATACCAAGCTCGTGGAGCTTGTTTTAATCCATATAATGCTTTGGTTAATTTGTATACAAATTTAGATTGATCTTTCTCCTCAAATCCAGGTGGTTGTTCAACATACACCTCTTCATTTATATATACATTCAAAAATGCGCTTTTAACATCCATTTGAAACAATTTAAAGTTCATGTGAGATGCAAAAGCTAGTAAGATGCGAATAGCTTCTAATCTAGCAACCGGGGCATAGGATTCCTCAAAATCTATTCCTTCTTCTTGTGAGTATCCCTTTGCCACAAGTCTAGCTTTGTTTCTCACTACAAGTCCACTTTCATCTAATTTGTTCCTAAAGACCCATTTGGTGCCAATAACAGTACAATCTTTTGGTCTTGGAACAAGATGCCAAACTTGGTTTCTTTCAAATTGATTTAGCTCTTCTTGCATTGCTATAATCCAGTTTTCATCATTAAGAGCTTGATCAATATTGGATGGTTCAATCTTGGATACAAAGGCGTATTGTCCACAAATATTTTGTTTTGATCTTCTAGTTTTTACACCTTCATACACATTCCCTATAACTTGCTCAATTGGATGGGCATGTTTGAACTTTAAATCAGTTGGAGGTTTATAGGAGTTATTACCTTCACTTACCCTTTCCTCCATGGAGTCTTCTAGCTTTTCCACATGCAGTTTTTCAAGACTACTTGTTATATCATCTGCATCACTTAAATCATCTTTTCTTTTGAAGCATGGGTTAGTTTCATAAAAAACAACATGTATTGACTCTTCTACAACTTGGTTTCTTTTGTTGAAGACTCTATATGCTTTGCTATTTGATGAGTAACCAAGGAATATTGCCTCATCACTTTTAGCATCCAAATTTTCCAAGTTGGTTTTACCATTATTCAAAACATAGCATGTGCATCCAAAAGCATGAAAATAAGAGATATTTGGTTTTCTTCCTTTCCATAGCTTATATGGGGTCTTTTTCAAGATTACTCTAATGGTAACTCGATTTAAAACATGACAAGCTGTACTTACAGCTTCACCCCTGTAACGCCCCATTCATAGAAATACTCAATAACTAATCAATGGGAGCTACATATCCTAAGAAAAATTCGGCAGCATCTCCCCATAATATACAAGGGGTAATATGGAATACATGACCTGATATTCATAAATATTTCAATTTGTAACATTCAATTCTATATTTATATACTTACATCTTCATATAATAAGGACATTCATATAGAAAGAAAATCATTGAATGCTACCCATACACATCAGGCAAACCTAATGATCATGCATATGTGCATCCACAAAGGCTATAATCCAATCCAAAATAACAATTACAATTGCTTATCAAAGTAAATCCATCTCAGTAACCGTCTACATATACGAATATCAAAAGAGCACAAATTTTAAAAGAACTGAAATTAAAGTTGATGTGCTATGTCTCCCAAATGTCATCTTCAACTTGTCCTATCTTGAAGTTCTCCACCTGGCCTGTGATCTAAAGGCAAAATAACAAACGATATGAGTCTAAACAGACTCAGCAAGTAGATAGTGGTTAGCACAGAGTGAAAATAAGTAAATTCTGGATGCACATGTTGTTTTCATGATAAGACGTATGGGTCCAAACACCCACTCCCAAGACCATATGCATAAAACCACATCTAAATAAAAGAACACGAATAATCCTCTACTCATGTTTATCAAGGGCCATGAACAACCCTCTCCTCATGTCAATCAGGGCCATGAACAACCCTTTACAACCAATCATTTTAAACAACACGTTATACTTAACAGACAAAGATGAATGCCACAAACCACTCATATAACATCGACAAAGTTTACTTTAGATTCAACACACAAAACAGTCAAACAAGCATTTTATCAAACACATAATAGGCGCAACATAAGGAAACCCTCAATTCATACACTCGTTTGAGCCAAATCGATTAACATCACATTTAACAATATACAATCTGCTAATGAATCCTTTGCTTCCTAGAAATCGCGCATTTATAGCAAATTCCCCATGAACCCTGCTTACGCTAACTGCTACGAGCCCTACACCCCATACCACGAAATTATTCGACGCTACACACTTCTACTAGTCCCACATCACGGTTAACATACAATTTCACCACTAGATTAAGAAGGGCGACATCTACCTACCTGGATCGCAATTTCCCCCAAAAACAGTGCTCCTATCTTAGACGCAGAGATTCGGAACTTCCACGATTAGAGTCGACGATCTTCAAGCAGTCGGAAGAGCTTTCTTGAAGGAATCTAATGGCTAGCCCGAACTGAATGGTAGGGAAAGAAGAGAAGAAGCAGAGAACGAGAAGAGAAGAAGAAGGAAGATGGACGGGTGCGAGATGAAAAACAAACCCTAGCGCGCGGGCTTCCTTTATTACTGAACGGTCGGGTCGGGTCGAAGCATGGAACGGGTCTAATTGCAATTAGTAATTTACTCTCCACCCAAACGACTTAATAATTAAAATTTTCTCCGGGGGCGCTGCCCCCTTCACCCCCGCGACCTGACCGGGTAGGTCGAACCCCGTACCTACTCTGTGAGGGAAACAATAGTCGTAGTGCTCATCAATAGAATGCTAATCATACACCTTTGAATTTATACTTAATGTGCTAAGATCATAATACATGCACTATACATCCCCTAGATGTCGTGTCCATATATGTTATGTATCCATTAATATTATAAAATTCTTACTAGCATGTTCATAAGTTACCTCATAAATAGAGAAAAGTTATAATAAAAATAAAATAAAATACCTGGTCCTCACAACCCCAAAATTTCTTAGATAATTTACTCTCATTTAGCATTGTTCTAGCCATCTCTTGTATAGTTCTATTTTTCTTTTCAACCACTCCATTTTGCTGTGGAGTTCTTGGTGCAGAAAATGTGTGATGAATTCCTTTTTCATTGCATAATTCTATGAATCATTTATTTTCAAATTCACCACCATGATCACTTCTTATGATCATAATAGTACTTTGTTTTTCATTTTGCACCAAATTTACAAAAATTGCAAACATAGAGAAGGCTTCATCTTTGCTAGCTAAGAGAATTACCCATGTGAATCTTGAAAAATCATCAACTATTACAAACATGTATTTCTTTCCACCAATGGTTAAAATATCGGATGGCCCATATAGATCCATGTGTAGCAATTCAAGTGGCCTAGTGGTGGAAATCTCCTTTTTAATAGAGAAGGGCATTTTAGGTTGTTTTGATAATTGACATGCCTTGCAAATTTTGTCTTTGTCATATTTTAACTTTGGCAAACCCTCTACCAAACTCTTTTTCCATTGGGTCTTTATATTTGTCATGTTTATATGCCCAAGTCTTTTATGCCAAACCCATGGATCATTATCAATGGCCATTAGACATTGACCATCTAGTTCATTAAGTGAAACCAAATATACATTTCCATATCTTTTTCCACTAAACATGATATGTTCTTCATCAAGTACATTACATATAGATGATTCAAACACAACCTTGTATCCTTTGTCACATAATTGACTAATGCTCATTAGATTGTGCTTGAGTCCTTCAACAAACAAAACATCTTCCATGCATGCATTTGAAATATTATATATGTTTCCTTTACCTTTAATTTTACCTTTCTCATTATTACCAAAGGCAACCGTTCCATCATTGCAAGGCTCAAGTTTATGAAATAAACTTCTTTCTCCGGTCATATGCCTTGAACAACCGCTGTCCATGAACCATACGTTGTTTGCCTTTGCCTTGAAACATATCTGAAAAATAACCAAGTAAATCTTATCTTTTTGGTACCCATTTTATGGGTCCATTTGGGTTAGTAATATGATTCAATCTTTGTTGCTCTAACTTAGAAAGCCCAAATCTTGTGTTTCTTGGAACCCAAACTAACTTTGCACCATGGTCATACAGTTTCTTAAAGTTACATTTATAGGCTTTATAACCCATTTTATTGCAGAAATTGCAAGCCATTGGTAGTCTAGGAGTAGGCCTCCAAGTATGTAATGGTTCAAACGTTGGCCTTCTAGTCCACATAACATTTTTCTTTTTGGGCTTGTAGATAGGTGCAGTTTTGGTTTGATATTTCTCAAGTATTGGCACATTTGATTTGCCACTTTCTTTTTGCTCAAATGTATAGTATCCAAGACCTCTTCTATTTGTTTGAGCGGTCATGTTCAGAAACTTTTTTACATTTTCTCCTGGATTAGAGAACTTAGCTAATGATTCATTTAAGGATTCGTTCTCCTTTTTCAGTTTCTCTACTTCTTTCAAAAGTAATTCATTTTCATCTTTCAATTTTGATGATTTTTCAGCTAGTTTTCCATTTACAATAATAACGGAGTTACATTGTTGTCTCTTCAATGACAACTTATTTCCTAGCTTTTTGATTTCTTCATATAATGAATCATATGCAATTTGCAGTTCTTCTAATTCAGCACATTTGAGGCATTCTTGAAAAGAAGAATAACTAGATTGAGAATGGCAAAGTTTGGAGGTTACCTCTTCATTGCTTGTGCACTTTGTTAATATGGTTTGTTCTTCCAAAACTTCCGTTGTGTTCAAACACAACAAATTTTCTTCTTGTTCAATCCGTGCCATGCAACATATTCTAGCACAATTTGCCGCCTCAAATTCGTCGGTTGAGGAGCTGCTTGTTGATGAAGTTTCTTCATTGACGTACATGCCTCTTCCCTTTGGCCTTTGATATTTTCTGTTTTCATGTCTTTCCCTCCTTTCTTGTTGATCTTTTGATTTCTCTTCCGGCGTAGGACATTGAGCTTGCATATGTCCCATCCCGCCGCATCTATAGCACTTTATTGGCTCCTTCTTCTTCTCTCTTCGTGGTCTTTCTTTGAAGTCTTTGAAGTTCCTTTCTTTTCTCACAAACTTTCGAAATTTGCGAGTGAGTAGTGCTATATCTTCATCATCGTTGTGAGATGAGGAGGTAGATTCTTCTGAGTTGTGGGTGGCCTTTAGTGCAATAGCTTTCTTCCCTTTGTGATTATCTTCATTTCTTTTCTTAATTAGCTCATGTGACATTAGTGAGCTAATAAGATTTTCTAGCTTTAAAGTATTTAGGTCTTTGGCTTCTTCTATTGCCGTAATCTTTGGAGTCCATGAATCAGGTAGCGCCCTTAGTATCTTTATAACCTGTTCAGATTCAGAGATAGCCTTTCCAAAACCTTTCAAAGCGTTAGTAATTTTAGAAAATCTAGAAAACATCTCAGAAATATTTTCTGTTTCTAACATTTTGAAGGTTTCCAATTCTCCTATCAAAATATTTCTCCTAGTCCCTTGGACTTGAGAGGTTCCTTCATAAATAGATGTTAAAGTATCCCATATTTCTTTAGCGGTTAGGCAAGAGGATACTCTATCATATTCAGAAGCTGTAAGAGCACAAAATAGTGAGTTCATAGCTTTAGCATTTCTCTTTACAGTTCTTACTTCCTCTTTGGTCAATTTGGAAGCTCTTTCATCAGTTGGCAAGATTACAACGTCTTGGATTGCAATCCAAGAGTCCATATCGGTAGCCAAAATGAGTTGCTTCATACGAAGCTTCCAATAGCCGAATTTATTTCCATCAAACAATGGTGGCCTAGTAAATGATTGGCCTTCGTCAAATGCGGGAACGGGAGTCGATTGGGATGCCATATCAATAGATCTCTTTGGTTTAACTCAAAGACCTGCTCTGATACCACTTGTTGGTCCCGAGTTAATGACAATTACCCAAGAAGGGAGGGGTGAATTGGGTATTTAAAAATTTATAACTTAAATAGAAACTTTACTCCGGATTAATCTACTCCCCTTTATGAAGAAACAAAATGGAAAGCAATATAATGTAGAGAGCAGAAATATAAATCAACACACAAGATTTTATAGTGGTTCGGGCAACCTCCCTACTCCACTCTTCTAAGCTCACACCCCTCGTGACTTGGGTTCCACTATTGTATTTCACAAATACAACTAGAGCCACTGCTCTCTTCTAGATTATAGTTCTAGGGGGCATCAACAAATCTTAGCACAAGTAGGTGATGAGTTCCACTCCAATCACACACTACTTTGCTTACACTTGATTTTAGTTCCTCAAACTAAATCAAGTTCAATACAGCAATAATAATGATAACAAAAGAATCTACACGTTACAGTTGTGTAGAAGCAGTTTGGCGCAGTGAAGAACTTGTAGAGTTGGCATTGAAGGATCAGCAGTTGAGCTCTTGCAGTTTGAAGCAAAGTTCTTCTTCTAAGGATTGGCTTGATCACTTAATGCTCTTGAAGGTAGGAGTTATGCACACTTAATGATTTTCAGCTGCCTCCCTCGTTCACAATGAGTGCCTTTTATAATTATGGAGGGAATCCGAACGTTTGAAGGTAGGTGGCGAGCAGTTAATGCGCCAACGTTCGAATATTTTTCGACCGTTGCGACCCAAGTCGCAGGTGGAGTCGACTTCGGGTGCGACTTCGCCTGTCCGTAGCAACTTCAAGTTCCTTGCTGGGTCGACTTGGTTATCGACTTCACCCGAGTCGCAGGTGGAGTCGACTTCGGTATGCGACTTCACCTCGTCAGTTAGCTTGACGAACTTGAAATCTTTGGGATGCTTTTGTTTTGCTTAGATTTCTTCATGCCTTGTTGTTCTTTTGCATTTTTCATTTCTTTTTGAATCATTGTGTCTTCACTTTAGCTTGCTTTCATTAGCTCCATGTTTTGCAAGCCTTGAATCCATGAGTCTTGAATCATGTAATCTTGAACAAGTTCTTGGTTGAGTTTATGCATATTGCTTGGACTTGGATTAGTCTTCATATGTTTCGGTTTGAGCATCTAGGTTGGCTTGATCTTCATCTTCATACAAGTTTGTCTTGAAATCAGTTAATCCCAACTTGTCTTCTGAAATTTCTCTTCTGCCCGATCGAAGTCGATGCCGTAGTCCACTTGGTCTGCGACTTCGGTGCCCCCAGATCTCGGTTTCAACTCTGGACGGAAAACGACGCCTCCAAGTCGCTACTAGAGTCGACTTGGCCTGCGACTTCACCTCAAGTCGCAAGTGGAGTCGACTTGGGGTGCGATTTCGGCATTTCGGGGTCTTGACTTCAACTCTGGAAGGAATCGTCATTTTGAAGTCGATGCTGGAGTCGACTTGGTCTGCGACTTCGCCTAAGTCGCATGCGGAGTCGACTTCGTTTGCGACTTCGGCAGCTCTGCTCCCCGTTTTCAACTCTGGAAGGAATCGGCACCTCGAAGTCGATGTTGGAGTCGACTTGGGGATCGACTTGGCCTTAAGTCGATGCCTGAGTCGACTTGGAAATCGACTTATCCTTCCATGCTTCATTTTCTTCAAATGTATATCCTTTGATCACTTCCACAAATATGTTAGTAGTCAAGACTTACTCAAATTGATTTGTTAATCATCAAAACATAGATTTAGCTTGTTTTCCATATATTTCCAACAATCTCCCCCTTTTTGATGATTGACAAAATCGATTTGAGTGTATACCTTTCAATTGCTTAAAAACATGCTAATTTTGCATTTTGAAATTTTATCATATTTATGCAAACAGTCAAGTTGAAAATATTCAACAAACATTCAACCAAAAAACTATCATAAAGACTTAAACTCATATTAGACTCAAATCCCTATCTCTTCTCCCCCTTTTTGTCAATGTATCAAAAATATATGAGGTTGCTCCCCCTAAACAGGTGCTCCCCCTCAGTTTGTGCTAGGTTAATTCAATCATTCCCATGTCATTTCTAATATTGTAAAATGGTTCTTTTTCTAGAGGTTTTGTGAATATATCTGCAATTTGATCTTCAGTTCTTACATATTCCAAACATATGTCATGATTTTCTACATGTTCTCTAATAAAATGGTGTCTAAGGTCTATATGTTTGGTCCTAGAATGCAATACTGGATTTTTAGTTAAACATATGGCACTAGTATTATCACATCTAATAGATATATCTTTAAAGTGCATGCCATAGTCCCTAAGTTGTTGTTTCATCCAAAGAAATTGGGCACAACAGGTCCCGGCAGCAATGTATTCGGCTTCCGCCGTAGATAGAGCAACACTAGTTTGTTTTCTTGAAAACCATGAAACCAACATGTTCCCAGCAGCAATGTATTAATACTTAGAATTAAAAATAATTTGATTGCTTGACATGAATTTGTTGAAATGAGTTATTTATGAGGAATGTTTGTTTGAAATGTCCATTGACATATTTTGGGAAAAAAGGGTAGAATAGAAATTGCATTGCTATTTGGGACAGGGGAGCTAAGTCGACTTTGAAACCACTTTGAAGCCAACTTTGGGTTCAAAGTCAACGTCATGTGGATGACGATTTGACCAGCCTAAATAGATGCTAAAACG
Source organism: Annona cherimola (assembly GCA_030490835.1). NCBI lineage: Eukaryota > Viridiplantae > Streptophyta > Magnoliopsida > Magnoliales > Annonaceae > Annona > Annona cherimola. The sequence goes on from CM059974.1 coordinate 41,895,499, forward strand.
CGCTCATTTCATTCTCCCTCATTTTTCCTCTACCAAGCTTCGAAATATCTCCAAAATTTACCCTTTTCATTAATTTTCCAAAAGTGCTTGGATTCTCCGTGAAAATCTTTGGACTCAATCTCATTTCTCCCTTATCTAACTCCAATGGCCCCAAAATCTGTGTTCAAACCATCTAACCTTCTAGTTTCAAGACTGTCATGTTCAAATACTAGGAAGGAAGTGTCAGGTTGCAAAGGACACCCTCTAAGCATCCTTGGGACGAGGCTAATACGTTGACTAGCCAATGAATTAGGTTTAAAGAACGTAATCCCTCCACTTCCATGCCTCAATAAAAGACTATTGAATCTAGTGGAGAAGAAGGGCTAACTAAAAGGAAGGGAACGCCCAGAGCCCAAGTTAGAAAAATGTCTGTAGAATACTTTATGACACATTAACAATACCGGCGATTTTATAATCACTTTTTTTTAGAGAAAGATATTCCTTACCAAGATTATAGATTTTGAATTCTTGAGAGAATATGGATTTGAAATAGAGAAATTACTAAACTTCTAAGGTTGGACAGGGCTTTTCAAAAAGGAATATCGAATATACCCTAATTTAACTTGAAAATTTTATTATGCATGGAGTCATGACCACTTCTGCACATATGTGAAGGGAACAAAGATCAAATTAGGGGATCATAGAGTAGAAGCATCTCAAGTGATTTGGGCAATTCTACAAGTGTCATATGATAAATACAGAATCTCAGAAGAAGTGAACCTGCCAATGATTTATAATGAACTAATACGGAGTAAAAATATGTTGAGGGGCACAAATTTCTGTGTTATATGTATATGCCTCCGAAAATGAGAGTGATTAGGTTATTAGTAGCCCATTGCATTCTCCCAAAAGGTGGAGGAGAAATGAAGTTAATCCAGAGGAGGTAACGGTTATTTGGAAACTATTGAATTGGAGCCACGTTTCACTTCTTAGTCTATTCCTTGATGCCTTGATTGGGATGAAGGAAAATCCTAGAGGTGTTCTTCCATAGGGTCCTTGGATCACCAAGATACTAGAATATTCTGGAGTTGACCTAGAGGATGAGCTATTTGAAGTCTTGAAGCTCACAAATGCAATTAACAAAGCCTTATTGTAGAGAATGAAGATTGACATTGAGACATTTAGACAAGAACAACTCCGGGCTAGAATGGGTGGTGAACCCCATGGAGAGGAGCATGTTGGAGAAGCTCCAGTTGAGGGGGAGTTTCATGCTAATCATTCATCACCTAAACCCGCCTCTCGTATGTCTCATGCACCCTAAAACTTCTCAGGCTCACCATAGACCTAATTAAGCATCATTCATTGATATATCTGAGATTCAAACCTTATCCAAACTTAGATTCTAGGATTAGTCAGGAATTGGGCACCGTACATTTTTCCATGACCAAGAAACATGCCAAACAATCCTTTCTTGAAAGTGAATTCACCTAAAATTAAATCACCTTATATCTAGCAGTAGAAGAAGTCAACCCATTCATAGCTTACCAGACTTTGATCCTTATTGAGGAGAATCAGTTATTGCAGAGCCTACAGTTCAAGATAAATTCAATCCTTTATTCACTCTATATGACTCTGCCTCCACATATGATTCACTTTCATGTGATCACTTTGCCCCCATTGAGACATACTACTATGTGTCTCCTTTTCTTTCACTCATCTTCGAGTTTTTCTTGTTCCATTTTTTATGGTTGACAAAAAAGGGTAGGACTAGTATAGAGAGAGTTTGAGAAATGTAAATGGGTTGGGTAGCTTGTATTAAGGATGGTAATTTTGAAACATTTTGATGGTAATTTGATATTTTGACTTTTGATTTTATTTACATATTATTATGTAATGAAAATGAATGCATGAGTGCATGATTTTATCTTTTGTTGGGTCATATTTCTTGGTTTTTTGATATGTTTAAAATAGTGTTATACATGTCACAAAGTTGTTTAAACAATGTTGAAATGCAATATGGTTGTCTAAGACTAACAAAGTGCATTCTATGATAAGTTGAAATTGTTAAAATCAAAAGAAAATAGTTTACTCAAACTTGGTTTTATCAATCATCAAAAAGGGGAAGATTGTTATGAAGTCAACTAGAAAATCAAGAGCAATCTATGTTTTGATGATTAATAATTTAAATTGAGTATTAAAGGGTACTAACACATTTGGTGAAATAATTTTAAGTTAGAGAGTTCAAATATCAAAGCATGGCAGACCAAGTCCTATAACCAAGTCGACTTGGGTGAAGTCTATAACAAAGTCGACCTCGAAATGTAACTTAGGATGAAAGATTATAAGGTTTGAAGTGTGGACAGGTCAAGTTGCAAACTCAAGTCGACTCAGACTGCAGCTTGGGTAAAGTCAATAGCCAAGTCACTCTGGAGGTTGCATATTCTCATTAACTCAATTTGGAATAGATGAAGTCACACCCCAAGTCGACTTCTCCTTGCAACTTTAGCAAAATTAAAGACCAAGCGGACCTTAAACTCCGACTTCAATTTCTGAAGACCTGAAGCAGGACTCCAACACTAAGTACTAGAAACATAGTCGCGCACCCAGGTCGACTTCAATTGCTTGAAAGAAGTTCAAGCCCAAGTCGACTTAACTGAAGAACTTGACATATCAAATCTAAAGTAGCAGTTTTCATGAAGTTTAAGGTTTCAAACAGGTGGTGAAGTTGCATAGCTGAATCGACTTCACTAGTGACTTAGGCAAAATTTTAGGGTTAAGCCAACTTAGAGGTTACATGTTTCCACTGATTAGCCAATCTACACACAAAATCACACCTGAAGTTAACTCCTCATGCGACTTCGATGACCAAGTCGACCCAAGATGTAACTTGAAGGCACTAAAACCAAATGACTTAAAAAAAGGAAATGACTTGATCGAAGTCACACCTTAAGTCGACTCTAGTCTGTGACTTGGGTGAAGTCACATCCCAAGTCTACTTCAGCTATGACCTGCACTATAATGGTCGAAAAAGTTCGAACGTTGGTGCATTTAATGAGCATTACCTACCCCTCAACATTCGAAATTACTTCACCTATATTTAAAGCATGATAAGGGGAGTTAAGTGGGTTCGCTAGAGCATTCATCGAGCTTATATCTTCCCTCCTACAAGCATTCAAGTATACATTAAGTGCTCTACAGAGAACAAGGGTGTGTGCATGGAACCCGAGACACACAAGGGTGTGTGCATGGAAGAGTGGAGCACGGAGAGTTAACCATTATAATTTTTTTATGTCTTTTATGTGTGATTTTTATTGCTCTATCTACTCTCCATATTTTTATTCAAGGAAAATTATATTACAAGAGGATTATCAAAGAATTTTAAAGTATCTAATTCACCCTTCTCCTCTTGAGTTTTGACATAAATTTGGGACTAACAGTATGTTGTATAGAAGGAGATCTCCAAAAAATAATTACAAATAGTTAATCTAACATTAGGCATATTCTATCAGTATTAAACTCTGTATAAATAACAATCAACCCTCTGGAGGTAGGTCAGAGGATGAAGTTAAATGTAATGCCTCATTGTCTAATCATTCTCAATGGCTAGTCAATGGGTGCCACATGACCTAAAAAAATTCAACAACATTTATCTATAAACTATGAGGGGGTAATGTGGAATACAGGACCTGTATTTCATAAACATCTCAATTTTATTCCAAAATATAACATTTAGCTCTACATTCATCTAGTACATTCTCATATTATAAAGGTATTCATATAGTAAGAAAATCTTTTATATGCCATCACTACATATTAAGACAACCAAGAAAACTATATATATGTTTGCATATATTGTAGTCAAATTCAAAATGTATAAATATAACATGTTTATCATAATTGGGTTAGCTAAATAAATGTCCACATTCACTAGTATCAACAAAAGTAAAAGTCTAAAAAAACAAAGGACACAAGTTCTAATCCAAAAATAATAAATCACATGATTCTAAACAGACTCAGTAAGTAGATAGCAGTATGCACAAAGTGAAAATAAATAAGACTCTTGATGCACATACCATGATAGTGATGTAGAAAGATAATTCCTAAATGGCTATACAAGACATATGAGACTAACACCCATACCCAAAAATATATACATACGAAGGGTCATGAATAGCCATCTCTTCATTTCAATTAAGAGTCATGAAACAGCCACACAACTCATATATGTAGATAAGATTATTTATAAAAAAAATATGATACAATGTGCCCATGATTACACATATGCATTGAATTGTCAACTACAATCGCCCATCTCGAATAGTGCATCATTCATAACATGCAATTTCAAACTTAGTCCCTTGTAAGTTCAATCCTCATAAATGAAATGTAGAGAGCTAAAGAAAGTAATGGTAAAGCAAAAACAATAAACACAAGGGGCATGATGAATTATAATGGTTCGGGTAGCCTCCCTATGCCACTCTTACAAGAATATACTCCCTTGTGTCTTAAGTTTCACTATGTATCATAATTTATATAAGTAAATGATGATTTTCACTCCAACTGTATACTACTTGTCTCAACTTAGCATTAGTCTCCAACACCAAACCAAGTATCACAAACAACAATGATTTAAAAGAAAAAATGTACATTTTGTAAATTCACGTAGAACCGTTTTAGCACTTGAGAAGATTACTAAGTATTTGAGGAAGATGAGAACTTGTAACCATTGACAGGAAAAGTGAGAGTCTCTCCTCGAAGATCACTTAATGCACAACTAATTACTTAAAAATAGAAAGGTAAAAGCTCAATGAATGCTCTTGTTAAGCCTCATAACTCCTCTTGACATGTCTTAAATTGCTGCAGGAGATATTTGAACATTAGAGGGTGTGAACATTAAATGCGCTAATATTAGAATTTTTTTTACCATTACGACTCAAGTCTCATTTAAAGTTGACTTCAAATGTGACTTCACCCAAGTTGCAATGTGGAGTCAACTTGAGGTGCGACTTTGGTCATTCAATTCTATTTAGAGAGTTTTCCTCCTTATCTAGCACTTCAATCTAAGGTCGACTTGATTTGGGAATTGACCCAAGCTATAAGTGAAATAACTAGGGTCTCAAGTCATAAGTGAAGTTGACTTGGGTATAGGGGTGCAACTCGGGTCGGTTCGGTTCGGGTAGTGGTTTAGCCTACCCGTATCCTAATTATAAAAGGCCTACTCTACCCTACCCATTTATCGGTTTGGTTCCAAATTGGTTCCTTTAATACTTAAATACAATATTTTTTTAAAATTTCTATGTTATTTTAAATAATGTAAAATAATACTCATTTATGTTTTAAAATCATAAGTACATATATTATTGTTTATATTATTATATAAAAATATGACGCATAGACCATCATGACCCCAATCATTAAAACTATTAATATATTATAATAATAAGTCACAAGCATATTTATAAGAGTTTTTCGGAAATCAATGACGTATATATAAATAACCGAACTAGTTTTATACTTCATAAGGTACAAAATTCATTTAAATTTGAATTTGTTAAAATATGTGTGCACATAAAATGTCAAAGACAAAACATAATACATACTATATAATATATATTATACATATAGATAATTATGCACCTAATTAATTACCCATATGAGTACCTATGCGGGTCAGTTCCGAGTACCCAATGTATCTACCATACCCGTACCCTATTTGAGGAGGCGGGTAATAATTAGTACCCTACTCATACCCATGAGTGATATTTTCTACCATACCCTACCCAAACTAGGGTCAGGTTGGTGGGTACCCATGGGTATTCTACCCAAGTTGCACCCCTACTTGGGTATGTGACTTCACTCCTGGTAATTAGTCAATTCTCCATATACATGGTTGGCAACCACCTGCCATCTCTTAGAAATTAAAGCATTAGCGGGAAGAAATTGGCGTGTGGGGCCCCCATCCCGAGGCGCCGGATCCTTACTCCAGGACCATTTAACGATTGGTAAACATGAGTCAGGATTATCGCCTTGGTCACACGATGAGATTTTTTTTGAAATCAATTTTCAATTTTACAAGTTTCTTTCACTAGTAATCCATTTCAAATGGCATTCATAACATGATACATGATTCATTCACATCAAAGGTCATCGTCACCCCATACAATCATGTTCAAAAAACATAGCATTCATCTTGATGCAAACAAAGTAATACAAGAACATAGCTTTTCTTTATTTAAACTTGTTTTGTACTTCTTGATCTTCTTTGTACTTGTCTAGGGTTTGGAAAAACAAAATATGAGTATTAATACTCAATAAACAAGCATTTTTCATTTTCAAGAAAAACCATTTCATGAAGGCATTTTTCCTGTCAAACTTTTTTGTGTTCCAATCTTAGGAAGTTCATAAAATAATGCACATGCATGCACTGTTTTCCTTCATGATTGGGTAATATGCTAGAAAGGCGACCACCCTCTTGATTCTGCTCCCATTCTAGGGAGAATGCCCCCGCTTCTGACCTGTATAAGCGACTTGGTCACACTAGAGGGGCACAACCAATCTGCATACACCTCTATAGTTGACCTAATTCTTATGCTCCATGCACCAGCAGATGACACTTACATAGTGATCATCCACCCCACTCATCATTCATGCCATCATGCTTTTTCAAGGATAACATTTTGCATCATCGTTTCAAATACTATTTGCACAAAGCAATTATTCATATTCATTTGTGAGAACATAAATATATAGAGATGTTGGGATGACCACCCTTTCTTTCTCTTTGCCCTTTTCTATATAAATGAAAAAGGTTACATTTCATACTTGCATCATACTTTATGCTTGCATACCTTGCCTTTTATGCATATATATACTTTTATCACTTGTCCCCAACCCTTATATAACTCAATCTATACGTGAACCTGAGTAATTCAACTTTACCCAATTCTTTCTTCGAGATGAACACTTTCATCTCTTAAGTCACATATATTTTCACATTTTCCAATGATGAGTCATTCACTTGACCCAAGACTCTAATTTAGGGCATTTAATCTCTTTTTAATCATTCAAAATACGTATGTAACACTTGCTTGAAACAAAACCAAGTTCAAGAAAAGTTTCTCAACTTCACATTTATCCTTCTAATAATCACTTTTTCACACCCGTTTAGTCTAGAAATTGATTGCTTTGAACACTAAACTTTTGTAGTCATTCAAGGCAATCATTTATAACTTATATTAAGTAATTCCTTCATCAGATTTTTGGAATTTAATTCCTTTGATAAAAACAACCCTGTACATGTATGAATTCACCACATATTGACTCTAAAATTGCATGTTAATCATTCATAAAAGTATGACTACTACTTAACAACTTTTATGTTCATTTTAGAAGCTTGTTTATATCATATAACAAGAAATATTTTAATCAAAATTTCTATAATAACAACTCTCCCTGAAACAGCCACATATAATTTTATTTTAGGCGAGTTTCCTCCTCCTAATTGCATACCAACTAGTATAAATAAAATATACTTACTCAATAAGTATATTTGCTTTCAACACTTCAAGTAATACCCTTTACTAATCCATACATCATATGATAATTAAATTATCACTAAACACAATTTTATTTCTAATTATCACCATAATTGGACGTCACTTATCATAGGGTAACTAATCATCAAAATTCAACACATAACTTAACCTACTGTTTGCACGTCCCTATCTCTTATACATACATTATTTTAACATTTAAATTTCAGCAATATATAGATGTTAACTTAGCATAGCATAAACTAAATGATTAACAAAATACAAAATCAAAATTTAAAAACCTGTTGGACGTGAACTATTCCTACCTTGGACGTCTTCACTTGCTGCCCTTTTTGAGATTTTTTTTCTCACTTTGGTGCCCTTAAAAAATGTCCAAGGGCTGCCCCTTTACCCCCTTTATATAGGGATACAATTGACCCTTAGTTAGCCACCTTTAAACCATGGTTAAAGCCACTTAATGACATTAGTGTGCTGCTGCAATATGGACCGTCGAAATTTTTTCATTCAATCTCCTCCGTACATGTGCATATAGGTTGCCAATCATACTATGATCATCTCCCTTAGCTAGCTACATTATCACCTCATTTTGCATTTTGCAAAAATCAAAAATAGCTTCATAGTTTGCTGCCCAAATCACGTCCACATTTTGCTAGATTTACTTATGATTTTTCATAATTTTCATTTTATAAAAATTAACCCAAATCACCTCATCTTACCACCTTGGCCTCAAAGCATTAAATTACCTCCTTTTATTTACTTTTTATCTCTTACATTTATGACTCTCTATCCCTTCCATTTATGACCCTCAAGACTAGGTTCATTAATGCAAATTTCCTTTTTGATAATCCCCTTGCAAATCAAGAGTTTATCATAAGATTTGACATAATGAAAACCATATATAACCTAGAGAATGTGTGTAAGGACTAGGTATTTTATTTTATTTTATTTTCATTGTAACCCTTCTCTATTTATGAGATAACTTATGAACATGCCACTAGGAGTTTATAATGTTAATGGATGCATAACATATATGAATATAGTATCTAGGAAACATATAGTGCGTATATGCATGTATTATGATCTTAGCACACTGAGTATACATTTAAATGTGTATGATTAGTGTGTCATTGTTAAGAACTATAACTATTTTTTTCCCCCTTCGCAGAGTAGGTATGGGGTTCGACCTGACCGGTCAGGTCGCGGGGGTCAAGGGGCAGCGCCCTCGGAGAAATTTTTAATTATTAAGTTGTAGGAGCGGGGAATTAAATTACTAATTGCGACTGGACCCGACCCATGCCCTGACCCGACTCAATGGATTCTATTAACATAAGCGGCCCGCGCTCTAGGGCTTCATTCCCATTTCGCACCCGACCGCGTTTTTTTCTCCTCCTCTTCTACTTTCTCTTCCACTCAGTTCGAACCACCCGTGATCTCTTGAGGAAAACTATACCAACTACCTTGAAGGTCATAGATCCGAGTCCAGGAAGCTCCAAGGCTCCGAATTTCTGCATCCACATCCAGGGTCGCTGTCTTGGGAGGGATCACGGTCAAGGTAAGTAGATGTCGTCCCTTCTCGATTTAGTGATGAAATTTTATGTTAAACGCGATGTGAGGCAAGAGGGAATGTATAGCTTCTAACGACTCCATGGTATTAGGCGTAGAGTTCGTAACGGTTAGGGTTCATGGGAAATTTACTTTGAATGCGCGATTTCTATGATGTAAAAGACTTCTTAGCAGTTTTTATATTGTTGGAATGTGACGTGAATTGATTTGCCCCAATCGAGAGTATGAATTGAAGGTTCTTTCATTTCGCACCTATCATGTGTTTGATAAAATGCTTGTGTGACAGATCTATGTGTTGAATCTGAATTGTGTTGATGTTGTATGCGTGGTTTGCGACGTGTTTCATTGTCTGTTATGTATGATGTGTTATCTCAAATAGTTGGTTGTAAGGGTTGTTCATGGCCCCTGATTGACATGAGGAGAGAGTTGTTCATGGCCCTTGATGGACATGAGTAGATGATTGGTTGTGTTGTTCAATTTGTGTGTATGGTTATATGCATACGATCTTGGGAGTGGGTATTGGACCCATGTGTATTAGCTTCACACTATATGAGCATCCATCATTATGTTTATTTCCACTTTGTGCTAACCACTATCTACTTACTGGGTCTATTTAGACTCATATCATTTGTTATTGTGCTTTTAGATCGCAGGTCAGAAGGGGAACTTAAGGATGGGACAAGTTGAAGATCAAACATGAGAGACCCTAGCACAATATGTTGATTTCAGTTCTTTTAGATTTGTGCTCTTTTTGATAATCATATATGTAGACAATTATTTAGGCGGATTCGCTTTGACAACTATAATGTATTTGGTATTTCAGATTGGATTATAATCCTTGTTGATGTACATATGCATGACTATTATATCTGTTTGATGTGTAAGGAAAATATTTAATGATTTCCTTCTATATGAATGTTCTTATCATATGAAGATGCAAGTATATAAATAGGATTGAATGTTACAGATGGAAATGTTATGAATATCAGGTCATGTATTCCATATTACCCCTTGTATGTTATGGGGAGATGCTGCCGAATTTTTCTTAGATTGTGTAGTACTCATTGACTAGTTCTTGAGTAATTCTTGGAATGGGGTGTTACAATGTGCCCTTGACTTTCCATAAAAAAATTCATCATTAAATAATCAATATTGGCTAAGATATGATCATTTGGAATTAATTTAAGGAATTTCATGAAATTTCAAGTTGTTTAACAACTTTCTAATCAAAATACTCAAAATCCACTCCATTCAACTTGTAGAGTACCCTAACTTAGGTTTTCCCTAAAAATTTCGTATCAACTTGCCTTACCCATCTCAAGATATGAATTTATCAACTAATTAATCAATTAATGACATGTAAATGGGTCATTAATGACTAAATCCCATCTTAAATTCTCTACAAGTCTTCTGTCTTGTAGTGAGAATCTCCATTTTTGTCATTTAGTGCCACCTCATCTCCTTGTCTTTTAATGAGTTTTGTCTTTTAGTGCACATCAAAGGTGATTAACTTTAAGTGCTTTGCTTAATCAACTAAGTTAATCTCATCCACTTAGATCATAGATCATGTAATTCTACACCTCTCATAAAAATTTCACCTCAATCGGAGTTAAACATGCTTAGATTAATGGAATTAGTCATGGATGGATATAAACCCTCCACTTGGAATAAATTAGGGATCCAAATTTCCCATTTATTTTTAATTTCCCTTAAGTTGAGAAATTTTAAACCATTCAACATAATATATCTCAAAGTTTAGAATTCCTTTCCAAAATATTTCCAAAAATTCATTCATCATTTGTGCCTCATACAAACCGCATTTTACATTTCCTAAGCTCGAAATATGTGGGGTTTCACATGGTGGGTTCCCATGATGGTAAAGGTTAGCGGTTTGCTTGGCAAGTTGAGCTGGTGTTGATTAATGTTCTAGCAGTAGTTTTTTTAGTCCTCAAGTAGTTGGTGAGCGATTTTCAGCAGTAGCAGAATTCGATTTTTGCAGGCATGGATCGAAGGATCCCTGCTAAAAAAATGCATGGAAAACCAAAAAATTTCGACAAGAGAGGTTAAAGTGATTGTTTTTTGTTGCTAGAGCTTTTGAGAAATGAAAAAATAGTTTCGGTTTCTAGATTTTGAGATTTTGGAAACTAGGTACAAGAAGGAATGAAGCTGTGGAGTGGCGACAATGATGATTTGAAAGTCGACGATGTTGAGTTGGGTGGCTACTAGAGGAGATCCATGCAACTTCTCTATACCAGAAGCATCAAAGGCGACCAGCAAGGCAATGTGAGATGGTGCTTCCTGCTTATTAAGATGCATAGAGGAGCACATTCCAGGAGGTGCACAGGAAATAGGGGCAGTAATCATTAGTTGGGAAAGGTAAACCTCAGGGGGTGTAGGCCTTGAAGCAATAGGCAATAGTGGAGAAAATGGCGACCCAGATTGGTCTTATAGATGCTAAATTTAACACAAGGTTTCCTGGCTAGAACACTACTAAAGGTTAACCAACTCGTGGGATTCCAAATGGTGGTCAACCGGGCCTAGCAACTAGAACATCAATAGGGAAGATGGAAGTGAAAACAAAGTCGACTAAAGGGTACATGATTGCTGGCTAAGCTCCCAGGTCAACCCGTGAATCAATCCAGGTAAGAAGGTTGGTCGGGTATGTAAATCCAATCTATGATTGAAGATGACTGGCCAAAGATGGGTTTTTTGCTAATAATGGCAGCCACCAATGACCAAGATCGGCCTAAATGGCATCACTAGCAAAACAGCAGCAAAATCCCACTGCAGATGACAACAAAGAAATTTGCAGAGGTGTCTAATAAAGAGAAGAACAGTGACGATAAAGGCACGGGCAATCAGGAAGAGTTAAAGGAGAAGGTCCATATCTACAACTTTTGTTTCAAAACACAAAAGACGAGCTTGGCCAGTGGATATGGATATCTAGATGGGTCCATGAACTGATAGCTTCTCCGAACCATCACAAGCAGCAACACAAAATCCACCATCTGCATAATGCCACTAAGTTATACGAAGGTAAGCAGCAAATGAAATCGGCAACTCTCACAATTTGCCCACCTTTCATTAAGAAGAGTAATCCTCTACTTAGAAAACTTCTCTTGCAACAAATGCCCTTACCGCACAAGTTGTGAGTCCTGCTGCCATCCACCACACCGTCCAAGACATCATCAAGGAGTGTCAAGCCTTCATCTTCGCTGTGAAGCAGAGGACGTCAAACTTGTTGACATGGACGACAGTGCTCCTGGCCATGCACCCGCAGTGGCAAGAGCTGACAATGACAAGACGTAAGGCAGGTAGCAGCTATTCTGCTGTCGATGGGACAAGACATACATAATCTATTACAAAAATTGTGGTACATGCACACTTTAAAAAAGATCGTCCAGTGAAAACAACAATGACATTTTGACACGTGGAAAGCTTGCTTGTAAACTACCAATTTTTGTTATGTCGCCTAGCAGCAGTTCCACGGAAATGATTCCTTGACGCCACGACGAATGCACATATCCAAGGAACCTTGGTTCTACACAAGCAAATCATAGCACCTAAGTAAGACATACCCGCAGAACTATGACAACCAAGGACATGTGGAAGAAAGTTCTCAGTTCCGCAGTAACACTCCCAAGCTTTTAAAACTACAAAACTACCTACTTGGAGTCATCCAAGGCCTATAAATAGGACCCTCACCTCACAACTCCGGGCTCACAACCGAAGTTCCCAAGACTTAGCTTTCCTTTCTCTCCAAAAGACCCTTCGCTTCATTTTCTCTTTCTTTAAGCTCTCTTCAACCCATAAAAAATAGAAAATACCATTCAAAAGTAGAAATTTTCACTTTATTTCATTTATAATTTTTTTATTTTCTAAAACAAAAATACTTTTCTAAAATTATTTTTTCTCAAGTAGATACTCCCCAGGTAGTGGGTTGAATTAATACACGAGGTTAAGTATTTTTCTCCTATTTTTAAAAAATTATTTTCTAAAATTACTTTTCTCCAAATAGTTACTCCCTAGTGGTGAGTTGAATTGATACACGAGGTTAAGTATTTTCTTCCTATTTAAAAAAATTATTTTCTAAAATTACTTTTTCCAAAGTAAACACTACCCAGGTGGTGGTTTGAATTAATACATGAAGTTAAGTATTTTCCTCTTATTTTAAAAAATAAAATAAAAATCACTTTTGTTTTTACTCAACTCAAACCTCGATGTCCAAATAAACGTGCCAACTTCTATGCTGTTGGAATGAAATTGTTAAACCCTACCTGGTTTTCATTATCTGAGCAATTAGATCGTGATGGACTTATATAGATCACATTCTTGCCATAGCAAGAGGTTTTTATGGTAGACCTATTGCCAGTACTTTGCCCTCACTTGGAGAATACATGAGATCCACAAGACTCGCTAGGTGGTAGCGACCTACGAACATACAAATTCAAATAGAGGGGGAAGATGCTTTGTATTGAGTTTTAGCCAGGATTGGAAAATTATAGATCCATTGTGATTTATACAAGTGAAACCCTACACAGCTCACGTATGAAAGCCTAGTGGGTAATTTCTGCTCATAACCTCACTTGGGCCCTGTTTTGGCTCCCTTGAACCCATTTGGACCCATAACTTTCAAAATAAGTCCAATTGGGCCCAAAACCCTTCAACAAGCCCAATTAAGCCCAAAACTCTTCAATAGGCCTAAGTGGGCCCACAACTCTTCAACAGGCTTAAGTGGGCCCACAACCCTTCAGCAGGCTCACTTGGGCCTAAAGACCTTTTAACTGACCCAACCGGCTCCAAAACCCTTTTAGTAAGCCCAAGTGGGCTCAAAATCTTGCAACAACCTTACTTAGGCCTGGAACTTCCTAGGGTGGTTCAAGGCATCCTAATTAGGCCTAAAAAGCCAACCTATTTGAACCAAAACCCTTCGATAAGCTCACTTGGGCCCAAATTTGTTGAGTCAAACCCAGTTAGGGCCAAACTCCTTTCAATAAGCCCAATGGGCTCAAACCTCCTATTTAGTCAAAGTGACCGAAACATGTTTTTAAAATTTGGTTAAACCCAATTTTTTGTAAAACCACTCAATTTTCAATCTAGAGGCTATATGTGGAACATGCTGGCCTGTTGTGTAAATCTAGAGACTGAATACAAAATACACTGACTTATGAAGCTGAATGCAGGATATGTTGGTCTGCTATGTAAATTCAGAAGCTGAGAGCACACTTAGCTTGCTGTGTAGGGTCACTAGTGTAGCCAATGGACCCCTCACTAGTCCCAAATCTAGTCATCGCTAGTCGTCGGGCTAAACGTAAATTCACATTTGAGTCTTGACATGAGGCGCCATGTACTCCATCTTTTTTAAGTCACTGCGTGTGGCGTTGTATACTCACCCTTTTTAGGTCACAATATGCGGTGAAGTAATCTACATTTATTTTTTTCAGCCATATTGTGTGGTCGATATGCAACTCACTTTAAGTCATAGTGTGTGGCGTCATGTAATATCCATTTTTGAGTCACGACGCAGGGCGAAGTGTACTCAATCATATTTGTATTTTCATCAGACATGATTATTCGTGCATTTGTAAAGTTGTAGAAAGACCTTCTACACATTTTATCATTGTTTCGATGAAATCATCATTTTTATGGACTATGACATTCGACTCTTTTAATCAAGAGTTTTCTCATTGGGGATATAAAATTAGAGTTTAGAACATAATGAAAAATATTTTTATGATATACTTTTCAGACTCGGTTAAAGAATTAAATACCTTAAAATTTTATTGGGGGAAGTAATTAAGCATTTATTTTTTAAAAACTAACGAATGAGATGACACAAAAAGTTAAGGCCAAAATAAATGGTGAAACTGACGTGAAACACTCTCCCTTCATCTTTAAGAACTAAAAGCAATAGTCATTTGCAGATCTCATGGCGCATTCGCTGACATTCGTATTCTTGCCTAATGGCGATTTTGTGGTTGCTAAACCGGAGGACATGGATGTGCCCATCCCGCATCAGTTCATTTGCGTGCAAAAAAGCTAGAGCATTGTGTCTATCGACATGTTGATTACTCTTTAACAGCAATCGCTCGAAGGAAGGAGCAATCAGCATCACCAAAGGAGCACTGTAATGTCCAAGGCCCTCATGCTGTTGCAGTTGCCACTAATGCAATCAAGTCTTTTGTCATCTCTTGGGCTATTCTCGCTTAGCCAGCACAATCATCACTTTTGCCAACCTAAGCAGATTCACATGCCCTACAGTCAAGCTATGCCAAGAGGTCTGTTGTGAAACTTCAACCTAAGTAGGATTCAATATATGCATTGAATATTTACATGTGATTTATAAGTGAATTTATTGAATTATAAATGATTTTATGATTTTGCTAAATTATGGTAATTAGGGCTAAGGATTAGCGATGATGATTCGAATGATCATTATATGCTAATGTGGGACAAAGAGATTAGAATAATTTGTTGGTGATTAAAATACACTAATACATAATGAATAATCATTTTAGATTATTTAATATAGATTATGAGAATTTAAAAGGATAATTCTCAAGTTAGTAAAGAAAACCTTAGAAAATTCATAACTTGACGCCCATAAGGCGGATTAATATGAAAATTGAGATGGAAGTACATAATTTCGTGCTTAATCATATGGGAAAGGTAGATTATGAAAATTTTGATGATAATTGTGTTGGAAATATGTGGAAAATAAGCTAAATCTATGTTTTGATGATTAACAAATCAATTTGAGTAAGTCTTGGCTACTAACATGTTTGTGGAAGTGTTTAAAGGATATACATTTGAAGAAAATAGAGCATGGAAGGATAAGTCGAATTCCAAGTCGACTCAGGCATCGACTTAAGGCCAAGTCGATCTCCAAGGTGACTCCAATATCTACTTCAAGGCGTCGATTCCTTCCAGAGTTGAAAACGGGGAGCAGAGCTGACGAAGTCGCAAACGAAGTCGACTCCGCATGCGACTTGGGCGAAGTCGTAGACCAAGTTGACTCCAGCATCGACTTCAAAATGACGTTTCCTTCCAGAGTTGAAGTCAAGACCCCGAAGTGCCGAAGTCGCACCCCAAGTCGACTCCACTTGCGATTTGAGGTGAAGTCGCAGGCCAAGTCGACTCCAGTAGTGATTTAGAGGCGTCGTTTTCCGTCCAGAGTTGAAATCGAGATCTGGGGGCACCGAAGTTGCAGACCAAGTCGACTCCAGCATGCGACTTGGGCGAAGTCGCAGACCAAGTCGACTCCGGCATCGACTTCGATCGGGCAGAAGAGAAATTTCAGAAGACAAGTTGGGATTAACTGATTTCAAGACAAACTTGTATGAAGATGAAGATCAAGCCAACCTAGATGCTCAAACTGAAACATATGAAGACTAATCCAAGTCCAAAGAAAGCAAGATGCATAAACTCAACCATTCAAATCAAAGAACTTGCTCATGAATACAAGATCAAGACTCATGGATTCAAGGCTTGCAAAACATGGAGCCAAAGGAAACAAGCTAAAGTGAAGACAATGACTCAAAGAAGAACTCAATCAGGGAAGAACAACAAAAGGCATGAAGAAACCCAAGTAACACAAAAAGATTCTAAAGATTTCAAGTTCGTCAAACTGCCGAGGTGAAGTCGCACCCGAAGTCGACTCCACCTGCGACTTGGGTTAAGTCGATGACCAAGTCGACCCAGCAAGGAACTTGAAGTTGCTATGGACAGGCGAAGTCGCACCTGAAGTCGACTCCATCTGTGACTTGGGCGAAGTCGCACCCGAAGTCGACTCCACCTGCGACTTGGGTCGCAACGGTCGGAAAATATTCGAACGTTGGCGCATTAAATGCGCGCCACCTACCTTCAAACGTTCGGATTCCCTCAACAATTATAAAAGGCACTCATTGTGAACGAGGGAGGCAACTGAAAATTATTAAGTGTGCATAACTCCTACCTTCAAGAGCATTAAGTGATCAAGCCAATCCTTAGAAGAAGAACTTTGCTTCAAACTGCAAGAGCTCAATTGCTGATCCTTCAAAGCCAACTCTACAAGTTCTTCTCTGCGCCAAACTGCTTCTACACAACTGTAACGTGTAGATTGTTTTGTTATTATTATTATTGCTGTATTAAACTTGATTTAGTTTGAGGAACTAAGATCAAGTGTAAGCAAAGTAGTGTGTGATTGGAGTGGAACTCATCACCTACTTGTGCTGTGATTTGTTGATGCCCCCTAGAGCTAGAATCTAGAAGAGAGCAGTGACTCTAGTTGTATTTGTGAAATACAATAGTGGAACCCAAGTCACAAGGGGTGTGAGCTTGGAAGAGTGGAGTAGGAAGGTCGTCCGAACCACTATAAAATCTTGTGTGTTGATTTATATTTCTGCTCTCTACATTATATTGTTTTTCATTTCGTTTCTTCATAAAGGGGAGTAGATTAATCCGGAGTAAAGTTTCTGTTTAAGTTATAAATTTTTAAATACCCGATTCACCCCTCCCCTCTTGGGTAATTGCCACTAACTTGGGGAGGATGATCACTTGTTAAGTGTCACCTTCTTGAGGGTCAGAGACACAAATCCATATGCTTTTGGAACATACATATGTTCCTAATGTTTTAAAAGTCCCAAAATGGGCATCTACACTGTTTTATTTTAAATGGATTTGTGTTGGATTTAAATGGATTTATGTTTAGTTTTCAGAAAATACCGAAAAATATTTTAGGACATGAATATGTCCGCTATAGTGGTTTAAAAAGGGTTTGGTATCTTATGCTAGTTAAAAGAAGCTTATATAGAAAAATATTTTTGGACATAAGAATGTCCGCCTAGATAAAAGATTTCTATTATGTGCATTACTTTTGAACAACCCCGAGTTGGGTTATAAAGAAAATTAAATAAATGATATTTTGGGACAAGTAAATGTCCTCATGGGCAAAAGGTTATAAGAAAAATATTTTAGGACATATAATTGTCCTCATGCCATATGAAAAATATTTTTGGACATAGACATGTCCTCATGATAGATGAAAAATATTTTGGGACAAACAATTGTCCCCGTGAAAAATGGTTTAGATACATAGTCATCACTTTTGAAAATCCTCGAAATGAGGATATGCACAAAGTTTTATCAGTGTATTGTAAAGAAGATTTCTATAAAAGGTTTCTTCCTATTGGTAGTTGATCACTTGATAAGTCTCCTACCGAATAGGTAAGGGATGCATTTAAATGAAAAAAAATGATGCTTGCTTACTGAGTTTATCGCTCACGTTTTGTTTTCCCAACCTTAGACAGGTTTAAGGCTCGAGGGAAGGAGCAAAGCTAAAAGGTATCGGTATGTTTGAAGAATTGATGGATGAATGTATTGCTTATAATGAAATGGGATTGATTATGTATGGTGTAAATAGATAAGTGATTATGTATAAAATTCTATGTGAATCTTTATTCATGAACATATATATGTTGCCTATAATATGAAAGTAAAGATACTTGTATGACAAATTTTATGATGATATGGATGAGTTCACTATGAATGATAACAAGTATGAGCTTATATGATGAAAGAAAAGAACAAAAAATTTGGACGAGATCAAATTAAGAACCCGTCGCGTGTTCAGGGCAACAATCCTGACTCACATTTACCAATCGATAGATCCTGAGGTAAGGATGTGACGTCTCGGTTTGGGGCGCCACATCTGCTCATCGGCTTGCTACACCTGCTCAACCAGCAACACGACAACCTACGCGTCGACCCATTTAAGACCCCAAGCCACAACTGCTCATATTAATCATATGCAATTCAGATTGCATTGTTAAGTGAATGCAAAATCTGCACTTATAAAAAGGGGAGGAGGAGACAGACTTCACAAGAGATTTTACATGGAGAGAAAAATAAGAGAGAGAGAGAGAGAGCAAGAGGTGAAGACGAGGTGGAGAGCATGGGGCAAGAGGCAGATGGCGAATTGCGTGGAGTGGCTGACACTCAATCGAGGCTTCAAACCAATAAGCTTTTCTATCTCTTTTCTTTTTTAATTTTAATTGCCTTGTTTACGATGAGTTTGAATTTTAATTTTATTTTGGACTTAAACATGCTTGGCTAAGGCCTAAATCTAGGATTTATGATGTAGCATATGTACTATGTAGCGTGGTGTGTGGTTTTAATTTATTTATGATAGATGTTATTGTTAATTTAATATCTTATGATTTTAATATTTGATTTGTACACAGGCCCATAGTTTGGCATGATTTCATATATTAGGTGATGAAACTGAGAGGTGGAAATCTAATATATGATAATTAAGATATTAAATTTGGAAATCTAAGACCATGAGAATAGACATGATGACCTTGAGGAATTCCATGAATAAGCCACTAAACTTAATGGATTCTAATAAACTTAATCCTATGAGAATAGGTGGTTAAGAACATTAGGATATGCCTTATAGGTTTTGCGAGAAGGTGCAGGGATAAATTAGGGTTTGTTATACTTTAATAAACAACATCCGTATTAAATAATTATCAACTACCTATTGTAAAAGACGCATGTGAAAGTCTAAACCCTAAGTACTTACATCCTTATTTTCTACTATCCATCTTAGGCACTTGCATCCTTATTTTCTACTACCTATTCTAGTTTTCAATTTTATTTTCTCTTCTCACTTTTCTACTTTTTAGTCCATTTTATTTACTTTATTCTCCTTATATTCGACACGAAAGCGTTTAAAAGCAAAGTTAATAATCTTGAATTCTTTGTCGATCGATTATTTATATACTACAATCTATGACCCGTGTACTTTCGGTGAGATTACGAACAGTATTCGCATTATCAGTCAGCTGTTGGTCCGTCTAGTTCAAAAGCCAAAGTCAATCATGTCGCTGCCAACGCTGTGGATGTTTCTCATCTTGAACCACGAAAACAAAAGAAGAAAGCACAATAGAAAAAGTAGTTCGGAAAAACAACTTCCCGCCTAGACTTAAAAGCTTCATTGTTGCTGCAGCCAGGCCTAAGACACAAGCTGTTCTCGCGCACCCATCAAAGGAGCAAGTCGCAAAAGAAGTAGACAAAGAGAATTTCCATGCGGAGGGCTTTCCGAAAACTAAGGCTTGTAGATGGATGGCAGCATCCTCCTAAGTGCCATACAACAAATCCATGTTCGGCGCTCAATTCGATCCCAAAATTTGAGCATACATACCAATTTGCATCACTAATTAGACTAAGGGAGGACATAACTTATCTAACCCTCTAGACTCCATCTTGTGGAGAATGTCAAAAGCCACATCCCAAGAGAGAGGCCAAAAGAAGGAGGTGATGTTTTCCAATGGCTGAAGTTAACATGGTAGATATTACTTAGCCAAGAACTTCAAAGGCGTCCGAAATGCTGACTCGGTCAAGGGCAACCGCAATACCTACAATGCCACCCTTCTGCTGCCTTTCTCACCCCGAGGGCATCTGAACCAATTCCCCAAAAGGCGAGTATGTAGCCTCTTACATGATGGGCGAAGAAGAAGAAGTCCTTACACCTAAATATCAGCCGATTCATGATCTTCAAGAGGAGATTAATTGTATGAAACAGATCATGGAAACTCAAAGGGAGAAAGTGACAAGCTTCCATTAGCTACTATCGCCAAAGAATCATCAATCGGTCTATCAACCTAAGGGATTGTTCAGAAAGCAGACAAAATAAGATGAAAATATAGACTTCGACTATGGTCTCCTGCGGTTTAACAATTTACGTATCAACACCCCTCGAGCATAAGATGCATGGGTTAATACTTCTATGGGGTCCCTCAAGTGTTTGTTGCTTAGAAAGAAATGATGCACCAATTAGTGGCTGAATGGCTTCGTCGCCAAGCTCCTCAACTGACCGAGGTACCCACGATGACAATCAATAAGCCTTATCTCCCAGAGGTCGAAGCAGAATTGCTGCCAAGAAATTTGAAGCTACCAAAAGTCCAATTTGATGGGACTGGGAGTGCGCTAAAGTATCTAGCATCATTCCATTATGCCATGGGAAATTGGGCACACTATTAGAAATTTTGCCTTTGAATGTTCCCAAATACCGTTTTCGGTGATGCTCTCTAGTGGTTCATATCTCTCCCAACCGGCTCTGTGAAAAAATGGAAAGAGATGGTGGAAATGTTCACTTCCTGATTCATTGATACTACACGATAAGTGTAACTATCGGAGTTGTCAATCCTGTCTCAAAAGAAGGATGAGTCGGTCAAAGATTACATCATTAGATGGCAAAACGCTACCAACTGATGTCAGACACCTCTCTCTAAGGCAATGAAAGTCAATCTTTGTCGAAAATTTCTTTACTAATGAATGAACAACTGAGCACATTCTAAGCCCTGACTACAGAAGCTTGTTGAAAAGAGTATTTGTTATCTCAACAAAAGGCCTGGAAGAAAGAATCCTCCACAACTACAACATTTTAAAAGAAAAAAGATGGAGAGACTTCTGCAAACACCACAAAAGTCAAGAAGCAGCCAAAAAAATAAAAATTATCGACAAAGGAGAAAACTATAGAAACCTTTCCGAAGAGAGGAGATCCAATATGCCTTTGGTGAGGATGATGTGGAGATATTATTCCAGCAACTAAAGTCAATCGGGCTATTCGAGCTACCTGCTCCAAAAAGCCAAAAAAAATCGGGCTTACTGCTTTCTAGCGATATTGCAGTTACCACCTATATGTTGGTCACCCTACTAAGAAATGCTGAGATCTATAGGCAATATTACAAGACTACATTGAGAAAGAGATTATTAAACTTGGTCCCCTAGTACAAGCTTTGTAAAATGTTGTAACAGTCGAGATGACTGATAGAGGTGACTGGGAGGCAGTTCAAAAACTGTCAAGTCTAAAACGAACAAAAAGATGCCTTAAAAATCTGTACAAAGAAGATAAAGGAATCAGGGATAAGGTCATTCTCCCTTTCCTTCCAAGATATCTGAGGCAATCTTCACGAGTTCAACCATTACTAGTTATGGACTTTCTTCAGCCTGAGTTGTTGCTTCCGTTTTACCAGCGCTTGACTTGTAAGAGGCGTCAAGTAAAGGAAAGATATGTACTTGAGAAATTATCGAGTATTATTCCAGACAAGTTTCCTAAAGATGGTCCGTTTTGGGACTTAGACAACAACAAGGATGAAGAAATTTTCAATCTAAGAGAATTCCTTGAGGATGGTCTATTCTGAGACTTAAATAGCAATGAGGGTGACACAGAAGCCTGTTATCATATCAATATATCCTCATCCAACTCTACAAAGTGACAAAATCTTACTTCACCTCCTATCCCCAACTACACCAATTTTGAGTTGAAGATGTCGTCGGTAAATCGTATCATCACCTATTTGTGGAAATCTCCGCCACCGCCGGCATCCTAAGAAGTCAGAGTAAGATATTTTCGATATTCACTTGGGAAATTAGTGATGCCTTGGTATCATAACAACTATCTTGAAGAGGTTACAAATTGGATAATCTTAATAGATGTATTTTTGATTCGCTTCTTATCAAGGCAGAGGGATCAGTTCCCTGGCAATTATTTAAGAAAAATACAGTATAGCCAACAATCCACTGCTCACTACATGAATTGTTTTAGGAATAGCACATAGAGTGATCCCCTAGCCATATGTTGCCTCAGCCTGAAATGGTCTCAAAATATCTCTTGGATGCAGTATGTCCTCCTTTAGATAATGGGTATAAGACATTTGGAGCCAAAACTTTCATTAAGGCAATCTAATGGTTAGTAACAAAGGTTACAAGCAAGACACAATCTTCAACGATGGTAAAAGCTAAAGGAGAATGAACCAACTCCAAGTTCTGCATGTGCTAAAGATAAATGATGCACCCTTTCAAGTATTCCCTTCTTGGCTGACAAATTAAGCTATGATTGTCTACATATTTAATTGTTCCATGAGAATCACAAGTATGCATTGCTACACTTGCATGACTATGCACTGACAATCTGTCAAATGGGACAAACAGAGTAGTTCACACTCCAATACTTTATCCTGAGCTTAGCCTATGAGAATTGCGCCCTTCTCTGGATCTCCTCACTCCTAGAAGAAGCGTTTGGTTCATGGGAAGGGTTGACTGATTTGTTTATTCAAAGATTTCATAAATATGACACAGAATTCCCTCTAAAGATGATTGAAGTAATGCACCCTCTATTAGGAGAATCTCAATATGATTATATCTTGGGATGGATAAACTGCAGGATGATCAACCAGCAGTTTGATAAAAAAGAAACTATGGTCCACCAGTGCATTAAGTCAATGAATTGGTATTTCCCAAAAATTCCAAGAATGCAAGTATTTTTCTTAGACGTTGAGAACTTTGGCTACAGATATTCAAGACTCTGTCTCCTGCAATATGGTGCAAGTTAAACAGGATATTTTGGTAATTCTTCAGTTTGGTCGAATTACATCGGAGAACAAGAGTAAATCCCTGGTGCAGGAAACACATGCTCAACTAAAACAATCCGTGACAGCCAATCATCAAAAGTCGTCAATTATTTATAATGTGCTTGAATATTAGAAGCGACTTTCCACTCGAATGAGAATCTATGATGCCTTGCAACTATCACAAGAGGTAAAGATGCATTAGTCAATGCATGTTTATCGTACCTGATTGGTGTAGCTGAATGTGACGAGGTTATTTCATTCACTGATGAAGACATGTTGTTCGGATATCTCAATAAAAAATGACGCTTATATGTTACTGGTAACTTGGCTAGAGAGTTGGTTAATCGAATCATGATCGATGCCGGGTCCGCAATTAATATCCTAACTCTTCGGACATTCAAGAGGATCAGAATCTCCCCTTTAGAATTAAAAGACACCAATATGGTGATTCATGGATTTAATGAAGGAAATTAAAAGGCTATGGGCCTAATTGAGTTGGAATTGAGTATAGAAGACTTCTGCACCGAAATTCTGTGCTTTGCGATTAATGCTCCGACATCATACAACTTATTGCTAAGAAGATCCTGGCTCCATAGCAATAGGATTATCGCTTCAATGGTGCACCAATGCTTCAAGTATTACAAGGATGGAGTGGAAAAGAGGATTTTTGTTGATCATAAGCCATTTACAACAGCCAAAGCATTTTACTCCGATGCTAAGTATTATAACTTAGCACCTGTTAACAACACTCTTACAAAGGTAGTCGAAGCAATAATGTTGGAAAGTCAATAGTGGTATCCCATGCTCCATTTTCCCTAGTAGAAACAGACACTTTCCCAAGAGAGGAAAAGATGGAAGGTCAAGGTCGTGGTCGTGGATGAGAGACGACAGAACTAAAGGTTGAATTTCAAATGAAATTTGAAAATATAAGCCTCAACCTTGTGTGGCCAGTGCCACAACAATTACAGGGGGCAGCCATACTGTGATACCCAGACCCAAGTAGGACCCGTACATGTGCATTTGACATGTGAATATGATTTATGAATTATTTGAATGATTTCAATGATTTATTGAAATTAGGGATAATGATTAAGGATGGTGGTTAAATTAATCGCCATAGGCCAATGTGGGTCAATGTGATTAAATTGACCTAATGAGAATTAGAAAATGTGAATATGATATGAATAATTATTTCAATTATTATGATTTAATTAATGAATATTATGATGATAATCATGAATTTAAGGTGATAAATGTTAGAAAATTCATAACTTGACACCTATAAGGCAGAATGAGATGAAATTTGAAAGGTAAGAACATGATTATATGCCCAATATGGATAGATTGGATTATAAAAATTGTGATGATATTAGGGTGATAATTATTTATTTTCTTCCAAATCCAAAAGTTAAATTCAAATGGCATAACTTGTGTTTAAAATGTCATTTTGAGATGAAATTTGAAATGAACGGATAGAATGATATAGTAAATGTTATGAAAGAGTTTGATTAAACTAATTATCATAAAAAATGATTAATCAAAAAAGGACAAAAAGCATTGACTTTGGATCTCATAAAGTGATATGACATTAATGGAAAAGCAAGTGAATTAATGGCATGATTAAATGGCTTATGGGAGGTGTCCAAAGGAGGGATTTTTGAGCTAATTTTTGAATTATTTAATGCTAAAATTTATGATAAAATCAAGGGTATTAATGCATGGATAAAGGCTAAAGAGAGTAGCCATGGGAGACCATTAAGGTGGCTTGCTTAAAGGACGTCCAAGGGGCATTTGGGTTATTTTTTTAATTTTTCAAAAATCTTAAAATCACATATAAATGACCTAATAGTTAGGGTAAGTAAATGATGTTAATTTGGGTTGATTTTTATGGCATAAAATGCCAAAAATCCATGCCATTTGGATGTGATGAATAGTGGACAGCAAGGTATGCCTTAATTGAGTTAATTTTGATAAATTATAAAATATGATAATTATGTATTTTACATGAGTAATATTTGGACAACTCAACAAGGGATGAGGGGGCATTAATATACCCTCAAATGATGTGGCAAATGTAGGCCCAAAAAATTAGAAATATATAAGAAGGGGGAGATGCACATGGGACGTTCATTTGGGAAGGTTAGAGAGAGAAAAATCTCCCAAAAAGGGACCAGCAGCTAGGGGCATCCCAAACCAGCAAGGAAGAAAGGAAAAAGAGAAGAAAAGGAGGAAGAAAAGAGGAGGAGAAAGGAAGGAAACCAAGTTAGGAAAGCCTTGAACCAAAGGTTCCTAAATTCAAGTAAGTATGAATCAAGTTTTGGTTCATTTAATTCTAAGTCTTTTAGCTTCATTTATGGGCCATGAATTTGATCCATAGAAAACCCTTAAAGGGTGATTTATGATGCCCTTAATTAGGGTATTAACTAAGGAATAAATGATAGGAATGAATTCAAGGGTTCAAAGGAGCTAAATGAGATATTAGGTTTGATTATGATGGATAAACCTAGCTGGAATTTTTCAAAATTTCCCATTTGTGTTGCTGTTTTAATCATGTTTTATGATGGAATTATAATTCATGATTCTATGATTCATGTATGTTGATTTGGAGATAAATTATAAACCCTATAAAGGATTAAACTTAGGGATAATGGTACGAATGAATTTTCACTCTTTTGAGATGATTATGATGCATAAGTAACCCAACTTAAATATGGACGAATTAAAGGATAAAGTACCATAAATCTAGGGTATATGGGACACCCAACAAGGGGTGGAAATAATTTCCACAAATATGATTTTTAATGACACATGTGGTTGACGTCCAAAGGGGTACCCTAGCGTGCATGAAAAGTTGTTGTTTTGGAGCAACTAATTTATGGACTTCAAATATGTGAAATTACCCTAAAAATGGGATAAGAAGAGCATGATTAAAGGCTGAAATTTCAAGACTAAAAATCTGTTATGAATGATGCGTCAAGTTGGACGTTGAAAATGTGTAAGAAGGGTGCCAAAGTTACTGTTTTGGAACCCAGGTGATTAAGGGATTAAAATTCCATGAATATACCCAAAATTATGTGCTAATTAAGGGATTTAATTATGCCTAAATAAAGGGCAAGTTTCTATTTTGAAAAAGATTAAGAAACATATAACATATGTGTAGTATGATTGGTGCACATAGGAGGGTATGTATGGCTAAATGAAAAATGACTTATGTGAATTGCTAAAATGCAAAAATGCATGAAAATGTGATGAAATGGATAATTATGGTGTTGTTTTGTTAATTAATTATAATCTCAAATTTTGAGATTAATATATGAGGCCTAAGTCATTTACTATGTGCCTAAAGTGAGCACCGATAGGTGAAATATGAAAAAAATGTGAAAAATAATGAATGAGAGGTAATGAACCTCCATATGATGATTTAATGAATGATTATTATATGTATAAAAGTTTACCCTACATAAGGGTATTGAAAATGGTATGGAACGAATGGATGGTATGATGCACAAGTGCATGCTGTGTATGAATACCCAACTTGAAATTCAAGTGGGTCATGTATGTTAATGATATGTGGGTTGAAAAACTAAGTTGTATGCAAGTGTATGTAAATTATATGAATGCAATGCCATTCTTATGTGTATAGGCAAAGGCAAAGGCAAAGAGAAAGTTGGTTCGGAAAGCTAACGTGAAGCAGGTAAGCTAACAATTTTCTATAGGATTTTTGCTTTATCAAATTATGATAAAATATTTGCTAATGTTATTCTAAATGATTTGGATTATTTAGCAAATGGTTGTTTAAATCATTTCTAAGATTGTTTAAGGATCCATTCCTTACCTCAACATATTATTAAAATGTTGATTAACTATGTCAAATGATTTGTTAATGATTTATCAAATGGGTTGAACCAATTTATGATTCCTGTGATGCTTATGAAAAATCATGCGAGCATGCTAAAGATCATGTTTATGATAAGTTCATGTGCACAAGGCATTTGGTCCACCTTAAAGGTGTAATCGGACTGATTGTCCCCCTTTAGTCCCCCTTTGGTGTGACCAAGTCATTAAGATAGGCCAAAGGCCGGCGGCGCCCTCCCTGAGATGGGAGAAGACGGGGACGAATGTCGCCTAGCCAGCTTTCATCCTATGATGTTAATGTTTTATGATAATGCATTGCATTATTCATGATGTACCCATGATGGGTATAACGTTCATGTTTTTTTATGATATACTCATGAGTGGGTATAATGTTACTTTCCAAAGTTGCTATTTAAAGGAAAAATATTGCATGAAAACTACGCAGCTTGCTTATTGAGTTTCGACTCACATTTTGTTTTCCAAACCCTAAGACAAGTGAAAGCGAGGACATAACAAAGGAGCACAGGTTCATTAATGAAGAATGACAATTTTATGAATGCCTGTGTATGATAATATTTATGAATAGATGTATGACAGTTTATATGTCTGTTAATGATGAGTTGATGTGAATTATACTATGAGGTATGATGTATGGATGAAAAAATTTTTATGGACAAATATTAGGTGTACGTTTGTCATGCTATGAATGAATATGGTTTCTATTAGGGGTGAGAATCGGGGCGGGGCGGGGCGGGTCAGGGTGTGCCCAACCCTGACCCTCCTTTTCAAAAATCTTGTTTGACCCTTATTTTATACCAGGTCGAGACAAGGTCGGTTTGACCCTTACTTTTTTCTACAAGGTCTCGGGACAAAATTCGGGTCGGTATCGGGTCAACGGGTCGGGTAAAAAACTGCGGGTCAAGTAAGAAATTTTTAAAAATTTATAAAACTATCAAGTATAAAGATAAATTTATATTAAATTTAACTACTATATGCTTGAATCTATTATTAATCAGTCAAAGTAAATATAAATAATTAAATAAAACATGAAAATTAGCATTGAACGAGGTTTTTTTTTAATGTAAAATATCAGAAAACGGGTCAGCAGGTAGGTCCGCCCCGACCCGCCTTGACCCGCCCCGCCACCCTGTAAAAAACCCAGATTTTGCCCCGACCCGCCCCGCCCCGCATTTCTTTAAAATCATCAAAATCCCAACCCGCCCCGGTATTAAACAGGTCGGGCGGGCCGGGTCACGGGTCGACCCGCCCCGATTCCCACCCCTAGTTTCTATGATATAACATGAGTATATCAAGAATTCATAATGGCCTAGATATGTAAGATGATGAAAAATGGAACGTATATGAGGAGACTAACTCCTATAAATGAAATATCCAATAAATTCTGATGTGTGACAGGGCAACAATCCTGATCACGTTTACAATCAATAATGGTCCCGGAGTAAGGCTCAGGATGTGACGCTCGATTTGGGGCGCCACACATACTGCTTCCTACCAGCTTCAGCAACACTTCTACATGTTCACGGTTCTACTTGGACCTAAAAGTCCTAAAAAAGATTGTTAAACCGCCTCGAGGAGATCCCCCTAGGTTTTAGGTGGATCTGGAAGGTCTTCGGAGGTTTCGGAGATAAGTCGGTGAGGAAGCCAAGTCGCTTTGCCATGATGGCGACAAATTGGCTATTGAGGCTTCTCAACAAAACCAAAAACCTAGGGAATCGTTCAATAAGGTCTTAGCAATGCTTATTGGGTTTAATGTATCCACTCCAAGTGTGCAGGAACTTCAAGATGAGAATTTTTCCATAACGTATTTTATTAAGAAATATGGCAATGTCTATGGTAGTCCAAATAAATCCTCCTGCTTACCGATTGCCAGGCTCAAGAAGCGGAATTTCCATCACTATAGTAAAGAAAGCAAGAAGATTATGGACCTGATAAGTTTTTACTCTGATGAACCACACTATCGGGTCTTGGGGACGACATCCCTATTTCGCTATTAGAAAGACCCCTAGGTTATCAAAAGGGTAACGAAAGATTTGGCCTCGGGTACAAAGAAAAAGATGATGGTGACTTCATTGACACTTATTACATTTTCACAAGTGAAAGCTTAAGTGATAATGAAGTGCATTAATGGAACCAGAGGATGCTTCGCCCGCAACTGAAGATGAATGGTATCCTACCATCGATGCCTTTGAAGAATTCAATTTCAGGACTGAGGAGAACTTGAGGCCCATCTTCATTGCCAAACACCTGCCCGAAGGAGATAAGGCAGCATTGAAGTAACTCTTGGGCGAATTCAAAGATGTCTTCGCCTAGTGGTATACTAAAATGCGAGGGTTAAATCCGACAGTTACGATGCACCATTTGCATATTGCACAGGATAAAAAGCCAATCAAGCAAGCATAGAGGAGGTTTCGACCAGAGCTAGAAGAACAGATCATCAAAGAAGTTGAAAAACTCATCGATGCTGGATTCATTCAAGAAATCAAATTCCTAAGATGAATTTCTTGCATCGTTCCAGTCAAAAAGAAGAATAGGCAAATCCACATCTATGTGTATTTTTGAGACCTAAACGAAGTATGCTTGAAAGATGAATTTTCTTTCTCTTTCACTGATTTGTTGATTGACAACACAACCTTGTATGATACCTTCTCATTTATGGATGAATATTCTGGCTATAATCAAATTAAGATGGCTCCAGCAGATGAAGTCGCCATTGCATTTCAAACTCTGATGGGTGTCTTTAGCTACAAAGTCATGC
The DNA here is from genome assembly GCA_030490835.1 of Annona cherimola. NCBI lineage: Eukaryota > Viridiplantae > Streptophyta > Magnoliopsida > Magnoliales > Annonaceae > Annona > Annona cherimola. The sequence goes on from CM059974.1 coordinate 41,925,621, forward strand.
CTTTTGGACTCAAAAATACTGGCGCAACTTATCAAAGAGCTATGCATACCATATTCCATGACATGCTGCACAAACACGGCGAATGCTATGTTGATGACCCGGTCGTGAGATTTGAGTGTCACCAAAGGCACAAAGGAGATTTGAGGTAGGTATTTTGTGAGGACCAAATATTTTATTTTATTTTCATTTTCTTCCCTATTTATGAGGTTATTTACGATTATGCTACTAGAAATTTATGATGTAAATGGATGCATAACATATGGACGTAGCATCTAGGGGACGTATAGTGCATAATGCATGTACTATGATATTATCACATTGGGTATAGATTTAAATGTATATGATTAGCGTGCCATTGTTAAGTAATATGACTATTTTTAATTATTAAGTCGTAGGAGTAGGAAAAAAAATTACTAATTGCAATTAGACCCAACCCATGCTCCGACCCGACCCCACTCGATGGGGGTTCAATTAAAAGGAGAGCCCGCGCGCGTTAGGGCTTCATCCTTTTTTTGCGCTTGACTATCTTTCCCTCTTCTCCTCTTCCCATTTTTTGCTTCTTCTTTCTTTCCCCTTTTTGTTCAGTTCGATCTATCCCTAAATCTCTTCAAAACCTCTACTAACTGCCTTGGAGATCATCGATTCACATCAAGAAGACTCAAAATCTCGACAATTCAAGTTTAGGGTCGTTGTTTTTGAGAGAAATCACAATCAAGGTAAATAGATGTCGTCCCTTCTTGATTTAGTGATGAAATCTCATGTTAAACATGATATAAGACTGGTGGGAATGAGTAGCGTCCAACAATTTCATGGTATGGGACCTAGCGTTCGTAACAGTTAGGGTAAGGGTAAGCAAGGTTTATAGGGAATGTGTTGTGAATGTGCGATTTTTATGAAGTAAAGGACTCGTTAGCAGTTTTTATATCATTAAAATGCGATGTTAGTCGATACGGCTCAAACGAGAGTATGAACTAGAGGTTCCCTTTTTGCACCTACCATGTATTTGGTAAAATGCTTGTGTGACAGTTTTATATATTGAATTTAAAGTAAACCTTGTTGATGTTGTATGTATGGTTTATGACATTTATTATTGTCTGTTATGTATGATGTGTTATTTAAAATGGTTGGTTGTAAAAGGGTTATTCATGACGCTTGATTAACATGCGGATAGGTTTGTTCATGGCCCTTGATTGACTTGAGTAGAGGATTGTTTGTATCCTTCTATTTATACGTGGTTATATGCATATGATCTTAGGAGTGGGTATTGGACCCATATGCCTTATATTGATCATGACATGCGCATCGAGAATTTTACTTATTTCCGCTTTGTGCTAACCACTATCTACTTACTGAGTCTATTTAGACTCATATGGTTTGTTATTTTGCCTTTAGATCACAAGCCATGTGGGGAACCTCAGGATGGAAAAGTGGAAGACTAAATCTTGGAGACCATTAGAACGACATCTCTAATTATAGTTATTTTGGAATTTATGCCCCTTTGATATTAGTATATGTAGACAATTATTGAGCCAGATTCAACTTTGACAAACATATTATATTTAGTATTTTGAATTGGATTATAATCTATGTGGATGCATATATATGATCATTTGGTTTGCTTGTTGTGTAAGGATAAATTTTAATGATTTTCCTTCTATATGAATGTCTTTATTATATGAAGATACAAATGTATAAATGTAGAGTTGAATGTCACATTTTGGAATGAATTTGCAATGCTCATAAATAACAGGTCGTGTATTTAATACCACCCCTTATACATTATAGGAAGACGCTGTCGAATTTTTCTTAGGTTGTATGGTACCCATTGACTAGTTATTGAGAATATCTAGAAATGGAGCGTTACTTTTCTAAGCATAAGAAAATATGATATCAAGATGAACCCTCCCAATTGTGCGTTTGGAGTGTCATTTGGAAAATTCCTTGGGTTTATAGTTAGCCAAAGAGGAATTGAGGTCGATCCACTCAAAATAAAAGAAATTCAAAATATGCAACCTCCACGTAACTTTAAAGAATTTAGGAGCCTGCAAGGCCAACTATCTTACATTCGACACTTTATCTCAACTTGTCTGGCTAATGTCAGCTATTTCACAAGTTGACGAAAAAGATACGACATTTTAGCAAGATGCAGAGTGTCAACGAGCTTTCAAAGCTATCAAAGATTTGTTGCAAAAACCCCTGTTTTAATAACCTTAGTCAAAGGAAAGCCATTTATTCTTTACATTGTTGCTAGTCCTCAATCACTGGGGGCATTACTCACACAAGAGAATGCCTAAGGCAAAGAACGAGATGTGTATTATTTCAGTCGCTGATTATTGCAAGCCAATGCAATTATTATTTTATCTAGAAAATCTGTCTAGCCTTGGTATTTGTGGTGCAAAATCTAAGACACTACTTTCTCAAATTTTTGATCACCAAACTCATCCTTTTGGGACGCCTAATGAAATGCTCATTACTGCTATTTGAGTTTGACATCCAGTATGTATCTTGAAAAGTGATGAAAAGTCGAGTACTAGTGGATTTTGTAGCTGCCCATCCGCTCAAAGAAAAATTTCCTATTTTGGAAAGTCAACCTGATGAGGAAGTTTTCTATGCAAATGATGATCTAATGCGCAAATGTATTTTGATGGTGTTTCAAAACTGTCTGGAGTTAGCATTGGAATTGTTGTAGTTTTCCCTCATAAAAACTTGTTCCCACACTCATATTTCCTCAAAAAAAGTGCAACAAACAATGAAGCTAAATGCGAGTCTTTCCTCATCGGTGTAGAAATTGTCTCGCAATCAGATATTTTGTTTGTATGAATATTTGGAGACTAAGAATTGGTTGTCAAATAATTAAATGGTCAATATGAAGTGCGTTAACCTTATTTACAAAAATATTATGACGAAGTTCAAACTTTATTGGCAAAATTCGAAGTTGTTTTTGTCAAGCATGTTCTTTGATCAGAGAATATTATTACCGACGCATTATCAAAGCTAGCTAGTATCCTCACTTTCAATGAACTCATGACATAATAGTTCGAGTGCAAAGACTCGAAGATAATGAGGATCTCCAAGTCAATCAACTCAGACGAAATGTATCTGAGGTGCCTGCAAGCAATGACAACTGGCATATACTGATCATCAGTTACCTCAAATATGTTGTTTGACCAGATGATCCTAATTCAAGAAAGCCACTTAGAAAAGTTGTCTTGTGATATACTGTGTTTCAAAACGAGTTATACCGAATTGATTTTCATGGGCTTTGGCCTTGTTGCATCGATGGAAGTGAGATTTATCAGGTTCTTCGTGAGACACATTCTAGTGAATGTGGTGCTCATCAATCAGGGCGACGCCTTTACCACAGGATCAGGACATTGGGTTATTATTAGCCTACAATGGTCTAAGACTCAATCAATTTTTGCAAAATCTTGTGAAACCTATCAAATACAGGGGATATTTATCATGTTCTTGCCTCGGAGATGTTATCAACACCTATCTCATACCCCTTCTCTTGGTGGGGTTTTGATATTGTCGGTCCAATCAACTCACCATCATCTAAGAGACACTTATATATTTTGGTTGCTATAGATTACTTTTCCAAATGAGCAGAAGATAAAGCTTACAAGAGAGTGAGAGCACAAGAGGTGGTTGAATTCATCAAGCACAAAATCATTTTTTGTTATGGTGTTCCATACCAGATTACCTCGGATAATGACACACCATTCAAGAATGACAAAGCAGACTAACTATGCTGAAAATTTGGAATCAAGCAAGTGCACTCATCACTATATCATCCACAAGAAATAGCCAAGTAGAGATATTTAATAAAAATATTATTCGGATCCTCAAGAGGGCCATGATGAAGAACAAGTGTGATTGGCACAAGAGGTTGCCTGAAACACTATGGGCTTATAGAACCACACATAGAACTACAACGGGTTCGACCCCTTATTCATTGCTTTTCGGCGCGAAAGAAGTTTTGCCAGTGGAAAAGTTAGCATCTTTAAGGGCCGTTATCCATTCTGAATTGATAATTAAACAACAAGCTAAGCTTCGTTTTGACGTACTTGAGGCATTAGATGAGAAGTGGGTCTAAGTGCGACAATGAATCGAACTCTATCAAGCTCGAATGGTCGAAGCATACAACAAAGTTGTGCAACATTGCTTATTTAAAAGAGGTGATTTAGTGTTATAGTTGCAAATAAAGCTTATTACCGAGGGCAAATTTACTAGCAAATTTGAGCGTAAATGGGAAGGATCCTATATTGTTGAGAAAGTCTATACATTGCAAAAGGGTCTCTACAATCTCCCTCGTGACAGGAAACGATTCTCATAGAGTTGGAGAGAGCCCACTACATCAGTAGGAGTGATTGTGTATGCTCGAAGCTCCTCAACCTTAGCCTCTAATGTCGAGAGGTCCCGACCCGTTGAAGTAATGCTTTCGCCATAAAGATTAGCTTCAACTTTGAGTGCATTAGAAATCCAAAACCAATAAACTCAATTTATATTTATCGATGAAGATGGATGTGATAATGCGGAAAACTTCAGCTTGCTTCATTGCTGTAGAATATCAAAAAACTTCAGTAGCTTTTCTTTTGTCCTTTGCTTCTTGTGAAACCAGAAGTTTCTATTCCTAAAGTTTAGAGAGGCGATCTCTACACCCAATGACATCACCTTTCGCCAATGCCGAGACCTTTATAGAAACCAAAGGTCTTGTAGCAACCTCGACCTCACACCAATGAGCACGAAACTTTTTCAGCGACAGTATGACATCACCAACATGAAACCTCAAGTTGAATCCTGTCCAGAATCATGGAAAAGTCTTCACAAATATCCAATGCTTTGATGATATCATTGGAGGAATCCATAGTTCTCAAAGAAGAAATAATGTATCTCTTGAATTGTGTCACCGTATGCCTTAGATGCTTGAGATCCGATTGCCCTGACCGTTCAGATCCAATTACTCTTAAAGTTGAAAAGAAATGATGCAAAGGGTTCGAGAAACAATCTTTGACATCAGAGAGCTAGCGAGCCCCACTCGAACTCGCGCTAGTATTAGAGACAGTTGAGCTAAAATGAAGACCACCTGATCGACCAGATTCCAAAGCTGAAAAGTGACAAGCTAAAAAAATTAGAATGACAAGTTGACTAAAAGAAAAGCCTAAATACAAAATATCATAATACCTAGCAACATGGGAGAAACAGGCAACGACCCCATTAGCATATCAACTGGTGTTGGATCTTCTCCACCATGAGCACCATCATCAGAAATTTCAATACCTAGGGCGATTGTCGAAAATGAATGAAGCGTAAGTGATAACTTATAAAAATGCGAGTTATCATGACCCATTTCAGACTATATTTGTGTGTTAGTCCAAGAGATTAGGCATAGTTTGCATCAATTTAGCTTAATTTTCACTCGCTTTGTATTTTAGGAGCATTATTTAGTTTTTATGCATTTTTAGCATTAATTAGCCATTTTTAGTCCATTTATTTGGTTTATTCGTTTTTTGTAGGAAGGACAGGTAGTATGAAGGCATGCGGGCGAGTGGAATGTAGAACGAAACCAAGTCACGAGGCATGTGGACGGTGCCCAGGCGCCACCCTACGTGCCCTTGCCAGAACTCCAGCATAATCCAGTAAACAAATAGCTTCCAGTGAGTTGGCGACCAGGTGCCACTTCATCATCATGCAGACAAGTCCAAAAGGGTTTTGAAGTCACACGACACAATAGCTTCCAGAGAGTTGGTGCCTAGGCGCCAATACGCATCCGTACGCGCAAAATTCTTTACGTGTGCTGCATAATTCGAGATTATAAATAGATCCTAGGGGTTTGCACGCGAGAGGACGACCCAGAGAGAGCCCAGAACCGGAATTGACAGCCAGAGAAGGATGAAAACTCGAACGAAACGCGGATTGAAGAGAAGATTCAACCCCGTTGGTGGAAACCGCCAGAAAACTAGTTTTCTCTTTATCTTTCTATTTTTCTTTCTCTGATTCTCTGGATACTTTCATAATGGATGTAAAGGATTTTATGATCATGTCTTTGAACTAAACTTCCTTTAGATGGATAGTTAGGATGAATTGATATCTAATTATATTGTATTGGTTCTTTTAAAGTCTGGAATGAATATTTGATTTTTCTATATGATTATGTATAAGGCATAGGTTTCCTCTTTGTTAAGGGGAGTTGTTTAACGGATAGGAATATACCGTTAAACCCTGTGTAGTCACTAAACAGGTTATGAACTTATCAATTTTACTTTATTTAATGGCATGGGAATATAGCAATTGAATAGGGTGTAATTAGCTTTATATAGTGTTGGAAGACATATATAAAGATTATTGAACTTGGGCTAGTAAATGCATGCACAATCCAACGAAAAAGAACCAATGCAATATAAATTAGATTCAAGGATTCTGAGTTATCCATCTGTCATCCCTGATTGTTAAACCCGTTTCTAGTATTCCAGCGATTCCGTAAACTCTATTCTGATTTCTTATTGCATTTGATAGCTTTAGTTTAAATTCAAAAACTCAAAATTTTCTACCCACTGAAAGCAATTAAACTAATTAATAATTCCGGTTAAAAAATTTCTCGTGGGAATGATACTCTACTTACTATTTATTACTTGATTCGGCACGTATACTTGCGTTAAAAGCTAGCATTTTAATAGACATATACGCAGCTTGTCAGTAAGCTATATAGTAAGAAATGAAAAGGCAAAAGGAGAAAGTAAACAAATGAAAAATTTTACCCTCCAAGTTCATGCCCCCCTCCTTCTTGATGAATATGAGGAACTTCAGTACGGATTTCTTCTCTTGGACCAGATCCTGCTAAATAAGTGGATGAAGTAAGGAATATCATAAAATAGTCACAATTAGCAAAAGTGATGCAATATACCCATGTTCCTATTATCAGAATCGAAAACTGCATTCGTAGGGGTATCTTGAACATAAAAGGCGAAGATCAGCACGCCTTGGGTGTCCATACCCCCAGAAAATCCCTCATAAGGTTGTTATCAAAGAATATGGAACCACTACCATAGGACCTCGTGGGTTGGTCCACTTGTTCCATATTTAGATCTATATGCAAACCTAGAAGGTCACTTAAAGCATGATCGCTAGAGGCCGGCAATGTAGGAATTGTTTTGCGCCTCGGCATGTATTCCTTTACCCACTTCATGGTTGCTAGAAGAATCTATTATAGCATTTGGCTCTGCTGCAATTTCCCTTCCTCAGAAGGCTCATGCTGCTGAGGAACCTCAACAGAACATGATCTTCTATTGGGATCTCCCATCATATCAACTTTAGTATTTTTTGCAATTTCTTCCTGTTACTAGAAACCTCTCTCACGAGGAGGGTTAAAAGGTCCGGCAGTAGGAGATGAATCCCTGGTCTTGTGGATTCTTTGTTTCTTGCTACAAGGATCATGTGTCTTTAGTGACTCCATAGCCTTTGACTTGGTGGGCCTATTTTGAAACCAAAACTGATTGGTCAGCTTTGGCGGATATACAACTTTAGGGACATTGTATTCTACAAATAAAAAAAGTGGGGTGAATAAGTACAAAAATACATAAAAAGAGAAAATAAAATGGAAGAGGCATACTCCCGGTCTCAATAGACTTCTGGTCCTTCTGAGAAGCTACCAAAAGAGTCTTCTTTACAGGCTCGACGTTACAGTGGATGTACTTTGTCCCTTATGCAATCTAGTTGGTGCAATGAAAACTACAACCGACAATCCTAGTGTAGGCCTTGAAAGATTCAATGTATTGAACGTAATGGGTCTCGGTCTCCTCCACGTCAGGTTCTTTGAAGCATCTCACCTTAAATGGCATCACCAATCCCAATTCTTCCAGCGCGTGGAGAAGTCCAAGGACTTAAAAGCCTAAAAGCAAGATTTAGGCGCAACTCGGATAACAACCTTCATCGCACAAATGTCGTACCAATGCACGTAATCTTGGGTTGCTTGGACTCAATGATCAAATGAAGGAAATTTAAGCTCATAGAAAAACTTAACTCCTTCAAATTGTAAGCACACCGCAAGCTAATGAAGAGGTCCAATGCCAATTTCTCTTTGATACCTTGGAATGCGATGAAGATATGCAAGAACCTCCTGATCGAAGCCATTTAACGTGCAAATTGATGAGGATAGTATGACTCAACTTCAAAATGAGGTTCATCCCTGCAAGCTAGAAGACCTACTTGGAGTAACAACGTGAAATCTTTCTTATCAAGCGTTAACTCTTCGAACAAAAATTTTGTCGACTATTCGCAGGGGCAACCATACAAAAGAACCTCTTCAAATAGCCAATTTGAATGAGAAGCTCAATCATCTCCTTGAAATTATAATTGGCTAAGTTATGCTAGGCTAATTTCTTCAATATCAGGCCCTAAGAAGGAAACTGGATTACTTCCTCGACTCCATAAATCTGTAGGAAATAGAACCCAAACCATTGAAGAAGAAAGTGAACTGGGAAATATGAAATGGCACGTCCCGTGCCTTTCTCGTTGTATACAATCTGATTTAGACCCTTATAAATGTCAGAAAGTACTCGCGGTGCCAAGGCGAAGCGCTTGCCTTGAGCCATCTCATAGGCAACGCAAAGGCACAACCACTTCACAAGACCATAGGCCGAGGACGAAGGATAAAGAAATCCAAAGCCACAGAAAGAGGGCAAGCACAACCTCCCATTGTACTCGCTATAGACACTCGAGAGGAAACTATAGATCACCTTGCGCCCTAGCATAAAACTCGACAATATTGGAGGGCCAGTTGTCATTGTACACTCTCTGGTTAGAAATTCTTGAAAATAATGTCACTCATTCTCTGGTTGTGAATTTTTCCTTCTTGGTTGTCTGATATAGCTCATCAAGAAGATTTATGACCTTTAGAGCTACTTGGTTCTTGTTAAAAATGTAGTTCGGAGGGGTGCACTCATCAAGGGGTGCTTCACGCATAGGGAGGCTACATATCCCCTTCAGTTTCCACAAAGTGACGCTCATCTCTCCAAATGAAAATATAAAAGAGTTAGTTGTCGACAACCAGAAGCTGATAAAGGCATTGATAATGTTATTAATTTTCCAAAAGCCCTTACCAGTGGCTAAGATCGCATCTTTCACACCAGCAACTGTGAGTACCTCCTCATGATGGGAAACCAGATGTTGTCCCATTAGTCAAAACTTGGGATATTGGCCAAGCAATTGCCATAGACATTCACACCCTCCTTACATTTGAAGGAATAATCTTCTAGCACCTTTTACAACTAGCGAGGTGTCTCTACGATAAAGTTATTGAGATTACCCAGTGTTCTGGTTGGGAGCAAAAAACAACCTGAAACGATCTTATGGGGGTCGGTTGCAGTAATGCCCTTCCCAAAAATATGACCTTCTTAGCAGTCTAGGCGCTCAGTAAAAATCTTCTTTGGGATTACGTAAATTTGGGTAGAGCAGACAGTAATGTCTTCTATAAGGTGACAACAAATAGGACTAAAGTGAGAAGGCCCCTGTGAACATTGAAAATGTTCGCGGCTAGCCAAGGCAGGATACCACCCAAAATAAGGAGCACAACCTCCACAAGGACGACCAAAGAAGAGATCGTGCTTCTTGCCACTTTGCGTATTTTTCTTCTTTGGAACTCACTGCTTTTTCTTGGAGGCCATTTTGTCCTTGAGAAAGGTCTTAGCAATCCTTTTCTTTTTTGAGGCAGACTTCTGCCTTTCACTCTTCACGGGCATATTTATCAACAGTCTTACACTTCTTCGCATGAGAAGGTGACATCGAAGGTGCTACAGTTGAAACTACCTCCAAAAAAAAGACGTGTTAACCTTTGAATTTTGACTTCTCAAAAGAAGAACGCCGCTTTCTCACTATTGATCTCTCTCTAGGTGAAAGAGTGGGAAATTCAAGAGAAGAAAGATCAAACTTGGCATCTCGTACCTTTGAAACCATTATTCACACAACAAAAGGGAAGAATATCAGATTTGCAAAAAAAAAAGAATCTATCGTAAAATACCACATTTGGAGCCCCCTAACCATGAATCATGAGTTTCAAATTACCGTATTTAAACAAGATACCATAAATAGCAAAAAAAGAGCTTAAAAACTCAAATCATGGCCGATGGCAAGATTAAAAAGCCAAATCATTAAGGCCTCGGATGGGGTTTGGCGAATCCAGATCAAGACACAGTACACTCACTCTCTCAAGGAATATAGCAGAAAGCCGAAAAGTAGGCAATAGTCACTCAAGGTCACAACATGCAAGGTGATGGCCCAAAATAATGGTGATTTTGAAGGAGAGGAGGAAAATGAAAAACTCAAACAGACCAAAGGGTTGCTGGAAGAAAACAAAAAATGAGTAGAAAAACTGATGACTCAAATATAAAAATTTGAGAAAACAAAAGACCTAAGAGGTGTATTTATAAGCCGATCAGTCCAGGATTCTAGCGGATTTAGTTTCATTTAAACTACTTCATGAGGAGTTTCAGCAACGAATAAACTATCCTCATGCTAAGAACATATTGATTGCTTGAAAAAGAGGACGAAAGCATTAAATGAACCCAGTCAAAGGCTGTAAGTGTAAGTGATGCAAGGCCATATCATGGACAAACATGACCATTGAAGTTAGTGGAGCCACATCCTAAGGTTTCAAAAATGTGCTTGGTTTATCCAGCATAATTTTTAAAAGGGGGCATTTTGATGGGGCTTAATTTGGATGCAAGGTCCCTATGTTAATTAAACTAATATTTTGAATAGAGAAATTATACGATTAAAATTACATGATTACAGAGGAAATTACAAAGGGGTAAAAAAAAGTATGCACGACACAAGAGCAAGTTGGTATTCTTTGACTGGAGGAAACAGTTTGAGCTAGAGATCTATTCAATGCGCCAACAACGTGCTTTGTTTGTGGTTGCGGTAACTTGAGCACCAACAAAGAGGTAATAAAATCGGAGAAGTGGAAATGCTTCATCATCTCCTTTAGCTGAATTTCTAGACTCGTGCTTCAATTGCTAAATCTCTAGGCCAATTCACTCAGAAGGAAACTTGGCTTGAAGGATAATTGGAGATTACCAGATGGAGAAATATGTACTCACCCTATTCTAATTGTAGATCATCAAGAGCAGCTCTTTGAAAGAAGTTGTTGACCATCGGCCTTCTCATTCCATGTTTGGGTATGAGCTCAAGCATGGTCTTAAGATGGAGCACAAGCTACCCTAAAGACAATAGCATAAGCAAAGGGCGGTGTAGCATGGTCGGCAACCACCTGTCATCTACTAGAAATTCAAAGCTTCAGTGGGCAAAAATTCGTAGATTTCCACGATGGCAGAAGTTTGTACAGTGGTTTGAGCGAGTTGAGCAGGTGTTGATTAATGTTCCAATAGTAGTTTTTTTTATGATCCTCAAGCAATTGGTAAGCGGTTTTTAGCAGCAGCAGAATTCGATTTTTATAAGCGTGGATCAAAGGCTTCTTACTCAAAAAATGGATGGAAAACCAAAGAATTTCGACGAGCGAGGTTGAAGTGGATGTTTTGTGTTGCCAGAGCCACTGAAAAATGAAAAAATAGTTTTAGTTTCTAGTTTTTAAGATTTTACATGCTAGGTACGAGAAGGAATGAAGTTGTGGAGTGGCAACAATGATGATTTGAAAGTGGATGACGTTGAGTTAGGAGGCTGCTGGAGGAGATCCATTGAATTTCTCTGCACTAGAAGCACCAAAGGCGACCAACAAGGCAATGAGCAATGGCACTTCCTGCTGATTGAGCCACACAGAGGAGCACATTCTAGGAGGTGCACGAGAAAAGTGGCAATAATCATTCGTCGAGAAGGGTAAACCTCAGGGGGTGTAGGCCTTGAAGCAATAAGCAACAGCTGAGAAAATGGCGACCCAGATTGGTATTATAGATGCTAAATTTAACATAAGGTTTCTAGGTTGGAAATTGATTTGAGGCTAACCAACTCGTAGGATTCCAAATGGTGGCAGACCGGCACTAGCAACTACAACATCAACAAGGAAGACGCAAGTGAAAACAAAGTCGACTAAAGGATACATTATTGTTGGCTAAGCTCCCCAGGTCAACTCGTGAATCAATCCAGGTAAGAAGGCTGGTCGGGTATGTAAATCCGATCTATGATCGAAGATGATTGGCCAAAGATGGGTTTTCCACTAAAACTGTTAGCCACCAATGATTAAGATCTACTTGAATTGCGTCACCAGTAAAACAACGACAAAATCTGGCTACAGATGACAAAGAAATTTGCAGAAGTGTCCGACAAAGAAAAGAACTATGGTAATAAAGGCACGAGCAACCGGGAAGAGTTAAAAAAGGTCATATCTGCAACTTTTGTTTCAAACAACAAAAGATGAGCTTGGCCAGTGGATATGGAGATCAAGATAGGTCCATGAACCAACAACTTCTCCGAACCATCACAAGCAGCAACGCGAAACTCACCATCTCCATAATGCGACTAAGCTATATGAAGGCTGCAAACGAAATTGGCAACTCTCATAATTTGCCCGCCCTTAACTAAGAAGAGTAATCCTCTGCTTAGAAAACTTCTCTTGCAGCAAATGCCCTTACCGCACAAGTTGTGAGTCCAGGCGCCATCCACCATCATCGTCCAAGACATCATCAAGGAGTGCAAGGCCTTCATCTTTACTGGGAAGCAGAGGACGTCAAACTTGCTGACATGGACAATAGTGCTTCCTGGTTGTTGGGATTTTAGGCTATCCCCTTTTGTGTAGATTAAACAGGAACAATTGATTTCAGACAATAAATATCATGAATAATAAACAATCAAACCCACAGAAAAAACACACCACAATTTTACGTGAAAAACCCCTTTTTTAATAAAGGGGAAAAATCACGGGACCCAGTCCAGGTAAAACTTCCACTATAGAATAATGGGATTACAAAGCAATGTCTTCTCTAGTCAAAACTAGAGGATTTCATCATCACTATGAGGATGGATTTCAACATAGAAATTAACAGAGGATGGATCTCACCAAATATGAGATTACCGGTTGAACCTGCCGGATTTCTCTCAATTATGAATCAAAAAGCCGCAGCTCTCCATGGCGGCTTCAGCTCTAGAGAAGATTGTTCTTCGCTGGCTTCGGATCTGGTGAGAATCGATCTTCACTGGCTTCAAGCGGAGAGGATTTTTTTTTATTTTCATAGCAGTTGCAATAAAGCAATGCACGGCCAGGGGTGCTTTTCAAGGGGATTTAATGTGTGGGGACCACCCACATGAACTCCACGTGATTTCCTCCACGTAGGAGGAAACCACATAACAAATCTCCCCCTTCCGACTACGTGGAGGACTCTAGCAAACTTGCCATCTCTCTGCATGCCATTAGCTTCTCGCTAGTTACCGTTTTAGTCATCATATCTGATCCGTTGTCATCTGTGTGAATTTTCTCAAGTTGCAACATCTTTGACTCTAATATATCACGAACCCAACAATAACACACCTGAATATGCTTAGATCTTGAATGAAAAGTAGGATTCTTGCTAAGATGAATAGCACTCTGACTGTCACAGTATATAATATACTTTTCATGATTCATTCCCAATTCTTTGAGAAATTTCTTCATCCATAGAAGCTCTTTACTTGCTTCTGTTATAGCAATATACTCTGCCTCAGTAGTAGACAATGCGACACACTTCTGCAATTTAGATTGCCATGACACTGCTCCCCCTGCAAATGTTACCAAGTAACCTGAAGTGGACTTTCTGGTATCTACATCACCAGCCCAGTCCGCATCTGTGTAAACTTTAAGTTCAGGTCTATCAGAACCAAAACATAGACAGGCTTTGGAGGTACCTTTGAGATATCTGAGGATCCACTTCACTGCTTCCCAATGCTCTTTTCCTGGATTTGAAAGAAACCGACTCACTACACCAACTGCGAAGGCGATGTCTGGTCTTGTGCACACCATTGCATACATTAAGCTACCGACAACAGATGAATAAGGAATTATTTTCATCTGTTCTTTCTCTTCTTCACTTGTAGGACATTGATGAGAGCCTAACTTGAAATGACATGCAAGTGGAGTACAAACAGGTTTCGCCTCACCCATGTTGAACCTTTCTAACACCTTTTTAATATTGCTTTCTTGAGATAGCCAAAGCCTTTTGTTCTTCCTATCACGAATAATTTTCATGCCAAGTATTCTGTTAGCCGGTCCCAAATCCTTCATAGCAAAGGATTTATTCAACTGCAATTTTAATCTTTGAACCTTGTTAGCATCATGACCAACAATCAACATATCATCCACATATAACAAAAGAATAATAAAATCATTAGTGGAGAATTTTCTAATAAATACACATGGATCAGACATAGTTTTACTATAACCGTGTTGTCTCATAAAGAACTGAAATTTTGTGTACCATTGTCTTGGTGCCTGCTTAAGTCCATATAGGCTCTTTGTTAATTTACACACTAAATCCTCCTTTCCTTTGACCTTGTAACCTTCAGGCTGCTCCATATATACCTCTTCCTCCAAATCACCATGAAGAAATGCTGTCTTTACATCAAGCTGCTCAATCTCCAGATCCAAGCTAGCTGCTAGGCTTAGAACAACTCTGACTGAATTCATCTTCACCACGGGTGAGAAAATCTCATGAAAGTCAATACCTCTTGTTTGACCAAATCCCTTCACAACCAATCTTGCCTTGTATTTTGGCCGTGAGCTATTTTCATCTGCTTTCAATCTGAAAACCCACTTGTTCTTGAGTGCTCTTTTGCCTGCAGGTAATCTTACTAATTCATACGTATGGTTTTCATGCAAGGAATTCATCTCTTCTTGCATGGCGTCCATCCATTCTTCACTGCATTCATGGGACACTGCCTCCTGATAACTTTGAGGTTCACCTTCATCAGTAAGCATCACATATTCATGAGGAGGATACTTTTCTGATGGCCGACGTTGTCTTACAAACCTTCTCAATTGATTTTCAACTAACGGATGTGGAGCAGCTTGCTCATCTGGTTGCTCTGGTGTAGCATTTGGTATATCTCCCCCATTTCCTGTATGCACAATAGGTGGAGTACATGAACTCAAATCAACAGGGCCTTCTACTGGAGATTTTGCTTTTTCAATTTTCTCAAAGTCTTCAATTGTTTGATCTTCAAAGAAGATTACATCCCTGCTTCTGATAATCTTCTTGTCAATAAGATCCCATAATCTATAACCAAATTCTTCATGTGCATAGCCGAGGAAGATACACTGTTTAGTTTTACTGTCCAACTTGGATCTTTCATCCTTAGAAATGTGAACAAATGCCCTACAACCAAATACCCGTAAGTGTTCATAAGAAATATCTTTTCCTCTCCATACCTTTTCTGGAATCTCACCGTCCAAAGGAGCTGAAGGAGATAGGTTAATCAAATCAACTGCAGTTCTCATTGCCTCACCCCAGAAGGACTTTGATAATTTTGCATGAGAGAGCATACACCTGACTCTTTCGCAAATACTTCTGTTCATTCTCTCTGCCACACCGTTCTGTTGAGGCATCTTGGGAACTGTCTTCTCAAGTTTGATACCACGTTCACTGCAGTATCTTTCAAACGGTCCTCTGTATTCACCACCTTTGTTAGCACGAACGCATTTTAATCTCTTTCCTGTTTCTCTTTCAACACTAGTTTGAAAGTGCTTGAAGATACTTAGAACCTCATCTTTGGCGTTTATCACATAGGCCCATACTTTCCTTGAATGATCATCAATGAAAGTAACAAAGTATATAGCACCACCAAGAGTTCTATCACCCATAGAACACACATCAGTATGCACCAGATCAAGTAAATCATGTTTTCTATGTGGAGGGAATTTATGAAATGCAACTCTATGTTGTTTTCCAACTAAACAATCAATGCATGATTTTAGAGGTAAACCTTTAGGCAAATATTGCTTTTTAGCAAGAATATTCAAACCTTTCTCGCTCATGTGGCCAAGTCGCTTGTGCCATAGCTCTGAGGAGGATTCATGCTCCACTGCATTCACTTCTCCCTTAGCAATCTTCATATAAGATCTGTAAAGAGTGTCAGTCTTATTTCCCTTAGCTAAAATAAGAGAACCTTTCGTCAGTTTCCATTTACTACCACCAAATTGATGACAGTATCCATCATTGTCTAACTGTCCTGCAGAGATTAAATTGAATCGAAGTTCTGGAACATGCTTGACACTTTTCAACATCAGTTTGCATCCCATGTCTGTCTCTAGCCAAACATCACCAATACCTTGAATCTTGCATCTGCCATCATTTCCCATCCTGACATAGCCAAAATCTCTGCTAGTGTAAGATGAGAAGAACTCTTTACATGGAGTAACGTGTGAAGAAGCTGCAGAATCTATTACCCATGTAGGCACATCATTGGCAAAGCAATCAACATCACAAGCTATGACAACATCATCTTCGAATGCAACTGCTGCTTTTTCTGTGTCATCTTTCTTTTCTACATTTTTCTTTTTATATTCTTCCTCTCTTTTCAACTTTCTGCATTCTCTAATTACATGTCCAGGCTTACCACAATGATAGCATTTGACTCCTCTTGACTTTGATCTCCTTCTCGATTTATCATGATTCCATTTAGACTTGTCACGATCATTATTATTGCGAGAATATCTATGCTGATTTCTCCCTCTGTTTTCTATAACTAGTGCTTCAGAATTGGCGGATGTACCTTGTTCTCTCCGTCTTGCCTCTTCATTAAACATGCTGTCTTTCACCACATCCATTGACACAACACCATTAGGAGCAGAGTTACTGAGTGAAATTACCAAGGTTTCCCAACTATCTGGCAAAGAACTCAACAAAAGTAATGCCTGCACTTCATCAGCAAATGTAATTTTCATGCTGGATAAATCATTTAAAGCTTCTTGAAAATTGCTCAAGTGCTCAGCAACTTTTTGCCCATCTTTATACTTCATATTAACAAGCCTTTTAATTAGAAAAGCCTTATTTACAGCTGATTTGCGTTCATATAGGCTTTCTAATGTTTCCCATAACTTGAATGCATCAGTTTCCTTAGCAACATGGTGAAAAACACTCTGATCAACCCATTGTCGGATATGCCCAACCACTTTTCTATTTAACACATCCCAATCATCTTGAGTTTTATCCACGGGCTTCACTCCTTTCACTTTAATAGGTAGGTAAAGTTCTTTGCAATACAAAATATCTTCCATCCTTGTTTTCCATATTGAGTAATTTGATGATGTGAGTTTGAGCATTGTGAATGAAGTTTCTTCCATCTAATCCACACAAGAAATTATGCAAAAACAAACCAGGCTCTGATACCACTTGTTGGGTTTTTAGGCTATCCCCTTTTGTGTAGATTAAACAGGAACAATTGATTTCAGACAATAAATATCACGAATAATAAACAATCAAACCCACAGAAAAAACACACCACAATTTTACGTGGAAAACCCCTTTTTTAATAAAGGGGAAAAACCACGGGACCCAGTCTAGGTAAAACTTCCACTATAGAATAATGGGATTACAAAGCAATGTCTTCTCTAGTCAAAACTAGAGGATTTCATCATCACTATAAGGATGGATTTCAACATAGAAATTAACAGAGGATGGATCTCACCAAATATGAGATTACCGGTTGAAGCTGCCGGATTTCTCTCAATTATGAATCAAAAAGCCGCAGCTCTCCATGGCGGCTTCAGCTCTAGAGAAGATTATTCTTCGCTGGCTTCGGATCTGGTGAGAATCGATCTTCACTGGCTTCAAGCGGAGAGGATTTTTTTTTATTTTCATAGCAGTTGCAATAAAGCAATGCACGGCCAGGGGTGCTTTTCAAGGGGATTTAATGTGTGGGGACCACCCACATGAACTCCACGTGATTTCCTCCACGTAGGAGGAAACCGCATAACACTGGTCATGCACCCGAAGTGGTAAAAGCTGACAATGATAAGATGTAAGGCAGTTACCAACTATTCTGCTGTCAATGGGACGTGACATATGGAAGCTATTATAAAAAGTGTAGTAAATGCACACTTAAAAAAAAGAGGTAAAAACATCAACGGCATTTTGACACATGGAAAGCTTGCTTGTAAACCACTAATTTCTGTTATGTTGCCTAGTATCAGTTACATGGAAATTATTCCTTACGGATGCACGTATCCACGAAAACTTGGTTCTACGCAAACAAATCTTAGCATCCAAGTAAGACAACCACAGAACTACAATGACCAAGGACATGTGGAAGAAAGTTCCCGATTCCACAGTAACACTTAGAAGCTTTTAAAACCACAGAACTACCTACCTGGAGTTGTCAAAGGACTATAAATAGGACACTCACCTCACAACTCTGGGCTCTCAACCAAAGTTCCTAAGACCGAGCTTTCATTTCTCTCCGAAAGATGCTTAGCTTCATTTTTTCTTTCTTTGAGCTCCCTTCAACCCAAAAAAATACCATTCAAAAGGTAGAAAATTTTGCTTTATTTCATTTGTAATTTCTCTTTTATTTTCTAAAACAAAAATGATTTTCTAAAATTACTTTTCCCCAAGTAGATACTCCCCAAGTGGTGGGTTGAATTAATACACGGGATTAAGCATTTTTCTCTTATTTTTAAAAAAATTATTTTCTAAAATTACTTTTTCCAATGTAGATACTCCTTAGGTGGTGAATTGAATTGATACACGGAGTTAAGTATTTTCCTCCTATTTAAAGAATTATTTTTTAAAATTATTTTTCCCCAAGTAGATACTCCCAAGGTAATGAGTTGAATTGATATATGAGGTTAAATATTTTCTTCCTATTTTAAAAAATAAAATAAAAATCACTTTTGTTTTTACTCAACCCAAACCTCCGTGTCCAAATAAAGCCACTGTGCCAACTTCTGTGCTGCTGGAACGGAATCGTCAAACCCCACCTGGTTTTCATGATTTGAGCAATTAGATGGTGATGGATCTATATAGATCCCATTCTTGTCATAGCAAAAGGTTTTTATAGTAGACCTATTGCTAGCACTTTGCCCTCACTTGGAGAATATAAGTGATCCACAGGACCCGCTAGGTGATAACAACCTATGGACATGCAAATTCAAACAAAGGGGAAAGATGTTTTGCATTGAGAAGCTATGAAAACTCTCTTCTTAAGCCAAGATTGAGAAATTATAGATCCAATGCAATTTGTACCTGTGTAAATCTTACACAACTCACATATGAAAGCTCAGCGAGTAATTTCTACCCATAATCTCACTTGGCCCCAACTTTGCCCCCCGTGAACCCATTTGGACCCATAACTTCCAAAACAAGTTCAGTTAGGCCCAAAATCTTTCAACAGGCCTAAAACTCTTCAACTGGTCCAAAACCCTTCAGCAGGCTTGCTTGGGCCTGAAGACCTTTCAACAGGCCCAATTGGGCCCAAAACGCTTTAGTAAGCCCAAGTGGGCCCAACATCTTGTAATAACCTTATCTAGGCTTGAAACTTCCCAAGGTGGTTCAAGACATCCTAGTTGGGCCCAAAAAGCCAACCTATTTGAACTAAAACCCTTCAATAAGCCCACTTGGGCCCAAATTTGTTGAGTCAAGCCCAATTAGGCTCAAACTCCTTTCAATAAGCCCGGTTGGGCCCAGACCTCCTATTTGGTCCAACTGACCCAAACATGTTTTCAAAATTCAGTTAAACCCAATTTTGGGTAAAACCACCTAATTTTTAATCCAGTGGCTGTATGGAAAACACGCTGGCCTGTTGTATAAATCCAAAAACTGAGAGCGCACTTAGCTTATTGTGTAGGGTCACTAGTGTAGCCGACGAGCTCCTCACTAGTCCCAAACCGAATCACCACTGGTTGACAGGCTAAGCAAAAACTCACATTTGAGTCATGGCACACGACACCATTCGGTGCCATGTACTCCCTCCTTTTTTTGAGTCATTACACGTGGCGTAGTATACTCACCCTTTTTAAGTCATGGCGCGCAGTAAAGTGATTTATATTTATTTTTGTCAGTCATGTCACGTGGTCAACATGCAACCCACTTTAAGTCATGGCGCGTAGCGTCATGTACTACCCATTTTTGAGTCACGATGCAGGGCGAAGTGTACTCACTCATATTTGTATTTTTGTCAGATATGATTATTCGTGCATTCGTAAACTTGTAGAAAGACCTTCTACGCATTTTATCATCGTTTCAATGAAATCATAATTTTTTATAGACTATGACATTCAGCTCTTTTAGTCAAGGGTTTTCTCATTAGGAATGTAAAATCAGAATGTGGAACACAATGTAAAATATTTTTGTGATATACTTTTCGGACTTAATTAAAGAATTAAATGCCTTAACTTTTTATTGAGGGAATTAATTAGCATTTATTTTCTAAAAACCAATCAACGGGATGACACAAAAATTGAGGTCGAAACAAAACTCAAGTCTCAAATTAGGGTTGACTTATCATTCAACTTCAACCAAGTTGCAGGGCGGAGTCGACTTCAGGTGTGACTTCGCTTGAACCAAAATGAGTCAACGAAAATATGCAACCTAAGTCACCTATTGAAGTCAATTTCGATTATAACTTCACTTAAATCGCAATATGAATCGAGTTGGGATGCGGCTTCATCTGTCTAAACTTTGAATTTTCAACCTTTACTCAATTGTATCGTTCCAAGTCGATCACTGAAGTTGACTTCGACATTGACCTGACTCAAGTCGATGCTGGGGACGACTTAACTATTGACTTGATCTGTTTTTGCTTCATTTTGAAAAATCTAACTTCAAACATCAAACCAAACATGTTAGTACATTTGATATTCTTAAATTTGATTGTTAATCATCAAAACATGGGTAATCCTTGATTTGCAAATTATCCTATTAAGTTCATAACAATCTCTCCTTTTTTGAAGATTGACAAAACCAACTTTGAGATTCGCTTTTGTTTTGCTATAACCTTTGTTGTAGATTTGCAACTTGACATTTCGCCATATATTTGAGCAATGTGTGTTTTGATACTTTACAATTTGTAAGTTCACATGTCTTAATTATCAAGTCAAGTGCAAACACTTTTATTATTTTTCCAATACCCCAATAGTTGCAAAGTTCACGTTATTAATTATAAATCCCACAATGTTATTAGTCACTTTAACATGAATCCTTTCAATATATACACCTAACAAAAATTCACTTAATAAGAAAGATGACACAATAGAAAATAAAACTTAAAAACATTGCAATTCATTTATTTATATCAAGAAGCTCTACAATAGGTTATAAAAAATTTCAATTGAACATCCCCAAAATTTCTCAACGTTTCTCCCCCTTCACCTATTATCCCCAAAATGCAAAATGTCTTCAAAAATGGATCATAGGAAGGTCGAATGCAATTTATGACTTATAGAACACAAACTAAGAGATGGGATGGGTCAAAATCAGGAAGATTAGGAATAGGTTGGCTATATATAGTCCTTGAGGCGTATTTATACTTGATATTGGTGATTTCTTACTCTAGTTTATTCTATCACTTATGCATGGTGGTGAGAGACAACTAAATGGACCCTAGTTCTTGTGAAAGTCTACCCTCCATAACTTAAAAATAATCTAATATAGATGGGTGCATTAATGCAAGAGGTGAATGTGTAGACCTATTAGATGCTCTAGAGCCCTAGGGTGAATGGGATGCATTGGTTGCGGGTGATGCAAGATGGGACACATGAGGTGATGGTGGATAAGGCTAAGGGTGAGAGGCTTGAGGCCCCTTCTGCCTATGTGTTTCCTCTTCCTATTCTTCTTATCCTTCTCCCATGTTGGCTTGTATTTGAGCTGCTCTAAATGCCTCAATATCTATCTTCATTTTAGTTAGGAGAGCTTTGTTTATGGCATTTGTAGGTTTCATAACTTCAAACGATTCTCCTTGAAGATCGACTCTAAAATGTCGTAAAATCTTGGTAATCCATATTCAGTAAGGAAGAACCCCTCTCAGATTATCCTTTCTAAATTACTAGAGCACTAAGTATCAACCTTGGAAGTGAAATTCAGCTTTAGTTCACTATTCTCCAAATAACTACCTACTCATCAGGGTTGATTGCATTTCTCCCTCCGCCTTTGGAAAAGATGAACTGAGCCACCAATAGTGGGATAACTCGGATCTATTGAGGCACATTCATGTAATGCAAGAATTTCATGCCTTCTCCATATTTGTTGTCTCTAGTAAGCTCATTATACATAGCAAGTTGGGTCAAATCCTATGGGAGACTATCTTTTTCATGTGGAACTTATAGAATTTGACTTATGGCTTGAGCTGCCTCCACCATATTTGCTCCTATATTGATCTCAACTCTTTTGACAAATATATAGAAATTATCCATGCTCCATGTATAGTAGAATTGTCGGGTAAGATCGAGGTAAATTCTAATCTCTTTCTTTAATAGTCTTCTCCAACCTTGGAAATCTAATAATTCTTCAATCACAAACTCATAATCTTAAAGAAACTTAAAGTTTATGATCTTAGGCGAGAATATTTTGCTCTCATATAAGTGTTTATAAAAATGCCTATGTTGTTGAGGAGTTCTGTGATACCCAGACTCAAGTAGAACCCTTACATGTAAATTATGCATGTAAATTATGTTAATGATATGGTTTATGTGGATGGATGAGATTAGGGCTAATGACTAAGCAAGGTGGTTTAGTTAATCACCTTAGCCCAAATGAGCTAATGAGCTCAAAAAGGTCTAATGAGGATTAGGAAATGTGGATATATTATGAATAATTATATCATAATCATGATGTAATTAGTGGAATGATGATGATAATTATGAATATAATGTGATAAATGTTAAAAAAATTCATAACTTGACGCCTATAAGGCGGAATGAGATGAAATTTGACAAGTAAGCACATGAGTATGTGTCCAACCTTATGAATGGATTGAATTATGAAAATTATGATGAGATTAGGGTGATAATGATTTATTTTCATCCAAATCTAAAGGACAATTTCAAATGACCATAACTTATGCTAGAAAGGTCATTTTGGGATGAAATTTGTCATGAACAGTTAAAATGATATGGTGAATCTTACGGATGGGTTTGATTAAGTTAATTATCATGGAAAATTTCTTAATCACTAAAGGACAAAAGTGATTGATTTTTGTTCTTGAAAAGTAACATGCCATTAATGAACCAAAAGCGACAAGTGACATGTGTCAACGTGGGATTCGTCAAGCAAGATTTTAAAGCCAACTCATTAAATGGGAAGTTGACTTTTGAAAGGGACATGAGACACGTGTCATTGTAGAATCCATTTGGAATCAATGCAATTAATACAAAAATTAATGATTTAATGAGGCAATTAAAGGGATAAGATGAGCTGGCATGAGGAGGAATTTTTGGGAGCATTTTTCAATTTCCAAAAATTCAAAAAATCACATGAAAAGGGGCTGCACATTAATGGGTGTTTAATGAGGTGAATTTGGGCAGATTTTTATGCCCACAAAAATCCAAAAGGGGCTACCCTAGGTGGGGATGTCCAAGGGGCATTTGGGTTGATTTTGTGATTTTTTAAAAATGCTAAAATCACATGTCATTAGTCTATATGACTGGGTATGTTAAATGACATTAATACGAGATGGATTTTGATGACATAAAATGCCAAAAATCAAGCCACATGGGGAAGTGAATGGATGGACAGCAATATGAATGGATTTTGAGGCAATTAAGCTCCCTTAACCATAGTTAAATGATGGCTAACCAAGGGTAAAATCCCAAATATATATAGAGGGGTTTCTTGGGCAGCAAGAAAGGAAGAAAAAAGGAGGAAACTGGGAAGCAAGGGGGACGTTCCAGCAAGAAAAGGAGAGAGAAAGAGAGAGAAAATTTTCTCCACAAAGGGGCAGCAGCTAGGGATGTCCCAATAAGGCCAAGCAAGGAGGAAAAGAAAGAAGAAAGGAAGGAAAAAAGAATTCAACAAGGCTTACCCATGTTCATGTTTAATTTGAGTGAGTATTATGCATTTTTTATTCATATATGTTAACCTAAATCATGTTTGGTTGATGATTAATGTAAAGATGGTTATAAATATTAAATTCATGGGTAAATATCCCCTTGAATTCTTGATAAATTATTAAGCAAACCAAACCCTCATATAGATTATGTGTCAATACTTATGAGGGTGAAATGAATCACAAAGATATGTTCATATGTACTGAATCTAGAATAGAAAAGAAAAATATGAACGAAATAGTCAATGAATTATTTTTAGCATGGAAATTTTTTTGAGAACTCATGATAAGGTGAATAAGGAAAGAAATAATTTTCAGCTCAAAAGGAAAATCAGGTTGTAAATTAAACATCTGGGAAAATCAACCTAAATAGGGTTGAAAAGGTGTCAGAATCAGCTGCACCAAATTATTTTTAATAATTTTTATACAAGTATTTTTTAGCTAAAAATTTTATATGATATATAAGATATATTTATTAACACTTTAAAAACATAAATATTGATTTTTGAATGGTATAAATATACCTAATAATTAACATGATTAGAGCTATCTGAAAATAGATGCTGCTTTCCAGCAGAGTAAAAATACTAAAATAAATATAAATACTTATTATTTTGTGCTAAAAATATTTATTTTGGTTAATTAATATATTTATTAATGTATGATATAAATTTTAGATTTAAATTCCTTGATTAGATTATGATTAAAAAATTAGAGAGATCAGTGTGTCTGATTTCAGCATTATGGACAGATTTTGGAATAAATCAAAATAAATGTTAAATTTCAGATTTTGGGATAAAATTTAACTTAAAATGGGAGATAAATAAGTTTCATAAGTGATTATGAGAGTTTAACCTATTAAACATGAATTTTAAAAGGAATTGGTGCTATGCAAGCACAAGTTATGCTAATTAGGGACTTGGAAAATGGACACCTAACTTGAAAGACAAGTGGGTTAAGTTAGTTTAACATAAATCCAAATGGATTCATGTAGGTTGAAAAACCCTAAGGGATGCAAGCATTTGAAGTTAATGCATATAAATGAAATGTCATTTTTATTTATCTAGGCAAAGGCAAGGATGAAAGAAAGGAATTAAGGTTATCTCAGGTAAGCAAGCGAACTTTTCAAAATATTGTTTTCCTTCTATGTGTTGACGTGATTGAATATGTTTATGATTGATGTTTTTATGAATTTCTTATGAATGGGCAAGCACGCACAAGTTTTGAAAATGACGACTTTAATGAAAAGCCACATGTTTTGAAAAGGATAACTTTAGTGAAAAGCCCCAAAAATTACTTCATGAGAAACAAGCTACACTTTTCAAATAATTATTTTATCACAAGTGTTGCAAGGGGACTAGGAATGATTTAAGTTGATGATTTTAAGAATTTTCTTACAAGCAAGCAGGTTCTTCATGATATTATTCCCAAAGGATTTTACGATTTATGTTGATGGTTTTAAGAATTTACTTCCAAGTAAGCAAGTTTTTCATGATATTTTTTTTAAAAGGGTTTTAAAAGGAAAAGGGATTTTAGACCTTTTTCACAAAGAAATACTTCCAAAAGAGTTTAAGTTTACTCCTATGAGATTTTGGTGACAAATAACTATGATTATGAAAGATAAACAAAAAGGGATTTGGCTTATAGCAATAATTGGTTTCTTCATGCTAGACCACTTAAACGTAAGCAATGATTTGGACATGGTCCATCGATTTGAAATGATGTTAGAAAAGTTTTGATTTCCTTCAAATAAGGAAATATTCTGAAAATGTCTTGACAATGTTTATACAGATGTTGTTAAAAGGAGTTTAAGGATGGTCAACCCGTAAAATAATTTGATTTTGGGTTGCTAAAATAGCATACAAAAGGCTATGCAAGCTCCTTTTCATATAAGAATAACAAGACGAACATGTGGACAAAGAGATAATCCTAGGGTGGATAAAAGGAAATGATGCAATTGCATAACTTTTGTGGGCAAAGGCCCCGAAATGAAAACAAGGAAAATATTAGGGAAATATGTTGATTATTTTGGGAAATTAGAAGTTTTGAAGTTTCTTTAACATGATAATTTCAAAGTTTATTTCAAGAACTATTTTTAGAAAAGATTATTTTCTCAAACATCTCAAATGCTTATAAAAATAATTTACTCAAAATACTTCTAAAAGAATTTAAGGAAGGTCATCCTAAAACTAGATTTCAAATGATAACTTGTTACAAGTTGACACGGACTGCAGTCCGTAATAATTTTTTTTCAAAATGATTTAAAAAGACACGGACTATGGTCTGTGATATTTTTCAAGATGATTTAAAAGGACACGAGCTACGATTTATGATACTTTAAACCACACAGACTACGGTCTATGATGTTTTATGAGATCATGCTAGCATATGAACATTTATGATGATAATGTATGGTGCACCAATACAAGGAATAAGTCGATCATAGAGCACGATCGAAGATAGACCGGGGCCCACTCTACATATGGCCAAGTCGCTAAAGGATGACAGGAGGCCAGTGGCGCCCTTGCTAAGATGGGAGAAGATGAAGGAACAACCGCCAGGCTCGCGTGTTGTTGAGAATTCTCTTCCAAAAAGTAGACTGATCACTTGCTAAGGTCACTACTGGATATGGAGAGATACATTTGCATAAGTTTGCTTTTGAAAAACCCAAAGATTGGGATATAAAAGTATTTTTACGAAAAGTTGTCCTAAATAGGATTTGATGAGTCATTATGAACAAGTTACTCTAAAAACAGGGTGTTTATACAAAATGTGTAAATAACAAGCATAAAAGGAAATATTTTCTATGCAAATGCTTTCATGAAAAAGGATTATGTGTTTTATATCTTGTTTGCTATAAACAAGCCCCAAGATGAGGATTATGAAAAAAGATTTTATATGAAACATGTTTTATGTGTCTTGTTTGCTATAAACAAGCCCCAAGATGGGGATTATAAACAAGGTTTTTATGGAAAACGTTTTATACGTCTTGTTGCTATAAACCAGCCTCAAGATGGGGATTATGAAAAGAGTTTATGTGAAAAGTGTTTATGGACATAAGAATGTCCATTGCCAAAGTGCTTATATGAAAAATATTTTTTGACATAAGAATGTTCTTTGCCAAAGAGTTTATGTAAAAAATATTTTAGGACAAATGATTGTCCGTTTCCAAAAGGATTTATATGGAAAAATGTTTTAAGACATATAAATATCTATTGCCAAAGAAAGTTTATGCGAAAGATGTTTTGGGACATCAAATGTCCTTTGGCTAAAGGAATTTATGATGAAAAATATTTTGAACGTAAAAACGTTTATTGGCAAAAGAAGGTTTTACGTAAATGTGGAACATTATAAATGTTCACACAAGACCAAAGAAAATTACTTAAAGAGGGTAAAATGCATATATTTTTCCTTAACAAGCCCAGACGTGGCTTGTAAATGGTTTTAAGAAAGGATGTTTATGAAATGTTTTAAACGTAAGTGCTTGCCTAGAAATAAAATGCTTGCTTCAAACCTTAGATAGGTACAGAGAAGCTCAAGAAGTCGTGGACCTAAGTATTAAGGAAAGGTATGATATGTATAAGATGGTATTCATGTATGCTAAAAGGATTAGCCATGATGAATGGAATGCTATGAACGTAAGCACTCAGGTATATTGACATGTATGAACTTATTTAAAGTTCTAAATTCTATGTGAACTGATGATTGAATGAATGTATATATGCGTGTAATAAAAATGTCATGATTAGGTCAAGAGGACCTTTAATATAGAAGAATAAGTCGAAATGTCGTGAATGATATGTGCAATTAATTACGAGTGTATCATTGCTTATAATATGAATGAAATTATGAAAGAAAGGGAATAAAAACAAAAAGAATTTTGGATGAGATCTAATTAAGAACCCGCCGCGTGATCAGGACAACAATCCTAATTCACATTTACCAATCAATAAGATATTGGACTAAGGCTTAGGATGTGACGTCTCGGGTTGGGGGCGCCACAAATTCAAAAATATTTTACAGGCATTTTTATTGCTTGTGCTCTTCGTGTAGGACCTCCTTTTTCTTAAATATTTCCTCCACACTATTTGAAGAACCATCTCTAAAAAGATT
Organism: Annona cherimola; assembly: GCA_030490835.1. Classification (NCBI taxonomy): domain Eukaryota; kingdom Viridiplantae; phylum Streptophyta; class Magnoliopsida; order Magnoliales; family Annonaceae; genus Annona; species Annona cherimola. The sequence goes on from CM059974.1 coordinate 41,953,689, forward strand.
AGACGCTTGATTACCTTCCTAAGAATGAAACCGTCATCTTGTAGGCATGGTTGCTTCATCTCGTGGCCACTTTGTGGTCATCCTTTATCGGCAGGGAACCTCTCCCTCTATGTTATATTGTGAGGGTCATGAAACAAGAAGCTTTGAAGGCTTGCTAATGACTTTCTAGGGTGCCATTATAGATAAGAGAGTGAGGATGTGAAAATGCATGAGATTTGTGATGGATTTGAGTGATTGATGCAATGCAAGGATTTTGGAGATCTTGGAGAGAAGTTTTCAAAGCTTAGAGATTAAAAAAAATAAGAGATGAATGTATTTGGTGCCTAAGTAGCCGAATAGTCACGCATGTGAGGTCAACTCCAAACCCTAAGTTGGGTTCAAAGTCAACTTCATGTAGCCAAAATCGACTTGATTCTTTTGCTCATGTCCTGTATACAACTTCTAATGAAAATCTCTACCCTCAATTATTTCAAAAAAACTATAAAAACAAATATTTCAACATATACACATTAATTAAACAAGCAAGATCATTAATATTTCAAGTTTCTATATCCATCATTCCCCTTTCTTTTCCAATTTTATAAAATGATTCTATATTCAATGGTTTGGTAAACACGTCTACAATTTAGTCCTCCATTTTTACATATTTCAAACTAATACCATTATTTTTAAAATATTCTCTAATAAAATGATGTCTAATATCAATATGTTTTATTCTAGAGCATAAACAGTGGGTTCTTTGTTAGACAAATAATACTAGTATTATCACATTTAATTGGGATGTCTCTATATTTTATACTATAGTCTCTCAATTGTTGTATCATCTATAGCAATTAGGCGCAACAACTACCTGCTGCTATATACTTGGTCTTCGTGGTAGATAAAGCAACACTGGTTTGTTTTTTTAAAAACCATGATACCATCATATTTCTAAGAAATTGGCAAGTGTCATTAATGATTTTTCTATCCAATTCTAATAGGAAAAATTTGTATTTAAATATCTAATCAAATCAAATATTGAGCCATTGGGATATCATAGTCCTAAGTTTGTTGTATTAATTAAATATTTGAAAATTCTTTAACAACTATCATATGAGATTCTTTAGAATCAGTCAAATATAATAAAGATCTAATCATACTTTAATACAAATGTTGATCTATTTGTTTACCTTTCTTATCCTTGTCCATTTTGATTGAGGAGTTCATGGGTCTGCTTGATTTTAGGAGAAATCAATTTTGAGGTAAGTGGGTTGTTTGTTGAATATACCATGGATTCGGTTAGAATCATCTAGTTTTTATAATTTTTTTCCGGTACTTGTTTGACTTCATATTGTGTTGTGATTTTGAGGCATGTGTAGAGATTGTAAAAGGTTGGAAATTAGGATTTTTGGTGAAAATTATGTAAATAATAAAATGGAAGGGTTTGACAATAATTTCTCAAGAGATTGACATGTATTGGATAGAGATTTATGGAATTAATATGAGTTTGCTATGTTTTCCTAATGTTGCTTATGTTGTACTTGATGAAATGCCTAAAAGAGGCTTAATATGATATGATATGTACAAATGGGTGTGTAAGATCTTGATGGTGTGGATGATACGTTGTACATGCTTGAGGACTTAAGGGCATGTGGGATGATAAATTATATGGAATGATACTTGTGGTGGCTCAATGCGTATGAGGTGTATGATTTGAACTTGCACTTGAAGATATGGTTGGATGAATATTTGAATTGTGTAATTCCTATGTTGAGATAGGAATAAAGACTTAGTTCAAATGAATGAACAAGAGGTTAATGGACGGGTGATTCATTAGCTAGGTTTGTATGTTTGGATGGATTTTAGTATAGGTTGATGTTGTACTTTGCTTATCTTATGGTGATTTAATTGACCTGGAGCTAGTCCCTTTGATAACAGTTTGGTTATTTATTTTGACATGATTTCATGAAACCACATGGTGAATGGTTTTGTAAAATAAGCATGAGGCATGGTTTTAGCATAACATGATATACATGGCATATGTGATGTGTATTTATGGTTTGTTTAAGATTGTTCATGGCCCTTTATTAATAAGAAGAAAGGGTTGTTCATAACCCTTGATTGACATAAGAAAAGGCCTGTTCATGGTCCTTTATTGATAGGAGAATAGTTCAGTTGCATGTGTGATAATGCATGTGCTTGCTTACTTGGGTGTTGGCATAACATGTGGTTGGAAGGGCAAGGTCATGGCATGGCATATGGCTAGATACCCAAAGCCCATGGGTGGTATGTGACTAAATAGGCATGCGCATTGTATGGCGTGCAGCTGAGTAGACATGACCTTGCTGTGTGATCAGTGATACGCACGGCTCTAGTGCAGCATGTGGTTTGTGATACATAGATGCGTGTTGAGTATAATGACTCGTGCTTATGACATAACATGATTGTGTGAGGCTAACAAGAGCTAACTATCTAATCGCATGCAATGGCATGATATACATGATTGATTTGATATGGGTTTGCTATTGTTTTCACTAATCATGCCCTTCTTACTAAGATTGCCCAAACTCGCACATTTAATTTCATTGTTTTTATCAAGACTGATGTTATAGGTACCTAGTTGCAGGCTAGGTTATAATTGATATTAGGTTGAGGCAATTTATGGTAAGTATAAGTTTTGTAGTTCTAGAATGTAGTTTTTGATATTGATATACATGTGAGATATATTATATATTTTACACAATGTGATAAATGAGATATATTTGTATGTCGGAATTGTGATTCATGAATGTATGGCCTATGGAGGCCTTATTAATATATTTATACTTTGTGGATACTTAGGATTTTTCACAGGTGGATTCTCATATGTATGTGATCCTTTGCTTCCTAAATTATGATAGATCCTAGGCAAATACCATTAGATCTCTGCTGTAGCAGCTACCAATCTGGGGCTATGGCCAGCAGAGCACTACAACCACACTCAAATCTATTTATCTAAAATGTCCCATGCTACTTCTAGAATAAATTTAAAATAAAAAATTAAATAAAAAAATGTGATGAAAATATTTATATGAATATCACATAACGTATTGATTAAATAAACCAATTTAAAGAATGTTTGGGAAGTGATAAAATTTTTGAATGAAAAGTTTTTAATGTAAAAGTCTTTGAAATGAAATAAAATAATGTGATATGATATGGATATTAATGAGGAATAAAGAGAATAAAGTTCAAATAGATTAGTTGTATGGGTAGCTGTGAAGAAATGATTGAAAAGTATGATAGTTATATAGGAAGATATGAAGAAATAATAAAAAATTAAACAGTTATAAAGAGTAAAAAATTTAAAATTTAAAAATTTTAATTTACAATATTTTTTTATATAAACAAACACATCCTTCATTTGAACAAATCTTGATCATGGTGGACCAAAAAATGCTTTCCAACTAATCATGTTTAATGATGCTCCAATTATGGGAATCAAACTTGAGATAAAATACAAATGCTACATAAAATTTATACGAAACATATATTATATCTCTAACATTGTTCTATCTTCGATTTGGTCCAAATGTGATCATGGTGGGCCATAAAAATCAATCCACCTAGATCATGTTTAGATTTTTGCTAAAAATTATGCAATTTCAAGCTTAATAAAAATACAAAATAAATATATTTCTTAGACCAATTTCTAAAATAAAATTTATATGAAAATAATATTGTATGAACTTCAACGTGACCTAGTTGGATTTGTCAAATTATTATTGTGGTGGTGGCATAAAAATCTACCTACCAAATCATGTTTTCTACATAATGTCCAAATCAAATATCATGTTTTAATCCAAAAATGTGTTTAGTCCATTTATAATAAAAATATATGAGTCAAAATACTGAAAATTATTATTAAATTATAAATTTAATTATTTAAGAATAATTAAACCGATTAGTTAAAAATTATGAAAATTGGATTAATGAATAACATGATTTAACCATTGTATCATCTGAAATTACTTGGATTATTTGATACTTAAATTAATAATTTAATGATGCGAATAATGCGAATAATGATTGCATAATGATTTGTTCATGATTATCATGTTAAATCCATTTGAAGAATTTATATAATCATTTTATGAATTTCTAATAAAGTGAAATGCTACCAAATTTTATATTGATTCAAATTCAAAATAGTTAGGTATAAAATTTATAATTCGGGAAAAATTAATATTGAATAGTGGACATAAATATTAGAATTGATGATTGATTTGGAAGGATATTATTATCTTAGTGGGTGAGAACGTGAGGACATACCGAATAGTAAGTCAGTGGATAAAAGTATGAGGTAAATAGGGCTTTGCTTGAATTAATTTAAATATTTGGTGTATTACTTAGGCATGTATGTTTGGATTCCAATGAATTGTATTTTTATTAATATGGTTAAATTTAATTGGAAGCATAATTTATTGTGATCTCAAATTTGGAACTTGCTTTACGAATGAGCATGCTAGCATTATATTTTTAACACATACATGTGATGCGTTTGATGCTAATATTATCAAGAGCCATAACTATAAATGTTGGTCGTGAAGTATTTTTTGTAATCGGATGATGATGATGACCAATGACAATCAATAACATATTGACAACTAGGGATCAATGTATGATGTAGTCATTGATGGTTGTAATCTTACCATTGTGATAATATGATATTATGGTAATATAATATTGTGATATTTTATTTGGGCCTAGACACATGTATGACTATTTATTTTTAGTATTTGTTGCGAAATTAGCATATAGAGAGCGGTGCTCAGGTATAAGTATCTAAGCCAAGCCATGGGCATAAGTTTGTGTTGGGGCCACAGATGTGTGGAGATCGTGAAAGGATATTAAATATACTTCCTTGTATTTTGGCTTTGTAATGTGTTTCCCACATTTGATCAGCTTGTCCTTAGCATGAATGTAAAAAGAGGTTAAATCCATAAAAAAAATGTAAGAAGAGGTTAGATATCGACCTCTCCTTATTGTACTATTGTATTCATGTGGAGATTATTTGTATAATGCATTATTGAAATACTTGATCATAAGTATACACATGATTCTGATTTAAATATGATTTATTAGAAAATATGCATATTGTTTGACACTGATTTTATCTAATTTATGGTACTCCTTACTGAGTTTGCCCAAACTCATCCTACTTTACCATGTTTTTGGATGACAAGCATGTGAGCGAAGACCGACATGGGGGTTGGTGCTCCATATTAGGTTATGACTTAATAATTCCAAACTTATATTTACTTACTTTGATTTTTTAGAGTAATATAATGAAAATTTGAAGTACATATTTTATGGATTTGATCATTTAAATATTTCTTAGTTTGGATTTGATAAGACATCTGGTTTATTATGACTTATGATCAAGACAATTATATAAGACTTATGATTATTTGATATTAAATCATGAGTTATATTTATTTTATTGCATCTGTATATGTTCTTCCCATTATCAATGATCTTATAGTCTATTACCGATCATTGATTGAGTTATTGATTTGGTTTGCAAAGCATTACAAAGAGGACTATTTTTAGTTTTTTAAGTAAGGCCATTTTAATTTCTTAAGATAATTTTTCATGACTTGTTATGTTTGTTTAAATTTGTTAAACTCCTATGACACTGCATGTCGAATACACTGACACTGTACCTTAGGGGTGGGAATCGGGGCGGGTCAACCCGTGACCCCCCCCCCGCCCCGACCCTATTTTATACCGGGGCGGGTCAAGGGTTTAAAAATTTCTACAAAACGAGGGTCGGGGGCAGACCTACCAGATCCCGACCCGCTTATACCCGCCAATCCGTTGATCCGCACCCTAATAATATAATATTTTTTCTAAACCTAATCAAAATCTACCCCGAAGGCCCGAGCTCCAGAAGTTTTATTTAAGTATTTATGTTTTACTTTGACTGAATAGTAATAGATTGAAGCATATAGTAGTTAAATTTAGTATAGATTTTTCTTTCTACTTCATAGGTTCATAAATTCTTAAAAATTTCTTACTTGACCCGTAGTTTTTATCCAACCCGTCGTCCCGATATCGACCCGTTCCCGACCCGAATTTTGTCCCGAGACCTAATAAAAAAAATTAAGGGTCAAACCGACTTTGTCCCGACCCGGATAAAAATAAAGGTCAAACCAGATTTTTGAAAAGTAGGGTAGGGTTGGGCACACCCTGACCCATCCCGACCCACCCCGATTCCCACCCCTACTGTACCTTGTAGTTTATGACTAATGCTTGATGGTTTATCTTTGTATTATGGTTATGATATCATTAGTTATCACCTTTTTCTTATAACAAAAGGGGAGAGAAGTATAACCATTCACAATGCACAACATGTTTTAAGGATAGTAGAAAATTCAATTTTTAAGAAGTTTAGACAAGCATGGAGACTTTAGTCTTATCTCTTAAACCACATTTCAAGGCAAAAGATGTCTATAAAAGCAGCTAGAGATAGTGCTAAAAGGCATGAAGAAGACACTCAAGTGTAAGAGTAAAAGAATCTAAGTGCTTCCTTATGAGTTACTTTTGTAGAAGACTCAAATGCAAAGTTGAAGTTGCAGATCTTTGGAGGTGTTGCTACCGAAGATTCAAAGCTGTAAGTTACTAAACATTTAAAGTATTACTGCTCTTATAGATATGTTGAATTGATTTGTTTTTTATTTTAAGTTTTGTTTTGTATTTTCTTGGTGCTCATGGTAATTAAACTAAAATAAAAGTGAATCAAGGTGTTGATCACTTCATAAGTCCATCTAGAACTTAGTACCAATTTAGAAGATAGTTGAACTAACTATATCGATGTAACTTATGTGTTGAAGTTAACTAGTGGAAATCAAGTTTTGTGTGCTTGAAGAGTAAAGTAGATCTAGAAATCGATCCTGCTACTATACGTGTTCTTGTTTTTATGATTTGATTTCATTATTATATATTATATTTTTATTTAACTCATATCATTCTATCAAAATTCTTTGAAATAACTATTAAATGAGGCAACATCAAGGCCTAAATGTTATAAATTATTGTCTATTTTTCATGGGTTATAATCTATTAAGTCTTAAGTCTAGGACATCACATGTAATTACTATAGTCTTAAATGCAAATTATTGTTGACCATCTCATTAATATCTTATTCTAAGTTAAAATAGATAGGTTAGTTGTATATAAATGATTGAAAAGTAGGTTAGTTTATAGAGGAAGATGGAAAGAAATAATTAAAAATTGGATAGTTGTGGATAGGTAAAAGTTTTAGATTGAAAATTTTGGATGAAAAATTTTAGTTAAAAACAAACACACCCTCTAAATTTGTATTTGAAGTTTGCCTCTAAAGTGAAGCCTCAGTGGTAACTCGCAATGGTGCCAAAGCTATGCATGTGGGTTCGATTGTCATTAGCAGCATTTCCACATTCCTTTAACGGGGAGAGTTTGTTTGCCCCTTCATGTGGTTGAGGGTATTATTTGGTTCCTTCATGTTATGAGGATTATACATGTACTTATTTGTAATATCAAATGGCTTGATATATATATATACAAAAATAAAAAAAGAAATTTAATAGGTAATACACTTGTAGGGCCGTTGGTCATATATTCGTAACTCTTTTAAGTTTAACACTAATTTTATTGGCAAGGTCTCACCCTACTGGTCACGGACACTAGATATTAGCTAGCACATAGCACATTCATGTTTTGAGTCAGTCCCCCCCCACCACGTGAGAGTATAGGGAATTTGTCTCGGGAGTACAAGAAATTTATCCCTAGTTTTGGAGAATTTACAAGTTGTCCTTTCTAGGTGTAAAGGTATTCACCAGATGTTCCTTCATGGTGAGGGTTGTGAATGAGTCTGATCTGTAATATCAGATGTCACAAGGTATATAATATTAATAAAAAAAATTTTAACACTCATTTTGCAAAATGTCAAGTAGAAATCCTTAGATTACTTGTTAAACTTCTAAATAATCTAAAATACTCACGTTCCTATCATGTTCATGTCATTATTATTATTTAATCAAAATAGCTTTATAACTTTTCATAAATTGTAATTTAGTCTACTTGATATTAATTTTGTATAAATGGCATCCAAATCACTTGATATCTTGAAGAATTATCAAGTACATGAAATTCAACATGGCTGAATTGATTAATATTGAAATCAATCATGAAAAACTCAAAAGATCAATTTGTACATATGTTATACACAACTTTGCTTATATCTTTTTTTATGAGAACTTGTTTGAGGAACTTCCTAGTTTGGGTTGCCTGAAATTTCGAAGATTTCAGCCCTTATATAAGATTTTAAAATCTGCAATTTTTCATAATTTTCAGAATTCATCAACTAGGTCAAATGCATCGCTAGAGTTAGTTAAAAATTAAAATTTTTTGCACTATATTGGGCAACCTTAGTGCATCCACTTTTGAATGATTTTCATATTGAGTTTTGAAAAACTATCACCAGTGCTTTAAAGTACATATATTCTTCTTTTATTGATACAATTTTCACATCATTTGGACCTCATTAGATCATTCAAATTTGTAATGTCTTTTGATAATTTTATCATCGACTTGTACGTTAGAAAGTCATGTAGCCCACATTGTTAGAGTGTGGATTATGTTTATAAGGTCAAGGGTTTGAATAGCAATGGAAGCAAAATCAATATATTTTTTTCTTTTTAATTTAGTTCTCGTGTGGGGCCCACCTCCTAGAATGTTAGATAAGGCAGACGAGTCCTTATTTAACTTTCCATGTATTTTTTTTGGACTGGCATTTTCCATGGATATTTAACCACAAGGCATGTGTCGAAATTTATTATTTTCTTAAAGGAGTTAGATTATCTATATACTGATTGATTGATTGCCAAGTAGAATGGTCCATGTTTTTATTTATTTCTCAAGCTTAGAATAATTGTAGTAGATTGATAGTTGCTAGGGGCTCAAAAGTTATGTGGGTAGCTAGGGGCTCAAATATTATGTGGAATTTTGCAAGTGGGTTGCAAATTTATTTTTTATGGTTTTGATACATATTAGATTCATGGTATTATCCTCATGACATAGAAATCTAGATGTTATTCTGAAATTAGGCTCATATGCAATAAGTAGTAGACCTAAAGATATTTTTTTAAGTCAAAAATTAAAGCAAATGGCTGCCACAGATTTGCTTTCAAAAGGAGAGAAGACGACACTATAGTTACATTAGAAATTGAGGTCATTTGGGAACTTCTGCAATATAGTCACTAGCCAAATAAACTTGCACAAACAACCTTAGCTTTTCTTGCTTCTTTAGCATTCTGAGCTTGGGCCTCACCTAGGCTTGCAACCAAGCCCAATGCTAACCCTCGTATGCTGTGATAGGTGGACGAGATCCAAAGCGACCTAACATGTTTTGTAATCCGAATTTTGATTTCTCCAACTGGTTGGAGATGAGCATTGTTTTCGACCGCTCCTATTAACTATCTAATCTCGTTGCATTTCACAGGTTAAATGAGAGTCGTTCAATCATTTCTAAATTTACAGCCACTGGTGCAACAATTAATGCTATGTTAAAATTCCTAGCAAGCCCCTATTAGAAAACGTGCTTGGATTTCACCACCTTATTGCATTCTCTCTCTTCCTTTCCTTTCTCACAACATTCCTTTCCTTCTCACGATGTTGTTCATCGTCTCCCTTCTCTCACATCATTGCTCCTCATGCTGGTCATCTCTCCACTCTCTGGTCGCCTAGTAGCTTCGTCTCCCTTCTCCCTTCTCTCTACCCCCTTCTCACTCTCGTCTCCTCCCTCCCTCTTCTCTCTCCCTCTCTCTTGTCTCTCGCTCATCTGCCCTGCTTTCATCTATTTCTTCTTCTTCCCCTCCTTTCTCTTCCTTTAAGCATAGTTGGAAGTAGGGTAGGAAGAAGAGACATAGCATGCTGTAACTTGAGTTTTGTATAACTAGTTTTGGAGAAAATTGATCCAAAGATTGTTTCTCTTCCATGATGCTAAATATCATTTTGAAAAAATAATTAGATGGAATATTTTACAATATAAGTTTGCATAGACTTGCAAAGAGTAAAAAAAAAAAAGTAAAGAAAATGAATTGGAAAAATCTAAGAGAGTTTTCTATGTTGAGGCACCACAAAAACTAACCTAGAAAGATCGAATGAGCTAGACCTCATTCATTGAAGTTATCAACTAAATTTGATATATTGTACTTACAACAAGGGCACAGTATAAGCATGATCTATAGACCATTCATATGTTATACACACGCGACTATATGGATTTTTAGCTGAAGTGTATAATCCAATCATACAAAGATTTAAATGATTGTTACATAGGAGTAAATAAGTTATGTTCCTAACTAATGAATTATATTTTTTATCCCACCCCTAATCATTGGATTATTTTTTTATTCTTAAACATTTATAAAATATTTTTTCTGATCAAAATAGAACAAATATAGTAACAGCTTTCTAACATATGTTAAACATTGATGAATTGTCATCAACACCATTTTTTGTTCAAAAAATGTTGGTTGAGAAAAATAATTCTTAACATGCCATGGTAAATAGCATCTTTAAGCCATTGTCCAGATGGCGAGGACCAATGCGTGAGAGACGGAAGACAATGAACAACATCGTGAGAGGGAGAGGAAAGTTGTAAGAGAGGGAAGGGAGAGAAAGAATGCAGGTAGGGTGGCAAAATTAAAGAACATATTCTACAAGGGCCTGCCAAGAATTTTTCTTTAGCATTACTTGTTGCACTAGGAATTCTAAGGGTGTGTTTGGTAACGAGTAAAACTTGTCAAGTTAAAACTTTTCAATCTAAAATTTTTCACTCTCCACAACTACCCTATTTTTTAATCATTTCATCACATTTTTCTATACAAATCCTACTTTTCAATCATTTCTACACAACTGCCCACACAACTAACCTATCTATTTTAACTTTATCCTATTTATTTTCATTGTTACCCCTATCATATCACATCATTTGACGACTTCTACTCTCTATAACTTTTTATTAAAAGTTTTATCCATTCTCAAACAGACCCCAAATTTAGAAATGATTGAACGACTCTTATTTAACCAACGAAATGCAACGGGATCCAATGGTTGGCAAGAGCGGTCAAAAACAACCGTCATCTCCAACTGGTTGAAGAAGATCAAAATTCTTATGACCCAAACAACCAAGCAAGCTAAAAGTAGCCTCGACCAATATATCGGCACGTGTGGCCCAGATCAAAGTCTAGACAATAGCACCAATAATAGCCAGCATCCAGCATGCCACGTGGCACGATTATAACTGTCTGTTAAGATGGTGACAGGTTTTGTGATCTTGATATCTAATTTTAGGAATAAAAATAGGACGAAAATCATTTTATAATGATGAAGATAGAAAATTCATGCAAAATCAATAAAGTTAGACTTTTGAATTCCTCAAACAAGTGTTAAATTCACCAAGTTATTCTCTCTTGAAGAACTAAGAAAAACTATGAAATTCAATTTTATTGAAAAGAAAAATCCCATAAATAAAAGAATTATGAGGCTATTAACTCTTTTGCTATAAGTGAATTTAGATCTGCAATAAGCTATAACTTCTTGAAAAAGTTTGAAAACAAAATTAGAACACATAAACCAATCACAAAAAAAAAAATAGAATGAATGAGTGGAAGAGGCGGACTACCCATATTGAATATAGGTCATATGGAAACCTAAGTACAAAAGTGAAATCATCAACCTTAAGCATGAGGTCACACATGCATATAGGCATGACAAACATATTATATCTGTAGAAAAATTTAGCTAGACCTTTTTATACATATAAGAAAAGGTAAGGAAAAGGTCAACGTAGAAGACTAGAACCTTGACAAGGTAAGCAAGTTTAACATTTTCAAAATAATTGTTTTTAAGAATTTTTTTTTTTGACAGAATGAATTATATTTTGAGTATGTGCTTTTGGACTGATAATACTCGAATTACTATTTTATTAAAATGAATGCTCTTGTTCGCAACATGATTTGTATAATTTCAAGAAAGCAATATGCTATAATTTTTTTATGTGAAATATTTTATAAACTGATATGCTTTACAATGCTAGTATTTGATAAAATTGAAATGTGTTTGTAAAAATCATACTAACATATGTGTATTCCATGATGCATAATCTGAAGGTCACAACTAGAGATATAAGTGGATAGATAATCCTCCTCTAATGTGGCTGCCTTCTAAGAAGAAAAAAGTTTGGATAGCGGATGCCAAGGCAAGTCATGAATGTATGTTATACATTGACCATAAGCATGCGTTTTACAAACATAGGTTAAAAGTAATTGTTGAGAATTTTCGTATTTTCTTATTGAGTTATTGAACTTATGTTTTATTTTTAAACCTGAATAAACAAACTAAGGTGAAAACAGATACCCAGAACCTCCAGAGCATGAAGAATGTGATTTCGCGGTTTACCAAGTTTTGATTTTGTGGTACCCCAAACCGAGCGTCACATCATGGGCCTTACTCCGGGACCATTATTGATTGGTAAACGTGATCAGGATTGTTGCTCTGTCACACGACGGGATTTATTGGATATTTATCCACTTGTATTTCATTTATAGGAGTTAGTATCCTCATTTATGTTCCATTTTTCATCATGTCCCCTATCTAGGCCATTATAAAATCCTGATGTACCCATGTTATATCATAGAAACCATATTCATTCATATCATGACAAACATACACCCAATATTTGACCATAAAATTTTTTCATCAATACATTATACCTCATAGTATAATTCACATCAACTCATCATCCATAGGCATATAAACCGTCATACATCCATTTATAAATGTTATCATACACAGGCATACATAAATTTGTCATTCTTCATCAATGAACCTGTGCTCCTTTGCTATGTCCTCGCTTTCACTTGTCTTAGGGTTTAGAAAACAAAACGTGTGTCAAAACTCAATAAGCAAGCTACATAGTTTTCAGGCAATTCATTTTGCAGGCAAAATTTTTTCTTTAAATAACATCTTTGGAAAGCAACATTATACCCACTCGTGGGTATATCATAAAAATATGAACATTATACCCATTATGGGTACATCATGAATAATGCAATGCATTATCATAAAATATGAACATCATAGGATAGAAGCTAGCTAGGCGACCATCTGTCCCTGTCTTCTCCCATCTCAGGGAGGGCGCCGCCGGCCTTTGGCCTATCTTAGCGACTTGGTCACCCTAAAAGGGGACAATCGGTCCGCTTATACCTTTGAGGTGGACCTAATGCCTTGTGCACATGAAATTAACATAAACGTGATCTTTAGCATGCTACCATGATTTTTTCATAAACATCATATGAACCATAAATTGGCTCAACACATTTAATAAATCATTAATAAATCATTTGGCATAATTAAACAACATTTCAACAATATTTTGAGATAAGGAATGGTCCTCCTTAAACAAACTTTAAAAATGATTTAAACAACCATTTGCTAAATAATTCAAAGCATTTAGAATAACATCGGCAAATATTTTATTATAATTTAAGAAAGCAAAATTCTTTTAGAAAATTGCTTGCTTACCTGTTTTACGTTAGCTTTCCGAATCAACTTTCTCTTTGCTTTTGCCTATACACATAAGAATGGCATTGCATTCATGTAATCTTCATATGCTTTCATACAACTTAGTTTTCCAACCTTCATATCATTATCATACATGACCCACTTGAATTTCAAGTTGGATATTCATACATAGCACGCACTTATGCACATATCAACCATTCATTCCATACCATTTTCAATACCCTTATGTAGGGTAAACTTTCATGCATATAATAAGTATTCATTAAATCATCATATGAAGGTTCATTACCTCCCATTCATCATTTTTCATATATTTTTCACATTTAATATATCGGTGCTCATTTTAGGCACATATTTGACGTCTTAGACCTTATATATTAATCTCAAATTTTGAGATTATAATTTATTATCAAAACAGCACTTTAATATTTCATTTCATTACCTTTTCATGCACTTTTTCATTTTAGCAAATCACAAAAGTCATTTTTTATTTAACCATACATACCCTTTCTATGTGCACCCATCTTACTACACATACGTTATGTGTCTTCTTAATCTTTTTCAAAACAGCAACTTGCACTCTAATTTGGCATAATTAAACTAATTAATTAGCACATAATTTAGAGTATATTTATGAAATTTTAATCCAATAATCATAGGGTTCTAAAACAGCAACTTTTCATGCATGTTAGATTACCCTTTTGGCACCCCTTTGGACGTCCATACATAAAACCATAAAAAATCAGATTTATGAAAATTCCTTCCACCCCATGTTGAACGTCCCATGTACCCTAGATTTAGGGTACTTTACCCTTTAATTCACCCATTAATTAGTTGGTTTAATTCATGTATCATAATCATATCAAAATGTGAAAATTCATCCATATCATTAACCCTTGGTTTAACCTTTCTAGGGTTCATAACTTATACCCGAATCAACATATGGAAACCATGAAATCATGAGTCATAATTCAATCATGAAATATAATCAAAACGGCAACTTAATTAAGGAATTTAGAAAAATTCCAGCTAGGTTATGAACCACAATCAACCCTAGCACCAATCTTAACTTCTTTAAACCCTTAAATTCATCCCTTTCATTCAATCCTCATTCAATACCTTAATGAAGGGAATCATAAATCATCCTTTAAGGGTTCATTATGGATCAAATTCATGACCTATAAATGGAGGTAAGAAACTTGGAATTAAATGAACCAAAACTTGATTCATACTTGCTTCGATTTAGGAACCTTTGGCTTAAGGCTTTCCTAACTTGGTTTCCTTCCTGTTTCCTCCTCTTTTCTTCCTCTTTTTCCTTCTCTTTTTTCCTTTCTTTCTTCCTTGCTTGGCCTGCTTGGGACGTCCCTAGTTGCTGCCCTTGGAGGATTTTTTCCTCCTCTTTCTCACTTGCCCAAATGGACGTCCCATGTGCTCACCCCTTTCTTATATTTCTGATTTTTTGGGGGCCCACTTTGCCACCTCATATGTAGGGTAATTTATGGCCCACTTATCCTTTGATGTGCTGGAACAATATTACCCTAGTAAAATACATAATTACCATATTTTAAAATCATCGAAATCAGCTCATTTAAAGCATATCTTGCTGTCCACTTGGAAACGTCCCATGTAGCTTCCCTTTTTGGCATTTTATGCCATAAAAATCTACCTTAATTTAATGTCATTTACTTACCCTAGCTATGTAGGTCATTTAGATGTATCTTTGGCATTTTTGAAAAATCAAAAATCCATGCATATCCACCCTTGGACGTCCCCTCTTCATGCCACCACTTCAAGCCTCTTTGAGGCTACTTAGCTTAGCCTTTATCCATGCATTAATCATTTGGATTTACCATGGATTTTAGGATTTAAATTAAATCACAAATTGAGCCCAAAATCACCGCCTTTGGACACCTCTTTTAAGCCATTAAACCACCTCATTAAGACACTTGTTTTTCCATTAATGTCATATCACTTTATGTGATCCAAAGTCAATGTTTTTTTTTCTTTTTGTGATCAGGCACTTTTTCATGGTAATTAGATTAATCAAACCCTTCCATAACATTAGTCATATCGTTTTATCCGTTCATGTCAAATTTTATCTCAAAATGACCTTTCTATCTTAAGTTATGGCCATTTGAGTTTAATTTTTAGATTTGGATAAAAATAAATAATTATCATCCTAATCCCATCATAATTTCATAATCCAATCCATCCATAATATTGGGCACAAAATAATGTGCTTACCTTTCAAATTTCATCTCAATCCGCCTTATAGGTGTCAAGTTATGAATTTTCTAACATTTATCACCTTTATTCCATAATTATCATCATAATCTCCACTAATTAATCATGATAAATGAAATAATTATTCATAACACATTCACATTTTTCAATCCTCATTAGGTCACTTTAATCATATTGACCCACATTGGGCTATGGCGTTAATTTAATCATCATTTTTAATCATTAGCCCTTATTTCAATAAATCGTCAAATCATTGAAATCATTCATAAATCATATTTACATATCAAATGCACATGTATGGTTCCTATTTTGGTCTAGGTATCACAGATTTTCTTATGTGAATATGTTAGATATGTACAATGCATATTTTCCTAATCACATGTATGGACAAATATATATGAATCTTACTTCTACCTAATCACATTATGTAAAAGAAATTTCATGTAACCTTATTTATTTTCCTAATCATTTGTTTGTTGTAGGACCAAATTCATCTAAATTAAAGATATAAATGAATTATATTTTCTTCGAAATTAAATATTCATGTGTAAATTATGAAAAATTATTTAGATTCAATTACACATGCGTTAGAATATAACAATAATTTATACAATCATTTACCTGTAGAATAATGATATTTTAGAAGATTTAGATGTTGAAAATATAACTTTAAAATTGATATTTAATATCGATTTATTTTATTACATTGATTTAATACATTTTTAGATTGTCATCCACAGTGATACTAGATAAATGTTGGCGCTTTCAATACAATATAAATGATGTCAATTACAGTTAATTGAGTGAATTTCACATCAGTCATTAAGGTGAAAATAAATGAAATTACACAAAAGTGAAGTTTCACATAACACAATATTTATGTGTTGGAATTAATTATTATTGTGTAAAAAGGTTCACATAAGAAATGTAGTACAGTTAACGGTTAAGTCAAGATTAGGAGTATTAAGTTCTTAAGACTGATATGAAAATAAGAAATTGCAAGAAAAAAAAATTTCCGACCGACTTTCAGGTTAAGAACATTCATAAGTTTCCTAATCGCAAGTTAGGCTAACAACTCGGAACTGTATGCTACCCTTGAGTACTCGACTTCTAGGGCAAAGAAAAATTATGATGTGTCGTGGGATGTAACGTCACATGTAAAGAGAAAGAAAGAATTTATACACTAGTTTTATTAATTTAGAAAAGTCATATGATAGACTTCTAAGAAAATTAATACAGAATACGATGAAAAAGAAAAGAATTATTAATGGATATATCGATGTTATCAAAAATATGTATGAGAGAGCTTATAAAAATACGAGGACTGAAAGTGAGATATGAGTGATTTTCCAATTGGAATAAGTTTATATCAAAGCTTAGTCTAAAATCTTTACTCTTTTAGTTTACTCGTAGATAAACTTATTCTACATTTACGAGAAAAATTATTTTATTGCATATTATTTAGAGATTAAATGGTCTGAATAGATGAGTTGTAAGAGAGAGAGAGTAAGACTGAAATTAAGCAAAGATGCTCTGAAATCTAAGAATTTTAGAATTAGTCAAACAAAAATTGACTATATAAAATATAACTTTAATTATAGCCCTAGATGAGGAAACAACTCATGTTTTAGGTTAAGTAATACCAATAACTAATCATTTTTTATATTTATACTCAATAATTCAAAAAATGAAAAAATTGAGGATTTATAAATAGAATCTAAGAAGAATGAAAGAAATGATAGAGTGTTTTAAGAATTTTATGTGATCATCAAATTCCAACTTCAACTAAAATAAAATAAAAAATTATAAGATAGAGTTTAGACTTACTATGTTGTGAGGGGCAGCATGTTAGACTCTTAAAGAATAACATATATATAATGAATATAAAAATGAGAATGTTAAGGTGGATAAGTGATCAAACAAAAATGATAAAATTAAAAATGAAATAATCTAAGATAATTTAGAAATGGAGTGGATTGGTAATAAACTGAGAAAAAGCATAATAAAATAGTCTGCACATGTTAAATAGAAACCTAAAATGACACAAATCAGGAGAATTAAATTTATTCAAATAAAAGACAATAAGAGAAGAGAAGAATACCTGAAAATGGATAAAACTAATTTAACAACATATAAAAATGTTAGTGATAACTAAAAACAAAATTTATTATCATAAAAAATGGTACAACAATATCCATGCAGTGGAACCCCACGTTGGTAAGAAATAGCTTTTGATGATGATGATGATCTTTAATGCACTTTCGTACCTTAATTCTATATATTATCTAGCTTGTCCAATTCTCATTTTTTTCACGAGTTTCTTCTGCTCCGTAGACTCAAATTTTAGAAAAATACCTTATATTTTCATCTACGTAGACATATGAATTGTTATTTTGTCTTAAATACTTTGATGAATCAACATAATAAATTATAAAAAAAAAAATTGCCTATTTAAATTTTTTTAGCAATTTTTTTTAATTTAGAGTATGTTTGGGAAGTGATAAATTTTTTGATGAAAAATTTTTAATGTAGAAGTTTTTAAATAGGAAAAATGATATAATATAATAAGGATAATGATGATGAGTAAAGATAAAAAAATTTAAAATAGATAGGTTTTTTATGGAAAAAATAGATAGATTAGTTATATGAGTAATTATATAGAAATAATTAAAAAGTATTGCAGTTGTACTGAAAGATGTAAAAAAATAACTAAAAAATGTGATAGTTGTAGAAAGTGAAAATTTTTTAAATTGAAAATCTTATGGTAGTTATAATAGTTTGAAAATTTTAGTCCTTAAATATGGGATATACAATGTGCACCTTGTGCCTTAGTTTAGGTGAACATGATTAAATGAAATCAAAAGTTCATTGCATTTAGTATCATTTATTTAAGTAGTATACTAATCTTTATCAAAATCCAATATGTGCATGAATGATGTCCATCTAGAAAAGGTGTAAACTTCTAGGAGTAAACTCAATATAATGTGATTGTTTGATTTATGTTTTAATTGAAGCTAGTACACAACATCTAAACCATCAAAAATACCATTTGTACGCAGAGCGATTCTTTACGACGGGTCGGAAATCCGGTGATTTCCTTCCGGTCAAAAAATATATTTTTTTGTTTTTTTTTTTTGAAAAATATTTTTATAGGTATTTAAAAATCCAAAATAAATATATATACATATCCAAAAATGGTAAAACTTAGTTTATAGATTAAATATAACTAGATTAACATGTTTATAAAAATATTTTCCAAAAAAAAAATAAAAATATATATTTTTTGACCGGTCCGACCGGTCGTAAAGATTCGGTACTCCATTTATACATGCTTAGCAAACAATATCTGAAATGTCTAAAATATCATTTATACATAGACAAAAGATTTTATAAAATATTATAACATTCAAATGCATGTATAATGGATCCAAATGTTTTTCATAATTTAATCATGATTATGTGTACTTCAGAGCAAACGTGGCCCACCCAATATTCCGATTGGGCTGATTTTTTCAGTTTCCATAAAAGGATAATGTCAAACCATGCGACCAGTTGGATTTTCATTTACCATGTGTACCGCTGGATTTTCTTTTCATCATAATGTGCGCCCCATTTCATCAATAGGGCTCCCTAATTAGGGTGCCACATGAACACCCTCGCAAATCCCTTTAAACATATCCTTTTTCTCCGTATCCAGTTCTTATAGCCCTAT
Source organism: Annona cherimola (assembly GCA_030490835.1). NCBI lineage: Eukaryota > Viridiplantae > Streptophyta > Magnoliopsida > Magnoliales > Annonaceae > Annona > Annona cherimola. Next base: position 41,973,235 of record CM059974.1, read on the forward strand.
CATATACATTACCATAATTTCCATTTATAACCATTTTAGTAAAATTTTAGAATTTTTATATTGCGGTAGATATCAAATTCTAGCTAACCAAAAAGCAGAGCACCAAGCTGTCTCCAGTCTCGTTTGGCAGAGCCTAGTTACCATTTAGACCACCTTTACCTCATCACCATGTCATGGGATTAAGGTACCTCCCCAACATGTGAGAAAATATAGAAAAATGACAAAAACTAAATCCTGTAATCGCATGCCAAATTGATGCCTTTGATCTTGCTGATATGCTAAACTGGCACGTAGGCTGTTTAAGAAGGATTGAAGTGGACGTGCCTATGCATCAGGCAGTCGGACAAGCATCCATTAGAGATGGAAGCAGATTGAAGTAGGCAGGAGAACTCCCGGTGAAGGGATGTCAGAATATATCAATCACTATACTATACGTATGTTTGACTGTTTGTGGTCAGCGACATGTTTGATGGCAGCATTCAACCTTCAGGTATGGCATACATCTTTGTATATATATAGTATATACTACATTTTTCATTTCATCCTCTCTTCTGTATTTGTAGTGATTTGTTTCAGATGAGATTGAGACAAACAGCTCTCTCCCTTGAGGCTGATATTCGGACGAAAAGGCAGTCACCAGAAAGCCTACTGGGGTCTTTCCTTTAATGATCTCTCTAATTGAGTTCCACTCTGTGAAAGTAAAAGATCTTTCATTTCCTTGTAGCTGCGGAGCTCCTCCAAGGCATCAGAGGTCTTTCGAGACATCACTGATGCAGAGACGCTGACTTCTCCTTCAAATTCAGACTTGGATGATTGAGAAGAATAGCTGTCTTGACGAAGAGGGGGTGCAGTCCTCAGCATGTGCACGAGAAGGCCAACAGCAGCATCTTGGGACTGGCGCGCCAATGGGAACATTGTAGTGGTTTCTGAAGGATTTTTCCCTTCAGAGGGCCTGTTTAACATGAAAGGTTAATGAAATTTCTGAATAAGGAAAAACAACAATAATTTGGTATATCGCTTATGACATGACCTAGCAGTCAGCAGGCCACATGCAAACCTGTGAAAAGCAAAAAAATCTTATTACCAAAGCAAAACTTTGAGAAGATCACATTCTCCATACTAAACAAACATCCACACATCTGGGCACCACATACCACTTAAAAAGCAATAACCAAAATTAATTTTATGAAATATGATAATTGTTCATAAACATATAGGAAACTATTTTTATGCAACCAGTTACACCAAAATTTTCTATGTAAACTCACCCTTTGAATCCATCATGATGTTTTGATTAGATCAAGACCAACTAAATTATTGATTTTCACATATTTAACCACATATGTAAAAATCATCTTGATTAGATATTCAGGTAGGCTGTGCAAAATAGTATTAAATCATTCTGTTAATCAATGAAATGCTGCTCCTTGAAAAGGCTGGCAATGCTACATAGAAAACTTCAGTGTAATCAGTTGAAATTTACCTGCAATCCCCGCAATCTTTTCTAACCAGAATCCAGCTAGTACCAAGGGCACCAAGCATAATGAAAGCTGTGACATTCCAAGTTGCTGTCCAATTCGAACCAACACCATGGCAGATTACTAATGTAACATACGACAGTGATATTTGCTTCGGGTTTTAAACATGCTATATTACAAATTTCTACTATTATAATTGCATTAAAGCTCTCAACCCTAGGAGGAAACAGAGGATCTTCAGAGTTCGGCAGGAGGCAACAGCAAAAATAAGGCCAAACTTAAAAATTTTTAGGGGCACGACAGCCTACTCATCCATCTTCGCTACCCCTCATGTTCTCTACCATCTCCCGAAATGAGAATCTCAGTACCTAACAAATTATTGATGCAGATATGGATATGAAGATCAAGATAATAAGATTGCCAGGTCTGATGGTTGTTGACTAGGATGCATATGCATGGCACACAATCTATTTCCATAACCAGCTACGATGACCACTTTCTAACATGTATAACAAAAGCTTCTGATTTGCAGTTGACTCCCAAGAAGCTTTAGCATGCAGTTCTTATTATTCCAGCATCATTCAAATATTCCCTTATAAAAGATGACTTATGGCACAGCCTGGTAGCATTCAAAAAATGGGCCTTACATACCAGCAAAAGGCCCAAAAAATTTGGGGCGCCAGCCAAACAAGTTCTTTGTCAATTCACGTTTGCAGCATTTAACAACTGGAAATATGGGGCCAATTCATTGTCCACTAATGTTCTTGAAATTTCTTGGATTTGATTTGGTTTCTTTACAAAGGATTTGTTTGGAACTTGTGGTTGGTATAAAAGGAGACAATTTCCCCATTTTCTTTCCCCCCTCCCCTATCATTTAATGCATGTAAGATTTATCTATCATAACTATTCCCCACAGCCCTACTTGTTATTCATATCTTTAATCATCGACCCTATGGTTCCTTATCATCAACAATATCTATTTGTCTTTATTCACTTCATAGCTACCATTATCTTCCATCATTTACGGTCCCTGTCAATTCTATCTCTGTTGCACTTACTTCTACACATATTGAAACAAATCCTAATAGCTAAAATTGTTCTCTAACTGAGCTCAGTCACAAGCTCATTTTGGTTCCTTGGCTGAATCCTTAGCCAAAGAAGTGGAATAACACCAGAAGGCTCCTAGTAGCTGTTTATTTACATGCTGGGAAAATCCATGCTTGAGTTTCTTGATCGTTTAATATATAGGGTGTGTTTGGCAATTGACAAAAAATGTCAAGTTAAAACTTTTCAATCTAAAACTTTTCACTCTCTACAATTATCATATTTTTTAATCATTTTTTGACATTTTCCTATAAAACTACCCTACTTTTCAATCATTTCTACACAACTATCCACATACCTAACCTATCTATTTTAACTTTATCCTCTTTACTACTTATCATTACCTCTATCATATCACATCATTTGACAATTTTTACTCTTCAAAATTTTTCATCAAAAATTTTATACATTACCAAACACACCCATAGACTGGACAGAAACTCAGAAGTTGAACCACAGCTGGCCAAAGAAATAGTTTTTGTCAGAATCATAAGGCACAAGAAAACACTAGCAGTCCACTCAAAATCTTTTCCTGTCATTATCTTTGAATGATAAAACTTTAGACTCATCCACTTACACATTAGAAGGTACCTTTTTTGTCTAAACAGAGTTGCAATCTTTTTTTTTTTTTAATCTGAAAAGTTCCGAGTTTGGAATCCTATTTTTTCAGTCAAGAACAAAATTATTATAAATTAATCATTTGAATTTAAAAAAATTTATTTATCTTCTATTTGCACTTGCAAGCATCCTTACCACCTTGTAGGCAAACTGCGATGCCATTTTTCATGAAGATTAACATTCAGGGAGTAGACCACCTTGGAGAAAGATGTTCTTATCAACTGACCTAATGTGAGGGCTTAAGAAAGGATATATGTTCTCCCATATAAACCTTTGAAAAGATATAATAAAGTCAAGCATGAGAAGAACAACTGTCAAATTTCTTGCAATGGCCAGTGTATAACCATTACAGGTGTAAGAAGATTTTGGGCTGCAGACTGCCTCAAAACACAGAAAAATGTCACTGAAAATTTTACATTTTGAGGTTAAGCAAATTGTAAAAGAGTAACATGCATCAGAATTTTGAACATGGCCCAGCCAAAATCTTCTTATTCTCACCAAAAATGCTCTCGATGGTTCCAAAACACATATCATTGCCAGAGCTTCCCAACTATACAAGAAATGCAAAAGTTACAAGTTGTCAAATTGCTTTTCATATATAAAGATTGATAGTGGAGAGGGAGACCCATCAAGGAAGTTCGAAAGCCATGACAAGAAAATATACATGCCATTTCAATTAGAAGCCAATTCAGCTACAGCCTATTAGATATGAGGATGTCTCAAACAATAAAATCACATGGTATGAAATTATATGAGAATGTTTCAATTGACAGAATCATTATGGTCCTAGGTGCCATTTAGATTTGAACACATATGCCACAAGAGAAAAGGTAATCTCAAACTAACTCAGGCAATTGGTCCAATTAGAATACTTTCACTCCTTCCGACAGTGTTAATAAACTAATCCATCTGTGTCAACAGCGTTCATAATCAATCGCCTTAAAACAAAACAAGCAAAATCTGAGAGGGAGATGAGCCTGCCGGCTAGTGTTCTTGCAATTATCCAGAAGACATCATGGAGTCAGCTAACTGACCTTAAATCTGGAGGTTTTACAATATCCACTTGGAATTCGATCTGATAAAATGAATGTCAATAATTTGATTAAAGTGTCATCATCAACTGTCAAGAGAACTGATCTATTACCCCTAGTTGCATTCTAAACTTGGGCCCACGACAAGTTCGAACATGCAATTATCGGATAGCTGCCTTTAATGGAAATTTCTTGATATAAAGGGTGTGTTCGGAAGTGATAAAACTTTTAGGGCTGTTTGGTAACTTGCAAAACTCGGTGACAATTTTTCACACGGCAAAAACTGTCTCCATCTAATGCTGCCTGACCGGACAACGCTTATGGCCATTAATTTGCAGCCAACAGCTGCATTAATTGTGCTAGGAGCGTTAATTCCAGCAAGCCACATCAGTTGGAAAAATCATGAGGCAGACAAATGGCAAAGCAGAGGACAGCAAAGGAATGCAGGGATTTCGGGGGTTGCAGCCTGACATGACGTTCTTCTCCAACACCCCCTACCATTTGAAATGTTTTACACACATGTTCAAGTTCTGGCGATTGCCAAACAGCCCCTCAGATGAAAAGCTTTTGGTGTAAAAAATTTTGAATTGGGAAAAAATTGTATGAGATGATAGGGATAATCATGAAAAGTAAAAAAAACAAAGTTAAAACAGATAATTTAGTTGTAGTTGCGTAGAAATGATTGAAACTTGAAAGGTAGGATAGTTGTAGAGAAAGATGTTAAAAAATGATTAAAAATTAAGATAGTTGTAGAGAGTGAAAAGTTTTAGATTGGAAAGTGTTGGTTTGAAAAGTTTATTTTGTTGAACAAACGTGCCCAAAGTCAGTTCTATCCATCAGCTACTTGGCTTTTCTCTAGTAATTTCCCATGCAAAAGACATACAAGTTCTCCTATAATCTGTACAAGCTTCCAATACAGCAGGACGTCTTTTGTTTTCAGTCAAGAAAAATGTAGCCTAAAGTTGGATTGATGCGATGTTGTCGTACTGGGTAGTAAGAAGGCTTTCGTAGGCAGACTCTCGTAGCATCAGGTTGTTGCATGAACAGTAGGAGTTAGCTATTTGTAATAATGTGTTGCCACCAGATATTTAGGCAGCCTAGTAATCCCAACTCAAATAGAAAGTCCAAACCCACTATGACCATTACTTAATTATAAGTGGTTAAACATTCAGCATTCCACACAGATGTTGACATGTCTAGAGCTGATAGCCTGACAAATTGATTACAAATTCATGTTCAATAACTGCTTAGAGATTTAAATATTCTCTTGCTCATTGACCACCAAGTTCTACACAGTTAGAAACCCTATTCAGTCAGTTTCACCCCCAACATCCATTTCAGGGTCCATTCAGGAACATGCAGAAGTAAAAAAGAATTTTGCCACTTCTTTCAACATAGTGATTAAAATGATTTGACATCTTAACTACCAAATTGCCCTATTTTTTCTATTATTACATCTGTGTTTCAATCATTTTTTCACATTTTTCTATATGACTGCTCTATCTATTTTAACGTTATTGGGTCTATTACTAATCATATCGCATTACTCTCTCACTCTTTCAAATTTTTGCCCATTCTCACTTTCCAACTTTTATTTTTATATCTTCCCAAACGCACCTCTGATTTTATTTTATTTTTCAGGGAGTACTGTCTCTGGTTAGACCTATTAAACCTCACTAGAAGACTTGGGCTCTCTTCATCTGCAATTTTATTCTGCCTCTATTAAAGGATTCTGGCTCTGCTCCCACCAACTTTTCAAGCACTTGATTCCTGAAATTGTAATTTAATTGCTCTACTTTTTTTCCCAAGTAGAAAAAGGATTCTTGACTTTTTTCATTAGAAGATCTCGACTTTCTTCATCTGCAATTTCATTCCACATCCGTTAAAGGATTCTTGCTCTGCTCCCACCAACTTTTCAAACACTTGATTCCTGAAATTGTAATTGCTCTACTTTTTATCCAAGCAGAAAAAAGCTAAATCATTAAAATGATTCTTAACATGGTTGTTCTTCTTATATTTATAACATTTTATAATAGCAACATGAATTATGGGATTTGCGCCACATAAGACCACCTCTCATTTTAAGGGTGAATTTGGGAAACCCCAAAAATAATAATAATAATAACAATAATAACTTTTCCAAACATCTACACACTTTTTCATAAGACTATCCTACTTTACAATCATTTCTACACATTCTTCCACACAATTACCCTTTCCTCCTAATCATTACCCCTATCTTATTACACTCTCTCAACTTTTTCCCACAACGACTTTTCAACATTTTTTCCGTATTACCAAACACACCCTAAACGTAAACCCGTCACCTTGGTACTTTCATATTCTCTGGATTAAACCACTTCCACCCATGAAAACTATAGAGACATAAACTTCTCTTGAACCCAGTATCTTCTAGATAATACAATTCTCATTTTATAAGGCTACTCTTCCAAATCTCCACATTGAGCCTTCCTGACAAATATCTCATACCGACAAACCTGTGAAGTCATTTTCTTTTTAGTTTGCATAAAGCAGAAAGAAAAATGACAATTTAAATGTATGAAGACACAAACATATAATGAAAAGTATTGCGCGGTGTCAATAGCCTACTTGAAAGAATTCGTGACTAGCTATGCATACTAGAGACCAACAATGGAGTGGAGTCCATCTGTCCAATCAATAAAAAGTTCATGTTGAGAGTCAACAATGCCCTAGAAGGTATTCAGCATCAAAAGCAACCGTTTCCCAATCAGCTCCTCAAATTTTTATAAGAAATCCATCCAAAATCTAGTAACAGCTGGAAATAATAGCTTCTTGCAAAGGTTTTGCAAAAGCCTAAATAGGGAATTCATGATATTATAAAAATATTTTCCAGGAACATATCTATCCATGGAGATCTAGTTACCCAATCATATCAGGCATGAGTAGCTGTGAGCACTAACTACTTGAAAGATACAATTTTAGAACACTGGAAATTACAGTAAGAAGATATCACTGGAAAATAAGTGAAACTACTCTTCTCGTGACCAGCTATATCAGCACAATACACAGTGACACCAGTAGAATTTCAAGACATGAAAAATAGGAGAAAGAAACTCTTGTCTCCTTCTAGGCTATGCATTCCAGATAACAAAAGAAGAAGCTAAAAGACTGAACTACACAATATGGAACAAATTTTGGAGGCAATGCAGACTAGGATACTGCGGTAATGACACAAGTCTAAGTACCTAATTGCAGTTTATGGACACTTTAGTTAAATGTGAGAATTTACGTGCAAGAGGAAGGATGGCACACAAATAAAGTAGATGAACTTGATGGATTAGTTATAAGGATTGATTATCTAAACCACTGCCTAAACTCAGTCAACAGATGTGGTAATTGCTAGAGCTAGAGGCATTCAGTATCTGCTTTCAAACAAAGCAAATCTGCAAGCATTCATATATCCTGTCATTCGAAGTATTAGAGAAGGTTTCATCAGGAAGATTTCTACCTTCGCTGAAAACAAAAAGCACATCTAATGTTCAGGTGGAAAACTTTTCGCATTTTTTGGCATTCAAGTTTTCATAGATCATGCAATGAAATGCATTACTAGTAGGTCAGCAAAGATTTCTAGCATCCACGCTGAGGTAAAGGAGACAGCCATGAATTGCGACAAAATGAAGTCAAATACCAAAATATTTCCCCAAAAAAAATGCTGCAATGTGAAGGACAAGAAAAAAACCTTGTATGAGAATCCAATGTATCAACATCATCAACAGCAAAAGGACATGAGAAATCACAGTCATCCATGTCATCCTGGAAAGATAATCTGCTTGAGCTCCTTGAAAATCCAATGCGAGGAGAACCACTGGAAGACACCACCCCAGAGAAGCGCCCTGAATCATCTTTACTATCCTTGGACATCTGCATTAAAAAAGGAGGGGGAGGAGGAGAGGCGGATGTTATATCCCGAGCATTGATAATTTAGTAAGGGTTTAATCCCAGCCTCATATAAAACATAGTCAAGAATCATGGATCATGCACACCTTCTGGCCTATAAGTCCAGCATAAAACTCTTTCCTGAAAGATCTGCTTTCAGATGGAGAGCCTTGGGATGAATGATCAGCCTTGAAACTTCGTGGGGATGGAGGGGGCAGGACATGTCGATTAGGGTCAGAAGAATTAGGAGGATTTAGATGTCTAGAACTTCTGCCAGTCACAGGCAACGGGATACTAACTGGAGAACTTTCAGAACGCAATCGGGCTTGCAGGGGGTTGCTGCCCAGGAAATATGCAGGCGGAGATGGTGATGGGGATGGGGAGAATGGAGGTGAAAGACGGCATTCATCAAAACTCATGCCCTTTCTATGTGCTGGTGATGGCCTATAGTTTGCTACTTTCTGTGCATAAACATCGGGGGATGAATTGCGGAAATCTGAATGCGTAGGAGCAGCAGGGCAAGTAGGAGGAGGTGACATACTGAATTGCTGGTGTGTGGCTGAGGAGGACCTATGAATGCCACCACTCCAGCTATGGGGACGCTGAAGCGGCGAGGAAGAAGGCGACTGATACCCTCTCACAAGGAACGAAGTGGCGCGGATATTATGATCCATAGAAGACGGAAATGCCCTCAAAGGATCGGCAGCCGGGCTTCCCACATAGTCTGTGATGATCTGCGGCGGAAACGACATCATGGCGTCGAGGTTGAAATCCGAAAGGGCAGGGCGGTAGGTGACGTCGACGCAAAGGCGGCCGGAGAGGGTGTCGACGGGCAATAGGGTGTAATGCATCATCTCTTTCTCTTCCTCCCGCGAGAACGGTTCGCTGAAAGAAGAAACCTTGTAGCTGAGATCGAAACTGTAGGGTTGGGTTGAGGTGGTGAGCTGTCGAAAGACCCGGAAGGCAGGCAACTGCCTCAAAAGCGAATACAGAGAACGTAGGAGTATGATGGATTTCTTGTAGGTCTTCCTGTAGGAGGCGGACCCGTCGCCGGAGGACGAGGGGGGATTGTTGATCCGCAACGATTCGTAGTGAACGACCCAGCGCTCGATGACTGTCTCGGCCATGGGGTGGGAGGAGCTGTAGCGATCGGGGGAGGCGGCAGGAGGGCGCTGGTGGAGGAGGATGATGTCGATGAACATGGGGTCCATGATATTCCGGTGCCAGAAGTTGAGATTGTCCAATGCGGCGGGGCGGTCTCCGAGGACGAGATTAAACCAGCGGTCGCTCTTCTTGGGGTGGGAGGCGCCGAGGTCTTGGGATGGAGAGCGCAGCGACGGAATCCGGGAATCGAGGACGATATGGAGGCTCTTGAGGAGGAACTGGGAAATAATCTGCTCGGAGCGTCCCGTTTTGGAATTCACAGCCATGGATGATGGCTCTGCAAACAGCAGCAGCAGCAAGCAAGCAAGCAACAAATGGGAATAGATGGACGGATATGCTGTTTGTATTTCAAGCCATGGATTTGGCGGCGCAAGCGCCGATGACGAATCCGCGAGCGGGCTCTACCGCGCGGAGCCAACCGGTGCCGGAAGTGGCTGGGATCCGGAGGTGCGACGGGCGGAAGGCGAAGAATTCTGATGCTGAGAGGGAGACGAGGGAGGAGAAGGGAGTGAGGGATGCGGTCATGGCGTGAATTGAAGAGGGACAAAATCAACGGCGTATATGGAAGGATCTGAGATGGGGAAGAGAGAGAAGTGATTACATTGACATGGAATGGAAGTGGGAGGGAGAGAGCTGAAGGAGAGACGTAGAAGGATGATTTTAATTGATTTTTATGGCGATAACGATGAACGAGGAAGTATTATTGGCACAGTGGAGATTAGAGAGAAGCATGACATAACACATCAACATACGATTATTTTATTGCGGATTGTGTAATTTGGTTAATATCACACGCACGCAGAGAGACAGAGAAGCAATGGATTTGCGCGTGGTAGAAGTACGCAATGTCGCAGTCTGGCGAGCGGTGATTGCGGTCGGAGTCGATGATTGATGCGCTTGGGGAATGGGGAATTTGGAAGAAAGAATGCTGCTGAGGCTGTACCCAACGCAACACGTTACATTAGCCGCAACCTGAGCAAAGAGACTTTTACACGTCTCGCTCCAAATGTTTAAAACATTGTTCTCGTCTCTGTGTTATTTTGTTTACTTTCATTTTTTTTTTAATTTTGGGTTGGACGGCTTTGCATCTCATTCTTAACAGTCTGGTTGGTCGGGTTGGTCGGTCTCATTGTCAAATGTAAACTATTAAATATGTGTATGCAAGTACGGTTGTTAACTTGCTAATTGTTATAACGAACCAAGCCTTGAGAGTTGATAGCCTATCTGGCCTGATTGTATTATGCACGTAAAAAAAGGGAGTTTTCTGCAAAATTAATTACAATTTTGTGAGGTAGCCTTAATTTTAAGTATGGCATTTGATTTAATGCACCCGAATGTACTAAGCTTTTATGCACGAGGTATTGAAATCCATTTTTTTATGTTTTTAAAAAAAATTTATAAAATTATTAATCTAAATATATTTAATATATGTATTATATTTTACCTTTTTGGAGATTTATATATTTTTATTTTTAAAAAAGAGATATTTTAGTCATTTAAAATGTTTAAAATACCCTCATTTTTCAAAAAAATATATGTATAAATTTTCAAAAATAATAAAACTTAACACATATGTTAAATATACTGGAATTAATAATTTTATTAAAAAAAGCTTCAAAAGAAATTAAAAACATGGTTCTAGATAACAACCCTTTAAGTATTTGCAAACTAACCATTTAACTTCAAGAGTTCAACCTTTTAAGAGGTATGACCATTTTGATTCTTAATTTTTGCAAAATTAACCTTCTCATTTTTGAATTTGCCAAAATAACTCTATAAGTTTACGGATTTTGCAAATCTAGCCTTAATTTAAAATTTTACCTTTTAGTTTTTTTAAGAAATTATACAAGTCTTTATAAAAACCTAAGAAGTGAGAAGGTTAATTTTTTAAATATTTAAATAAATAATTTCTTACACATCTTTCCTCAGGGTGTGTTTGGTAACATTAAAAACTTTTCAATCTAAAATTTTTCACTCTCCACAACTACCTTTTTTTTAATTATTTCTTCATTTATTCATACACAACTATCCTACTTTTTAATCATTTATATACAACTACTTATACGTCTAACATATTTATTTTAACTTTATTCTCTTTATTCCTCATCATTACCCCTATCATATCACATCGTTTTCTCTCATTTCAAAAATTTTTACACTGAAAATATTTCATCAATAGTTTTATAACTTCCCAAACACACTCTCATATTAAAAAAATTAATGTAGTGTCTTTTAGATTTTACAAATTTTTGTAATAAATAGTACTAAAAAGTACTTTTGTTATAAAAGAAAATTTTAACAAAATAGTTTAAAATATGAAAAGACTCTAAAATTATCCCTCACATTAAAAAATTCAATTTGTCATCTAAATTTTTTTAAAAATTCTCATTCGTAATAATTTTCATAGCTAATGTTCCCCATTAAAATAAAAATACAATAAAATATAAAAAATCAGTTTTAAAAGTAAGTCTTACATTGTTTTCAAATATTTTCCTTGTAATTTTTCACTTTTTCTTCATTATCAAATGCACCCTTAAATAATTATTTTATTTATTTAATATAAATTTTTTTAATAAATTTTTTGTATTTTAGATATTAATAAGGGATTTAGCAAGTAGTCGGTTACTCACCCCAAACAGTCAACAACACCTAGATAACACCAGAAGAAAGATGACGTGCTAAAGAACAAATGTAACAATCATTAAAAATATATATAATATATAATTAAATTAAAAATAAAATTTATGGGCATTAACGGAGAGCGTTGGTAGGCAGGCGTTAGCAAGTGCAGCCTATCGAGTTGAAATTTTAAAGAAAACATATGAGATTCTCAGATCCATCATAGAAAATCCCTTTGTGGATGTACTAATTAAGTAAGTGGAAATTTATACATTTAATTGTTGAAGAATAGATGAGAATTTTAAGTTTTTATAATTCATCTACTTTTTTCTCAAACTTTATATATTCCCTAGAGAAAAGAAAAATATTTGGCGAATCTATATTAAATAAGAGACCCAGATATGTGCCCAAAGGAAAAATTTGAGCTTATTTGGGTAATTTCCGTAGCTGTTGAAGATCCACAGAAAACGGATAAACAGAGCAGGAAAAGGCAGAAGAAGAAGATTGTAGCAATTTTGTCTTTTTGACAGAAAACCCAATGAATTTATGATTTAAAAGAAGGTACTTATTTCGAAGAAATTATATAAAAATCTAAATCTTGTTGGAAATTTTACAAAAGAAATTTCTAAGAGACTATTACAAAATACACTCGTAATTTGTTGGGAAATTTCACAAGGAAAGTTTTAGAAAATTTTCAAAAATGTTATTTCCAGCTTAAACAATTTCATTTTTCTTTCAGATAGAACCAAACCATTTTGATGAATTATATTTTTAAATGTTTTAAGATGACGCCAATGTTGTTAAATTGAGTCAGAGAAGACCAAGACATCATCAATGTAAACAATTATAAAATCACTATGTTTATAAAAAATATTATTCATTATATTTTGAAATTCTGATGGGGCGTTTTTTAGACCGAAGGGCATAACATTCCATTCATATTGACCAAAAGGAACATTAAAGGCAGTTTTGTATTTGTCCTTTTCATCGATTTGAATCTGCCAGTACCCTGATTTTAAATCAAAATTTGAAAATAATTTAGCTTTTATAATTCTGTTTAACAAGTCTTTTTTATTTGGGAGAGGATATCTACTCCATTTTAGAACTTTATTCAAAGGTTTGTAATTTATAACTAACCTTGGAGTTCCTCTTTCGATTTCAGCGGCATTGCAAAATCAAATTGTGCTAATGTGGCTTGCCACCTAGCAAAAATATGTTTTGAAACTTCATTTTTAACATTTTTTTCTATAACATATTTTGCTGCCTTACAATCAACTCGTAATAGAAAATGTTTATTTATAATATCACTTTGAAATTTTTGAACGCAAGTAACTATAGCAAGCATTTCCTTTTTTATAGTAGGATATTTTTTACGAGTTTCGTTCCACAAACCAGAAGTGAAACGAACTAATTGTTCTTTATTTTCAGCAGTCCTTTGTTTTAGTATACCACCATAACCTTCATCTGAAGCATCTGTTTCAACAATTTTAAATAGATTCGGGTCTGCTAGATGACGACAAGGAAGATATTTAACCTTTTCTTTTATATTTCGAACAGCTTTAGTATGTTCTTCGGTCCATGGCGAAAGATTTTTTCTAAGTCTCTTAAGAAGTATAGCTCTATCAAAAGCTATTTTCTCATAAAACTCATAAACATAATTTAGACAGTCAAGGAATCTCTGAAGTTGTTTTTTATCTGCTATAACATCTGGGAATTTATCAGCAAAAACTATAGCTCGATTTATGGGTTGGATAGTTCTATTCCGGATCTGAAATCCTAGAAATGTTATTTCTAGCTGAAACAATTTCATTTTTCTTTCAGATAGAACCAAACCATTTTGATGAATTATATTTTTAAATGTTTTAAGATGACGCCAATGTTGCTGAATTGAGTCAGAGAAGACCAAGACATCATCAATGTAAATAATTATAAAATCACTATGTTTATAAAAAAATATCATTCATTATATTTTGAAATTCTGATGGGGCATTTTTTAGACCGAAGGGCATAACATTCCATTCGTATTGACCAAAAGGAACATTAAAGGCAGTTTTGTATTTGTCCTTTTCATCGATTTGAATCTGCCAGTACCTTGATTTTAAATCAAATTTTGAAAATAATTTAGCTTTTATAATTCTGTTTAACAAGTCTTTTTTGTTTGGGAGAGGATATCTAATCCATTTTAGAACTTTATTCAAAGGTTTGTAATTTATAACTAACCTTGGAGTTCCTCTTTCGATTTCAGCGGCATTGTTAACATAGAACGCTGAGCAACTCCACGGAGATTTACTTGGACGAATTAATTTTTTTATCCAATAAAGATTTTATTTCTTTTTTGCAGTATTCAAGCAGCTCTTGATTCATTTGAATTGGCCTTGCTTTTGTTGGGATCTTTTCTTCATTAAAATCTTCTACATAGGGTAATTTAACTATGTCTTTATTTCTATCCCAAAAGGCATTAGGAAATTCAGAACAGACTTCTTTTGCCAATTTTTCTTTAAATTCTTCTATATGTCTTTTTAGTGGCCCGTTAATTTCCTTTTCCATATATTTTATTGTGTTTTTATCTTGAAGATAACATAAAAAACTCTTTTTATAACTTAGAGTTTCTTTTAGTTCTACGAGAAGCGATGCTTCTGGAGGTTTTATAAAAGCAAATAGGGTTTTATTTGTTTGAATCCCTTCATCTGTTACTGAAAATGGTTTTATCATTTGAAGAAAAGGATTTCCTAATATAATTTTCTGTTGCATATTTTTTATCAATATAAATGATGTTTGTAGGCATAATTTTTTATTACAAATATGTGCAAAGGACAATTTATATTTGACAATCATATCAGTTCCGTCTGCAGTAGCTATAAACGAATTTGTTGTTTCAAAATATTTTGGGGGAATTATTCCTTCATTTATATAGTTGAGATCAGCTCCCGAATCCACCAGGGCGACTAGGCTTATAGAAAAATCTTCAGGCAAATCTTTAATTTTTAAAGTTATTTTATATACCATTTTTGAGATATAATTCTTTCAGTTTCATTACACATAATAGATATAACATTTTCATTTTCTATTCTTTTAACTTTGAAGATTCAGCTTTCTTTTCATTTAACATTTCTTGTAATTGAAGTTCAAAATCTTCTTCATTATTTTCTTCTTGTTCCATATTTATAGACAATTCTTTTAATTCTAGAATTTGAATTCTGTTTCTTAACTCTGATATTTCTTTCTTCATCTCTTTCCTTTGGGCACATATCTGGGTCTCTTATTTAATATAGATCGCCAAATATTTTTCTTTTCTCTAGCGAATTTATAAAATTTGAGAAAAAAAGTAGATGAATTATAAAAACTTAAAATTCTCATCTATTCTTCAACAATTAAATGTATAAATTTCCACTTACTTAATTAGTACATCCACAAAGGGATTTTCTATGATGGATCTGAGAATCTCATATGTTTTCTTTAAAATTTCAACTCGATAGGCTGCACTTGCTAACGCCTGCCTACCAACGCTCTCCGTTAATGCCCATAAATTTTATTTTTAATTTAATTATATATTATATATATTTTTAATGATTGTTACATTTGTTCTTTAGCACGTCATCTTTCTTCTGGTGTTATCTAGGTGTTGTTGACTCTTTGGGGTGAGTAACCGACTACTTGCTAAATCCCTTATTAATATCTAAAATACAAAAAATTTATTAAAAAAATTTATATTAAATAAATAAAATAATTATTTAAGGGTGCATTTGATAATGAAGAAAAAGTGAAAAATTACAAGGAAAATATTTGAAAACAATGTAAGACTTACTTTTAAAACTGATTTTTTATATTTTATTGTATTTTTATTTTAATGGGGAACATTAGCTATGAAAATTATTATGAATGAGAATTAAAAAAAAAATTTAGATGACAAATTGAATTTTTTAATGTGAGGGATAATTTTAGAGTCTTTTCATATTTTAAACTATTTTGTTAAAATTTTCTTTTATAACAAAAGTACTTTTTAGTACTATTTATTACAAAAATTTGTAAAATCTAAAAGACACTACATTAATTTTTTTAATATGAGAGTGTGTTTGGGAAGTTATAAAACTATTGATGAAATATTTTCAGTGTAAAAATTTTTGAAATGAGAGAAAACGATGTGATATGATAGGGGTAATGATGAGGAATAAAGAGAATAAAGTTAAAATAAATATGTTAGACGTATAAGTAGTTGTATATAAATGATTAAAAAGTAGGATAGTTGTGTATGAATAAATGAAGAAATAATTAAAAAAAAGGTAGTTGTGGAGAGTGAAAAATTTTAGATTGAAAAGTTTTTAATGTTACCAAACACCCCCTGAGGAAAGATGTGTAAGAAATTATTTATTTAAATATTTAAAAAATTAACCTTCTCACTTCTTAGGTTTTTATAAAGACTTGTATAATTTCTTAAAAAAACTAAAAGGTAAAATTTTAAATTAAGGCTACATTTGCAAAATCCGTAAACTTATAGAGTTATTTTTGCAAATTCAAAAATGAGAAGGTTAATTTTGCAAAAATTAAGAATCAAATGGTCATACCTCTTAAAAGGTTGAACTCTTGAAGTTAAATGGTTAGTTTGCAAATACTTAAAGGGTTGTTATCTAGAACCATGTTTTTAATTTCTTTTGAAGCTTTTTTTAATAAAATTATTAATTCCAGTATATTTAACATATGTGTTAAGTTTTATTATTTTTGAAAATTTATACATATATTTTTTTGAAAAATGAGGGTATTTTAAACATTTTAAATGACTAAAATATCTCTTTTTTAAAAATAAAAATATATAAATCTCCAAAAAGGTAAAATATAATACATATATTAAATATATTTAGATTAATAATTTTATAAATTTTTTTAAAAAACATAAAAAAATGGATTTCAATACCTCGTGCATAAAAGCTTAGTACATCCGGGTGCATTAAATCAAATGTCATACTTAAAATTAAGGCTACCCCACAATTTGATTTTGAAATTGAATATATCAAAGGAAAAGATAATTCTTTGCCTGACTTCTTAAATTATTATTAAAGATATTTTTCTAACAGATCTATTAATGATAGAAGATGGAAATAAACCTATTTATAAAGAAAAATTCATACAAGGTCTCCCTTCGGTATTTGAATCAAAAGTTAAAACTTTAATTAAACAAGAAAATGATGAAAAGCTAGAATATGATAACTATACATGGGGAACACTATTTACTAAAATAAAACAAGTTGGGATAGAACTATGTAATCAAAAACACATGGATGAAACTAAATTTCTAAGGTCTCAAGATTTATCTATATTTTACTCAAATTATGGTATAGAACAAACCCCAGTTCAAAGAATAATGAAAAAATTAAAATTCCTAAAAGCTAAAAAATATCAAAAGAAATTAAAAGAAAAACCCCCAAAACAATATTATACTAAAAAAAAGTTTAGAAAATATAAACCAAAACCCTCACAAAAGAAGAATGTTAAATAAATCAAATGTTATAAATTTGGTAAATTTGGTCACTATGCTTCTAAATGTTATAAAAACCAAGTGAAAGAATTATTAGCTGATAAAAGTCTCAGTATAGAAGAATTATCTAAAAAATTAAATGAGCTAGCAGTCACTTCTGAGAGTGAAATTGAAGAATCTTCAAAAAGTGAAAGTGAATTTGGAATAAATGAAATCTATAATAAAAGCTCAGACGAACATCAATGTCAATGTTCTTATAGCCAAAAAGAATATCAAACATCTTCAGACTCGAGATATTAATCTTTAAATATGATGAATAATTCTAATCAAATTCTATTAAACCTTATAAATCAAGTTGAGGATCAAAATCAAAAGATTGAGTTATTAAATAAATATTTAAAAATGACAAATACTCCAGAACCCCTAACTTTTCCTGAAACTTCATCAATGATGCACATTATAAAAAATCAAAGGAAATATATAAAAAATATTCCAAAACCTCAAATAACATATGAGTTATTACAAGAAATAAAGAGATGAAGAAAGAAATATCATAATTAAGAAATAGAATTCAAATTCTAGAATTAAAAGAATTGTCTATAAATATGGAACAAGAATAAAATAATGAAGAAGATTTTGAACTTCAATTACAAGAAATATTAAATGAAAAGAAAGCCGAATCTTCAAAATTAAAAGAAATAAAAAATGAAAATGTTATATCTATTATGTGTAATGAAACTCAAATAATTATATCTCAAAAATGGTATATAAAAATAACTTTAAAAATTAAAGATTTGCCTGAAGATTTTTCTATAAGCAAGTTGTTCTTTATAATATTGTCGAACAATTTCAGACAAATCAGAACATTCAAGATTCAACAAATACCACGACTCTTGTTTTCTAAGCACTCGTAATTGTTTTTCTATAATGAGTTAACCAAATCATATCAATAAGCAAACATTATGAAAGAGAATCTATTATTAACCAAAATAATAATAAGAAGTAGAATTCTTACAAATAGATGTTTTGATGGAGAGTTGAAGGAGACAACTCAGTTGAACCTCAATAGAGAGAGAGAGAGCACACAAGAGCAAACTGGGAATCGAGAACTGAAATTTCTCCGATGTCCCTTACAACTGAACACACTAGGCTATATATAGAAAGAAAAGTAAAGAGCGGAATCCAACATGCTTGAAGTCCGCAAGATTTACAAGGATTGAAATCCGGAAAGCAAATCCGGATAAGCTTGCACCGAAAGCAGACGACACGTGTCCTGGATGTTTTGGAGTTGTACCGCATCTGCAACAGTGACAGCAAACAAATTTTTGACTTTATAGCTTTTCTTTATAGGATTCTTTGCTTTTTTGCTAGCGATCAATTATAACAAACTTGAAGTCTTTTCAGGGAGAAGAGAGAGAAGGAGTGGAGACCTCCATGTCATCCTCATCCTCACTATCTTCGACTTGACTATCACAGAGAAATTCAAAGGCTTTTTTCTTATGCTCTTTCCCAGAGAGATTAGGATAAATCCTTCTAACTGACTCTAGAGCCTGCTTGAAAGCACTTCTAGCTTCATCTGTTTCTTTGAGATCTTACAAAGTAGTGAATGACGAAGAAGCAGCGAGGCGATTAGATAACTGAGAGGCATTCTTCTTAGTTTTCTTCTTTTTCCAATCTTCTGAATGTAACACATAATCTATATCGAACTTAGGTCACCACTTCAAATAAGAAGTATAAGCCATATAGCTGGATATTTTTGAATCAATATAAAATGAGAAATCTCATCTCATAATCCAAGGGATGGATTCCCTGATTATAAAATCATTGAGTTTATAGTTATCATTTGGGTCGAATGACAAATGAGGGAGGATTTTTTCTGAAAGAATGGAACTGTGAAATCCCCAATGATCCCAAAACTTCTCATAGAACCAAACATGAATTTTTTGGGAAGGCTTTATTAGGTTGAAGCGGATCCACCAAGAATGAGAAAAAATGAGATTTTGTCTCAAAAAGACTATTTTCCATGCTTCTTGATAGTCCCAAAAATTATACTTGGTAAAACAATATTGCTCAGAGTGAGAAGGAGAAAAGGGAATATAGGTGTTGGGATTGTCAGCAGACCAATCCTCAAGGGCTATAACTCTGTGAATGAACATTTTTGAATATTGTATAGCATTGCTGTTTTTAGCTTTTATATGATCAATAGCTATAGAATTTGTGGTTATAAGAATTTTTTCATAGAAATCTAAATGCTTTCCAGGAGCATGAGGAATGAACCACTCATACTTCGGAAGATATTTTTGATATAGCTGTTTAGCAGTTTCACTTATAGCTCTGCTATCTTTATCACTGGAAGAGAAAAAGGTTATATCATGCAGAGTATTTTTAACCAAATTATAGTCTTCTTCTTCCAAATATAACAATATTTGATCATTATACATCTCAAAATTATAGTTTTTTGGACTTATAGTTTTTGGGGAAGAAGGTATAGGAGAATTTGCTGGGGATTTGCCCGTTGGCTGAGCAGAGGCCGAGCTTGAAGAAGCCATTTAATTTTTTCCCTGCAAAAAGTCTCAAGATAAGAAGTCAGGCAAAGAATTATCTTTTCCTTTAATATATTCAATTTCAAAATCAAATTGTGCTAATGTGACTTGCCACCTAGCAAAAATATGTTTTGAAACTTCATTTTTAACATCTTTTTCTATAACATATTTTGTTGCCTTACAATCAACTCGTAATAGAAAATGTTTATTTATAATATCACTTTGAAATTTTTGAACGCAAGTAACTATAGCAAGCATTTCCTTTTTTATAGTAGGATATTTTTTACGGATTTCGTTCCACAAGCCAGAAGTGAAACGAACTAATTGTTCTTTATTTTTAGCAGTCCTTTATTTTAGTATACCACCATAACCTTCATCTGAAGCATCTGTTTCAACAATTTTAAATAGATTCGGGTCTGCTAGATGAAGACAAGGGAGATATTTAACATTTTCTTTTATATTTCGAACAACTTTAGTATGTTCTTCTGTCCATAGCGAAAGATTTTTTCTAAGTCTTTTAAAAAGTATAGCTCTAACAAAAGCTATTTTCTCATAAAACTCAGAAACATAGTTTAGACAGCCAAGAAATCTCTGAAGTTGTTTTTTATCTGTTATAACATCTGGGAATTTATCAGCAAAAACTATAGCTCAATTTATGGGTTGGATAGTTCTATTCTGGATCTGAAATCCTAGAAATGCTATTTCTGTTGGAAACAATAGTTGAATCGAAAAACAAATTGACCAAAGCACAAGTTTTGATGATTAACAAATACAAATTTGAGTACGTTATGATTATTAATGAGTTTTGTGAATATCTTTAAGGAATGAAAAATCAAACCAAGTCGGTCATCAAGTCGACTCCGACTTCGACTTAGGCGAAGTCGATCCCGAAGTCGACTCCACAAGCGACTTCAACAGGCGTTTTTTCACAGCGTTGAAATTGGGGATTTGAACATCCGAAGTCGCAGATGAAGTCGACTCCACTTGCGACTTGAAGCCAAGTCGCAGACGAAGTCGACCCCAGAATCGACTTGGAGCAGCATTTCCCTTCCAGCGTTAATTTTGGAAGACAGAACAACTGAAGTCGCAGACGAAGTCAACTCCAGTATCGACTTCAAGCAGCAACTTTCCTCCAGCGTTGAATTAAGTAGCAAAACTTTTTGAAGTCGCAACCTAAGTCGACTCCACATGCGACTTGGGTGAAGTCGCAGGCAAAGTCGACTTAAGCATCAACTTCAACATGATAAGACAGATTTTCAAGATCAAATCAAAGACCGAGTCCACTTCAAGATAAAATAGAAGATGAAGACGACTCAAATTTCTCAAACTTGAATATATGAAGACTAATCCAAGTTTAAAGCAAGCAGGACACATGGATTTATTCATTCCAAATCAAAGTTGGATTTGTTCATACAAGATTCAAGTTCTTCAAGTTCTCGAGACTTAAAGCTAAAGAAATTTTGTACAAATAAGCTCCTAGTATTGAAAGACAAAAGAAGAAGAAGAAGTTAAGCAAGCAAGAGACGCCTCAACAAAGATAAAACTGACTTGGCACAAGGAAATAGCCAAGTCGCACCCCAAGTCGACTCCAAGATCGATTTGAGGCCAAGTCTCAAACCAAGTCGACCCAGAAGACAGACTTGGAAACTGAAGAACAGCTGAAGTTGCACACGAAGTCGACTCCATCATGCGACTTGGGTGAAGTCGCACACGAAGTCGACTCCACCTGCGACTTGGAGACGTAACGTTCGAATTTTTGAACGTTGGAACATTTATTACGCGCCAACCAACTCTATAACGTTCAAAATTCTCCCTCCTCTATATATAGACACTCAAGTAAACGTGGATATATACAAGAAAGAGTTGAAAAAGAGGAAAGAAGTGCTACTAAGAGCTTTTATCTACTTTTCTCTACAATTGAGTGATCTATTTATTTTCAAATGAAGAACAAACTTCAAAGTTGCAGTTTGCTTCAACGTAATACGATTGGTTGCTTCTACAGATTCTTCCTCGAGCTGAAACTTGCTATACAAATCATTAAAGTGTAGATTTCTTCTATTTTCATATTGTTGTTTTTTTTTTGTGCTTGGTTTGAGTTTGGTGGTTCAAACCAAGACATAGCAAGTAGAGTTGTGATTGGAGTGTAACTCATCACCTACTTGTGTTGATTGTATATGCCCCCTAGAGCTAGAATCTAGAAGAGAGCGGAGACTCTAGTTGTATTCCCGGAATACATAGTGGAACCCAAGTCACAAGGGTATGTGAGCTTGGAAGAGTGGAGTAGGAAAAAGTTGTCCGAACCACTATAAATCTTGTCTACTGTTTTTCATCTTCGCTTTCATTATCTTATTACTTTCTATTTGTTACACTCAAGGGGATTAAACTTTAAAGGGGTTAAGTTTTAATTTACCAAAGAATTTTTAAGAACCCAATTCACCCCCTCCCCTCTTGGGTTTTGCCATTAACTCGGGACCAACAATTTCTAGCTGAAACAATTTTATTTTTCTTTCAGATAGAACCAAACCATTTTGATGAATTATATTTTTAAATGTTTTAAGATGACGCCAATGTTGCTGAATTAAGTCAGAGAAGACCAAGACATCATCCATGTAAACAATTATAAAATCACTATGTTTATAGAAAATATCATTCATTATATTTTGAAATTCTGATAGGGCGTTTTTTAGACCGAAGGGCATAACATTCCATTCGTATTGACCAAAAGGAACATTAAAGGCAGTTTTGTATTTATCTTTTTCATCAATTTGAATTTGCCAATATCCTGATTTTAAATCGAATTTTGAAAATAATTTGGCTTTTATGATTCTGTTTAACAAGTCTTTTTTGTTTGGGAGAGGATATCTAATCCATTTTAGAACTTTATTCAAAAGTTTGTAATTTATAACTAACCTTGAAGTTCCTCTTTCGATTTCAGCGGCATTATTAACATAGAACGCTGAGCAACTCCACAGAGATTTACTTGGACGAATTAATTTTTTATCCAATAAAGATTTTATCTCTTTTTTGCAGTATTCAAGCAGCTCTTGATTCATTTGAATTGGCCTTGCTTTTGTTGGGATCTTTTCTTCATTAAAATCTTCTACATAGGGTAATTTAACTATGTGTTTATTTCTATCCCAAAAGGCATTAGGAAATTCAGAACAGACTTCTTTTGCCAATTTTTCTTTAAATTCTTCTATATGTCTTTTTAGTGGCCCGTTAATTTCCTTTTCCATATATTTTATTGTGTTTTTATCTTGAAGATAACATAAAAAATTCTTTTTATAACTTAGAGTTTCTTTTAGTTCTGCGAGAAGCGATGGTTCTGGAGGTTTTATAAAAGCAAATGAGATTTTATTTGTTTGAATCCCTTCATCTGTTACTGAAAATGGTTTTATCATTTGAAGAAAAGGGGTTCCTAATATAATTTTCTGTTGCATATTTTTTATCAATATAAATGATGTTTGTAGGAATAATTTTTTATTACAAATATGTGCAAAGGACAATTTATATTTGACAATCATATCAATTTCGTCTGCAGTAGCTATAGACGAATTTGTTGTTTCAAAATATTTCGGGAGAATTATACCTTCATTTATACAGTTGAGATCAGCTCCTGAATCCACCAGGGCGACCAGGCTTATAGAAAAATCTTCATGCAAATATTTAATTTTTAAAGTTATTTTTATATACCATTTTTGAGATATAATTCTTTGAGTTTCATTACACATTATAGATATAACATTTTCATTTTCTATTTCTTTTAACTTTGAAGATTCAGCTTTCTTTTCATTTAACATTTCTTGTAATTGAAGTTCAAAATTTTCTTCATTATTTTCTTCTTGTTCCATATTTATAGACAATTCTTTTAATTCTAGAATTTGAATTCTGTTTCTTAATTCTGATATTTCTTTCTTCATCTCTTTTATTTCTTGTGATAACTCATATGTTGTTTGCTGTTTTGGAATTTTTTTATATATTTTCTTTGATTTTTTATAATGTGCATCATTTATGAAGTTTCAGGGAGAGTTAGGGATTCTGGATTATTTATCATTTTTAGATATTTATTTAATAACTCAATCTTTTGATTTGGATCCTCAACTTGATTTATAAGGTCTAATAGTATTTGATTAGAATTATTCATCATATTTAAAGAATAATATCCCGAGTCTGAAGATGTTTGATATTCTTTTTGGCTATAAGAACATTGACATTGATATTCGTTTGAGCTTTTATTATAGATTTCATTTATTGCAAATTCACTTTCACTTTCTGAAGATTCTTCAATTTCACTCTCAGAAGTGACTGCTAGCTCATTTAATTTTTTAGATAGTTCTTCTATACTGAGACTTTTATCAGCTAATAATTCTTTCACTTGATTTTTATAACATTTAGAAGCATAGTGACCAAATTTACTACATTTATCACATTTGACTTCTTTAACATTCTTCTTTTGTGAGGGTTTTGGTTTATATTTTCTAAACTTCTTTTTAGTATAATATTGTTTTGGAGGTTTTTCTTTAAAAGATTTTACTTTTAATTTCTTTTGATATTTTTTAGCTTTTAGGAATTTTGATTTTTTCATTATTCTCTGAACTGGGGTTTGTTCTATACCATAATTTGAGCAAAATATAGATAAATCTTGAGACCTTAGAAATTTAGTTTCAACCTTTTAAGAGGTATGACCATTTTGATTCTTAATTTTTGCAAAATTAACCTTCTCATTTTTGAATTTGCAAAAATAACTCTATAAGTTTAAGGATTTTGCAAATCTAGCCTTTATTTAAAATTTTACCTTTTAGTTTTTTTAAGAAATTATACAAGTCTTTTTTTAATTATTTCTTCACTTATTCATATACAACTATCCTACTTTTTAATCATTTCTGTACAACTACTTATACGTCTAACATATTTATTTTAACTTTATTCTTTTTATTCCTCATCATTACCCCTATCATATCACATCGTTTTCTCTCATTTCAAAAATTTTTACACTGAAAATATTTCATCAATAGTTTTATAACTTCCCAAACACACTCTCATATTAAAAAAATTAATGTAGTGTCTTTTAGATTTTACAAATTTTTGTAATAAATAGTACTAAAAAGTACTTTTGTTATAAAAGAAAATTTTAACAAAATAGTTTAAAATATGAAAAGACTATAAAATTATCCCTCACATTAAAAAATTCAATTTGTCATCTAAATTTTTTTTAAAATTCTCATTCATAATAATTTTCATAGCTAATGTTCCCCATTAAAATAAAAATACAATAAAATATAAAAAATTAGTTTTAAAAGTATGTCTTACATTGTTTTCAAATATTTTCCTTGTAATTTTTCACTTTTTCTTCATTATCAAATGCACCCTTAAATAATTATTTTATTTATTTAATATAAATTTTTTTAATAAATTTTTTGTATTTTAGATATTAATAAGGGATTTAGCAAGTAGTCGGTTACTCACCCCAAACAGTCAACAACACCTAGATAACACCAGAAGAAAGATGACGTGCTAAAGAACAAATGTAACAATCATTAAAAATATATATAATATATAATTAAATTAAAAATAAAATTTTTGGGCATTAACGGAGAGCGTTGGTAGGCAGGCGTTAGCAAGTGCAGCCTATCGAGTTGAAATTTTAAAGAAAACATATGAGATTCTCATATCCATCATAGAAAATCCCTTTGTGGATGTACTAATTAAGTAAGTGGAAATTTATACATTTAATTGTTGAAGAATAGATGAGAATTTTAAGTTTTTATAATTCATCTATTATTTTCTCAAACTTTATATATTCCCTAGAGAAAAGCAAAATATTTGGCGAATCTATATTAAATAAGAGACCCAGATATGTGCCCAAAGGAAAATTTTGAGCTTATTTGGGTAATTTCCGTAGCTATTGAAGATCCACAGAAAATGGATAAACAGAGCAGGAAAAGGCAGAAGAAGAAGCCTGTAGCAATTTTGGCTTTTTGACAGAAAACCCAATGAATTTATGATTTATAAGAAGGTACTTATTTTGAAGAAATTATATAAAAATCTAAATCTTGTTGGAAATTTTACAAAAGAAATTTCTAAGAGACTATTACAAAATACACTCATAATTTGTTGGGAAATTTCACAAGTAAAGTTTTAGAAAATTTTCAGAAAACCCCCCATGAAAAAAAAATAATTTACAAAAATGTCTTATATTAGCTAGAAATTCACAAAATGGTTTCTCAAAAATATTTTACATAAAAATTTTAACTGAGCATTAGGGATATGTTGGTTGTACCCTACATCAGCAACATATGATGACTCGTGAGCCATACAAATTGTTTTTAATATAACTTTTGACGTCGATATCTGATCTTAATAATCCAACTGTCAATCTCTACATTTTCGGACATTCTGAATTCATTGAATGAGTTGGATTATCTATAAGAGGTTATTATTAGAAGTTATTAATGAAAAGATATTAATGAAAAGATATTAATGGCTGAGATTTTACTTGATTATGGTCCACTAAGACAGTAACACATATCTCTAAGTATTACATCTAATGTTTAATGCGAGTTCGAATAGAGATAGTGTTGGAAGTCAATAGAAGTGGATTTTATTGATATTCAAGATGAATATCTTTGCTAGCGTGTGAATTTTTTCCTTTGCATAATAAAATAAGCTAAGTATGTAGAATGCGTGCAAGTATCACTATTACATTTACTGTATATTGGTACCACTAGAGGATGAGTATTTTGTGCATAATTTGTTCAGTGTGGGTTTACAAGTAGGTCCTAGGCTTTATCGTACTATTACTTGACATAAACCATATATTTAGAAGTTGAAAATACAAGTGTGTGGGACCTAGTCCATTTAAACTTGGTTTTCTTGTAGGTCCTATGCTTAGTTGGAAAGTTACCCAGTGTGTGATTTAAGGGTAGGTCCTAAGCATTGCTGAAAGGCTACTTGTTTTACAGGTAGGTTCTTGGCTTGCTGGAAGGCTACTTATTTTACAGGTAGGTTCTAGGCTTGCTGGAAGGCTATCCAGTGTATGATTATGGGGTATGTCCTAGGCTTTGCTGAAAGGCTACTTGATCATGTTGAGTCATTGAGTTTATTTACATTTTCATACTTAATGATATTGTTGAAATAATTTTTATTCACTGCAGTCTAACTGATATGTTATTTACTCTGATTGCTATGGATAGATAAAGTACAAATTCCTCCTTACTAAGTTCTTAGGAACTCACTTCATGTTAATCATATTTTTTTCAAGAATTACGGATCCATCCTACTCGTAAATGTATTGCAAATGGGTTAGGCATAGACTCGAATAGTATAATAAAGTAGTTTTATTTCTTTACTTTGAACATGAATTTGTAATAATTATGATATAGATCCTGTGGGTAAACTTTATCTATTATATTTACGCATGAATTATGAACTCTTCATCAAATGTCATTCGGGTATGATTAGAATGTCCTGTTTTGGGCTCCCAAGGTGCCACCTTGGGTTAGGGTCATGACAACAAAGCTCACACGACCAAACACGAGCCTCTCTTAAGAGAATAGGATTAGGCAGGCATAATGACATCACCTAAACATCAACTTACTTCCTTACCAAGGAATCCATTAATGTCTCAGCCCTCACCTCCCTACATGAATGGCAACTTTAATGACCCTACAAGGCAAAGTCAGCTCAAACCATTATAAGCGTTTTTGTAGTAGACCTCGTTCGACACTTTATTGGCTCCATCAGGTGTTATGACATAGCATGTCGACTCAGGGAGTTTTTAAATTTATCTATACGGTGGACACTCCCACATACTGAGGGGAGACCAATGCCACCAACTATACTCTTTTTGCTGATTTGCAGCTGTGAGGGTTCGAACTTGGCACCTAGCTCATTTGGGGCAACCCAAGTTACCACAATGGCACTACCATCATGGCAACAGATTAATACATTTAATATGCTTAAATTTAGTTGTTAATTATCAAAACTTGTATATATTTTGATTTGTAATTCATCTTGTTGAGTTCACACATTATAGGTTTATTCTCATTACAGTTGGTCCTTTGAGTCAAAAATTGTTGTAGATTCGAGGATATGCTATCAGATTTCCACCATGGCAACCACCAGTTAGAAGCTTAGGTTAGTAGGGCCCTAGAAAATGGTATCAAAGCTAGGTTTTAAGATGAGTTAGTATAAAGAAAAGAACCATAATCATCTAATCATCTAAAGCATTGAGAATTTTAGTTGTAGGTTAGGATGGAAGCAAGGCGAAAGTTGAGATTGATTGAACTAGTTAATGGTAATAGTTTGGGGCATGTGGATTGGAAATAATAAATGAACCTTAGGATGAGGAGGATGTGTTAGCTGATTGTGTGTTCCTATGAGATATAGGTGGATAAATTGAATCATGATAGGAACAAGTGATATCCTAATAAGTTTGATTATGCGAATTGGAGATTCGGTGGTAGAATGGATAAGGTATATGAATAGATCACTTAATTTGAAAGTGTAGGGATTTGGATTGATGAAAGTGTTATCATAGTAGCACTAATGAGGAGTTGAAAATTTTGATGATCTAATCTTAGGAGAGACCAAGAGTGGTAACACAAGTGGAGAAAGGTATATGTACACAAGTCAGATGAAAGGTGTAGAGATGTGTATTGGTTATGCATAACACTAAATTGAAGGATTTAGTGTTGAAAAGTGACTTGTTATTGATGAGGTTATTGTTGGTCCCGAGTTAATGATAAATACCCAAGAGGGGAGGGGTGAATTGGGTAATTAAAATTTTTCAACTTAAATAGAAACTTTACCCCGGTTTAGTTCAATCTCCTTCAATGAAACGTGATATGAGATAGAATGAGTGGGTGCTGATGGATTATAAAATGCAAGCAATCAAACCAAACAAGAGACAACAATATATAGTGGTTCGGGCAACCTTCCCTACTCCACTCTTCCAAGCACACACCCGTTGTGTCTTGGGTTCCACTATTGTATTTTCAATACAATCTAGAGCACCCGCTCTCTTCTAAATTGTAGCTCTTTGAGGCATATACAATAATCAATTGTTGGTGAGACCAACTCCAACCAACCAAGTCCAAACTATTGGTGAGACAGACTCAAACCAATCAAGCAAAACCCGTTACTGAGACAAACTCAAATCAACCCCCTGTTTTGCTTCTTCTTGAATTCGGTCTCCAACACCGATCCAAGGCAACAACACAAAACAAAATAAACAAAAGAGAAATTACACTTTACAAAGTGTATTCGATAAGCTCCGGAAGCTCCTTGTCATGTGGAGATGATAATCTTGGAAGCACACTTAGAAGTTGTAGCACTTGAAGCTTCAATAGTTGTTCAAATAACTTCAACACACTTGAATACTAGAAGATGAAAGCTCAACTTGTGTTTTCCTCTTTCTTTTCTCCTTCTCTCTTCTCTTCACGTTCATACATCAATGGTATATATAGAGGAAAAATGATCTAGCCGTTTGGAGTGGAGGTTCACGTGCATCTAGAGCTCCAACGTTCGGATTTTCGACTGTTACGAGTTGAAGTCGCCAGCGAAGTCGACTCTAGATGAGTGGAGTCGACTTCGGATGGGTGAAGTCGACTTGGGATGCGACTTCGTCTTGTTAAAACTTGTTGTCCACTTTCTGTCCAGAATTCTGTCTTTGAAGTCGACTTGGGATTGGTGAAGTCGACTTGGGATGAGACTTCACTTTGTTATCTGTCCGAAGTCGCAGGCGAAGTCGACTTGGGTCTGGGACTTCACCCAAGTCGCAAGTGAAGTCGACTTAGCTGTGAGACTTCACTTTGCTGGACTTGCAATTCATAAACTTGAGCTCTTGAAACTTAAATTATTTCACATTTTCATTTTCATACACATAATTAGAGACAAATTATCTGAGAACACTTAGACAGATTTATTAGAACCTTTTTAATGATATTTCAATTATTTATTAATCATCAAAATCAAATTAATCAATCTTAAGCAAGCATGTGATCAACAGTTATAATACTCAAGGAACTGAGTATCAAAGATGTGAATGATGGTATCAGACGAAGTTTAGAGGGAAGGTAGTGTGATTAGTCGAAAAAGAGAA
Source organism: Annona cherimola (assembly GCA_030490835.1). Lineage (NCBI taxonomy): Eukaryota > Viridiplantae > Streptophyta > Magnoliopsida > Magnoliales > Annonaceae > Annona > Annona cherimola. The sequence goes on from CM059974.1 coordinate 42,003,282, forward strand.
GGGGTATGAGTATGAGTTAGAAATTCGTAAGGATCTTGTGAAGAATTATGGAAAGCAAATTGAGTTGTTTGTTATAGGGTGGATGTGATAATACTATGCTTAAAATGGATATTCTTAGCACAAGATGGGGTATGGGAGGCTTAGCATTCAGATGACCAAGATACTAAGTGTCTTGATTTGTATATGAGATGTCGGACATAAATATCATATAGTCATAACCCATTTGGGTTGTAAAAACTATTGATAGGAGATTAAAGGCAAGAGTTTAGAAATTATAAGGGGTATCTAGGTAAGTTGATTCGGGATAAGGACCGGTGAAGTTAGCAATGGCAACATGGTTGATAGAATGACTTGCACTTTACATGTATCTCATTAACACAAAGAATCTAATACACTATATGGTGCATAATTGCTTCTTCTAGGATCATTTGAAGGATGACTAGTTAAAGAAGAAATAAGGTTCTAATGGTTGAAGTTGCAATGAAAATATAAGAGGTATAGTGCATAGGGGTAATAGGGATTGACTTTATAGTTGGAAATTGCGGCTATGCAGGATAACTTGATAGCATGAGGCTATGAAAAAGATTTAGTCTATTAGATTTACTTATACTCATTTTGTCCATGTGATTAGGATTTTTAGAAACTTGTATATTAGTACACGTTTTTGGAGTTTGTGGTAATTCTTAACACTAGGTTAGTGTGAGGTTCAAGATTTTGTGATTTAAGAATTTGATTCCTAGTATATGCCTTTAGTTTTGTTGAATTAGGGAGGTTGATTCTCATTGTCAACTAAGATATTAGATCAGTTGGGGAAGTTCATCCCTGTATGGATGCAAGATGATAGGTGAGTAGGAGAGGTCGATGTTGGGTTGGATTGATAGTATGAGATTTTTGTGATTTGAGGGGTTATCCCTCGGTATTGGGTTTTAGCTTTTGTTTGAGATTTGAGAATTATATTTTCAAGATTTATTATAGAGACTCGATTAAGAAGTTAGGGTTAGAAATTTGACCCTTAGTGTTCAAATGGTGGACGATTGGGTAATGAAGGAATTGGATTTCTATTATAGAATTGATAGTGTTTTGGACTAAACAAGTTTTGAAGTTTGAACCTAAGTGTGAAGTTTAGTCACTGGACTAGACCAAATATGTAGAATTGATATTATTAATATAATGTAAAAGACTTAGGCCTTTAAGTTAGTTTAGTTGTCGGACAATATGGAATGATTGATGATGGATTTATGATTTGGTTTGATAATGTTATAGTGATAGCTGATGATTATAAAGAGTTGATGAGAAGGGCGGAATGAAGCTCCTTAAGTCATTGGGTTGTATTTATGTCGAAAGTTGAGAAGAAGAAAGATAGACTATGGATAGGAACTTTATGTGAGGAGGATCTTGGTTGAGGCGGTTAAATGAGGGAGGTGTCTTGGATGCTTGAGGAACTTAGAAGGGTTGAAAGTTAATGCCTACTGATGATTTGATGTGCGAGTTTTGAGGACAATATTTTTTGTCAATAGGTAAAATGTAATGCCCTAGGTATTATTAATGAGAAACATAGATATTAATGTAGATGATGATGCAGAAATTGATGATGTTATGGAAGAATTCTAAACTAATAGATGGTTACAAGAAAAGTTTGGTGAGATGAGCCAAACGAGTACATTCTAGTCAATAAGAATTAGATAGATGAATTTTAGTGATAACTTGGTAAGAGCCAAAGATAGATTCTAATGCTTCTTGAGTGATTTCAAATGTGTTAAAGCCCGTAGTGGGGATAGAAAATGATTATTTAAGATTTGGTCGGTATATGCGAATTTGAACTAAGGATGAGATGTGAGTTGAAGTTAAGATGATTTGAGATGTGATTAGGCATAGATGAAATGACTAGTGTTTTTGAAATAGATATGGATGATTGTAGGTGAAATTTGAGAGATGGATGTAATGAATTGATGAATATAAGTTTACTTGTGAAAACTAAGCTTAAACAAATTGAGATAGTAAAAATGAACAAAGACCAAAGATATGATCAAGGGTTGTTGAAGAGTGATTCTCGTTATGATTGAAATGTACTCATAATGCTTTGGAATAAACTTAAGATGATAATATTGAGAATTTAGCTATTTTAGGCTGATTGTGGAAATTTGAGAAATAAACTAAATGGTAAAATTTTTAAAATGACATGAAATTTGACGATTTGTAACATGAATGAAACGCAAGATGCATGTGTGATATGTAAGAGGTGATTTGAGAAGCACCCAAGTTAATGAATATAAATCTATTATGAGGTTCTCTTTATATATAGAGTTGAGTTTAAGGTATAAATTAAATGATATGGAGGATAAAGAATTAGAACTTAAGACAGCCTAAGATATCATTTGTTTTAACTTATTAGAAACCACATTTTGATAAATATTTAATTGGTTGCTTTGAAATTAGATTTGGTTAGGTTTTTCACTAATAATGATCTTACTTATTGAGTTTATCGAGACTACACATGTTCTATTATCATTATTTTAGTAGGATGTATTTATGGATGCCGAGCTGTAGCTAATTTGGTTATAGGCTTGAAATGACATTGACAGATATAAGTAGTATTGGTTTTATTAATTTTGTTGAGTTGCATGTACTTGGATAAATGGGAAATAAATATATAATGAGATGAGGTGGATTTGTATATGGGGATGTATTAGACTTCATTATTGTATCTGAAGATTATACACATATATTTATTTTTGCCATAGGTAGTAGTCTTGCTTTTATGCATTGATGATAGTAATGATAAGATGTAAATGATGGAAATAAAGGTAGCTTAAGTTAGTCTGTTATCATGTGTTTGATTCATGCATTAGTTATAGAGATCTAGGAATGTTACAAGTGTGCTCTCATTATAGGTAATCTTTTGCTTCTGAAATCGTTGTAGATCTAGGCAGATGTTGCTAGATTTTCACCATGACAATCGCCAGTTTAGGCCTAAGGTTGGCGAGGTTCTATAACAAGTACCTATACAAAGTAGATCATGTTATTTGTTATTTTGATATATTAATGAATACTCTAAAATCATTGAATTAATGAGAAACATTCGATCAAAATATGTCAAAAAAGTCAAAGATTGGTCCTCGTTTATGGGTAATCGCCTTTGATATTTTGGAGACATGCAGAGACAAGGCAACTTAAGTATATATTCTGTATGAGGATGAAGCTCATTTTGGTTAGAAAATTAAGAAGAGGTCAGATTTCATTATATCTTGGTCATGGTGAGAGCCCTACATCCTATAAGTCTTTGTTAGAGTCAGACATGATGTTTCCATTGGTGCCTAAAGAGAGTAAGTGCTTTGAGAGCTCAAATTAAGCACATGGCATCAACTAAATTGAGGTCTGCATGACGTTGAAAAGTTAATGACCTATGCTCTTTATCAGTTAAGAGTTTTCTCATTATAACACGTGTTTTATTTCATATATGCTTAGCATCCTATAAATAAAGTGAATTGGGTTTATCCTTGTCTTCTCATTATGAGATTCCTTAAAGGAAGAATGACTTCTATTTTATACCCTCTATAATTTTTTATTATATTTTGATGCTATAGTCTAATACTGCTACTTTAACATATTGCAAATCATGAATGATCCAATTTTATGGAATATGTCTAGAAAAAGTAATTAGCTTATAGTTAAAAGATATGTAATATATATGTTCTAGGAAGACTATTTTGTTTTCATCACTTGCTTGTATTCACTAATCGACCAATTATATTTATTTATGTAATTGGATTATGTGATTAGACATAATTGTGATTGCAATATAATAAACAAGAATCAAATATAACCTTATGAGTGATTAGTTATACTTGAACTAATGTAACAAAAGAGCTTAAGGCATAGCGAGATAACATTATTTTTGAGTTGTAGTTACTATGTCATAGCTAATAGGTGCATAGATTTTAGCTCCTAAATTACAATTCACTCATTGGTTGCACGACCTAATTGGAGGTATGAAAGAATGATATCATGAGACTTTATTTGAATAAGAGAATATTATGCCCATTATGTGGGAGTAGGAGATGTTAATGATATGCCTAATGATGACATTAACATGTATGTATGAGTGAGATGAGTGGGGGAACAATTTTAGTAAGTGCTCCAAACTCGTAATATATTTGGTTTTACAAACTATATTAGAAAAATGGTTGTATCTCTCCCTCCCCTAATTTGTCGTCATCTCCAAGTCATGATTAACTTGTAAAGGGCATTTGGTTTATTGGATAAAGTTTTGGAGTCCACATTGATTCCACTCCCAGAGTATGTTTGGTAATGAATAAAATTTTTGATGAAAAGTTATGAAGAGTAAAAGTTGTCAAAGAATATAATATAATATGGATAATGATGAGTAGTAAAGAGGATAAAGTTAAAATAGATAGGTTAGTTATGTGGATAGTTGTATAAAAATGATTGAAAAGTAGGGTAGTTGTATAGGAAAGTGTGAAAAATGATTAAAAAATATGATAGTTGTGAAGAGTGAAAAGTTTTAGATTAAAAAATTTTAACTTGACATTTTCTATCAATTGCCAAACACACTCTCGAATAGCTTCTATAAAGTTTAACATACAATCAAGTTTAACCTTCTGCATGGGTATACGTAAGTTAAGTTAGTTTAATTAATTTAAAAATCAACACACTTAAGTAGAAAATGGAACCCACCTATAGCTTAAAGTTATGGTGTCGTCGATTACATCTGAGTATATCTTTTATATATTTTCTATGAACATGTTATAGCTTATATTCTATTATTATTATTATTTATTATATATTGGGGTTCCTCATCTTGTAAACCCACTCACCCTATGATTATGTCAAATCCACTCTAGTTATTGCATTTAAAAATCATTTATTTAATTAGAAAATTAAGTTTCATCTAGATCAAAGATGTGCATGACCCCCAATTGATAAAGAGATGAACTTGTTAGGTTTTTAAGCTCGGGCCAAAAAAAATTTCAAATTTTTTTGCTTTTTTATAAAATTACTAAATCAAGTTTTACCATTTTGAAAAAGTTATATATTTTTTTGGTTTTTTAAATATATGAGTATTTGAGTCATTTTAATAGTTGAAAATGACTAATTATGCTATATTTAAAAATTCAAAAAATTATAAATATTTTCAAAAATGATAAAATTTAATTTATAAATTAAATATACCTAGATTAATAGTTTTATAAAAAGTAAACTTTTTAACCTGGGCTTAGAAATGAATTCTTAGTTGGGGGATAGCAAGATCATGAGTTATTAATAAATTTGTTAAATAATGCCATAAAATTATTTAATATATCAATTCTAGAGTTGTTGGTTCAACGTATATACAATATAAAACATTTTTCTTTTTGAGTTGTTTATTCAGCATCAATATTATCTAAAACAGTCTTCCTTGTGGACGAATGATTCTATAAATTATAATATTATTTTAATAAATATATTATAAAACATTCTTCCTTGTGGACCTAGAGGAGTTCGCTTGGAAGAACTTCTTTGGAGTGTTTGTCCTAACTCGCTTTCTTGGACGGACCTCTGCTTGAGCATGGGGAGTCTTTTTTCGAACAATACGAGAAAACCACCCCATCTTGTATCTTCCATACCATGTACTTTAAAACACTAAGTAGCGAAATTTTTGCCTGTGTGACCCATTATTGTTAGAAATCAGAATCAGACCAAATTGGCCAATTCGACTAATTCAGATTTTAAAGAATTGTTTGAACTGCTCAAATCACAGTCTGACCAGGAATAGCAGTTGGATGTAGTTCAACTGAGTTACAAAGGATTAAAATATTTAAAACCTAAAAGCCTAATTGGCCCCTATCTCGCGCATTCGCAATTTTTTAAACTAAAGAAGATTTTTCTTCTGCTTTTCACCTTCACATTCCTCATTTTCCTCCAAGATTTCTTATTGATTTATCACTTTTGTCTGCCCTAATGTCTTTCCTTTTCTTCTCATTTTCTTCATATAACCAAAAAACCCACCCAAAATCTTTGTCCTACTACAGAACTATTCAGAAATAAAAGGAAATTTTTTCAAAAAGAGTCTAGATTGTGGATCTTCCATATTTGATGGTAATGATGGCTGAGTTCCAGACTACCACTACCGCCCGATGTAGCAACTAATAATAATAGTTAGTCCTTTAGCCGCTTAAGAGCCACCTTCCTTTTTTCTTCGCTAAGGCCACCTTTTTGTCTTTTTGGATGATTATAATTAATTTTCCTATGGTGGAGACTCTTGTTTTACTTACATTAGAAATGATTTGCTTATCATAAGAACCCCTATGAGTTATCTCTTTTTATATTTCTCCATTTATTTTTTTGGTCTTCTTTCCCCATTATGAGTTTATTTCTGTTAAGAGTAGCAAGTGTTAGACTCCCCTATACTACATGGAGTGGGATGTATTCTCTTTATGTGTGTGGGTTCAAGTCATGTTCTTATTTTTTGAAAATTTTGAGTATTGAGCGCTTATTTTAGCATTTATATATATATATATATCTCTTAAATATGGTTATTTGGCATTCTTTGAAAAATTATGATTATTTAGCAAGTTATTGTTCCTTTATTTATGTGGGGTAACAGTATAAACACAGTTTCTAATAAAATGTAATTTTATAAGCACTTAGCTCATGTTCAGATCCACATATGTTTGAAATTTTTTCCTTATATTTTGTTTTAGTAATAAAGTAATGATATTTTTAAATCTAACATACGAAGGAGTATGACATACGAATATATAAAATTTACGAATACATAATTAATTAAAAATAATTAAAATTTTAATGTATCATAAATATATCACACTTACTTCACCAGTCCAAACAAGTTTGCTAAATCGGTCAAATTTGTTTGAACTAGACCGGTCTCTTCACTAGTTTGATCGCTAATTCAATTCTAACAACATTGGTATTGGCCTATATTTTTTGGGTAATCTTGTATTCATAAGTTATTCTTTTCTGCGTAAAATTTATGTCTATCCATTTTTTATTATTTTTGATGATTTGAGTTGATAATACGGTTTGCTTGAGCTTAAGATTAAATTTGGACTTATCATTTGGCACTGTTTATGGAATTTTTTAAAAATATTTTCTACATCTACTAGATGTTGAACTTTCAAAAAGAATTCCTGTCACCAGTAGCTGTGGTCAAGCCTTTGCGTAGGCATACCAAGCATGAAGTGCCAAGTGCTCTTGAAAGCATTCCTACATGGAAATCACAAAAAAAACGAGTGGTGTGCTAAAAAAAAGTCTCTTTTGTCTTTATGAAATCTTTAAGTTTTTAAATTTTATTAATCCAGTTAAATTGACAATACCCGAGCGGGGAGCAGTGGATTCTGTTATTAAAACTTCTTTGGTACTTAATCGCAAACCTCTATTTTAATCAATAAATTTTGATGAAATACGCTAGGAGATAAAATGAGAGTGACAAATAAATATAAATGGAACATAAGAATGCAAACAAATAAACCACATAAGAGACAAAAATATATAGTGATTTAGGCAATCTTCTCTCTTTCAAATCTTCTAAGTACACATCTTTTGTGTCTTGAGTTCTACTATTATATATCTAGGGTCTGTTTGGCAACAGCCAAAACTCGTGTGTTTTTTTAAAACTTTTCACGCCAGGGGCCCGTCTGAAAAAGCCCATTGTGTCGAGCTATCGTCCGCATCTCTGCCACTGACAAGGGTACGGATGCATCAGGCTGTCGCCGTCTTTGGGAACGACGATTGGGGCGAAAGACGCATGTGCGTGAGATATCCATGCATTCGTTGAGACGCATGTGCGCACACACCTACGAGATATCCATGCATTTCGTTGCAGCAGCATTTAAAGCTTCGACCGCGGTAAATGCACCTGCACATGAAGGGGACGTCATTCGAATGTGATGCGATAGGTTTTTTTCTGAATGTAAAAATGTCACCCTAGTTTTGGCCGATGCCAAACAGACCCCTAATATAATTTAGAGAACCCGTTTTCTTCTAGAGTCCAACTTGAGGGGGGCATAACCATATAATACTTATTGATGAAACTAACTCTGACTAATTAAGTAAGTAATATCAGTGAGACACTCCAACCAGGGAAAATCATCTTATTGGTGAAACAAATTCCAACCAACCAAGTGTACAACCACTAGGTGGGATAAACTTCAATCTATTAAGCACAATTTTTTTGTTGAGACACAATTCAACCAAACCCACTATTTTGCTTCTTCTTGTATTCGGGCTCCAATACCATCCACGGTAACAACTTAAAAATAATAAAATGAAATGTGAATATACTTTACAATAAGTAATTAGTAGGCATAGGAAGCTTCTGACAAGTTGATGAAGATTAGAGTAAAGGCTTTAACTCTTTGCAACTCAAGAAGTTTTCAATGGTTATTTAAATGAATTGAATGCATGTATGAAAATGGTAAATGCTCATTCAATATCTTAGCTAATCCTCACAGCTTCTTTTAATGTTGCTTTTAAAGTTTGAGGATGGAGTAGTCGTTGTGGTGTCAAATGGTGCGCAATAAATGCTCTAGCATTCAAATTTTTGACCATTAGAGTTGAAATTATATTAGGATCAATGTCATAAGTGTGACACTTTGCTTTTTTTAAATAGTTATTTTGACTAAAATCATTAACTTGGCATTTTCAAATTTAAGTGAAATCAATGTTGAGTGAGATTGATCTGGCCCTTGAAACCCATCTTCTATAAAAGTTGTTGCTAACTTTAGAATCTATTTCGCATTTGAGATCAATCTCATGAGTGAGATCAATTTGACCCTTGGGAATTTTGCTGAATCTTACTTCTCTTGCACCTTTCGTATGAGATTGAGCTTGATAATAAGATGGATCTTGGAAGCGAGATGGATCTAAATCTCTGCTCTAAAATTTTATTCTTCATTGGATCTGCAAGCCTTGATTGATATAGGTGCAAATTATGGATTCCTTCTTAAAACTTCAATTCATCTTCTTTTCTTAGGTCTTTAATTATGGATTAATCTTTGAGACCAAATCTGATCTTAACATGTCTTGATATGCTTTTTATGTTTAGAAACCTTATCAAATATACTTAAACATGCTTTCTTTAAAATCCTTTGTTAAATGCTTGCAATCTCTTTTTGTCTTTGATGCTTGACATTCTTATTTTTGTTGCAATTTAGAATTTATGTCTTTCTCTAGTTGATATGTGCATGTACTTCATATAATGAGCTAACTATATCTTTAAATGTTTCATACTACACAAAACACATTAGTTTCCTTTTTTATATTTCATCGAGCTTGTTAATCATAAAAACACAAATGAGATTTACAAAATTTAATTGAAATATCCTTTCTCATATGATAAATTCATAAATATATTATCATGAATTCCAAAAGATTCATTATAAACCATTCATGAATTTGATACTACTGATATAATACTTGGATTTCATTCAAACACTTCTTATTCAAGTAAGCATAGATCTAAATCATAATATAATCATTTACATGCATATTTATTCAAAAAACATGAGAATTCACATCAACTACAATCATCCATCAATACAATATGTGTATTCATTAACATTTGATTTCTCAATGAGTAAGGTGAAATGCAAATGTTATGTTTGCCCATGTTTGCCCAAAAGTGCAAGCACTCTCCCTAACATCATGCTCTCCCCTCAAAAACATGCTCTTCACAGGATATTTCACTCTTCTCTCTTTTGTGAACCTTATTAGGGTTTCAATGATGAGAACTATAAGTGCATTTGAAAGTAGTTCTCTAAGGCTTGAGGTTCCAAGACTAAGGCTAGAGTCTCAACTTTATTATAAGCCGCTTGGTTTAATAATTTGCCAACATAGAAGATAGATGAAGATATAATGCATGTGATGCATAAGTGCTATAATGTGGAGATTGCTTCCCTTGGAATCGAGCTTCATCTCCCATAATTACATTCTCCTCCTTCCTCTCCTTGAGCTTGTTCGGCACAAATTTGTCCCTCAACTTGATCACCTCTTCTTTTTTGTTGTTATTAGAGATGAAAGTCATTGAGATTCAAGTGCAAAATATGAGTTAAGGTTTTATTGATAGAATTTGTGCTTTTTAAACTAGCGTGTGTCTCGCCATACACCTTTACTTTTAAGTATCTTAGATATTTGATTTTTCACATGTCATAGACTATATACACTTTGTTTTTATTCTTCTTTCCCTCCAAGGCATTTAGAAACAAGTAGAAAGTGGAATCATCTTATAGTTTAGAAATTTTCATAGATCATTTTACTCTTTCTCATTCATTATAACTATGTTATCTACCCTTGGATATGTCCAATGTGAAATCAATAGTCTTGCAATCTTATTTTGGTAACTCATATCAATTGCTTCCATAGATTGGGTGCCTTTATCATATTCTTCTTGCTACATCAATCAAAGTCCCTTTCACATAGGATCTTTGACACTCCTCCGTAAGTTGGATTACTCAATAGCTTTCTTTTCAGCCATGAAGATGCAATAAGATAATGAAATGCAAGTTTCAATATCTTAAATCAAATTGGGATGAAGTTTCAAGATTTTTGGTCGTCGATCTTACTAAAATATTTAAAATGAAAGTGAAATTAATCCCCTTAAATTTTAAAACCCTACCTCAAAAGTGAAATCAATATCATGTAGTGAGATTGATCTTGTGACATCAATATCACGCTGTGAGATCAACGTCATTGTTTGTTTTAGTGAAATGCAAAAGTGAGTGAAAAATACGTTCCAATATGTATGTGACTCTTTCTTTTACACAACTCCAAACACATCATTTAATCTCAACATTATTAACCATCAATTATGTTTTCATAAAATTTGTATAGTGATAATAGAATCAATCTCATCATTCATTTCACAATGCTAAATACATACACTTTCTCAAATTTAACACATAAACATGGATGAAAATAAACATGATATTCATCCACTTCAAAAATGCTATCAAATACATTTTCCATTTCAAACTTACATGTTTAGGTCATATTTAAACACATCAATCATTCATCATTGAAATCAGCAACTTTAAATATTCATATTCAATCAATTCAATCAATTAATTGTGTCATCATCTATTTGAGCATGTTAAATATGCATGTCAACAAAAATTAACGTATAGGGTTTACAATCATGAAGTGCATTTTCCATCCAAACATGTTTTTAAACATACAATTGATGTAAGCAAATATGTTTAAATCCCAAATATATATTCACAATATATAGCTGATGTGATAACACATTATCAAATTTACTTACCAAACTTAATTGACTTAATATTGTACACTTTAAACATTTTCATATGATACTCATATCATCATCATCATCATCATCATAAGTCATTTCTCACCTAGGTGGGGCCAGCTGCATAGATTCTATTGCACAATTCTTCGCGATTTAAAACTAAATTTTCTATAATTTGTAATATTTTTAAATTTTGTTTAATTACTTTCATCCATATTTTTTGGGGTCTCCATCTCATTCTCCTGTCACCTTATACTTGGATAGATTCTATTCTCCTAATCGGTGCTGCTTCAAGCCTACTTTTAACATGACCAAATCATCTTAGGGTATGTTTGGCAACAGTTAAAAAGTGTCAAGTTAAAACTTTTCAATCTAAAATTTTTCACTCTCCACAACTATCATATTTTTTAATTATTTTTTCATATTTTTCTATACAACTACCCTACTTTTCAATCATTTCTACACAACTACCAACATAACTAACCTATCTATTTTAACTTTATCATCTTTACTACTCATCATTACCCCAATCATATCACATCATTTGACAATTTTTACTCTTCGAAACTTTTTATCAAAAGTTTTACCCATTCCCAAACACACTCTTAATCTATTTTCTCTCATTTTATCACAAATTGGTCTCATTTTTAAGTTTTCTCAGATTATTTCATTCCTAATTTTATCTTTTCTTATTTTACCACTCATCCACCTTAACATTCTCATATAATACTCATATATAGAAACAAAAATACAAGTTCATTTTCTATGTATCAGATATTGGTTGTCATATAGGAAAGGGGTTTGAAATAATGACATATCTTTACCTTCCTCTCAAAAGAATCATTACAAATTCTCATGATTCCCCCCTTTAGTATTCATTTTATGCTCCAACATTTATCTTGATGATAAGGCATCAATGTTGCAATATAAATGAGCAAATCAAGCACAATTCATGTTTTGTTGATTAATAACTCAATTCGAGCAGTTTTAAGGTACTAACATGTGCATGAGATGATTTAAGGTTCAAAACTTTCAAAATTCAAAGCATAACGGGTTAAGTCGTAAACCAAGTCAACTCAGGTATCGACTTAGGTCGAGTCGCAATCAAGTTAACTTAGGCATTGACTTAGGTCAAGTCAAGCCCCAAGCCAACTTCGGTATCAACTTCAACAATGCATTTTTGAACAGCGCTGACAATGTGGATGCGTGAGTAGGTGAAGTCGCATCCAAAGTCAACTTCACACGCAACTTTGATCAAGTCGCAACCCAAATCGACTCTGTTAGCGACTTGGATTATCTTCAAGGGTTCGATGCTAAGACTGATGAAGTCAAATCACAATCCAAGTCGACTCTGACATGCGACTTGAGTTAAGCTGCAAACCAAGTTGACCCCAGCATTCAACTTGAGTACAAAAAGGTTAAAACCAAGAAGTTTTAAGACTAAGAATGACATATATGGCTCAAGCAACATCATATCTATATGATTCAAGATCCAAGTCACAAGCCCATTAATAAACCTTCAAGTGAACAAGGCCAAGCCTAATGATCAAGAAGAACCAACGTTCATGAAATTATTTGAAGAAATCAAAGGCATATATGCTAAAGAATTAAAATTATGAAGCACTAAGCTCCAAAGAGCAAGATAAAGGGTGAAGTCGCAACCTAAGTCGACTTCACATGTGACTTAGGTCAAGTCTGAGACCAAGTCGACCATAAATGGAACTTGAAGATTGAAGTTTTGAAAAACAAAGTCGCAACCCAAGTCGACTCCAGTTTGTGAGTTGGGCGAAGTCTCACTCTAAGTCGGCTCCAAGTGCGACTTGGGTTGTAACGATCGAAATTTTTTTGAACATTGACATATTAAATACGCCTCACCTACCTCGTAATGTTCGAATTTATTCCCTTTCTATTTAAAACATAACAAATAAAGTGTAGAGGGTTAGCTAGAGCATTGATTAAGCCTCGACTTTCAAACTAACGAGAATTCAAGTGCTCACTTAAGTGATTTATAAGAAAATCTGTGTCATTCATTACAAGTACTGAAACGGTCTCTCATCAACTCACCCTATATGTTCTTCTCAGTGCTGAAAAGTTCCCTACACATCTATAAAGTGTAGATTTTCATTTCTATTCATTGTTCTTTGTAATTCAGCTTGGTTTGGTGTTGGAGACCAATATCAAGTGAAGGCAAGTAGTGTGTAGTTGGAGTATAACTCGCCACCTACTTGTTGAAAATTAAAAAGACCAATTTGAGTTGAAATCTAAAAGAGAGCAAAGACTCTAGTTGTAATTCCATTAATATAATGGAACTCAATGCACAAAGGTGCGTTCTTAGAGAAGTGGAGTAAGAAAGGTTGTCCCGAACCGCTATAATTTCTTATGTTTGATATATCTGCTCTATTTGTGTTTTCACTCTTCATGTTTTTCATTCAAGAGGATTTAGTTTACAAGGGGTTACATTTAACACATCAAAAAAAATTTAAAGAACCCAATTCACCTCTCTCCTTTTGAATTTTTCCATAAATTTGGGACCGACAACCAAGACATTCGACATACACAATTAAACTCATTTGTTCCTTCAATATCCAAATCATGAGTCCATGTACATTTGTACTAAAAATCTTAGGAATCTAAGAAGAGTTGATTTTCTTATAAGATTTTCTATTTGGCATTTAAATTAGTTGCTTTGCCTTGCAATGGTAGAAGCAATTTATAATGAGTTGCTTCTTTTAGTTTTCAAACAGTCACTTTGCCTTATAATGATAGATTATATGGCCAAATTTATTATAATAGTGATAAACATTTCTAAAATAATTTAAAGAAACATAATAGCTTTTTAGTTGTCAAGTAGGCCTTCTTATGCATGGCTTGTCAACAAGTTTTTTTGCTATGAAAAACTTATCTCCTCACATTAATGCATTAGAAGCTTTAACTTAAGTAAGAGCATTTGATTTATTCAGTTTCCCATTAGTGTCATTTACATATCCAAGACCCTTCTTATTAATTTGAGGGATCATTATAAAATTTTTGCATATTTTCCCTGAATTAGAGAACTTGGGCAAAGAATATTTTAAGTTTTGGTTTTCCAATTTCATTACCTCTATTTCCTTCTTTAAGACATCTACATTCTTTTGCAATGATGTAGTCTTCTCTACCAAAATTTTTTATTTGCAACAGTGATAGTATTTAATTGTTTTTTCTTTTGAATATGTTTGATACCAAGGTTTTTAAATTCATTAAATAATAAGTTACAAGTTTGTTATAGTTCTTCCAACTTACCATATCTAAAACAAACATTAAAAGATGAAATATAATGGGAATCATATGAGTTTACCTTGGAATTTATAGATATATCCAATGTAGTCAATTTGTAGTTCTTTGTATTATCATTTCCCTCTTTAGCAACATGGTAAGCTTTCTTTTCATTTTGTTGAACAACAATGCAACAAACTCTTGTCTAATTTGCTATATCTATTTCTTCATTTAATGAAGTGCTAGAGCTTGAGGTAATACTTCATTTGTAAGCATTTCTTTAGCCTTTTATCTTTGAGAAGAGTTCCTTATTTTAAATTTTAAGTCATTTGGTATAGTGCATTTAGTTTGTCTATATCTAATACCACTAAATTTATAATGTTTTGAAAACTTTCTTCTTCTACCCTTCTACTTTTTATATGAGATAAAAATTTTATTCCTATTGATATTAGAATATGAGCTTGACATGAATTTACTTAACTTTCTTTGACATTCTTGAATGCAATAACATTTCTACTTCTATGAAATTTATCTTCTTTTTAGCTAATGAGATATGAGTAAGCTAATCAAATCATTTACTTCAAACTGGCCTAGATCCCTTGCCTCCTTAATTATTATGATCTTTCGATTCGATAAGTCCTGTAATATTTTAAGTATCTTCATAACTTGCTTATTTTCAGAAATTGACTTATTTAGATCTTTAAGAACGTTAGTAATTTTAAAAAATCTAGCAAATAGTTTGAAAAGAAATTCACCATCTAACATATGAAAGTTCTCAAAGTCACTAATAAAAATATTCCTTTTAGTTCTCTTTACTTGATAGAAACTTTCATAAAATATGCACCAACTTATCTTATATCTCTTTAGTCGTTATGCGTGAAGAAATTATATCAAATTTTGCGTCAATTAATGTATAAATAAAAAGTTTATAACTATCTAATAATTTGATGCAATGCCTCCTTGTATAGCTATTCAAGAATTTATGTCAATTACCATAATTAGTTGTTTCGTCCTCAACTTACGATAAGCAAAGTTATTGCTATCAAATAGAGATAGCCTCTAGAAAGACTAACTCTTTATACATGCTAGTATGGGAGTGGGTTGCCATAAGTAATAAAGATCATCTCAAGAGATTAGATGGTTAATTAGACACCATACTTTGTTCTCGTTATGTTAGCAATACCTAATAGGGAGTGATAAGTTAGATTATTAAAATTCTTTAATACTTAATTGCAAAATCCTATTTTAACTGAGAGTCGTGATTATATACGACTAAGTTGTATATTGGGCGTATATACAATATTAATTTTTTACTTTTATTTGTTATTTGTTTCATTCTTTTGATGAATATGTTTTAAAAAATATATTTAACCAATATAACAAGTTTTATCATTTTACAATAATTTTATATATTTTTTTTTATTTTTAAAAAATCATCAATTTCAAATGTATTTTAGTCAATTTCATCCTTAAAAATTTTAGTTTTTAAAACTTAGAAATAAATATGTAAAATTATTGTAAAATGGTAAAACTTAATATGTTGATTAAATACATTTATAAAAACATGTTTATAAAGAAAAATTAGAAAAATAAATCAAAAAATAAAAAATAAATATTGTATAGAAAGCCTATATATTTATAAGACAAGTCATATATAAGACAAAATGAGAACGATAAATAAGTGCAAATGTAACACCTGAATGCAAACAATTAAATCACATAAAAATAATAATATATAGTGGTTCAGATAACCTTCCATACTTTATTTTTCTAAGCACACATATTTTTATAACTTGAATTCCACTATTGTATATCCAATATAATTTAGAGCATCTGCTCTTTTATAGATTTCAGCTCTAGTGGACATAACAACACAATACTTATTAATGAGACCAACTTTAAACAATTAAGTAAATAATGTTGGTGGGACATACTCCCACCAACGAAATTCAATTTATTGGTAAGACAAATTCCAATTAACTAAGCATACAACCCTTAGGTGAGACAAACTGCAACCTGTTAAGTAAAATCCATTGTTGAAACATGCTTCAACCATGCGTACTATTTTGCTTCTTCTTGGATTCAGTTTTCACCACCAATCTAAGACAACAATTTAAAATAATAAAATAAAATGTAAATACACTTTACAATATACAATCGGCATGTGCAGGAAGTTTCTTACATATTCGTAGTAAAGGTAGTAAAGGCTTTAACTCTTTGTAATTCAAGAAGTCTTCAATGGTTGTTGTAATAAATTGAATGCCTGTATGGAGAAGGTGAATGCTCATTCAATTTCTTAACTAATCCCCACAACTTCTTTTGATGTTGCTTTTGTAGGTTTGAGGGTGTAGTTCTTATAGTGCTTGGCGGTGCAAATTAAATGCTCAGACATTCAAATTTTCTAATTGTTGGACTTGAGATATATCTTGAGATCGATGTCATAAGTGAGGTTGATAACACGAGATTGATCTCATAGGTGAGCTCAATTTGATGCTTTGTCTTTTTCATTTTTGAATCTAAGTAAAATCGATGTTGAGATGATAAGTAAGATCGATGTCATGAGATCATTTTGGCCCTTGGTGTCCTTCCTTTGTAGAAGTTGTTACTAACTTTGAAACCCATTTCACATGGGAGATTGATGTCATGAAATCGATTTCATGAGTGAGATTAACTTAACCCTTCTGAATTTTGTTGTCTCACTTCTTTTATACCTATAAAATCAATGTTGAAATTGATCTCATGAGATTGATTTGCCATTGAGATCTATCTTACCCGTGCGATGGATCTCAGTCTTTGCTCTGAAATCTTATCCTTCATTTGACCTTCAAGCCTTGATTAATGTGGGGGCAAATTATGGATTCCTTTTTGAAACTTCAATTCATCTTCTTTTCTTAGGACTTCAATCACAAATTAACCTTTGAGATTGCATTTGATTTTGATATGTCTTGATATACTTTTCATATTTGAAAATTCTATCAAATTCTCTTTCTTTAAAAATTGTCTCTTGATTTCTCCATTGTAAGTGCTTGTAATCTTTTCTTTTTTTTTATCCTTGATGCATGACATTCTTGCTTTTGTTGCAATTTAGAACTTATGTCTTTTTCTATTTGATTCGTGCATGTACTTCGTATAATATGCTAAGTATACCTTTAAATGCTTTATAATTTACAAAACATGTTAGTTTCCTTTTTTATATTTTAATTAACTTATTAATCATCATAACACAAATGAGAGTTCATAAATCATAATCGTATAATCACACATTTTTAAATCTTCACAAATAAAAGAAGAGGAAGAAACAATGATACTTCGCTAAAATTGGGACCTACCATCTAGGCTAACTTCGTTATGCCTCTCTTACATGACTGAGATTAGAGAAATTGACCTAATTTGAAATGATTTGATAACTCAAAAATAGGATTTTGAAGGACCATCTAGCATGCTAGGTACTAGAGCCATTAAAAGGGAACTCGACCAAGTGAGTCCCAATTACTCAGCCAAGGCTTATGGTTAAATGATTATGTCCAACAAAGTAACCAAAAGTTATTGATCCACAAAAGCTCATAATGGCATTGGAGTAACCTACGAACCTTGAAGAGTGGACAAACTTAGCTATCTAGTCAAACCAACAATGACTTTGGTCAAAATAAAGAAAATATGAAAAACAAAATAGGCTAACCAGCCTAATCAAATAAAAAAATGCTCAATCCCATGTAAACCACTTTAAGAAATGGAATTTTGTCATAGTGAAAAAAGACGCAAAGGATGACACTCAAGCCAAACTCTCTATCTTCTTATTAAAATCATAAAGCTTAGAGCATCATACACTACTTTCACACAAAAAATAATAAGAAGGCAAAAATGGCCTTAACCCAAAAAATGTATAAGCTCTTTGGTATTTCTGCTTCTCAACTAAGGCTAAATAAAGCCTACCCATTCTCTCTCGCAGGGTTTAAAAACAATTTAAGGATGAGGGAATATCCTTAGGTACTCAAAAACTACTAAGAGATAAACATTAGAAGTCCCCAGAATGCAAGCGTTGAAGTGAAAAAAGCTATCGGTTTTAATATAAAAGAGTTGGATACAATCATTTAGAAAGAATTACATAATCTAACACTCTCACATTGGTGAAAAGAACAAGAAAATAGATATATCAGAAAGAGGATCTAGACAAAGCTGAAAATTCTAGAGAAAAAGTTGTGAAACCCTAACCCATGTAGGACCCATATGTATGCATTAATCATGTATATGATATTTATATGTGAATTATTGAATTATGAAGATTTTATAGGATTTTGCTAATTATTGCAATTAGGGTTATGGATTAGTAATAATGATGTGATTAAACATTTTGAGTTAAAATGAGACAATGGGATTAGAGTATATTGATGTTGATTTAAATATGCAAATATATCATGAAAAATTATTTTTCATTATTTAATATGAATTATGGGAGTTTATATGATAATTGACAAGTTAAATGGAAAACATTGGAAAATTCATAACTCAACGCCTATAAGGCAGATTCAAGTGAAATTTGAAATGAAAATTAATAATATTGGGCTTGGTATTATGAAATAAATGGGTTATGAAAATTATTTATTAAATGAGAAATATGATTTATTAATCATATGTCAATTTCAACCGTTAACTTTAAACAGCTATAACGGGAGCTAGGAAACTCGGATTGAGACGAAATTTGAAACGGTTGAATGAAATTGTGAGATGTTTATTTTGAATAGCTTGGATTAAGCATGAAATATTGGGAAAATACCTGCATTGAAAAAGGTGAGCATGGTTGACTAATGCTCCATATGAGTACAATGCATTTAATGCTAGAGTACCAAGCATAAATGCATGATGTGAATGGGATTGGAGGTGAAAATTGCAGGCCATTTCTAGGGTATTTTGTGCAATTATTTGAAATGCAAAAAATGTGAGAATTATCCATCCATTGAATGCATATGATAATGGAGCTACAAAAGGCAAAACCTAGCCTAGAGGAGGTGGCAACATGGGACGTCCAAGGGGTTGTTTTAATGCATATTTTTGACTTTTTAATTTTTAAAATATGCATATAAGTTTCTGGGATGCAAGTACATGAGATGTGCATATAATTATGAAGATTTTCAGCAATTAAAAAATTGGAAAAGGCAGGTACATGCAACTGAAACGTGGACAGCATATGGGGATGGAAAATGTGATTTTATATGCTAAGTTGCTGCAGTTTTTGTTAAATTTATTTGCACCAAATTAATATATGAATCAAGGGTTAATTAAGTGTACAATTTACTCTTAAATTAGGGTTGAAAAAAATGGAAAAAATGAATGGAAAATGGGTAGCAACTGGACGTGAATGGATAGGAAGATTGACGGTCATGCTTTGATGCAGTTTTTGATTTTTGTAAAAAGGTAAAATCCCAATTTTACTAGGCTGAAATTTACCCAGAACATAAGGTAGATAAGGGAGCATTTAAGGTTGTGGAAATTGCCCAAAATGTGGGGCCCACAGCTGGAAAAATTCCAGCAACTAGAAAACCCATGCACGTTGAATTGAGAAGGGATTTTGGAAATTTTCAAGAGCTGGTTTTTCACCCAAGCAACCAACAGCTCCCCACGTCCCTCTTGGCCAGCAAAAGGAGGAAGAAAATCAAGGAGAAAAGGAGGAGAAATTGAGAAGAAAAGCAACTTAAAAGATTAGGGTTTAGGTTAGCTCAAAACCAAGTAAGTATGTGTTTGGTTTTAAGTTGTTTAACTTGAGTTTTAAACTCAAAACTTGAAAATGGAAGGGATGTTTAAAGGATCTGTAAAATGGTGATTTCACATGCTTTTGAATGAATATGGAATGGATATTAGGTTTTACGTATGAATTTTTAAGTTTAAGTTGATGAAAATGAGGTTTTGCATGTGTATTAAGTGGAAAATCCAAGTTGGAAAACCCTAAATCTCCAAGACAAGTTGCTGTTTTGGTTTGATGATGTGATTAAGTTATAAATCATGTATTCATGTAAAATATATGATGGTTTATGCTTAAATGATAAATTTGTGAAGTTATGGAATTCAAAGTGATGATTTTGACCTAATTTCTATGTTTATATGCTAAAAATGCTATGTAAATGGGTTTGCATGTTTTATGCATATTATATAGGGTAAAATACCCTAGGTTTAAGGTATTATGGAGGCCCAAAAAGAGTTGTGAAAATAAACCCTAAAACTGATTTTTATAGATTTTATGAAAGAACATCAAACCGATGTGAAACGGGACTCAAAATGTGTAGGCTACTTGCTGTTTTGAGAAATGATAATGCATGGATGTTATGTATGTGTTTAATCCCTAAATATGGATTAGGAAAAATGGATTTATTTGCTGAAATTTCGTAATTATATGACTGCATAGGGTAATGTGTCAAAAGACACGTAAAACGGGTGAAAAACGGGTTCCAAACTTGCTGTTTTGGAAACCTAGATTGAATGGATTTAAATATCATAAAAATATATTGAATGCAGTGGTAATTAAGGGTAATTAAACCCCTGAAAAATGGATTAAATTTCTGAGTTAGCAAATTTTATGAAAA
The DNA here is from genome assembly GCA_030490835.1 of Annona cherimola. Lineage (NCBI taxonomy): Eukaryota > Viridiplantae > Streptophyta > Magnoliopsida > Magnoliales > Annonaceae > Annona > Annona cherimola. The sequence goes on from CM059974.1 coordinate 42,024,372, forward strand.
GCATTATGTTTATATGCTAAATGAGCTTATGTGAAGGGATAAAGGTGAATAGGTGATGAATGATTTATGAAAAATGATTTTGTGCAAAAATGCATGAAAATGAGATGAATTCCATATTTATATATCTGTTTGAGATTTTATGATATTAATTCCAAAATTTTAGACTTGATTTATGAAGCTAAGGCAATGATATGTACGTAGAAGAAACACCCATGTGTGTATTTTGGAAAAAATGGATAAATGACAAAGTGAGCTTAACGAATCTATGTATGATGGTTATTGAATGAATATTGTGAAATTGAAATGAATACCCTATGTATGGGGTTATACATGTTATGTTATATGGTAGCCGAAGAAATATGTATAAAATGTGCTAATATGTGCAAAATGAGCTATATATGTGTATGATGACTTATGAAGTCAAATAAATGATGTATGTATATGGAATGAGTTGAAAAACTAAATGAAATATGAGAAAAAGAAATATATGAAAAATCATACTATTCTCATGTAGGTAAAGGCAAAGAAAAAGCTGTGACAAAAAGCTAAGAAATTCAGGTAAGCAAGCAAACTTTCTAAAGGATTTTTGCTTTTCTAAATTGTTTACATAAATGCAATTTTTGCTTTAACTTGTTTGATGAAACTATGGAAATTGTTTCTAATGTGTTTAAAGATTGTCATCCCTTAGCAAAATAGTGTTGTAATGATATTTTACTTCAAATGCAATATTATGAAATTTTCTTTGATAAATGCTATGGAAAAATGATGTGATTTCATGTTTCTGATTGAAAAATCATGCTAGCATGTTAAAGATGGATTTATGCAAAAGTTCATGTGCACAGGTTACTAGGTCCACTTGAAGGGTATAAGCAGACCGATTGTCCTCCCTTGGTGTGGCCAAGTCTCTTGAAACAGGCCTAAGGCCGGCGGCGCCCTCTCTGAAATTGGAGTTAATGTGACAGATGGTCGTCTGGCTAGCTTCCATCCTAAGGGAGAAATGGTACATGTGTTCTTGTTTTCATATGACATTATGCATATGGAACCCGTGATGGGTATAGGATTTCATGCTTTTAAGATATACTTTTAGATAAGGTATAAATTGCTTTCCAATATGATTTTGAATGCAAAATGTTGTCTGAAATGATTTGCCTGTAAAACGTGAATAGCTTGCTTATTGAGTTTCAACTCACTATTTTGTTTTCCAAACCCAAAAACAGGTGAGGGACAGGTCATGGCAAAGGAGCAAGTGCCGGCTTAAGGAATCAATGGAAAACTTAGAATTTTTATGTTATGGAACATATATGGGAAGAATGTAAACTGAAATTTTATATGGTGTTTGACGACTATGAAGTATATACGTCGTGACATCTGATTTAAACACTTATTGAAATGTTGCCTGAACAGCATATTTGTATATAATGGATGGATCGAAATGACTTAGATATGTCTGAGATCGAAATCATGAGAACTTGAATTGTTATTTGGACTTCTATATGATCATAATTAAATAGGATAAATATATGATAAAACTCGCCGTGTGACAGAGCAACAATCTTGATCACGTTTACCAATCGATACGATCCCGAGGTAAGGCTCAGGATGTGACGCTCAGGTTTGGGGCGCCACAAAAGTAGAGACTCAGAAGTTCGAGCGACGAAAAGGAAGGAGAAAAAAGGGGGCTGCTTAGAGCGAAAGCAATGAGGAAAACAGAATCCTCAAAAAGTGGTCTCTCTTAGAAGGAGGCGCAAGCAATAGAAAAAAGATAACAATACTGATGAACCACATGCAAAAACTATTGCAGATGACAAATGCAAAGATTGACTAGACGGATTAACGAGTTCCTTTATGGACCAAAAATGTCCAAAAAGGCTTACCAACCGCCGCGAGCTATGCCTCATCCCCTATTTCACAAGGTTGGGATCCAATTGCAAGTTTGAAGAAATGATTGTTTTTCAAATCAAGCCCTAGAGTGATCTAGTGCTATTTGTAAATAACAAATAGTCGCTATCAGTTGAACATTCTCTTCTTCGAAGAAACAACCGCTATTTTCTTGAATGAAAATGAAGAAGCTGTATTATCCCATAAAGAAGCATGCCACAACGTCTTGAAGCAAACGAGGCATGATGATAGAGATTCTTGCTTCTTCCAACCATGATTAGAGACAAGAACAAACTAGGTGACTATACATGCTGATGGAATGTCTCTCAAAGTAACTTTTATACACAAGAGTTTCCCCTATGGAAACTAGAAACAACCCATTATCATCCTGGACTCACTTAATGAATCCATATGTAGTTGGAGTAGTAAAAAAGTTGGGAAGTTTTAAATGAAAACATTTCCCTAAAGCATGAATCGACTCCACTACTTAGAATATGACATGCCTTTTTGGAAAATGGAGGAAAGAACTTATTTAGGTGTGTACAATAAATGGGTTAACTCGCTAACCCGTTTATAAGTGGTTAGAGTTGACCTTTTGCCTAAATGGATTGCAATCCATTAATCTGATAACCAATTTAAGCTAAAGAAACAAATTATGGTAGATTGTTTGTAACCCATCAACTAGTTTAATAATCCATTTAACTTATATAGCTTGTTCAACTCGTTAACTAGTTAACAACTCTATACCATAAGTATAAAATTCAATCTTGAAATGCATAACCCTTTTGACTTGAGCTATCAATAATTTTGATTATCTAGGAGCCTCATTTTGATTTATTTATTGTATATTTAATAAATCAGTTTGCTTAGATAATTTATTAACAACTTGTTAACAATTCGTTAATAAGCTGCTAATTTGTTTATTAAGGTCATGTTTGGTTATAACAAAATTTTTGAAACAAAAACTTTTCACTTTTTACAACTATCTCATTTTTAATGATTTTTTTCCTATATTCTTATACAATTATTCTACTTTTCAATAATCTTTACACAACTACACGTACAATTAATTTATCTATTTTAACTTTATTCTCTTTATTCATTATCACTAACTCTATCATATCATATTATTTTCTATTAATTTAAAAAAATTTACAAAAAAATTTTCTCTCAAAAGTTTTTTTTACTTTTCAAACACACTCTAAGCTAATTATAGACAAATTAAGTTGAGATTTTGCAGATAGATTAACAAATAAATTAGAGTTAAAATTTTATAAACAGGTTAGAATTAGATTTCCAACACGATCCGTTTACAACCTACGCTTAAGTGTAATTCCAGTGATGCAATTATGAGTAGGAGTATAACTTGGGTCGGTTGGGTTTGGATAGTAGTCTACTTTACCCGTACCCTATTTTCAAAAAGCTTATCTTATCCTACCCACTTACAAGGTCGGATTTCTACTATACTGTACTCTACATATTACTCATAGGGTCAGTTACGGTTTTAAATCGGTTCTTACAATAACTGACGACGATATATAAAAAAATATTTTTTTTGTATTGTTTTAGATAATATAAAGAAATATGTTTTGATTATCAGTCATTATAAATACAAATACTATACAATTTATAAAAAAAATAAATAAGAAAATTAAACCAACAATAATTTATTGGTGAATTGAGGATATAAACTATCGTGTATTTATTTATACATACATATTTATAGTTATTTACATATTAAGATAGCTATGTAAGTATCAATCTAGATTAGTTCCGGATATTCAACTTGTGTACTCTACCCTTATCCTATTTAAAAGTTGGGAGAATAATTTTAACCCCATTCGTACCTATAAATAAAATTTTCTACCCTATTAAACACTACCCAATATAGGATTGAATACCCCGCTCTAGTTGGGTTGCGCCCTTGGCAATGAGCCATATTGTCTAAGAAATGGATTTCCCTGATGTGCGATTTCCTACACATGCGACACCGACTGATTATTTTTCCGCCTGTAAAATGACCATTTCACCCTCACCCCGTTCTCTCCTTTGCCTCGTTGAGTCTACACAGTCCGCACCTATTTCTGCTTACTCTCGCCTATCATGGCGCCCTCTCAAAACGTCTTCTTCGTCGTCTCCTAATTCATCTACGAAAACATTCCAAAACTCACGAAATCAGGAAAGAGAAAGATAAATTTCCGAAACCCCCGACACTGTCTCTTTATTGAATCCGCTGCTGCTCCTCCAACGCGCCTTCTTTGCTTTCACCTCCTCTCCGTTGCCTCACTTATTTCTCTCCCCAAATTAGGGTTTCGGAGGTTCTTGATGGCGGCGGCGGCGGCGGCGGCTAGATTTCCTATGTTGAGGTGGAATTCGGAATCTCCACTGCTGTTTGGATCGCGACGTAGTTGGGGAAAGATCGGTTAAGCTTCGATAGGTTCGTTCGCTTCTTTATTTTCGATCTTTGATTGAGACTCTGTGGGACCGAATTCTGCTGAATTTTTCGTGGATCCTCCTGATCTGGGATTGGGCGTTCTGTGTTCCTGGTGTTGATTGCGAATTTGTGGGGCGTTGGTGGTGAAAAATCCAAATTCGGAGTGTGAAACTTTGGAAAAAATTGTTTTCTTTTGCTTCATTGCTTGGTCATTTTTGCCCCTGATTACGTGTGTTATTGGAAGGGGGTATTGTCAGAACGTTGTGAATTTTAATTTACATGACTTTCTCCTGCATTTCTGGCTTCAATAAGTTGAATACAACCAGGATTTTTTTTATCAGATATGCTGCCATAATTTATCAAGTGGGCAATTTGATGTTTCCCTAATTCCTTTATCCTCTGAAAAGTAGATGTTCCTTGGTTGTGTTATCATCCCCGGCATATGTTTGGACGTTAGAAGAATGTCATGTAGCGTTCTACTTTTGTGCACATGACTGTTGTAAATAGTGGTGCGAAGGCAAAGAAGTTTCTAGGAGTTCTCCTTCCAGCTCACAAATACAAACATTTCCTTATGCCTTTATTAGGATTTTAGAGAAGCATGGTTTCATGGAAACAGCCTCTTGCAAAAAAGGCAAGGTAAGGCTGCGTACTATAGACCCAATGTGGTCCGACCCTTCCCCGGACCCCGCGCATAGCGGGAGCTTGATGCACCGGGCTGCCCTTTATCAAAGAAAAAAAGATGGTTTCATGAGAAATGGTATTTGTTGAATAAGTGAAGGTTTGATAATTGGTTCTAGAAGTTACCTCATACAAAGAATGAAAGAAAGCAATGTCCAAGCATCAAATTATTCTCTGTATTACTGAGGAGCAGAAAGGATTTTGTGAGCAGAAGGCATCACCTTGTTGAGTCTGACATTAATCAAGTTTTGGTTCATCAATAATGGATAGCAAGTATTCAGAGGAATCAAAACTAGGAGCCATCGAAGCAATGAATGTCACTTCCATGGAGCATGACTGTTGTACTGATGCCTTAACTAGATAGAATTTCACTTCCAAGTGAATTGTAGAATCTCATGCTTCTGTTATTTTCTGGTCAGATTGGCCGAAAAGAATGAGTCCCTTCACAATTGGTTCATTGTGATGTTCCTGTACGCTAAGTTGGACATGACTTTATTAAGTCTTTAATTTTATTATGGTTTTCCTTTTGATATTGCTGGTTCCTATTGGTTTGTATCTTTGCGGTATCATATTTTATTACAGGCAACCCCCTTTTTGTTTTGCCATTATTTTTTCAGGCAAGAATATTAATATTTAAATAGAAATATTACTCCTGATTTTTTTATGGTATACTCTTGATTTTTGAAGTACATTAAATGTTGCAATTTAAAGAGCTTGAAGCTATTTAGTAATTCTTTTGGCTGGATTGTTCTCTGTAAACGTACACCTACCTAGAGATATTGATGCTGAAAATGACCAAGGATATATAGCGTCATGGCATGTAATAAAATTGCCACTAGTTGTTACAGCTGTCGCTTGTTTTTTTTGCTTGCAATGAAGGAAGACACTTTGCGAAGAGTCCCCCCCTACATCAGGAGAAAAATAAATAAAATACTAGCAGGTAGAAGTAAACATTTGTGCTTTTGTCTGGGACACATGCTAGCACTAATAAGGAAACTAGTGGGATTTTATTTCATTATGTAAACCCGAACTTTATCAATCAGTGCCCGTTTTGGCATTCGGTTAAAAAAAAAAGATACTTTTCCACCCCTTCCTACTTGTCTTTCGATATGATTTGACATCTTAACTACATAACTATCCTATTTTTTTATTATTATTACATCTATATTCTAATAACTTTTTCACATTTTCCCATTTTCAGAAAATCTTCTCACAATTTCCCAACTCCTTTTTCACCGATTACCAAAATCTGGTGGGCCAACGGAGTGCCATTTGAGGGTATTTCTGGAATTTATTTATGTAAAATTATGTCAAATAAGCATGTGCGGGTCACAACAAATGAATGTATTTTGATTTAATACTGAACAAGAAAGCTGCACTAATTCGGAAGAAAGGGGGAAAATAAGGGTGTGTTTGGCAATGTGTAAAACATGTCTAGTTAAAATTTTTCATTTTAAAACTTTTCACTCTCCATAACTACTCTATTTTTTAATAATTTCTTCACATTTTCCTATACAACTTTCCTACTTTTCAATCATTTCTGCACAACTACCCATACAACTAACTTATCTATTTTAACTTTATTCTCTTTACTCCTCATCATTACCCCTATCATTTCAAATCACTTTACAATTTTTACTCTATAAACTTTTCATCAAAAGTTTTATCAATTCCCAAATACACCATAAATAAAAGAATAGCAAACTGAAGTAAACATTTGTGCTTTTGTTTGGGGTGCATGTAAGCCAGCAAGGAAACAGGTAGCTTTTATTTCATTACATGAAGCCAAGCTTTATCCATTAAACACATGCTTATAGCAATCATACTTTTATCTAGAGTTGCAAGTGATAATACGATTAGAAGTTAGCTTCGCCTTCAGCTTCCTATCTTAGTACTGACTACCAATTGTATATCTCTAATCTCTGTTGGTCTTGGGTTTGAACTTTGATTGTGCTGAACTTCAGAAAGAAGTAGAAGTAAGAATGTTTTTCACTAACAGAGATTTTCAGAGGGCAGGCATTGGAGCAATGGTAGAGTTGCTGCCTTTGCAAATGGAGGTCACAGGAAACAGCCTCTTTGTTAAACAAAGGTAAGGCTGCTTACATGGAGGCCCCTTCCTGGACCCTGCACTGTGCTGGAGCCCTATGCATTGGGTTGGCCCCTTTTATAAAAGACATTTTTTTGAAGATCTTATGAAAATTGCCTTCAAATTCTTTGTGGAATTTTTCTATGTAGGAGACATGTGAAAAGGGATTTTCATTCAATAGTAGAAGGCATGAATGGAATGTATAGGATCTCCATGTGAAAAAAGTAGGAAATTTGATGCAAAGAGGAAGCGTGATAACAAGGTTGGCATAAGACTACACCTTTAAGATTGATAAACAAGTTTCAACATTGAAACTAAAACATGAAATTTAGGGAAATATATTTGTAATATTATTCAAGGTCTTCTTCAAGTCTCTTTAAATAAAGGTGAACATAGCATATTTATAGGAGTGCACAGGCAAAGCAAAACCCTAACTCTAAGAAAGCCTTATGCAAAACAAATGAAAGAAATTTACTAAAGCTTCTAATAAACAAAATTTAGTAAAAATAGTAAACATCGGAATTTATAATTTTTTTCGCGAGAATTTGCCGCTCCAGGAAGTCCTTTTCAATGGTGTTTGCGTGAAATTCCGACTTTCTGAAAGGCTGGAATTGGATGGGTTTTGACCAAGTGACTGAGTTTGTTATTCATGATTGTAGCCATGGCCCTCATTCCATTTGGCTTGGAATGGATTGGTTTGGGTAGGCGGTTCATTTGGATTTGGAATCGTATTTGGAGAGAGATTTTGGGCTTTGGACCTTTGGAGCCAAAAAACCTTGAGGCTAGAAAGCTTTTAGATTTTGGTCTCCTAAGGATGTCATATGGTTACTATAATTTTATGTTGGTCCTCCATACTTTCCATTGGGACCCTCACTTTTTCATACATGGATTCTAATCAGCCATCCATCCCACCAACCTCTTGGCCATGGGCTTCATTTATTGTTTATTATTATTTGAGGATTGGACTGCCCCATAGTGGTTGAGATAAAAACACCAAAACTGCCAACCCCCTGCTGAAATTTATGTTTGGTATTGAAGTCCAAGTAGGCAAGTTTGCCCTAATGCAAAAGGCAAATTGGCAATTACAAGCATCAATCAAAAGTGCCTCTGTTAATAGGCATTAAAAGTAACTTTGTTAATAGGCATATCACACATGCTGGGTCCAATTTTAGACGAATCCAATCAATCAAAGTTTGGGAAATTGATGGTGCAAAATAGCTTCAACTGGCTGTCAGTTCTGGTAGCAGAATCCACTCTGTTGACTATCCACCTTGAGTTTACTTTTTAGTTTTGATTCAGGACTTGAACTTGACTGTTCCCAAAAGTCCATCATATGCTCTAATGAATCCAGGTGGTTTAGACCTAAGATCTACTGATCTAGGCTGTGTACCTGGCTATCACACTTGAAGTTACAACCTAGTTGCTGTTGACTTGCTAGACTATTGGCTGGGTACCAGCCAATTACCAAATACCAAGTAACCTACTTCGGAATTCAACGTCTCCTATTTGCAACTATTCAGTACCCTGCAAATTGACCACTGATAATTCATACATCCAAGCCTTTTTCCACCCACTTTCATCCTTGATGGAAACTTTCAATGGTCAAGGTTGCTGCTTCAATTCAGCTAGACCTTGAATTTCTGTCAGAATTGCGACTCAAAAGTTCCAGCATGCATTCAACTTTGAACGCCTCTAGCTGGCAGTAGAACCTCTCAAATCCTCTCAAACTTCAACTAAAGTCCTTGGATATTCTAGGTCTTTTGATCACACGCTGGATTGACAAAGATCGATGGTCTGGATCATGTTCCAAAGTGCTCAACAACATTTCTTCCAGGTGTTTGGTAAAATTCCCATCTGAAGGCTATAAACTGGCCTCACCTAGGGCACTCAAGCAGGGCCTAATAGAAGCCATAAAATACTACTGAATATATACAATGGCACTGTATTTGCGACCTTGGAAAAGCTTTTAAACAGCTACAAACCATTCTTTGTACAATTGCAGCTAAACTAAACTCAATGGGCTGCCCATCCTCATTGCATCAATTAAAATGCCATTCGTTCAGTTATCCACTCACAGCAATGTTTCAATTGTGGCTTGCCCTTTTGTCCACATCACAACAATGCACAACGGAAAAAGAGGTTTAGAAATTACCTAGGTGTTTGGCTATGTGAACAAACCTGAAACTGAAAGCAGAAGAAAAATTAGAATCTGATTGATGGAGCTCCTTTTGCAGCAATGATGCTCTGTCACACTCCCACTAGCACTCGCCTCTGAATTCGGCCCCGTGATGAGCAGACAACTAGCTGCTTGCAGGCAACATTTTCCACAACAATTTGCTCAACTCATTTTCAGATTTAATTTATAGCAACTGCAACCAAGGTGTCCTTCAGCCGAAAATCAAACTATCAAGTGGTTTGACATATACTCACTGCAAAACAATTTACTGACTCTAGCAGGAAACTTCTTGGTATCAACCATGGAAGTCCTATCTCTAGCTAGCAAATGCAGCTAACAAAACTGCATTGAAGAATGATGCAAATTCAGTGGCACTCTACACTTCAGTGACCCAACTCCTAATTCATCAACTTATCAAACAGTTGTAAATTTCAAATGAGAACCATGGTCGATAAACCAGGTCAAAGGATTTCAACCGATTATCAAACACCTGTAAATTTCAAATGAAAACCATGGACGATAAACCAGGTCAATGTATTTCAAATGAAACTTGTTGATCTGTATATCGATCTTCTGCTTCTTGGTAACTGCAGAATGTAGAAGTCATTCTGAATGTAGCACTTCTCTAGCTTGAAATACAAACTGCCAATCTGACCATAGAATTGAAATACAGATAACTGCTTTAATCACTGAAGTAAATCCTAATACCCTAACCTCGGGTTCCACTGACTGCTTATGGAAGTAACCAAATACTGGGGTTCGGAAATTGTCCTCTTGATTCCCAAGCTTCTGAGGGTGTTTACAACATTGTGCTTATTGTCAAGTCCTCAACCAACTTGTTGATCAAAGTTATAGGTGGCTTATTCAACATGTTTTACCTAACTGTCTTCTTGGTCAACAATCTCTCACACGAAAATTGATAATAAAATAAGATAAACTTTGGGACTCATTTATTTTGAGGTGCCTTAGTGGGACCTTCAAAACCTTATTTTCTCTTTTTCTTATTGATTAAAATCAACCTTAGGCTCCATTTGTTCCTGAGGAAAAAAGGGCGAAAAAGTTTTCCACTCTCGGCCTTGTGTTTTTGACACATTTTAATACAATTTAACATGTCAACTACTTAACAAACCTACTTTTCCTCATTATTACATTGTATTTTTCAGTCATTATTTTTCATTTTTTACTATGAAAGCCTACTATTTCATTTTTGTTAACTTTATTTTAGTCATCACACCCTATCGTTATAAGTTACTCTCTCTCTTTCCCTCATCCTTCCATATTTCTTTTTTTCCCACCTCTTTTTTCAATTCCCTAATAGACCCTCGAGTCAAGAGTTGTGAGACAGTGCCCTTTGCTGTTCTATGATGAGTTCAGTATAAATCTTCAGACTTGGCGCATCTTAGGTGAATTTGAGCCCATTAACTAGTGTTTTCACTTGAGACCTGCCAGATTACATTTACAACGAATGTGCAAATAAGAAAATCTTGGTAGCCCTTTTTACTGAAGGCTGTATAGAGGACTTTGCCTTAGATTGCAATATGCCATAACTGGAATGCCTGGACCGTATGATAGCCATCAACCTTGAATGACACAGCCAAAGGAAAAAAAAAAAGATTTCTCTTTCACAAAGCACAATTGCAATTTATATACATTGAAATGACTTTCAATTCTTTAGGTGTATCAAATTTGTCCTTCTATGTTCCATTTGATATTATAAGACATATGCATCTTGGACTGGCTTCTGTGTCATCTTCTTTTTATCAAGCTATGCCATTTCCTGTTTTGTGTCAAATTTCTTTGAAGAAAATATATGTGAGCAAGGAAAGAGTCAGTCTTGTTTTTGAAATTATGCAGCGTCTTCTTCACTGTCTGGATTCCATCGTTTCTGGATTTTTCTTAGGATTAATTTGCACTTCTTTGTTTCTGATTTTTATTTCTTAATTCTATTGATAGCTAATTTAAAATTGATGTCTTTTTGGCAGTTCATGTTGGATTCTGAAATATGTCATCCTTTTGCACCAGCTTATGACTAATTTTATGAAATTTCAATTTGCAGATTTGCTATTATGCTGGAATTTTCTTTAGGCGTTTCTGGATTGATCTACCGTACGATTACAACGACATCAATATTGTCATACATCAAAGGTTTTTTTTGGACAAAAATTGAAAGTTTGTTTGCATGTCACAATGGAGAAGTCTGGCTATCCTCCCCAAAATGCTAGTTCCTTTAGAGGCCTTCCACAGCAGCCTCTTCGTCGTCTTGGCAGTAGATGTTCCCAAATAGCAACTGGACAGCACTCCTCTCCCACTGTTTTCCCAGAAAAACGTGGCAAAGTGAAATCTTTGAGGCATACTGAAGCCAACGTTGCAAGTGAAGATCCAGAAAAGTTCAAGTCACAGGAGCACAGGATTGATATAGGGAATGAGCAGTCAGATCTGTTGGGAGATGAAGTGTATGTGGGGAAGCTAATTTTGGATAAGAGGACTGCCAGTGTGAATGCTGATGGAACTCTAACAGAAGCTAAAAATCAGGAGGGCATAGATGCAAAGCTTACTAGGAAGGCATTAGTTTGGGGTTCTCATATGCTATACCTGGAGGATGTGATCTCTGTGAGTTTTTTTACCCTGTCTGCTTTTGCTTGAACTTAATCCTCTTATTCAATATGTTCCCAGTCAGCATTTGCTATGGCATCCTCTTGTTAATGATATTGCTTTGGCAGGTGTCTTACAATACCGGTCTCAGATATTTTACGGTTCATGCATACCCACTAAGAAAGATATCATGTGGCTTTTCATGTTTTCTAAAGTCCAAAAGAAGCCAAAAGGATTTTCGCTTTTTGGCTCCAACTTCAGAGGAGGCTCTTCAGTGGGTTGGCGGTTTTGCAGATCAACAGTGTTTTGTGAACTGTCTGCCTCATCCTCTAGTGTCTTCCAGGAAGCAGGGTTTAGACATGGTCGTGAGTGATTCTTCACTTGAACAACAGATAAAGTGTAAAAGTCCACCAACAATTCTTGTGATACTAAATCCACGATCTGGACATGGTCGTTCAAGCAAAGTGTTCCATGGGAAGGTGGAACCAATATTCAAGGTTTGTAAAAGGTTTACTAATGATTCTGGATATTCAATTATCTTCTGCTTCATTTATGGGACTTTTAACCACGATCAATGTCATGGCGAAGCCATTATTGTTATGAGCTTTTCCAAAAAAATGGACATTTCTTGTTAGCCTTCTGATGGACTTGGGGCCATCAACATCAAACGACAGTAAAGATTTGTTCATTTATCTACCCTGAGGAATCAATTGTGATGTCCTGAACCATTATTACATTGGAAACACCATGCCTAAGACAATTTGCAAGAGAAATTTAAGTGTCACTGTAGTAGAAATGGTTGGGAGATTCCATCTAATCTCAATGTGCTTAATTTTGAATTTTTCTATGCACTTTTTGCTGGCAACAATGGACAATGTTTTAGCAGGTTGTGAAGCTTCATATGGATAACAAATAGAAAAATTGATGGTTTTCAAGTATTTGCACAGATAAAGAAAGAAGGAAACCCTCTTTACTTTCTGTGGAGGTTCTAAGCTGCGGATGTTTGGCTTTATTTAGGATCCACCACTTGTGTGAATCTGTACTGTCCCTTTTTTGAAAATCAGTCATCATGTCATTGGGAACAAAGACAGTATTCAAATTTAGTGAGGAAGGGTTTTCTGTAGCTTTTCTATGTGGACAGTTGATACGGAGAATGAAGAAGCTCACATAAATTGGAGTTTATTTTGTTTAGGGTTTGTATTTGGAATTTCTGTTATTTTAGAGATTTCATATCTTTAGTTTAATTAATGGTTTAGATTGTCTTTTACATTATTTCTATTTTTGGTTTTCTTATTTTGCAATTTTCCTTTTTTGCGAGATTACATCTTGCTTGTTGCTTAAGTTTAGGGTTTAGTGTTTTCTTATGAATAGGATGCTTTATTCAGTTGTGAGACAATTTTTTATGAAAGTTATATGAGAGTTTATAAATTGATATTTATTTGATTCTCTGTAGTCTTATTTCTTTCTCCTAATTAGTCTATGGTTTATCCCTTTCTTCTTTTCTTTCCCCATTGAGAGGATGTTTCCTCTTTCTTTTAAAGTCTTCCCCTTTTTATTGATTTAGAGCATTTTGAGCATCTTGTCTTAGATCAACTGTGGCCATCTTTTTGGCAGGTATCAGAGTTTTGTGTTGGGAAAAGAAAAGGGGTTTCAACATTTTTCATAGAGAAATGAAGGATGCCAGTCTATGCACTGATCTCTGTGGAGGTTTCATAGTTGTGGATGTGCATCTTAATAAGGAGGAGCCACGATATCAGTCCAATTAATTTGCCACCTTAATCTTCAAATTTAAGATAAACTTATTAAGATCAAGTTTGAACTGACAGTTGCATTGGACTGGACAGAAAGTGGTCTAACCATTAATTCGGTTTTAACAATGATTCTACTTGGAGAGACGCATTTAGATCTCATATTCCTGAGTTGCAAACCCTGCTTGTGTTCCATTCTAGAAACATTGCAGAATTTGCAAACATTTATGTCCATAAATTTTTGTATTTGCATGTCATACAGAAACAAACCATGACACAATAAATCTGTCAAACACTGCCACCATGCAAAGGTGTTCATAGTAAAACAGCCTACAGGGTGTGCAGTTGTGGCATTTGACATGCTAACGTGGACCGTGTGCTGTGGACATCAAGATTGGCTACTTATTGACCACATATTGGTTTTAAATTTTATAGATGTTTTGCTTGTGTATTTTTGACTTTTAAATTGACTTTAAGAACATGTGATCTGTTCATGCTAACCACTGCCTGCTCCTTGTCAAGTTAATAAATTTACAGCAGTTTTTTTTGGTTTTTTTTTTTTGGGGGGGGGGGGGGGAGGGTACGGCAGTCTGTTTATGTAGTCAAACGTTGTGAAACATTACATATTTATTTAAAAATTGGAGAATTGTGTCAGCTTGCAGGCTTCAAGATGGAAGTAGTTAAAACCACAAGTGCTGGTCATGCAAGAAGCCTTGCAACCAATGTCGACTTCAGTACTTGTCCAGATGGTAGCTTATTTTCAGTCACTGCCTTCATCTTTGGTATGTTATCTTTTCTCATGCATCAAACATTATCTTTATTTTTTTTTTCTTTTGATTTTCTGCAGGAATTATATGCGTGGGGGGTGATGGGATTGTGAATGAGGTGAGTTTTCAGATTATTAGTTTGCTCATTTGGCATAATTATGTGTTATATATTGCAGTTGTGATCTCTTCATTTTGGATTTATAATAATGTTCCTAGTAGGATCCAAATCAACATTATATTTTCCACTATTTGATGATTTAAAACATCCAAGGATCATTTAGAACAGTGGTCTATACCAGCTTATATCAGTTGACAATGTAGAATTATGTAGAATATAAACATTTTTCAAATCAACATACAGCAATATTGAAATATCATAGTGTTCTGATGTGATCATTTATCCTCGTATGATCATCATGAAAGGTCTCAATATTTTATTGGGGATTTGTGGATCCTGTCAGGAGATCTTTTTTTCCTGATTCATATTTGCTCTTAAATTCCATTAATTTGTAGGCAATGTTAAATATGATGATTGACTATGATCCCATTGAAAACATTATTGCAGCGAAAAGTGACTTCACCAGAATTTCAGTATGGCTGGCCTTACTGAATCACCAACGGCCTTTCATTCTACTTTATAGAATCTAAAAATCCCTTTAGAAAGTATATGGAACTAGTGTATGCTCCAAGGAAACTTTTAGTATGGCTAACCATGGTTAGTAGTAAGGAAAATAGGAGGAAATTCCTTTCCACCTCATTTTTATAATGTGACATGTAAGTTTGCCACCTTTCCCAATTTTGTTACCAGTCTATTAATACATAGCAGTGCTAGAGAAACCTAAAAGTAATATTATTTGAAGTCATTAGAAAAGATGAAGACACTCGGATTGGATGATGATATTATTCAGAGGGGAGGGGAATTCAACACTAAAAGTTTTTGCTAAAAGAAGTTGTATGATACAAGATGGTTAAAAGAAGTAGAAAAACAAGCACAGGTCAGAAAGGACACAAACACATGTAGCGGTTTGGCCCAAAAATCCTCACGGTGCATACTCTACTCTGTGGCCTCAGCCACATGTTCCACTACGCGAATCTAACACAAGATTTACAGCCACTGTTTGGTTTTCTGAGCTCACTCACTCTTATAACTGTCTTCTACTGCCCTGATAGAAGTTGAACCCACTTTCTATAAATAGAAAGTTCACAACAGAGATTGCTTCTAGTAAAGCAGATGTACAATGATATGCTCAAGCACAAATGTATGAATTTTTGCTCTTGAACGTGCAATAGCTCCAAAGATTACAAAGCAAGTAATGCAAAAAAATAAAAATAAAAAAAGTTCAGAGCTTTGATGGCTGAGAGTTTTTGAAAATTTGATGTTGGAACTTTGTAGCTAGTACATTTGCTCAACTGACTTGATTCAACTATAACATGTGGTTAATATAGCATTTATGACTTTTGTTTGACTGTTGATGGTAGAAGGCGAACAGTTGGGTGTCATCTGTCAGAAATGACCATTGTAAATGCAGGTCTAGGCAATCTCCTTCCATTGCAGCTTCTATCAACTGAGCGGGTTCATTCACCTTGATTCCAATCGAGAATCCACTATGTTAATTTGAGAAATGACTTTCTGATCTAGCTAAAATTTGAGCTCATTCTTTAAGGTTGTCTGCTTTTTCTATCATGCCGAGACTTTTGCTTCTGCTTCTATCAGACCAACAACTTTTAGGCTCCTCCTTCTATCAGCTCGAGTTGTCCTTTTTCAACATCTTCTCTTGCAATTTGTCCCAAGGCTTCCTAAGGTTTTAATTAATGACTTTCAATAATTTGATTAACCAAATAATTCAAAATTATTGAGTTATAGCCAATGCATTTCACTCCTGCTTTTATTATGGTACCAACTTTCTTCTGTTGATTTGAGTTCTTTTTGCCCAAAGCTGCTGTAATTTCAGTTGACGACTAAATACATTTTTTTAGCACTTACAACTTCAATTGTCATTCAAGTTTATGTTAATCATCAAAACTTAACTATTTTTTGTACAGCTCTTATAGAGGGTGGTGTTAACCTATGGTTTGGATCCAACAGAGGACCTATACTGTTTATGCTATTTAAGTTGAAAATAATATTATGACGATGATGATAAACTTTATCAGCTAGTATTTCAAGTTGCATCTTCTGTATCAATTTAGCATTGCTTAAATCTGTTCACAGTGACAATTTCTTGGGATCTTCTGATTTTGCAGGTTCTGAATGGTCTACTTAGTAGGACTGATCAGAAAGAGGCAATTTCGATCCCAATTGGCATAATCCCTGCTGGTTCTGA
Source organism: Annona cherimola (assembly GCA_030490835.1). Taxonomy (NCBI): domain Eukaryota; kingdom Viridiplantae; phylum Streptophyta; class Magnoliopsida; order Magnoliales; family Annonaceae; genus Annona; species Annona cherimola. Next base: position 42,041,055 of record CM059974.1, read on the forward strand.
TAATTCACTTGCTTGGACAGTGCTGGGAGTTCGGGATCCTGTATCAGCTGCAATAGCTATTGTTAAGGTACTCAAAAGTTTCATGCATGCAATGGATGAGATTAAATCAGCTTTCGCTTATTTCTCATGGATTCATACCTATCTATCTGTACTTTAATGATTTCAAAAAAATCTAAACCAACCATTAATCTTATTATTATTAGCTGGAAACTCAAATCTCATTCTAATGAAAACTTATGCTGGGGACAAAAGTTTAAATAATTGGAGAATGAATATCAACATGTTGAAATTGTTTATTGTTAGGTGGATCCAAATATTTTTAAGCATCCAACAAACTTTCTAAAGCATTCGTTCCATCTAAAATAACGGTTGCATAACATTAAATAAAATTTTAATGTTTGACCGAGTGGATCCAATATCAATCAGATTTTAAAACATATATTCTTGAGTGAATTAATCTAAGTAAAATTTAAAGTTTTACATGTGTTTTTATAGTTTTCTATATGATGTGACCCACACAAGATTCTGATCAAAATGATTTCTAATATTTTAGTTAAATTTATAAAGTTAAATGTGATAGTCTGATTGGATTTATAAATCAAGGGTAAGACCCAAATGGAATGGCTAGACCAATTCACTTTGGTAGTGTGTGCTTCTGTAAAATTTATTAAATGATAGGGTTCCAGCAAGTAAATTCATTTCCAAGGAAAAACAAAATTTTTGTTAGATCTAAATCATCTACAATATTATCGAATATATATTCTTATGATAAAAAAATTTATGTTGATTGAAAAAATAAAAATCATTTGGTAGTGAATAAAAAACAATTGAAAGGTTATTAAATAGTGCAACCATGGAAAGCATAGAACACTTCAATGTAAAGGATTTCAAGTATTCTAGACAACATGCTATTTGTAAATATATGATAAACTGATTGGATTTCATCTAATTTTTAACGCAAGCTCATAATAATGCAAGTTTACATCTATAGGAAACCTCAATGTAAACAATTTCAAGTATTCTAGATACAATAATAGTAAATATGATACACTGATAGTTTACTTAGATGTGATATTCTAATGGGTCTTACTTCAATGCTTGTGTAAGCTTTATCCATTTATGTATTTATTTATTTTTGAATTTTTTTGTATGAATATGTGGACTCAAATAAGATGTTTTTATGCCCAAATTTTACACGTTGATTTTTAAAGTTTTTTCGGAATTCTTAAAATATCTAAAATATAAAAATGTAATGAGCAGTAAAAAAAAATTTTACTTGGGCCCACATGTACATGCTAAAGAAAAATAAATAAATAAAATGGGTACAACAAGCGTGAGCACTGAAGCTCAATGCTCAAGCAAGCATTGAAGTGGGACCCTATTCTAATAGATGTAAAATTTAATTTTATTGTTTTACACAGTTTACTTTTTTGTAAATACTAGTACCCGTAAATCTGAAATTTGAAGGTTTTTCTGAAAATTAATGTTTATGAGATCTTTTTATTACAGGGGATGATTTCCTATAAATGTTTGCATTGAATGGTTTCCTATACAATATTTATCCAAATATATTTAGTTGTGACGCTAATAATCAAATCTTGTGAAAGTTTTCATATATTATATATTTATTTTCAAAATTTAAGTTTCGTTTTCACCGTCAAATGGAGTTAAATATCTACAACATATAAGGGTCTGTTTGATAAGATGTATATAAAAAAGATTCTCTTTTGTACACACCTTTTGCTGTGATTTGACATCATGACTACCTTTTTTTATTTTTTTTACTTACCATATTCCAATCATTTTTCATATATTTTCATATAACTGCCTTATATATTTTTCTTTATATCTTTATTTTAATCATTACTCCGAATTTTAAATTTTTTTTTACAAACTCTTTTCTGACTTTTTTCACCTCTTACAAGGAGAACCTAAATTGCCAACTAAAGTGATGTTTAGCGTCATAGATATATACATATTAATTTATATTTTGAGCTGAGTATTTTAGACCGGTTCAAAGACATTTTTGAAAAAAAAATTTGCAACTTTTTTTCAAATAAAACTGTTAATCTATAAACCAAATTTTCTCAAATTTGGATATGTGGATATATTTATTTTGGATTTTTAAACACAAGGGTATTTAAGTCATATTAAACCGTTAAAATGACTTGAATATCCCCATGTTTAAACATCCAAAATAAATATATGCATATATCCAAAATGCTAAAAATTGGTTTATAAATTAAATACACACAGGTTCAGTTTTAAAAGAAATTTGAAGAAAAAGTCTCACTTTTATGTAACCTTTTTCATTTTTCTCGTTTTGATGATTGATTGAAATTCTACTCCAATCTATTATATTTAGAATCATTTATCTTGTCATCGAAAATTCCGTCATTTGTCTAGTATTGTTGTATATGGGCCTCATATATAACTGTGTAAAATCAACTAATAAAATGGTTTTATGTTAAATATCAATTTTAAAATTGTATTTTTAATATCTAAATAGTATAATATCATTGCTATGTGAATAAATGATTTTTTAAAGTATTGTTACATTCTAATTCATATGTGAATAGATCTAAGCATTTTTCATAATTTACAAATGAATATTTATTTTTGAACCAATGCATTTTTTTTTTTTTTGGATAGGAAACCCGTGCATATCTTTGATTTAGATGAAATTTGGTCTCTTAGCTAAACAAATGATATTAAATACAATGGATGTGGTGGATTTCCCATCAATCATCAATGCGAGAAACATGGATATGGTTACATAAAAGAAGGGGAACCCGGAAAAGAGATTTTTTAAAAATAGGAAAAGCAACAATTTGTTCAAACCATTCCTTACAAAACATTTGTAGGGAATCACTCCTCTTCATTATGTATCGTTTAGATATATGACAAGTGGTTCAATACAACCAATTGCATAGAAGTGTCCAGAATTTTTAAATCTAAACCAGTCATTATGTTCATTCATATATGTTTATTTATGATCCCAAAAATCACATGTATTGGAAACCTTTTATACTATATATATACACACTAAGTCACTAAACATTTTGAAAAATTTTTGATGGTTACATATTGACCCTCAAAAGATGATAAACTTCTACAAAATATAAGTTTCAAATCAGATTGATTTTTGGTAATATGACAAAACAAATGCGGTTAGATGAATTTTAGTTTTGAAAAGAATAAGTTAAAATTTAAAGCAAGAGGTTGCACTATTGCATTGAATCATTGCCCTATAAATTAAAAACAACTGGTTGGACAATAGGGGTTGTTCGACTGTTTTTTTTTTTCATTTTTTTTTTATTAATTTGAATGTCTAATCCATTTAAAATATTCATCTATACATATTTGGTTATATCCAAGATTTCAAACATTCTGAAAATTTTTATTGACTATATGTTTGTTTCAAAATTTCGAAAATTTTAATCGTTTTATATTCACTCCTAAATGATGTTAAATATTTATACATACAAGTTTCCAATCAAATTTGGAATCTTAGATGTATACATATTTATTTATAGGAATGTACTAGGGTGCAGCCAGCTTAAAATGGGTCACACATTGATGTTGAAATCCAAATCCAACCGGACATTGTTTAAAATAATGTGTTTTTATCATGTATCTAAAAATCATTCCATGAGAATATAAAAATGCATATATCTAAAAATCATTCCGTTAGAATATAAAAATGCATATTGTTATGATAAATTATAAAAAACACTTAGATCATCAATAGATGCATTAGGATATGATAATACTTTATAGGATCATTTATCTGAATAAGACTAATGTTTTAAATGGTTTAAATGTTGAAAATACAGCTTTGAAATTGATATTGAGATTAAACAATTGTATTACATTGATTTTGCATATTTTTCAAATGGGGCCCTTAAATATATCTGATTTGAATGAACTTAGTGTGCTACTTAGGTAGATAATTCTAAATATAATGGGTGGGTGGGATTTTGTTTTGAAGCTAACTTTCAAATATAGCAATTACTTTTTCACCTTAATTTCTGTTATACCAAGTTTCAAAAGTTTCTTTTATGACATTTGATTCCATGCACCTGGGTGCACTAAGCTTTGGTGCACCTTATAAGATTGTTAATCTAAGTGTATTTAACATGCGTATCAATTTTAACAATTTTGGAAATTTGTAGATATTTTTTTTGGATTTTTAAAATCAGTGACATTTTCATAAAAAAAAATGGGTTTTTGCACCCCGGTGCACCAAATAACGTCCCTTCTTTTATACCCTGTAAGTATGATATAAATTTCAAATATACCTATTTTGTCAAATAAGAGCATTAATAAATTTAAATACCAAAACTGTCCCTGATTCTCAATTACTTCACAGCTTCTTCCATCCTCCATTGTGGGCTCCTCCAGTTGTGATGGAGTTGCCTGAGGCCCAGGATTTGGCAGAGACGTTGACGAAGTTGATGACTTCACCGCTTTTGCTGCTGCCATGTTTCCAACAACTGTAACTCACCCATGAAATTAATCACATAAGTTCCTACGAAGGCTCCACCATTAGCAAAGAGAGTTGATTGGCGTGGGGGATTAGAGTAGCAATAAAATCTGCAAAAATGTTGGTGCCAACCAAGAAACCATGCCTAATTTGCAAAACCCATGTGAGAGAACCTTCCCAATGGAAAATCGGAAATTAAAAGTACAGAAATAGAAAACCCATATCCACCAAAATCACATAATATGGAAGTAGCTAAAAACATGGGGATTTCTATAGTCGTCCCAAAAGAAAATACGCAAAACAGAAAACAGGCCAAAGGTGAAAGAGAACGCCTCCCATCTTAATTACCCCGAAAAAGATTTGCACAAAGAGGGGTTTGGGCATAGTTGTGGGGAGATTTAGCAGATATTTTCTTGGAGAGGTTGCAGTCGACAAGCATCAGATGGTCATTCTCCTGTACCAATATGTTATCTGGCTTCAGATTATGGCACCTCACCCAATTTCCACTCAACTGTTTCCATTCAGAAGCTTTGCCAGCTCGGTGCTCTAATTCTCATCTTCTGCCTTGCCTCCTTTTGCTTCTCACTCTCTGCCACTGTCTTCATGGCTACTGCTCTTTGGTTTTACTTCATGGACCCACTTTGAGGCCTTTGAGTATCGATGCGTGTTTGTCTTTTTGCTGCTTTTGTTTTCATCTATGGAATTCCCATTTACAATAACTTTTTTTTTTTTTTCCTTTTTTCTCGTACACTTATTTATCTAAGTGTATTTAATGTATGAACCAAGTTTTACCATTTTTGGATGTGTATATATATTTTTTAGCTTTTTAAAGATAGGGGTATTTTAAATTCATATATACACAGATGTTTAAAAATCTCAAAAAAAAAATATAAACGTATCCGAAAATTGGTAAAACTTGGTTCATACATTAAAAAAAGAGTAGTTGTAAATGGATTTTTTAAGGTGGGCTAAGCGAAGAATTTGCTTAGCTCAGGCTAATAGGATCACTCCTCTTTAATCATTTTCCTTGTAAACTAGCCATTACATAGAAGTAGTTCTATGTAATTGCTTCCAATTTTAAGGTTTTGATACTTGATGAAAAATCAAATTCATTCACTATGCTTAACATAATTGGTGAACTAGGAGACCAAGTTTCATTTGAATCAAATGAGCATAAGCCACATTTGGTTAAAAAATTTATATATTCATGTGTAAGTTATGAAAAAAATGCTTAGATCCATTTACGTACGTATTAGAATGTAATAATACTTTATATAATTATTTATCCACATAGTAATGATATTTTAGATAGTTTAGATGTTTTCATGTGTAAGTTATGAAAAAAAATGCTTAGATCCATTTACCTATGTATTAGAATATAATAATGCTTTATATAATCATTTAGTTACATAGCAATGATATTTTAGATGATTTAGATGTTGAAAATACACTTTAAGATTGATATTTAGCATTAAAGTATTTTATTATGTTGATTTTACACGTGTAGAGAGGCCCATGCATGGTGATACTAGACAAATGAAAATGTTTCTATTATACCAACAATGATGCTAAATAAAATAGACGGTGTGGATTTTCCATCAAGCATCAAGATATTAGAAATGAAAGGGGTTACAGAGAAAAGAGGTTTCATAGAAGCAAAGCTCATATATATATATATATATATATATATGCAGATTGTAGAAGCAAAGCCTGTATATATATGCATATATATATAGGGATTTGTTCCGGTGCATGTGACTGCACCGTGCAGTCCATGCACCGTGGGCCCCACATGATCATGAATGGAAAATCCTCCCCACCCATTGTATTTAGACTTGTCCACTTTATTAGCGTACCAATTTTCATCTAAATCCAATATGTGTGTGATCCCCATCTTAAAATGGTGCAAAACCAACGTAATAAAATAGTTTAATGTAAATATTAAGTTTAAAGTGGTATTTTCAACATCTAAACCGTCTAAAGTATGATTTTTATATGGATAAATGATTGTATAAAGTTTCATTGCGATCTAATATGTGTGGGGCCCATTTTACAGCGGACTGCACCGGATCATATCCCATATATATATATATATATGGATGCTGTTCAGGTGACGCTGCACCGGAACAGCGGTACAGTGGGCCCCACATGATCATGAAATCATGATCTACTCCACCCATTGTATTTAGAATAATGTATTCTATTACCACACCAATTTTCATCCCAATCAGATATGTATATGGGCTCCATCTGAAAATGGTACAAATCCAACGTAATAAAATAGTTTGATGTAAATAACAACTTTAAAGTATCTGATTGGGATGAAAATTGGTATGGTAATAGAATACATTATTCTAAATATAATGGGTGGAGTAGATCATGATTTCATGATCACGTGGGGCCCATTTTGGGCCCACTGCACCGGAACAGCCTTATATATATATATATATTGTAATATAACCTCTATAAACTTTGACTTTAGTTTAATCAAAATATCGTCAACATTACAGAGAACTATCTCCCCCGTACATACAGAGAGAAGCAGAATTGTTGATTATGCTAGGTATAGGTAATTGACATATAAACCGGATAACTATATGCCTTTTATTACAAATGAAAGAAAAATGAAATTAAGGCACAATCTAATTATTTTCCTTTTTCTTCCTCATTAGAAATGCCCTTTCATTTGCTATGCAGAACTGTTAAGCAAATGGAATGGGACTGAAGCATCAGTTGATAGAATTCTTGCTTGTGCATTGCTTAGACAAAATCAGAACAATTTTTGATTCTCTTCAAATATTTATGGTTATAAACTATTGGGAGTGATTCCCTGCAAACATTTACAAGGAATGGATTATACAAACGGTTCCTTTTCTATTTTTTTGAATTTTTCTACATCTAAACCCTGTAAAATATAGATATGATGCCAAAAATCACTTGATTGTTATAAATACTTAACATCATATGAGGGTGAATATGAAACTGTTAAAATTTGAGAATAAAAATATGGTAGGTAAAATTTTTGAAAATATCTGATTTTCAGAATCATATGTAAATGCGCATGATGAATATTATTCCATCCATATTGCCTTACTTATAAACATTGTTTGCAAACACAAAGGACAACAACAGGCAGGGGATCTAGCAGAAGTTAAAATTTGCTTGGTCAAACTTGACCCACTTATCATCAAGATCACATGGGGTGCAAATTGCAGTCTAAGGATACCATTTTATAACTTCGATCATTTTCTATGTGACCTATAAAATCCAGTAAAAGTTGATGGTATGAGTGTTTTTGCAAACGAAGGGCCAAAATGGGGGCGTTATGAGACAAAAATTTCAAAATCTCAAAAAGATAGGGAGGCAAATGCAACTACCCTAATCTATTTAATTTTGCCCATTTTGATTCTTAAGCAGGGGGAGCCTTTTCATGAACTTATTATTGGTGTATAGGTTATTATGTCTTGTCAATGCTGTGACTGGGACTTTCAGTTCTGTGATGCCCATGTTTTGTTTTGTTGGGCACAGGGAGGCCTCACAGCAACAGATGTCTTGGTGGTGGAGTGGATACAGACTGGTGCCATTCATTTTGGCTTGACAGTTTCATATTTTGGTTTTGTTAGTGATGGTAACTTGTTTTAATTGTAACTGTGATCTTATTGTCAAGTTTTTCTATTCATCCCTACTGTGTTTCAGTTCAATAATCATTTGATGTTGAATTTTTAAATCTTTGCTGTTTCTATTGGGATGCAAAAGTTGTGTTGGCTTGGCTGAGAAAAGTGAGCATATTAGCTGACATTCCATTGTGTGATATAACTGCTGTTTAGGGAGAAAAATCTCATAGCATTCTCATCCTCTTGCAACCCTTTCTTTGACTCTGTTGGAGTAGCTTAGACCAATCAAAGCAAGGCCTTTATTTCATTTTTTTTTAATTTGAGGTGTTTTTAAAGATTCATTTTAGGGAAAGAGAAGTTAGGAATTAAAATTAAAAATATTCCAGTTTTTCTTCAAGATTTAACTAGAGGGAACAGAAGTCATTCCAACCCTATTTCATTTTAAACTACGTATCTGATTTTGAATCTAAGGTTGAAAATTGGGTTAAGATTTTTCTGAAAACCTTGAAAAATGGTTACGGTTTGATTTGATTACTCCATGTATCATCTATTTGATTTGATGGGATGAAGTCTCCCATTTGGGAATACCACTTTGCTCATTCTAAAAAATTAACAATCTACTTTTCTCGTTTTCCATATGACTTTTCTCATTCCCAATATACAACAACACTTTTTCCACTCCACATCGTCATCCAATTTAATTTTCAGAATCTTGAGATGTCAAAAAGCAAATTTTTTTAGTTGTTAATATAAATGCATGACATGCATGTCTGCTAATTTTTGTATACATGTAATTTTCATATTTACCTTATTTGATGTTATTCTTCTCGATTGTGATATTCGTAACTACAAGTTGAATTGTGAAGGAAAAGGCAGCATTGATGATGATTATTGAAGATATTCAACTGTAATATTGTAGTAGAGTTGAGAAAAAATAGTCAAGATACTAAGTTTATGTGTAGACTTTTAAAAGAGAATTAAGCGGGCTATAATTATCTTGAAGCGACACTTGACACATGAAAGGTTTTAGTTATTTATTACTTGCATAATCATAATAATTACACAAAAATTTAAAATGTATATTGTTTATTTATATAAAAATTAATAATTACTACAAGCCGAATCAAGTCGGTCAAAAGTGACTGGCTTAGTTAGAATGAACTGATATAGTATAAATATATATGTGCAAAATAAAATATAGCTAGTATTCTCTTATATATTATATTTTACTTTTCGAATAATTTTCGTAGTGTTTTGCCTCCCAAGCCATTATTACTTGGTATGAAAACTCCTTGCTGAAGGCACTTTTTATTACTTGGTTTGGGTTAGGCATATATCTGTTAAAATTGGTATTTGATTGATACTGATTTCAAGAGTATTCTTTTCTTCCACTATGTCACTCAAAATCAACAAAGTCACAGACAACAGGCTTAGTTTGATGTCCCATAATGCATCATTTGCAAAATATAAAATAGTTACATATATTCTTGTCTTTTATCATCATTATCACTATCATCATCATTATTATTTTTGGAATACTTTTCACAAATTTTTTGCCTCCCTGGCCAATATGGTTCTGATATTGTATGACATGCTTGTGTTGTATTGGTTGGTTATATTGATGTTTAGGTTCATGAATGTAGAGCTAAATGTTGTGGCCTAGTAGTGTCAGCTCTTTGGACTTGTTGTCGATCATTGATGTTAATAGAATATCCTCTTTTCCCTCCCTCACTTTTCCTCAAGCCAATTGAAGATTTTTTTTTTTTTTTTTGGGCTCGGTGGAAAAGAGGATGAGGTTCTTGGGGGTTTATAAGTGGGTCTAAGCTTGAAACATAGTGTAATGCATTTTAAAACCGTGCGGTTGAGTTGTTCAGCCAGAGCAGACATTATCACATTGCGAGGCCCACAACCCACAGGCCCAGGATCATTTTTCTGAGTTTGGGCGTTATAAACAATATCAAAGTGGACTCCCTCCAGTAGATGTGGTTAGGAGAGCTCCACATTGAAAAGGAGAGAGAGTTCCTAACGTTTTATAATTGGGTCTTAGGTTAAATATGGTGTAACATATTTTAAAACTATGCAGCAAAGCTGCTTAGCCAGCATGGACAATATCACACTGTAAGACCCATAAACTCACAAGCCTAGGATCATTTTTCTGGGTCTGGGCGTTATAAATGGTATTAGAGCGTCTCCTTTCCTCTAGCAGATATGAGACAGAGGCCTAGAGTTGAGTTGAATTGAGTTGAGTGGGTAGTGGCGTAGAATTGAGTTGAGTTATGGTTCAAGGACAAACTAGGCGGAAGTTGGTGGACCTGTAACAATCCAAAACTGAATCTCACATTCAAAAGTGGATAGAGTTCTTAAGGAGTTTATAAATAGGTCTAGCTCGAAACATAATGTGACGTGTTCTAAAGCAGTGCGGCTGAGTTGCTAAAGCCAGGGCAAATAATATCATATTGTGAGACCCACAAGCCATGGGCCCAGGATAATTTTTCTGGGTATGGGTGTTCCAATGTGCCATAATGCATCATTTGCAAAATATAAAATAGTTACATATATTCTTAGATTTCATCATCATCATTATTTTTGGAATACCTTTCACAATTTTTTTCCCTCCCTAGTCAATATGGCTCTGATACTGTATGACATGCCTGTGTTGTATTGGTTGGTCATACTGCTATTTAGGGCCATGAATGCAGAGCCAAATGTCGTGGCCTAGTAGTGTCAACTCTTTGGATTTGTTGTTCATTAGTGTTAAACAAAATATACTCTTTTCCTTTCCTCACTCTTCCTCGAGCCAACAAAACGTTCCCCCACCCCAGGCAAACAACCGCCGGCTTGGTGGCAGCTATGCTTGCGGAGGAAGGCCACTTAATATGCAAGCATGGTGATGTTTTCTGATGATGTTTTCATTCTACAGATATTGATGTTTTCAATGTGTGCACAGATTATTGCAAAAAGATTTTTACCATACAGATTGGTATTTTCTACTTTTTGGTTATTTTAATATTTGACCGTGGTCCTTATCCAATAGAATTCCACACTTCAGTGGTTGTTTGGTTTTAAATAGAATAACCATACTACTAAAGAGTAAATCTTTCACCCATCTAATCCGATCTTTTTCTAAAATTGCAGACTTTCACTAAGTTGTACTGTTTAGTGATGAAGTCATTTCTACAATATTTGGTGTTGCTAAATGGGTAGCCTCGCAAAAGGAATTGAAAAGAGCCTGCATGTAGAAAGAATAGCACTCATGGAATGAATTTTAGCACTATTTTCTGAAGGATTCAATTTTAGAAAATTTTGCTTATGAATTTATCTGAGTTTGTTGAATTTGTTGAATTTGTTTATTTAGTCCCTGAATCCCAAAACTTTTCATCTCCTATGGATACAAGGCTGCAGATGATGAGGTGTTCCCATTGGAATAAATTTTGCTTTTCAATTAGGAAAAGAAAAATATCAGTAAAAAAATAAAAAATATATGTTTTTTGGCCGGACGCATGGCTGCCTCCATGGACCTGGCTGTAAAAAATCATTGGTCATCTTGGAAAGAAAATAAAATGACGCAAGTGATATGTGGTTGATACTGATAGTTGTGAAGTGACTGAAGACAAATTAATTATTTTTCAATGGAAAGTAGATGGCAATGATTAGAAATATGGTGATGATCTGGAAAAAAGTATGGCACCTGGGAACTGGTATATGTCATATCCATTAAGGAGGTGGGCAAAGAGGAGAAATGATATTTCCTCTTCCTTTTTCTTGTTAACAAACAAAGCATGGTTAAAAATTGATTTTAAGTTTTAAGCACCATAGCACTACCTATTATGCAAGCCTGATGCAATTTCATCTATTATCTGCATTGAAATACTATTAGGAATCAAGACGCGCTAGGAAATGTAGTTCAAGCTGCATGACATGCAAAAATAAAGAAATAAATAAATAACTGTTCAGAGCACGTTTCTCTTTTTCTTGATTCCTATTAATAAAGAGTTGTTGACAGAATGTCATGCCGCAAGGTTTACATTCCTAGTAGCAAGTAAGAAAGTTGTTCAGAATATTTCCACTCATTTGTTTTTAATTCTCATTAAATAATTATTTGCAGAATGTTAGGCTACAAGTTTTAAATTCATAGATTGGTTTGAAATCTTCAAGACACTTAGGCAAGAGTGATGTCTTTTTTGGTAACTCTGTGATCTGTGCATGGATGGACATGAGTAGTCCAAATTGCACATACGCCCAGAAGTACAGCTGTAAAAGAAATGAAAAACAAACTTAATGTGTTGCATGCTGAAAGTCCCATTTCGGTGGCAGTATAGCACACCTGTCTAGGATTTGGGCTTGTGAAATTTCAATTCAGCAAACACATTTATTGAATGTTCAATTATATGTTATGCTGAGTAATTCAGATGTATTTATTCTTACTATCTTAGACATATGAAAGGCATGGTATTGTTTCTTTCTGCTTGTTTGGCAGTGCTTGAGCTATCTGAGAAGTACCAAAAGCGATTTGGCCCACTTCGATATTTCGTGGCTGGTTTTCTGAAATTCTTGTGCTTGCCAAAGTACAACTTTGAAGTGGAATATCTTCCAGTGGAGATGGAGACTGACAGAAAGATTCTGAAGGATCATGAAGTTATTGATATGTCAGACATTTATCCAGACATTATGAGAAGATCAAATAATGATGGTATGCCCAGGGCATCTAGCTTGTCAAGCATTGATTCAATTATGACCCCTAGTCGAATGTCTGGAGATGTAGACACTACATGTAGCACACATGCAAGTGCTGAGCCCTCTGAGTATGTCCGTGGTTTGGATCCAAGAATGAAACGGCTTTCCTCTGGGAAAAGCAATAATGTAACAGCAGAGCCAGAAGAAGTTATTCATCCTCAGGTGCAACTATCAACTACACCCAACTGGCCCAGGACCAGATCAAAGTCAAGGACTGATAAAGGTTGGACTGCTGGGAATGACTCCAGATTTTCTTGGGGTAACACTGGAATGAACGATAAAGAGGATATTTCATCAACGATGTCTGATCCTGGACCGATTTGGGATGCTGAACCCAAATGGGATACTGAACCTCACTGGCATGATGAGAATCCAATTGATCTGCCAGTGCCATCACCGGCTGACTTTGAAAATGCGACCGTGGCGAAGGATTTTGTTCCAAATCATGAGGAAAAATGGGTTGCCAAGAAAGGACAGTTTCTAGGTGTCTTAGTGTGCAACCATTCGTGCAAGACTGTTCAGAGTGCTCAGGTGGTTGCACCAAAAGCTGAGCACGATGACAATACTTTGGACTTGCTATTGGTTCACGGAAGTGGTCGTATGAAATTGTTAAGATTTTTTGTGTGCCTGCAGTTAGGTCGACACCTTTCACTTCCCTATCTTGAATATGTCAAGGTATGGCTGCGACTACCTTTTTTATCTCCCTGTTATTTGAACAAGCATGCATCTGCACTCTCACTAGTTTCCTTGAATAGAATACCACAAACATGTCTGTCAGTACACCCTTTCTTGCACAGGTTGGTTTGTCACTGGTCCATCCAAAAATGATCGAGAATGTTCATGGCGGATGTACAGGAATTTCGCCACTGATGAATCAAACTGCCTAATTTTGGATTGCCTGGGGTAATTATCAAAGGTTTCCCATAGGGTTTGTTCGGATAGTTCCAGGACTGTTTCATTTTTGGGAATTCTAAGAAAATTCCATTTCCCACATATGATTAAACGTGTGCCTAGCACAAGGATCCTATTATACCATTATTACCAAAATTTTATGTGTTAGCATATTTTGCTTTCTTAGATGCTGCTAATTGTGTAGCAAGTCCCTCTGTGACTTGAATGTGCAGTCATAAATTTCAGGCTGCATGTTTTCTATGTCATGCAGGTTAAGTCAGTGAAGGTTAAGCCCGGTAAAAGCACCCACAATGGCTGCGGCATCGATGGAGAACTGCTTCCAGTTAATGGGCCAGTAGTATGTTCTTTGCTTCCTGAACAGTGTCGGCTCATTGGTCGCTGCACTGGTGCTCTTACATAGGCTCAAAACCCTTCTCCAGTGGTTCTCTCCTGAAGTCAGTGCTCTGTTTTCACTTCTACCAACTGAATAAGCTGTGGCAGTGGAATTCCTGGAGCAGCTGCCCATCAAAACGTTTTAATTTCCGAGGTCCTTGTATATTTATACGGTAACGCAACCATTTGAGTGAGTCTACCGCTTTTTCGTCCGCTCTTTCTTAATTGTTGTTGTTTGTTGCGCTCTGATGTCGATCTGATTTGTAGTGAGAAATCTGATATATTTTTTCAATTATTAGATTTTTTGGTCTCGTTTTGTCTGATTTTAAATTTGTATTTGTAAAGCTTTTAGTATTATTTAACTTCATGTATTTAAAAAATTTGAGAATATGCACATATTTGTCAATGACTAGGCTGATGCATCTGAAGATTTTTGTGATTGTTATATTCGGTTCAATGAGAATCCGATGAATGCAACTCAAAGAGGCGAGGTTTGATTGGAGTGCTAACTTGCCGAAATTTACTTTGGGGGTCTGATCATTGTAATATTAGTTGTCATAATATATAAATACTAATAAAAAAAATTTTGGGGTTTGATCGTTTCAAGCTAGTTTAAAACAGTCATTTTAGTATAGTCTAAAAGCATATATTTTTTGTTGTTCAGAATTTTTTTTATAGAATTGTTAATCTTGTGTATTTAATCTATAAATTAATTTTCATCATTTTTAGGTATGTGTGTATATTTATTTTGAGTGTTTAAACATTGGTATTTTAGTCATTTTAAATTGTTAAAATGACTAAGAGATTCTCGTGTTTAAAAGTTCAAAATGAATATACATTTCTAAAAATGAGAAAAATTGGTTTATAAATTAGAAGTTTTGAAATTGTTTTTGGTTTGAAATTGGCCTCATTTTAGACAGAGAGATCAATGGTGGTAGAGGTGCAACTTGGTACCGAGTCGGCTTGAATCCGTTCAACCCCACCTGGTCTCAAAATCAAGTTGGGTTCGGGTTCTGTTTTTCGGATTTTTTTTCAAATTAGGCTTAGTTACAATCTAGTATGGGAGAACTCGAAATTAATACTAGGTACAGTATCAAAATCTGATTCGGTCGGAAGTTGATATTTTCATAATTTATTAAAATAATTATATTTATTTATGCATTAAATATTTTAAGTATAATTATATTAAAAGTTCTTCCATATATTCATAACCTAAGTAACATTAAATATTTTAAGTATAATTATAGTAAAAGTTTTTCCATGTATTCATAACCTAAGTAACATTAAATATTTTAAGTATAATTATAGTAAAAGTTCTTTCATATATTCATAACCTAAGTAACATTAAATATTTTAAATAATTATGTCTCATTTTTATTAAATTTTAGACAGTGATTTTGTGCAGTTAGATTTATTCTTTTTTATCTTAATTGTTAATGGTAAATTCATTGTATTTATTGTATTTATTGTATTTAAAATTATTTTTTAATTAGAAGATCAACTTTTATCGAAACTGAAAATATCATAGGTTATAAATAATATTTACGGGTAAATTATGAGTAAATAAGTTATTATAATTAAAAGTGTAGTTTAGAATAAGCGGTTATTTGTTTACTTAATAAACTTTTTGAATTAAAACTTCCAATTCTCCACAATTGCTTTATTTTTTAATTATTTTTCACAACTTCTTATATTGTTACTTTACTTTTCAAGCATTTTTACACAATTACTCTTTCAGTTAACATATTTATTTTAAATTTTTTTTTTTTACTTTTCATCATTACTTTTATTATATCACATTATTTTTTTCATTTTCAAAACTTTTACATAAAAAAATTTTCATTCAAAAGTTTTATCATTTTCTAAATACAATCTTAGTTGGTGTGAATGCAATAATGTTTAAAAAATTCATTATCTCCGTCGATAATTTCAACTTTTATTAATTTGAGAATAATTGAATTTGGATCCGAAACCAATGCCAAATTGGTCCAAATCTGGCCCAAACTCGTATTATAATATAGGCTTATTATTTGGATTCATCTAAATTAGATACGACTCAACCCGAATTGTACCCCTAATTAGTGGCACGATCCCTTTTTTTATAATTCTTTTAATCTATATCATAGTTTCTTCCAATGTGGCCTGAAAGTACCATGGTACATCAATAAAATATTTATATATGTTTAGTTAAATAAATTTAAATGTGAGGTTTATCATAACTAGAATTATCAGCGTGGGTATACAAATCTATTAATCAATTTCAATTCAATATCAAGCTAAGCTAATTTTTTCATTTTTAGGTTCAAATTAGAGTTGGGTTGAAAGCCTATATGAGAATAACTAGTAAACTCAGGTCTGTAACGTGCTTCCTCTCTGAGAACTACAGAGAGCCTTGGCATCGATCTTGGGCAGCTGCAGCGGTTCCTGGCCAATAATAATTGTGCGCGTTCAGGCCAGATATATGAATTAAATATTAATGAAAAATATTTAACAAGATCGATTTGGGATAACAAGAATTTGTACTTCGGAAAATGTAAAATATTTGAATAGAAAATATGAAATCTAGGAATTCCTAAATCGAAAATAAAACAATTTGAGTAACCTAACCTCTTAGTTTTGTTTGTTTTGTGTGGGGGTGGTGCGGGGGGTGTGGGGTGGGGGTTGTGGGGTGCACATGGGCAGATCCAAGTGTGTCGGCTACTTGGAGATTTTCAAGGAATTCCTTAATTTAAAGCCGCGATGAATTTATGAAGTCCAAATAGTCGATTATGTTTAAAACTATTTGTTTAATTAAAAATATAATAATTATGTTAATAAAGATGCTGCAGCTTGTGGGCCACCAAACTAAATTACATCAAAATAGACATTTTAAGGTCTAAAATGTTTGCTTGTAGGTGATTTAGTTTTACGAGCCACTAAAATTTTTATAAAGGTAGTAATGATTTCATGAGTTAAATAAACAATTTTAAAGACTACTAGCTGGTTGGATTTCAAGAATTAAATTATTAGAACATTCAATAGAGGGAGTTCTTTTATTTAATAGGGGTTAATTTATATATTTTTAAAAAATTTCATGAAAAAAGTTGTGCTAAGTCAAGGTGTACTTAATTACCAAGCAGTTATTTGGGTGTCCCTCCCCGGTATGTCCAGATAGGCGACTTTGGCGTGCTCAGGACAGGGTGTGGGTTCCGGCGGACGAGGCGTTGCGGGCAGTTAGTGTAGGAGTTGCCGGAGGAGTTGCGACGATGGGAAAGGATTCTGGAGCTGAACTGTCGACAGAGGAGTCAAGTAGAGGGAGGCACGCAAGTTATGGGCCGAATGCAAACTGTGAGGAGCTGCTGGAAGCCGAACTTCAGACTCTGTCAATTGGCGACAATGCAATTAAGAAGATCAAGCCGGGTGCTGATGCAGCCTTGTTGTGTACGCTGTGGGCGGCGAAATCTTACAACAGAGAATTTCTGAAAGGGATGCTGAGGAGACTGTGGAGAGCCAAAGGCAATTTATACTTCACTGAACTGGGGGAGAATTTGTTCATGGCTTCTTTTTCGGAGAGGGAAGACAGGGATCGGGTATGGGACGGTCGACCATGGTTGTTCGACCGCAATTTAGTCATCATTGAGGACCTGCGTGAAGAGGTCGAGTATGCCCACATTATGCTCGTGAAAACGCCTGTATGGATTCAGATTCAGGGTGTTCCTTTCATTGTGGAGAAGAGATGTCTGGGACAACTTGTAGCCAATACTTTTGATGAGGTGATGGAGATTAAGGCCACGGATGAGGACTTAAGGATCAAAGTGGTGCTGGATTGTCGTAGACCTCTGCGTAGGGGAATGTTTATCAAAGTAGGAGATCAACAGCGGAAATGGATCAGTTTCCAGTATGAGAAGCTGCCGGTCTTCTGCTATCTGTGTGGCGTGATGGGTCACGCCCACCGGGAGTGTCTTGAGGTCACGAAGGAGAAGGGGGCGATGGTGGAGGCGGATATGCCATTTGGCAGCTGGATGAGGGTGGGTACAAAGCCGCTGAATGTGAGAGGGGGGGCATCCCATTCCCGTGCGATGCCTGTCAAGTATGTAGGGAGGCAGGGGGTGTCGGGGGTGGATGAAGCTGATGGAGAGGGGGCAAGGCTGGGGGTCTGGATAGGTGGTCGTGACAAGGGGGTCGGGCATAACAGAATGGAGAGGGGAGGTGATTTATATTGCTGGGGGGAGAAGCAGGCTGAACAGGTGGGAGTTGGGGAACTGGGTGGGGCGTTGAACAGGGGGGAGTCGGGGTGGCTGCCATGTTTGCAGTGTGTTCAGCAGGGAACCCATGATCGATCTTTGGGTGTTGTTAACCAAGGCATGCGTTTTTCAGCAGGTGAAGTGGTGGGGCAAGGGATGGACAGCAACGTGGAGAGGGAGGAAAGTGGTGAGGGCTGCACGCATCGGTTAAGTGGAGGATCGGGAAGTTCTAGGGAGGTTGGGATGGTTGATAAGGATGTGGGTAAGACAGGTCTGGGGGACAGTAGGGGTGGGGACGTGAGGGCGATGACTGGAGGGGTGAGGGGGGGTAATCAGCAGGGTTCCAGTTGTGAGTGGAGTGGTCCGGAGGGGGCAGAGGGGGATCGCGGGGCTGGCAGCGTGAGGGGCTTGGATAGTGGTGCAGGGGGTGAATTCTCTTCTTGGGGTGGACTGGACAGCAGTGGGGAGCTGGGATGGGCAGAAAAGGAAGGCGAACAGCAGCAGTTAACGGGATATATGAAAGGTGGGGAGAGGGAGAATAGGGGAGGGTCGGGGTGTGTGGGTGAGGGGCTGTTTGAGGTGAGGGTTCAAGCTGTTGATGAGGGGCAAGGGGGGGTTTTCAACCTATGAATGTGCGCAACCCGGGTGGATCGGGAAGGTGGAAAAGGAGGGCCCGGCTTGGGGGGTCTATGGAGTTGGATCCGATCAACGGTGCGGTGGCAAAGGAAAGTGTTAAGAGGGGGCGTGGGGAGGGGATGGACGAGCCGGGGAGCTTGGGGAAGAGGGGTAAGAGGCCCGGGGTAACGGCATACAAGGGGATGGTGGCTGTGGGGGTTCCCCAGCCCCACCCCAAGTAAGATGGCCATCTTGGCGTGGAATTGCCGAGGGCTTGGGAACCCTCGGGCAATTCGAAATCTTTTTGACCTGGTTAGGACTCAAGCTCCCAAAATCATCTTTTTGAGCGAGACGAAGTGCAATGCAAAGGAATTGGAGCCGATTAGAAGGAAACTTCGTTTCGATTCATGTTTTGCAGTGGACTCCGTAGCTAGGAGCGGTGGTTTGGCTATATTTTGGAATAATGACCATCCGGCGTCGGTGAGAAGTTTTTCGACTCATCACATTGACGTGGACTTTTTGGGCTGGCGGTTCCGGGGTTCTATGGTCACCCCGAGGCCCATCGCAGCCATATATCTTGGCACATTCTCAATCAGTTAGCGGGCAATTCGGACTCTCCTTGGCTTGTTATGGGGGACTTCAACGAGGTGCTCGGACCGTCGGAATACTTAAGCTCTAGGCCTCGAAATCAAGGCCAAATGGATCTTTTTCGCACCACGGTTGACTCCTGCAACCTCTTGGACATCGGTTTTATTGGGCCGCCTATGACATGGAGCAATAATAGGCGGGGATCTCATAGGGTGGAAGCGAGGCTTGATAGGGGGCTTTCTTCACCTTCTTGGAACAACTTGTTCCCTCATGCCAGAGTATTACATTTGTCGGCGGCCACGTCCGATCACTGCCCTTTGCTCTTATCGCTCGACACCAGGAGGGGTGGGAGGAGGCCGCCTAGGGAGTTCCGCTATGAGTTATTCTGGGCCCGTGATAGGGAGGCAACTGATATCATCAACAGGGTGTGGAATTCTCAGCCTCTCCAGTGCTCTTCTGCGACGGACTCCCTAACCTGGAAGATTGAGAAGGCGGGGAGGGAATTACTCAAGTGGAGTAGGTTCAAGAGGGGTAATCTTCGTTTGGCAATCATCAGAAAACAGAGACAACTTTCTGTGTGGTCGGGCAAGGACCCATCCGATGCTCGGGATGTCATGATAAGGAAAATTAAGTCCCAAATCAACCTATTGCTGGAGGACGAGGAGAGGTTATGGTCCGTCCGTGCTAAAACCCATTGGCTCGCGGCGGGTGATAGGAACACTTCCTTCTTTCATCGGATGGCTTCAAACCGAAGAAGAGCAAATTCTATCGAGATGCTTAGGGGCATCGATGGAGGGTGGGTTAAAGACCAAGATGAGATGTTGCTCTTGGCGGCCTCACATTTCTCTGAGCTCTTCTCCTCCTCTACACCCCAGACCGCTAACTGGGTTACTGGTCTCATAACAAGGAAACTTTCTGAGACGCAGAAGGGGAATATGGTTAGGCCACTATGCATGGCCGAGGTCGAGCAAGCGGTGAAGAGCATGCGCCCGTCAAAGGCGCCGGGGCCGGATGGGATGTCTCCGGGGTTCTTTCAAAGGCACTGGGCTACTGTGGGTCGGGATGTGTTTTTGTGGTGCGAATCTTTTATGGAGGAAGGTAACCGTGAGTGTGGGGCTGGGCACATCCGGGGGGTTAATGCAACTACTCTTGTCCTGATTCCAAAGGTAAAGGGGGCACACGAGCTATCGCAATTCAGGCCAATTAGCTTATGCAACGTGGTTTATAAGATACTGGCTAAGGTATTGGCTAATAGGCTCAAGGTCACTCTCAATGATGTTATTGGTGCGGAACAGAGCGCTTTCATCCCCGATCGCCTTATTACTGATAATATGCTTGTGGCATTTGAAGCTATCCATTCCCTCAGAAGGCGAAAGGGGGGCAAGAGGAGGGAGATGGCTATCAAGCTCGATATGTCGAAGGCTTATGATCGGGTGGAATGGACCTTCTTGGAGCATATCATGGGGGCCATGAATTTCAGTCCGATGTGGATCGGCTGGATTATGAACTGTGTATCTACGGTCAACTTTTCGGTTAAGGTTAATGGCTTCAGATCTTCTTACTTCCAGCCCCAGAGGGGGATAAGGCAGGGGGACCCGCTCTCCCCTTACCTTTTCCTCCTTTGTGCGGAGGGTTTCTCGGCGCTTATTTCTTCAGCGGTTAATCAAGGCTCTCTGCATGGTATCAGGATCAATCCTCGGGGCCCTCAGATTACACACCTATTCTTTGCGGATGACGCTCTCATTTTCATTAGGGCGGAGGATAGCGATATTCGGAAACTGTTGGAAATCATCAATACCTACTCTTTGTTCTCTGGCCAGTTGATCAATGGTGATAAAACCTCGTTGTTTTTCAGCTCCAACACGGATGTGCATGAAAGGGAGGCGCTTACACATCGTCTGGGGGCATCGGGGCGGCTAGTCCACCATTACCTCGGTCTCCCAGCGTGGCTGGGGAGATCAAAGGGGGCTCTTTGCCGAGGCATCTCCGAGAGAGTTTGGCATAAGATTCAGGGGTGGAAGGGGCGGCTTTTGTCGTCGGGTGGGAAGGAGGTCTTAATCAAAGTCGTTGCTCAAGCGATCCCGTCCTACACTATGAGTATATTTCTGCTGCCTCGGTACTTTTGTCAGGGTATCAATAGGATGTTGAGCAGGTTCTGGTGGGGGGAAGCTGGGGACAAGCGCAAGGTGAGCTGGGTGGCATGGAAGGATATGTGCAGGCCTAAACGGGCGGGGGGCCTGGGATTTCGTGATCTGACTGCTTTCAACTACGCCCTTGTGGCTAAGCAAGTTTGGAGATTGTCGACCTGCTCTACTTCCCTGTGCTACAAGGTGCTGAAAGCCAAGTATTTCCCTAATTCTGATATTTGCAGCTGCAGAGTGAGACCGTCGGATTCGTATACGTGGAAGGGTATTCTTCGGGCAAGGGACATGATTCGGCCGGGCCGTCAATGGAGGATTGGGGATGGATATAGAGTCCGGTTCTTTATGGATCATTGGCTCGACTCATCGGTGTGCAAGGTTGGCCCTTTACCCCAGTCAATTCCGGAGGAGGTTCTGGTTGGCCACTTTATTGACGATGCTGGTGGGGGGTGGAACAGGGATCGGATTCTGGCGGCCGTGGGGGAGAGGGGTTGGCAGTCCATCCGGGTGGTCCCTCTCCCTCGCCCCCCAGTTGGGGATTCCATCTTCTGGAAGCATGAGGCCAATGGTCTGTTTTCGGTAAGGTCAGCTCACAGATGGCTTAGGGGGGAACCGGCGGATTCTCCCCCCCCCCCCGCTTGGTGTCGTGCTCTATGGAGGTTGAGGCTACCGAGGAAGGTGATCATTTTTGGATGGAGGCTCTTAAGGAATGCTCTTCCTATTCTATCCAACCTTGTTTGGAGGGGCATTGATGTTGACCTACGCTCGACGGGCGGCTTTTGGTGGATACTTGGCGGGCTCGGTCCTGGGTACTGTTTCCTCTTTGGTGGCGAATGATTGTTGGAGCGGGTTGGAATTATTTCTTGTGTATTGCTGGCGGCTGTGGTATCTGCGGAACAAACTAAGGGTGGATGGGAGTAGGCCGGTGTTTGCTGATCTATTACAATGGTGCAGGGAGTATGTTGACAATGCTAGGCGGGCCGATCTCCTCCATAAGGTGTGCGCCGTCGACATTCCTACGGTTCCAAGGTGGACCAAACCACCGGATGGGGTTCTCAAGATGAATGTGGATGCTAGATGTTTAATTGATAGGGGGTGTGCGGGGCTTGCTGCCATCATCAGGGACTCTCGTGGATGCTTTATTGCGGCAAGGGGATGGAGACGGCTGGGAGTTGGGGAGCCTCTCCTCATGGAAGCTGAAGCATTTCGTCTCGGAATCATGTGGGCTCTCCAATTTGGGTGCAAGGTTCAGATGGAGTCCGATTCTCTTCTCCTGTGCACATTTCTGTCTAATGATGGTCAAATTCTCTCTCCTGTTGGTCATATTATTGCATCAATTCGTTCAACCCTTTCTGCTAATCCTCATGTCTCGGTCCAGCATGTCCTTAGAGGTGGGAATATGGTTGCCCACGCTATTGCTGATCTGGTTTCAAATTCGGCTATGGATCATTTGGAATGGAGGGGAGATCCCCCACATGTTGTCATTGATAAAATTTGTACAGACAATTTTTTGGCTATGAATTACCAGGATTCCTCTAGTCCGAATCCCTCCCATGGGTTGAGGGGGTCGGCTTAGAGAAATCTTTTCATCAAAAAAAAAAAAAAGTCAAGGTGTACTTAATTCGTGTATCAAATTTTATATAATTTTAGATATATGTGCACCTTTTTTGAATTTAAAAAATCAATAGTTGTGAGGTATTTAAGTCATTATCACACCGAAAAACTGTTGTTTTTTAAATTAAATAAAATATGTAGATATATGAATTAAATATTAATGAAAAATAAAGAACCACACCTTCCTTTGGAAATTCCCATGACGGATTCTCTTAAATCACTGCCGGGGGCGAATTGTCAATCGTCTGCACCAAGTAAAGTTATATGAAGAGTGATTTTGTTAGCCCGGGCCACTTAGCCCACCTTAAAAAACCTATTTATAATAATAATAAAAAATTTATTTTTTTCCTCATGCACTTGTTTATTTAAATGTATTTAACTTATAAACCAAGTTTTACCATTTTTGGATATATGTATATATTTTTAAAAAAAAATTTAAAAATAAGGGTATTTTAAATACATATATACACATAAATGTTTAAAAATCTCAAAAAAATAGATAAACATTTTCAAAAATGGTAAAACTTGGTCTATATATTAAATACACTTAGATAAACAAGTGTACGAAGAAAAAAATAAAAAAAAATTGTTTTAAATAAGATTTTTGAGGTGAGCTAAGTGAGTGCTTTACTTAGCCCGGACTACTTATATTTTAGGAAGTGCGTGGATACAGAATATTGATACAAGGGTCCTGATCTCATGCAACTCATATATCCATGCACCCCCTTCTTTTAATTTTAAAAAGCCTTTTTAAAGATCTAAACTGTTGACAATAGTTATCCACATGTATTTGTTTATGATGAAAATCATATTAAAAATTATTTTATATTATTTCCTTTTAAAATTTTAATAGTTATATGTTAGCTCTCCAACTGTGTTTAAATTTTGCATTTTATAATTTTCTAATCAAAGTGATTTACGACATCATAAACAAATATTTATGGTGCCGTGATCCTAGGGCTGGGGCGCTTAGCCCGTTGGAAATTTTATAGCGCAGACCAGTCACATTTGATGGTTTTGCAATAAATAAATAAATAAATAAAATGAAAACATATGTTACGTGCTCTCTGTCCGAAAACAGAAGACGGACAGAAGCCGCTGCCCTCCCTTCTCTAATTCGACTGCAGCTAGCTTTCTCACTTGTCATCTCCGTGGCGAAATTCAATCTGGTGTGAACAGTGTCATGTTCAACAATCATCAGCGCTTCCGGTGGGTTCTTGTTAAGTTACATTCATACTAAGTTTTTGTTGGATATTAATTGAATGAGAATTTAAATGATTAAGATGATTTGAGTCATATTTTAAGGAATTTAATGCAAATCACTCATGTTTGATTAATTACTGCGATGACAGGTAAATCAGTGCAATGCGCTACTTCAAGAGAATTCGAAGCATGATGATCAAGACCTACTTGATTAGATGATTTTGAAGAATTAAAAGAAGGTAAAACAAGGATTGAATCAATCTAGAATATGTCGTGGAAGATTCAACACGAAATAGGGTAAAATTGGCATCAAGCATGCAAATAGGCAAATTGGGCATAAAATCGGCACAAGATAATTGATGATCGGAAAGTGAAGGGTATAAGACATTCAAAGATAATATTTTTAAAAGTTTAAAGAAGCAAAAATAGTGATTCACATGGTCCAAGACATGCACAAGAAGTTTTGGCGTGATTCAGGGCGAAATGGGCAGTAAAACTTCACGAAACGAAGAAAAACGTATGGAACCAGAGACCAACTTGGCCCAAGCCATGTTGGATTGTTCTAAACATGGCCTAGGCTATGTTGGGGTGTGTGAAACACGACCTAGGCCATGTTTAGGCAAGATTAACACGACTCGGGCCGTGTTGCGTACTTCTTGTGCAATTTTGTGCACTGTGCAGACTGTGTGAGCAATTTCTCCCGTTGTATTGTAACACCCCTATTGCCTAGACATTCTCCCGATGGCAAGTCAACGGGCAACCACACGATCTAAGAAAAATTCAATAACATCTCCCCATAACTTTTAAGCAGATGGTATGATATACAAGATTTGTTGTATATGAATCTCGCAATTCCATTCCAAGATATAGATATTTAGCTACATTCACATGTTTACATGCCCATGCTATAAAGGCATCCATATAAAAAGAAAATCATCATAATCCATCATAACTCTACAAAATAACCCAAAATAACATATACATATATTCACATAAACTGTAGTCAAGTTCAAAGATACCAAAGTACAACATGCCCTTGATAGTTGGGTCAAACTAAGTAAATGTTTACATTCATTAGTGTCAAATTGAAGCATAAAGTTCAAAATAGCTAAAAGAAAACACAAGTCTTAATCTAATGAGTTTGGTCTCTAGGATTATATCCTCCACCAATCCCATTACAAGGCTCTTCACTTGGCCTATAGTCTAAAAGTAAAATAATAAATCACATGAGTCTAAACAGACCGGTAAGTAAATGACAATTAACATAAAAGTTTAATCAAATAAGATTCATGATGCACATGTCATGATAGTAATGCAGTAAAATGATTTACAAATGACCGTACAAGACATATGTGACCAACACTCACCCCTAAGAATGTATGCATATAACTGCATGTACTTAATAGGCCATACACAACTCTCTCCTCATGTCAACCAAGGGCCATGAGCAACCTTTTTTCTCATGTCAATTAAGAGTCATGAATAACCCTATATAACTACACGACTCAATCATATGTCCAGTTACATCAAAAGTTACGTGACACAATATGCCCTTGACCATATACATGCATTAGATTGTCAACTGCAACCACTTATCTCGAATAGTGCATCAACCATTACACATAAGAACAAGTGATACAAATCACGGATACAATATTAGCATGCAACCAAGTTTGCATTAGATTTAACATACTAACTGTCATACAAGTATTTCATCCAACATATGATAGGAGTCATAGAGAAAACTTCTAGTTCATCTTACCAGTTGCACCCATTCAAGCAATGTCACACTCTAATCATAATACAATTGCCTATACATTATCTATTTTACAAAGAGCACCCAATAACATCCAATTCCTTATGAATCCTGTTAATCCTAGGTTGTCACGAATCCTAAAATACCCAGACCTCAAAGTTGTTGGATGTTACTCTTTCTCACCAACCCTATATCATTTTTAGGATGAGATTTCACAACTGATTTGGGAAATTTACTTACCTAAATCATGATTTTTCCCAAAATCAACAACTGTAGAATTTAATCTTTAGGATTTTGAGCTCCCTTGATGTGAATCGATGATCTTCAAGGCAGTTTAGAGAGTTCTCATGAAGGTTTGGGTGGATTCAAAATTGGGAAGAAATGGAAAAATGAAGGGAGGTGGAACAGAAATAAGAAGAAGGAAAATGAAGGGAGGTCGCACGCGCCCTTCTCTTAAGAAGGATTTTGCTAATACAAGGCAAGCCCAAATATGGGCCAAGCCCATTTACTAATTTACAACTAACTTTTTCACATATATCACTTAATCAATTAAAATTTTCTCTACAACCGGACCAAACAAGTCGAACATCATACCTACTGTGCAAGATTCAAGATAATTATAGTGTCCTAAACAATGCGTTAATCATACACCCCCAAATTAATACCCAATAAATCATATCATAACCAAGTGGTGCAGTCACATAAACATAACAAGATCCTAAGCATGTAGGCACACATTACAAATCCTCCCGAGTGCTACATCTATATACAACATATACAACACTAACACTTAATTGTAAATTACCTCATTGTAAAGGAAAGTTTACAAGAAAAATACCCGGCCCTCTCATGTACTTTATATAAACAACTCCTGAGAACATTCTAAGGCATCCTCGAACATCCTTGGAGCTTGGAGTAAGGTCCAAGAGTAAGGGAAGATGAAGAGCACGAGGTAAGGAACGAAGCGGCGAGTTGCTTGAAGCATTCAAGACACTATTGTAGCTACTAATCAATAAGCTTTCCTTTTCTTTCATTCTTTTGAGTTTAATTATTGCATTTGAGATGAACTTTGAATACAACATCGTTTCGTGTTTGAATTTTGTCATAAACATGTCAGGCTAAACCCATTATCTAGGGTTTAGGATGTAGTCTGCGTACAATGTAGTGGATATTGTGGTTTTGCTTATTTTATGAAGGATATTGTTGCTAATTTAATATCTTATAATTTAATAGTTGCCTAGTGTTTGAGCTATTACTTCAACAATGATTCTCATCTATTAGGTGAAAGAATTGAAAGGTGAAAGTCCAATATACAATAATCAAAATATTAAACCTGAAAATCTAAGACCATAAAAGTAGGCATGATAACCTTGAGAAGTCCATGAACAGCCACAAAACTTAATGAATTCTAATTGATTTAATCCCACAAGAATAAGTAATTAAGAATATATTAGGGTTACACATTGCAGGTTTCAAAAGAAGGTGTAAGGATAATTTAGGATTTGTTCTCCTTCAACAAATAATATCTAAATTAAGCAAGTACTCCACGTATCCGTTGCAGAAGACATATGTGAAACCCTAAACTCTAGGTACTCTCATCTTGTGACTTTTAATACCTGTTCTGTATTCTTAAGATCAATTTTCTTCTTTGTTATTTCTTCCCTTTCACTTTACTCTCTTTGTATTTGATATAAGTGTTTAATTCTAACATCTTAAGTCCCGAATTCCTTGTGGAATTAATATTTTATATACTACAATCTACGATCCATGCACTTGTGGAGAGATTAGGAATAGTTCTCTTCCCTCTCGTCTCTTTCCTTCACGAAGACCTCATTTCATTTTTGGATTTGAGAAACACTATAATCTCTTCTTCTCCATGTATCAAAAAAATATCTTATTCTCCTCCATTGACATCTCCCCTTCTCCTCCATTGATGACTTCCTGTCTTAGCTTTTCAAGACCTAATTTGTGAATAGGATTTCCTGCGAGTACTTGAAGAAATTGTTTAAACCCCAAAATTTGATTCTGAAGGTTATTTTATGTAGTACTTGAATACTCGATTCCTAAACACTCAAATTACTATTTATAAAGGCTTTTTCATGTGGGAAGATCCAATTTCTAAAGTCCCTAATTTCGATTGTAGAAGAAGGTGATTTTTTTTTTGATTTTTTGGTTTTCCAAAGAAAATTGCATTTTTTTCAATGTTTAAGAAAGGAATATAAATGTGATTTGTTTGAGAAATCTGGTGAAAGTTTGAAATGTTTTGTTCCAAGATTTAGGAGAAAACATGAAATCTGTGAGACTTCAATTGAAGTCTATCACTAGGGGTGCAACTTGTGTCAGTTTAGTTTGAGTAATAATCTACTCTACCCATACCCTATTTTCAAAAAGCCTACCATCCCCTACCCACTTACAGGGTTAGTTCCTATTATGCCCTACCCTATCCATTACTCATAGAGTCGATTCCAGCTCTAAATCGGTTCCTATAATAGCCAATGACGACATGTGAAAAAATATTTTTATATTATTTTAAATAATATAAAGCATTACTCATTTACATGTTAGACTTAATAGTTTGTAATTAATTTTATTTTTTTGTTATTTACATCTATTTTCACATTCTTTATAGCCTTATTATCCATATCAATAATCACATTAACATCATCATCTACATTTATGTTACGATCATTCGTCATTACAAATACAAACCCTATACAATTTATTAAAAAAATAAATAAGAAAATCAAACCAATAATAATTTACTGTGAATGGGGATAGAAACTATTATGTATTTATTTATATACACATATTTATAGGTATTTACGTATTAGGGTACCCACGTAGATACCTATCTGGGTTAGTTCCGGGTACCCAACGTGTTTACCTATCCTTACCCTATTTAGGGAGTTGGATAATGATTTTTACTCTAAACTAGCAGATTTGGGGCTTCTATGGTGTGGCTACTCTAAATGAAATTAGAGTTGTAATTGTTTATGTATGAATGATTTGGCCAAGAGTTTTGTACTTGTTTGAATAAATTGGTTTAGAGGAATATGGTTTGGGGTGGCTGCTATAAATAGAAATAGATTTGAAATTGTATATGTATGAATGATTTGGCTAAGAGTTTTGTACTTGTTTGAATGAATTGGTTTAGAGAAATATGGTTTTTAGTGGATGATATAAATAGAATTAGAGTTGTAATTGTACATGTATGAGTGATTTGGGTAGGAGTTTTGTACTTGGTTGCTAAGAGTTTTGTACTTGGTTCAAAGGAATATGGTTTATATTTTTGTCCAAATGAATTGGCTGTTATAGCTGTCATAGCTGTCATTGTAACTAACTATGAATGTGCAAGAATTTCATGAGAAACAAACACTAATTGCACTAAATTGGACATGCCCATATTGGTAGACAAGACTAGTTCAGTGCGATCCATGACGTTTGAGTTACTAAATGGTCGAAACTAGATTGTCTTTTTTGACTTCATGTAAATTTTACAGTAATATGAAAACTCTGTTCTGATACCTAGAACATTTGAGAGCAATAAATGTAATTTAGGTATTTAAAAATTATTAATGTGTGCTTCGAATTGGATGAATGAGATTAGGGCAAATGACCAAGTGAGGTGGTTAAGTTAATCACCTTAGCCCAATGGGGATTCATGTCCACAAAAAGACAAAATGAGGTATGGAGATGATTATTTGGCATGATTTTTAATTTTGTTAGTTATGTTAAATTGATGATAATTATGGGATTAGTGAGATTATTGCTTGAAAAATTCATAACTTGACACCCATAAGGCGGATTGACGTGAAATTTGAAATGTAAGCACATGTTGACATGCTCTACCTCATGAATGGTATAGATTATGATAATCATGATTAGATTATGATGATAATGATTTAATTTTGTCAAATTCCAGATGATATTTTCAAATGTTCATATCTTGATCTACAATGGTCATTTTGAGATGACAATTTTTATGAACGGCTAAAACAAAGTGTCCTATCATATGGATGGATTTGATTAAGCTAAATATCATGAAAAAATTCTTAATCACTTAGGGTTAAAATCGTTTAACTTTTACTTATGAAAAGTGACATGTAATTAATGAAACAAAAGTGATAATTGACACATGTCAATGTAGGATTAGTAGAGCAAAATTAAAGTCAACCAAATAAATGAAAAGTTGACTTTTGAAAAAAAAATGGGACATGTGTCAAACAAGGATTGGTTGAGAGAAATTAAGTTGAGCAAAAAGGTGCTAAATTTGACTTTCGCAACCTCCACACAATGTGATCAAGGGGCAGATTTTTAAGGGTAGTTTTGCAATTTTTAAAAATAAAAAATGCGAAAAAGGGGCTGCATCTAGGGACATTGATGGGCTGGAAAATGGATAGCTTGTTGATGTCACAAAATGACAAAATAGAGGGCATCTAGTGGACGTTACCTTATGGGCAGATTTGGGCAGAAATTATGTGCAAAAATAATAAATATATAAAATAGGAATTTCAAGGGATAAACATGACAACACATGTATGTTTGTCCCGAGTTTATGGCAACAACCCAAGAGGAGATGGGTGAATTGGGTATTTTAAAATTTTACTAAACAGAAACTATCTCCCTTTTTAATTTTATCCCCTTAATGAAACAAGCAGAGAATATAGAGAGAAATAAAATAATAAAAGCAGTTAAGCAAGCCACAATAATAGACACGATTTTTATAGTGGTTCGGGCAACCTTACCTACTCCACTCTTCTAAGCTCACACCCGTTGTGACTTGGGTTCCACTATTGGATTGTCAAATATAACTAGAGCAGCAGCTCTCTTCTATATTCCAGCTCTAGGGGGCTTGCACAAATACAGCACAAGTAGATGATGAGTCACACTCAAGTCACAACACTACTTTACCTTCACTTCATTTCGATTTCCAATATCAAACCAAGTGTTAAATACAAGTAATGAATCAAACAGAAGAAACTACACTTTACAAGTTTGTGTAGGCAGATATCAGCTCGTGAAAGAACTTGTTGAGAGAATGAAATGATCAGCAATGTCTCTTTTAGCAAGTTGGAGCAAAGTTCTTCACTTGAAGTTGGTGTAGATCACTTTAATGCTAAAGAGGGTGAAAGGTGAGCTTAATGAATGCTTCTCTAACCACTAGCACGTCCTCTTGAATTTTTTTTATAATGGTGAAGTAAATTCGAACATTTGGTGATAGGTTGCACGCATTTAATGCGTAAACGTTTGAATTTTTCTGACCGTTGCGAACCAAGTCGCATGTGGAGTTGACTTCGAATGCGACTTCACCCAAGTCGTAGACTGGATTCGACTTCGGTTGCGACTTCAGTCTTCAGCTTGACTTCAAGTTCCATTTCAGGTCGACTTGGTCTTGGACCTGACCCAAGTCGTAGGTGTAGTCAACTTTGGGTGCGACTTCACCATCTATGTGCATATATTTGAACTTGGGTTCCTTAAAAGTGATCATTGATGCTTCGACTTCATCTCATATCTTGTTCTTCAAATGATACCCTTGATTTTCAATGTTTGGTCTTGAAACTTGGCATATTCTTCTCCTCTTGAGTAGTTTATCCTTACGGCCTTGATCTAGAATGATTTTCCTTCCTTGAATTTAAGGTACAAATATATAGTTCATAGTTTTCCCTTTAATATTATTCCATCTTCAAAGATTCTATCATGGCCATTTGCTTGTATAGACTGTCTTGGTCTTCAGCTTGACTCAAGTCGGATGCTTGGGTCAACTTGAGGTTCAACTTTACTCAAGTCGCATTGTGAAGTCGACTTGGGAATGCGACTTCACTCAAGTCGCAGGTAGAGTCAACTTCGACTGCGACTTCATCTGTCTCCGAGCCCAAATTCAACGCTGGAAGGATTTGATCTCCTGAAGTCAATAGTGGAGTCGACTTGGATCTACGACTTCCCTTAAGTCGCAAGTAGAGTCGACTTCGACTGCGACTTCATCTGTCTTGATTCCCAAATTCGGCGCCGGAAGGTTTTGACCTTCTGAAGTCGATCTTGGAGTCGACTTGGGAATGCTACTTGGTCTGCTATGTTCTGAAATTTTAAGTTTTTCCACTTTAATAAAGTTTAGCAAACCACATTAGTACCCAAAATATTGTCAAATTGAGTTGTTAATCATCAAAACATGGATTGTGCTTAATTTGCCTTTGATTCCAACAATGTATAGATAAATATGAAATTTATTTAACCTCAAAAATGAGGTGGAAAAGGGGCATTAAGAGCACCATTATAAAAGGGTGCATCATGGACAGCTTGCACGTCCATTTGGGCAGAAAAATTAAAAAAACAGCAAGGGCAGCAGGGTAAACATCCAAGAAAGGGGGAAAAGGAGAAGAAAAAGAGGAGGGAAAGAAGAAGAAAAGAAGGGAATAAGAGGAGCTAACAAGTTGAGCAAAGAGGAGGCAAACCTAACAACTTCAAGTAGGTGCTAAACCAATTTTGATTTTGATAATTGCTCAACTTTCTAGCTCAAAACATGATTCATAAATTGATGCATTTATGAATACTTATTGATAATTTATGAAGCCCTTGATAGGGTTATTAAATTTTAAATGAAATGAGAGATTCCATTCAAGCATCAAGAAAAAGATATGTCTGATTTATGGTTATTATAATATGATAATCATGTTGAAATTTTAATTTATTTCAAATTTAAGTTGTTTTGAGTATATATTATGTATTAATTATGTGAATTATTTCCATGTCTAATTTAAGTGAAACCAAGCTTGTTTGATGAACCTTAGTTGAGTGAAACTTTGGTTTAGCAATTAGGTGAAAATTCCATTCATTTAGGATGGAAATGATGCATAACTTGAACAACAAGATATATGGATAATTACATGGGTAAAATACCCCAATTATGAGGAATTATGGACGTCTAAATGGGCTGAAAAAGAAATTTAAAAAATCTATTTATATGGCCATGATGATGGGGACATTCAAGGCGGAGAAAAGAGGGAGAAAAGTTGTTGTTTTGAGTATTTTAATTGAAGAACTTTGATTGCATGATTATATCCTAACTAATGTGCAAAAAGAGCTTAAACTAAGCCAAAATAGAGAGGAAAAATTCTGTTTTATATGAACTTGATTTACACATAATATATGCGTAACTAAAAGAGTGCACATAAAGGGTATGGATGACAAGAATAGGAAATGACCAAGTATGATTAGCTAAAATGCAAAAATGAAAGGAAAATATGGCAAAATGAGAAAACAGGAGGGCAATTTTGAGAAAATTATGATATCTCAAAAATTTGGGATTGAAACTAGTAGCCCTAACTCATAAATAGGTGCCTTGAATGAGCACTAATATGAAAATATAAAGTATGGATGATAAATGATAAATGGGAAGTATTCGACTTCCATATGATTGAGTTAAATTCTACCGTCTGCAATATTCAGCAGCAATCCAGCAAAAAATTAGGGTTATGTCTTGTAGGTTTCGAGAGAATGTGCAAGGATAAATTAGGGTTTATTCTCCTTTAAGAAATAATATCCAAATTAAATAATCATACCACTATCTGTTGCAAAAGATGCATGTGAAATCCTAGATTCTAAGTACTCACATCTCTGCTCTCAAATATTTATTCTAGTTCTAAATTTTATTTTCTCTTTCCACTTCTCTACTTTTTATTCTATTTTATCCACTTTAGGCTCTTGATATTTGTTAAAAGTGTTTAAAAACAACATTTCAAGTCCCGAATTCCTTGTGGATCGATATTTTATATCCTACAATTTACGACCCGTGCACTTGTGGTGAGATTGCGAATAAGTATTTTAGCGTTGTTGATACTTATTCATAATCTCACCGCAAGTGCATGGGTCGTCGATTGTAGTATATAAAATATAGATGCACAGGGAATTCAAGACTTAAAACTTTATTTTAGACGCTTTTTTATTAAATATCAAGAAGGTAAAGTGGATAAAATGGAATAAAAATTTAGAACTAGAACAAATATTTGAGAGTAGGGATGTGAGTACCTAAGATCTAGGGTTTCACATGCGTCTTTTGCAATGGGTAGTGGTATAATTATTTAATTTGAATATTGTTTATTAAGGGAGAATAAACCCTAATTTATCCTTGCACCTTCTCTCAAAATCTACAAGGCGTAAATATAATTTATTCTTAACTACATATTTCATAAGATTAAGTCAATTATGATTCATTAAGTTTTGTAGCCGTTAGTGGATTCCTCAAGGTCATCATGCCTATTCTCATGATCTTAGATTTTCAAGTTTAATATCTTGATTGTCGTATATTAGACTTCAACCTCTCGGTTCCATCACCTAATATATAGAAAATCATTATCAAAGTGGGAGCTCAAACACTACATAAGCATTAAATTGCAAGATATTAAATTAATAATAATACCTATAAAAAATAAATCAAAACCACACACCCCTTTCACTGCATTGATGATTGCTGGAGTCGCAAAATGGAAGATCAAAAATAGAAAATTTCAATCATAAGTTATTCCTAGAGGCTTGGCGGCCACTTTTCCACATTCTTAGCTATGATCATGGCCATGGCCACCTAATCAAATCGAAAAGTGTTGCCCATCTTATCCAAGGGCAAAGCCAGCAAATCTTGGGTGTTCGGGATCGTTCTATTCAACGGCAATGAGGTGGAAGACAAGGCTTTTTTATGCTTTCGGGTTCGCTCTAATCACTAATGCAGCCGTTCTGTCGATTTCACCAAATAAGATCTAAGCAATGAGGTTGTTGATTTCACCATCTTCGTCAGAGCCACGGAAGTTGTCAATGTTCATCTCTAAGCACACAGCGAGAACTTGCGCACCCACGTTATTTTTTGTGAAATCCTTGGTAAGGCGGAGCGCCATTCCACCAGCAAAAAGGCCTAGTTAATACATCATGTAGTGGTTGACCGTGAAGGGCAAGCCAAAGAGCTTCATGAGCTAATTATCAGCGCTTAAGTAGTCCACTCCATTTGAGGTGTAGGAGACGAGGTGGGTGATCTCTGATTTCGGACCTCCCTATTCTTTGATGGCTTTGCCGCTTCCTTGCCCAACTTTGGGACTTCATTGATGAGAATGCGTTATCGGACGTTGGGGTAGGGCGCATCATAGGAAGCAATGGTAGGCCTATTCTTGAGGGCAGATTGTCATTGAGGAAGAGGGGGTAACAAAAGGGAGAGAGGGCGTGAGGTAGAAGTGATAACGAGAGGTAGGCGTGGATGAATGGTTGAGCTGTTTTTTTATTCAAAATCGCCTAGCGCGCAAGGACTACTCCGCTCTTTTCTCAACCAACGCCTACGATTCAAGCCGCAGGATCTGACGACTCTGGAGCAGTGGGTGAGGGGCGGGCTAAGCGCCCAGGCACTTAGCTTGGGCGCATAGGACCACAACTCTTATATAGCATCAGAAAATTCCGCAAAAGAACTTGTGTTATGATTATTCACATATCCTAGTTGCAGATGAGCTGCAATTGCGTGAAATAATGAACGGCTGGATGGAAGCTCCTGTGAACGGTCAAAATTGATGGACGACTGCAAATAGCTTGGTGTTGAATTTGCGTAGCTGCGTTGGAAGACTTGGATTCCCTTGCTGACACGAATTGCATGGATGAGCGGTGGATTTTGGACGTTGCTGGCCTGACTAGATGGCTGGATTAATCTTATAATCCTGGCAGTTAATTTAGGTTGATTTTGTTTCTGCTGGATTACTGCTAAATATTATGGACGGTAGAAAGCATGGCCCACTGTTGATGGATGGTGGTGATCTAGATATATTGCTACATAAAATTGGACGGTGAATGGGGATTTAATTTGGACGGTCCAGATTTAAATACCTAGATGTGATCAAGCATGAAATTTGGAGGGTGAAGATTTAGCTTGGGTGGTTTCATGGTGCTGATGGACGGTTATTTAATTGTTAGGATTAAAAATGGAATGGACGGTGTGGATTAACGGTTAGACTTTCTAGATGGTTGAATTAGTTGCATGGATTTTGGATGGATATTTGTGGGGCCCACAACTGGTTTAGCTTGGACGGCAGAATTTTGGCATAAGTTGTGCATGCCTTGGTGTATGGTGGACCTCATTGTTTGGGCGGTGGAAATTTTGGCCTAGACGATTGGAATTAATTAACAGTTGACCTTGTGAGCTTCTAAAATTTGATTTGAATGGACGGCTTGGGCGTGATTTCTGTGAGGCCCACTTGAAAATTTGATGAACGGCCTGGATTTGCATACAAACCTACATAAAATAAAAATTTTAACTATTAACTCATCTAATTAATAAACAAGTGATAAATTAAAATTATTTGAAGCCCAAAATAATTATTTTTGATATCGAACGTATTTGATTTTATAGCAACAAATAAAAATATAATTTCAAGCTAAAAGATTATAAAAATTATTTAGATTACTTGAAATTAATATTTGATACCCAATTGTCGCAAATACACATTTTATAGCAAATTTCACATTAAACTCAAATAATTACCCGCTAAATTAATATAAAATACTCACAAATATATTATTAATTTTCAATTATCAAATAGTCTCATACTTGAACTTTTGCTTGTCCTTAAGTAAATACAAGAGAATTCAAGAACAAATTGCAAAATTTGAAAACTTTGAGTGTAAAGCAAATGTGATTGAAGAATTAGTAAGAATGTTAAATTAAAAATCTTAAACATAGCACTTACTAAAACTCCTGGCCAATAATCCCTTCTTACTCAATCAATGTTGTATACACTATCACCTCTTCTATTTTCAACCATTAGGAGTTCACACACTCCCGTTATAAACTCCTAAATTTCATATATACTCCCATTTTTATTTAGTTGTTTAATACACACATTCAACAATTCAATTAATAGTAGTAATTAAGAAAAATATCAGTCAAGTTATCTCATATACATCTCATCAAATTCTCGCATCTAAATTTTCTCTACCAACTCAATCAACCATTTCATAGGATCATAAGGACTTGGTGGGACAACGATTATGTTCAGCTCAAGAAATAAATTTTCAAAATTTTCAAAAATTGAACTGTCTCCAATTGATTTGAGCCTCATTTTGTAGCAAGAAATAATATTACTCTCATACTTAGTGCTTCTATTATTTTTATTTTCAAGTCTATTCTTACCCTTGGTTTATTTTTTTATTTTTTTTATTTATTTTTTTCGAACCAAGTCTGGCAAGAACTCCCCTCACCATATTTCAGGGTATCTAAGGAACTTTTTTTATTTTCACAAACAACTCTTCTCACCATATTTCAGGGTATCTAGAGAATTATTTTCATTATTTCTACCAGCTAAGAGGTCAAACCTTATTCCCGTTATAATTTTTATCTCAGAATTTAGATTCAAAGTTGGTTCAATTAAGTAGGAATTAAGGTTTAAAAAAGAAAATTTTAAATTCATGCTCAATGGGGGTAAACAACAGTCAAGCTCTCAAAGATAAACTCATCAGAAAAAAGAATGTCTTAATCATGTCCATGAATAGATCAAATTGAGTTTTAGCTTTGGAAATTTTTTAACCAGAGTAAGATTTTCATGTATAAGGAAAAAGAACTACCCTTTCAGATTGTGTGGATTAGAAATAACCCTTGATAAATTAGAGAAGAATACTATGATTTTGAAAGAAAATAGAATTGGTTCTTTGGTATCTCAATTTCATTAAGTGATTCAGGATAAAAAGTTCAAGTATTTTCAATAAATACATGTTCAAAAATAAATTTAACATCTCGCTAGGGTTTAAATATTTGTCCAACTCAAAGATTTTGAAATTGTATGGATTGCTTAAAGGACTTACAATAGTTCAAAGTGGGATTTCAATTAGTTCAGTGTTCAAAATTATGTAAGAATTACCAAAAAATTTCAAAATTTTTGGTAAAAAATGTGACAAAAAGTGTAATAATTAAGGTGGTGAAAGAAATAGTCAAAGAAAATAACACAACGCATTCACCCCCACATTTGAAACTGACATTGTCGTCAATGTAAATCATAAAAAAGATATATCAAAATTAGCGAGTGGTTTTAAAAAGTTTGAGATGTTGACTTCCCTATTTTGGCGTGTTTGAACCGACTCTTCATTCTATGTTGCTTCCTGTCCAGGCAGCTCTGAAAAGTAACCAATAAAGCTCCAAATTATTATAAAAATTCTAAAATAAAAGAAATTAAAAAGAAAAAAAAACTAAAACTCCTCTAACTAAACCCTCGGTTGCCTCTCCAGCAGCACTAAGTTTAACGTCTTTAGCCAGACCGATTGAAATTGCATCAACCAACACCAAATTTTTCAAAAACAAGTTCATGTAAGTATTTCTCTAAGTTCTCTTGTGGTAGATTTCGCACACTTGTGAAATTTGGACTATTACCAGATGTGATATCCATCAACTCCTCTTATAGTATCGTCTTATTATGGTTTCCTACAAAATCATAGATGTTGTTAGTGGCTATCAAGGGATCCAAATAAAATTAGAGAGAAATTTTTCTGAAATTATGATCATCAGTATACATCTCTTCAGGATCTATACATTGGTCAACTACTCTCTGCGGAAAAATAAATGATAATTTGTGTAGCTTGAATGGTATGGATGACTTTTCTATCTTTGATTCATTGGATGGGTTGATCGTAATCCCTTTCCCATTATTTTTATCTCGAACTTCCTTAGGATTTGACTGATTTGGAATTCGCTCTTGGTAATCATCATGTACCTCATCCTCTGCTTGATTCTCATTATTCGAAATGTCTTCGTGATATGCCTGATTTTGCGTTTGCTCTTATTTATATACATGCATCTCATCCTCTACTTATTCATCATCACTCGAGATGATTTCACAACAATCATCAAAAAAAAGTTGTAGAGTTCACGCATGGTTACTAGGAAGTTCATTAGAGTTTTCATTTAGATATTTAGCTTATTATGCAATTTTTTCTCCTATAATCAGAAGATGCTCATTCATTTAATCAAGTTCTTGAAGAAGTAGTGTTAAGATTTTGTCAGTAGTAGATTCTTCAGGCTCTAATGCAACTGTAGGTGGAATGGAGGAAAAAAATTTAAACAAATTTTCATAGTAAAATTCATAAGTTTGAGGTGGAAAGTAGTTTTATTTAGATTGAAAGGAAAGATTATCGGACAAAAAAAATTTTGAATGTGTAGGCTCATCATGAATGTAAGTGTTTGAGAGAGTTTTCAACAAAATGGGGGTCATTATAGTTATAATAATTTTGATGCTCATGTCCACAATCTGGTTCGCATGATACATTTATCATTGAAATCCCCCCTCCATATGAATTTGGCCTACATTCTCTCATAATCAACAAATCTAACTTTCTCGATAATAATTCAACTTGGTCTATCCTATTATTATGAAAAGATATATCATCCATTCTATCATCATACCACTCATTATAGTATGTTATTTAATAACTTCTAAAAAAATTAAATAAAAGAAAAATTACCTAGAAAAAGAATTTACAGAGAGAGAGAATAGAAGAGAAAAGAAAAAGAAAAGGAAAAAATTATCTAAAAAGGGAATATACGAAGAGAGGACAGAAAAAGAGAACAATGAAAGAAAAGAAAAGTATTTAAATTCAAAGTTCTAAATAACGCCGAATTTCCCTGCAACCGCGCCAAAATACTTATTTACAATCTCACCACAAATGTACGAGTCGTAGATTATAGTATATAAAATATCGATCTATAGGGAATTCGGGACTTAAAACTTTGTTTTAAACACTTTCTTATTAAATATCAAGAGGGTAAAGTGAATAAAATAGAACAAAAAATAGAAAAGAGAAAAGAGAAAATAAAATTTAGAACTAGAACAAATATTTAAGAGCAGGGATGCAAGTACCTAGGATTTAGGGTTTCACATGCGTCTTTTGCAATGGGTAATGGTATGATTATTTAATTTGAATATTGTTTGTTAAAGGAGAACAAATCTTAATTTATCTTTGCGCCTTCTCTCAAAACCTACAAGACGTAACCTTAATTTATTCTAAACCACCTATTCTTATGAGATTAAGTCAATTAGAATTCATTAAGTTCTATGGTTGTTTGTGGATTCCTCGAGATCATCTGCCTATTCTTATGATCTTAGATTTTCAGGTTTAATACTTTGATTTTCGTATATTAGACTACCACCTCTCAGTTCCATCACCTAATATATATAAAATCATTGCCAAAGTGAGAACTCAAACACTAGGTAAGCATTAAATCTCAAGATATTAAATTAATAATAATATTCATTAAAAATAAATCAAAACCACACACCACACTATCTTGTATGTATGCTACATCCTAAACTTTAGATTTAGGACTTAGGCAAGCAGGACCAAAAATTAATTTGAAGTTGTACTTGAATTCAACTCCAATAGCGACTTGGAAGTAGTGCATAAAAAAGCCTTACTGGAGAGAAACACCAAGATGAAGTCAATAGTTGAGTCAACCTTATCTACGAATCGAGTGAAGTTGCATGCTAAGTTGACCCCAAACGCAACTTTAATCATAAGGGCCATAAATAATTCGAATGTTTGTACATTAAATATGTGCCACCTACCTCCAAACAATTATATTTTGAACTAAAACTTTAAATACTCCAACATAAACGATTTGAAGAGATAGCTGGAGAATTTATTATGCCTTCACCTTCTCATATTAAAGCATTAAAATCTCATGCACTTAACAAATCAAAATAAGCTCCCAGGTGTACTGATTCAAGCCTGATTGAATACTTCTTCTACTATATTTTAAGAGCTTGCTGCGCCATAAAGTTTTAATACTATCTCTATAAAGTGTAGTTTTCTTTTATTAATTATTGATTGTAGTTTTTGGCTTAATATTGCAGTCTAAGGCCAACCGATTGATACAAACTGTGGATTGGTTGGAGCGGTGCTCACCGAGAATTTGTGTGCAATGTGTAAAGCCCTCTAAGGCTAGAATGTAGCATAAAGCATATGTTCGAAGTTATATTATGATATATAGCGAAGTCTAAGACACAAAAAGTGTGTGTTTGAAAGAGCTGAGTAGGAAGTTACCCAAATCACTATAAAAATCCTTGTTTTATCTTGTGTGTTTGATCTACATTGCTTTGATTCTCAATTTTTACTTAATATGTTCATTCAAGGAACATTAACATTACAAAGGGGTTAATATTTAACTGAAGAAATTTTTATTAACCTAATTCACCCTCCCCATTTGGGACTAAACCAAGTTAATGAAACCAACAAGTGGTATCGAAGTTAGCTTCAAAACACTTTTGAACTGATCCCATTACTATTAGTTGTACATGGCTTCCCAATCAACTTCCACCTTAGTATTTATATACGAATAGTTATTTACAAGGCCACCACTTTTTAATGGCAACAACTTTTCATATTGAAATTTGAGAATAAAATAATTTATTATGGGAATTGGTGTAGATTCGTAAATAGTCGTGCAAGAGGGAGTAACAATGCTAAAGAGTGAAAGAGCCTTCAAATGGATAGACGACTAAACAAAATTAGTAAAGACTAATGGCAAAACAATGAACATCCTATTTTATGCACTTACTACTGTTGAGTGTGATAGAGTTTTATCATGCATAATAGTCAAAGAAATATGAGACACCTTGACTTCTATATATGATGGTACCTCCCAAGTGCAAGGTATTAGGAGAAACATTCTACTATGTGAACTAGAGAGTTTTTGAATGCTAGAAAATGAAAATATCTTGAAATATTTATGAGATTTTTCAAACTAACAAGTTCTCTTAAAGACCTTGGCAAGGGAAGTTTTGAATTTGAGTAGGTAATGAAGATTTTGAGAACTTTATTCAAATCATGAATGTCTAAGACCATATCTATAAAAGAAGCCAAGGACTTCAACACGCTAAAGCTAGAAGATTTGATTAGTTAACTAATGTCACATGAACTAAAAAAAAAAAAAAAGAAGAAGAATAAGGAGCACAACAAAGGAAGAAGACTTTAGCACTTAAAGCAACTCATCAAAGTTTTGATGACTTCTCATCAATCTCATAAGTTGACCATGAATATGAGAATTATACTATGCTAGATGATTATGATAAGTATATGGTGCATTATACGTTGAAACAAAAAAAAATTGGCATTAAGCATATAGAGAAAAGGAAACAATGTGATGACGTTATTATTATGAATGGCAAACTAGTTGAAAAAATTAAATCCCTATGGAGGAGGTGAAGGGATTGAATGTGGAGACGAACAAGTTGAA
This sequence comes from Annona cherimola, assembly GCA_030490835.1. NCBI lineage: Eukaryota > Viridiplantae > Streptophyta > Magnoliopsida > Magnoliales > Annonaceae > Annona > Annona cherimola. The sequence goes on from CM059974.1 coordinate 42,083,553, forward strand.
GAATGGGAACCAAACACTAAATAAATCATTAGCAAGGTTCTCTAATCCAGAAGAGTGTACAAATGTTTCTTAAAATAACCACACCAAATAAGCAAAATGGGACTTGGATATTCATCTCGTGGACAAGGTGAATGTAGCAACATGAGCACTTCAATGGGTTAAATCTTAAACCAAAATATCTATCAACCATTACAAAAGGGTTAAAAAACTATATGGCTAAGAAGACCTACTTGGCAAGTACCAATATTGGGAGTGCTCTACAAAAAATTCATAATGCATGCAATTTCTGTAACAAATTTATTCATAAAGTTTATCAACGTAGAATTAAAAAATTATAAAAAAAGGAGTCAAACTGATTTGGATGTCAAAAAGCTTAACATATGAACCATCTAGGCATGATAAAATTGCATTGAATTCATATACTAATATAATTGGACCTAAAATGTGGGTACCAAAAAGTGAGCAAGTTTTGAATGATTTTGTAAATATGTCTTAAAGCAAAGTCAAACAACACATGATTTATGGATGGTGACTGCTTAAAACATGCGATCAGGAACAAAACACTCTTTAATGTGCTAAAGCCATGCAATGGAGGAACTATTAAATTTATCCACAACGAAAGGGTAAAATATGTGGTAAAAGTAACATTTTTTGTTTAGTCAATGCATGTATGAAAGAATTGTTGTTTGTAAACAAAATTTATTTAGTCAATGCATGTATTAAAAAATTGTTGTTGGTAAAAGGTCACGAATATAACTTAGTGAGTATTGGGCAACTATGTGATAAAATTTATAAAGTTATATTTCAGTTATCCATATGTAATAAGCTAGATTGAGAATGTAATGGCCATATAAATTAATCTCCTACTAAATTTTTTTGCTGTTAAAATGTGATTTAGTTAGAGACTAAATTTTATTTAGCATATGATTAAAGAATTGCATGTTTTTTATTTTAAGACTAATAAGAATGAATAATATTATAGAAAAAAATAGGTAGGAGAAATCACAAAGAATTACACTAAAACAAAATGAAAAGAACAAAACAAAAATTATACAAATAATAAAAATATAAAAAAAGATATAAAAACTAGTCTAAATGAAAGAAAGATAATTAAGAAAATTTTCTTAAAATTCTCAATAGCTTTAGAAATTAATAAAAGAAAATTTTGAAATTTTTACAAGAATAATGATAAAGTTGCAAAATAGTAGAAAACTATAAAACAACTGACTTTACAAAATTCCTAAAAGATTATATATAAGTCCAAATAATATGAAACTAGGGTCATTTGAAAGCTCTTGAAGTTTAATTTCTTAAAAATCATTTAAATCAAACTTAAAAGGAGAAAGAATTATAGAAAAAATGACGGTATATCCTGATTTCCGCATAGTGCGAGAAATAGAAATAATTTAAATTTAATTTATTAAAATATATGTAATGGCTAGACAAATTTTGAAAAACTATACCATTAAAAAGAATATGAAATTTGGAATTCATCCATATATAATATCATGGGTTTAGGAGGAAAATATAGAAATGAAAATTATTGGAAGTCAGATGATCCAGATAGATTTCTGATTTGGTTCATTATTTAGGACATCAAAAGTGGGCCATCATTAGCTCTACTGATCAAATTGGTGTTGGATTCGGATGCCACCTTAATTAGAGATGATTTCAGATGGATAAGGGAGAAAATTAATTCATTTAACTTGCTACATGGCAAGATATAGTCTAGACATGTGGGTAAAGCAAATTCTAGTAATCTTGCACAAGGAGTTCATCCATTGGTGCAAACTTGAGGGCCCTTATCAAAATTATTTATAACATATCTAGGAGTAAATTCCACACACCAAAAATTAAAAAATTGAGAGTATAAATAATATACTTAAGGCACAAAATCGTAGGTACAAGAAAGTTTGAGTGAAAGGAGAAGAAACAAAAGCAATAACCAAATTAACAATGACAGACGAGCGCGATTAGCAAAAAAATGTAATAGTTATAGACTTTTATTTATTTTCTATTTATTTGAGCTATTTTGCTTTCAAATGAATGGTTTGGAACATAATTAGAAGGGTTAGATTATGATAATTTAATTATTTTAACAGACGTGTCCTAAAGACAAAATCTTTCAAAAATGTTTCGGTAAATCAGAAATATCTTCATCAAATTAAATGAAATTCGATGAATAAATAGTCTAAATTGAGTAGAAAAATGAGATATAAAACTTTCATGTTGATCACATTTCAAAATAATAATGTTTAAGGTGTTGTTTGGAGGTTATAATATAACATCTATTTTGAGTACCCTACTGGATAGCTTAGTAAGAATTTGAATTAATGAAATATTGTTATAGTATGGATGATCCAATGAGCGAATGATGTCACACAAGTGTTACTCGCGTGGTACCTGGTCGTGCTCTTCGACTAAGAGACAATAGGTTTGAACAACAGCTATTGCAAAATGGCATAGTGGTAGTGTCTCCCTTACAATGCAATGGGAGTGTTCACCAATTGATTTTGTAGAAAAATACAATGATTAAAAAATAGATATATTGTTAGATAGTTAGTAGAATGTTGTAGGAATATTGTAGGAATGTCTCAAGGAGCTTGATTGTAATACACATTGAGATGATCGTAAACATAAAAAAAATGAGTAAATGATGATCCTTATGACTAATTCGTAAATTAAATATATATTTTGAATTTATATATAAAATGAATCTTGAATTAATATATATATAGTTTTCAAATTAATTTCTTAAGTATATGAAAAAAAGTCTAGTTTACGAAATTTTCTATAATTATTCATACACTAATAAAAGTAATATAAAAAATTAATAAACTGTTAATCCAAATTAATTTAAGGCACTATGTGAAATAAAGAATTCAAATAAATAAATAAATAAAATCATTAAGTAGTGGATAGAAAGAAACTGTTGGAGGAAAGGGGGAGGCATGAAGATGTTAACTGCTTTAAATGTAAAAATAGTCGAAATTAAGTAAGTGGCACAAATACTATTATGATGATTGAGGTGTGAGGGAATATGGGTGAGGTTGTCGGTTCAAATCACCATCTAACCTTATTTTTAATACGTTAATATTACAATTTCTAAGTACTAATTATAAAGTTCACTTCAACGATAAAGTTTTGAGGTCATGATAAATGTTCAAATAATTTTAAACATTAAATTATTTTTAATATTATTACTATTCAATTTAAACACTAAAATATTTAGGAATATAATTCCTTTTTAAAAGATTATTCTGATTAGAATGATTAAACTGTTAAGTTTTCATAAATTAAATTGTGAGTTCAAACTATAATTAAGGAATTTGAATTTTAAAAAATGATAATAATAATTTTTACACTAACCTTATGAAAAGAAAAGAAACCTTAAAAATTAATATTTCTATCGTAATTATAGGAATGAGGAGAAAAAGAAAAGAAACACAAAAGTAGTATTTTCTTGAAAAGTTATTAAGAAAGGTAAGTAGACAATGCTTTTAAACTTTTTTACCCATTTTGTATAATTTTTTTTCGATATTTTATTTCAAAGAATGTTGTAAATATGCTTGTGAATGAATGATGCGTGAAATAGAATTTTCAAATTTATTTTATGACAACATGCATTTGTCATATCATGTGGTGTGAATGTAATGCATAAAATAATCCTGCAGGGTTGAAATAGGAGGTGATGTTTATGAGAAAACTGAGCCCAGTCACCTAACTATGAGATTTTAAGGGGCGGTACCTAGAGGTGTTTCAAGTGCCCTCTAGAGTCAAACAGGATGATTACAATTCATGTAATGCATTTATAAGCATGTAAATTTCATTAATAGAATATAGAAATAGAAAGATCCAATTCTTATTTGAACCTATGGAAGAAATAATTAATTTGGGAATGCAAGAACAAAAAATACAAGAATAATCTCGGCTATGAAAGTAGTAAAGTTTATTAAAAAAGGGTGTGAAGCATATCTGGTAACAGTACAAGTTAACGCTGAAAAAAAAGAAAAGATATCACAAATAATAGTGGTAAGAGAATTTTTAGATGTATTTCCTTTGGAGTTACCAGGATTACCCTAGATAGAGAAATTAATTTTGTTATTAAAGTATTATCGGGAATAACTCCCATATCTAAAGCTCCTTATAGAATGTCACATGCAGAAATGTTAGAATTAAAAACTCAAATATATGAGTTACTAAAAACGGTTTTATACAACCCAGTGTTTCTCTATGGGGAGCTCAAATATCGTTTGTTCAAAAAAAGGATAGTAGCTTGCGGTTACGCATTGATTATTAAGAGTTAAACAAAGTCACCATCAAGAATAAGTACCCTTTGCCCTGAATAGATGATTTGTTTGATCAGTTGAATGGAGCAACAGTGTTTTCTAAAATAAATTCATTTTCAAAATATCATCGACTAAAGGTTAGTCCTGCAGATATTCAGAAAACTACATTTAGAATCAAACATGGACATTATGAATTCTTTGTAATGTCATTTAGATTGACTAATGCACCGGCCGTATTTATGGATTCCAAGCACAAGATTTTTCAAGAAGATAGATCAATTTGTAGTCATGTTTGTTGATGGCATTTTAATCTATTCCCAAACGAAAGAAGAACATCGGAAGCACCTATGGCTAGTGCTAAGAAAATTAAGAAAAAAGAAATTATATTTCAAATTAAAGAAGTGTGAATTTTGGTTGAGTCAGATATCTTTCTTAGAGCATATAGTTTTAGCAAAGAGAATAAACGTAAATCTACAAAAAAAAATTGAAGTAATAATAAATTGACCAACACTAACAAATATTAACGAGATCAGAAGCTTCCTAGGATTAGCAGACTACTATAAGAAGTTTACGGAGGAATTTTCACAATTATCTGCATTACTCACTAAATTAATTCGAAAAGCAATGAAATATGAATGGAATGTTGATTATTAATATGGTTTTCAAGAGCTCAAGAAAAGGTTAGTTGAAGCACTAGTCCTACCATTACCTGAAGGTAATATAGGATATGTAATCTACAGTGACACATCTTATAAAGGCTTAGGATATATATTAATGCAAAATTGGAAGGTAATAGCATTTGCATCTTGGCAACTTAAGTTTAATGAGCTTAATTGTCCCACTCATAACCTGAAATTAGCTGCTATAGTATTTGCCTTGAAAATATGGTGACATTACTTACATGATGCCAAATGTGATATATGGACAAATCACAAAAGCTTAAAGTATATATTTATTCAAGAAGAAATGAATATGCGGCAGCGAAGATTGTTAGAATTATTAAAAGATTATAATATTACCATCCAGTATCATCTTAGCAGAGTTAATGAGGTTGCCAATGCATTAAGCAGAAAAGTAAATTTAACAGCTTTGATCATACAACAAAAAGGACTAATTCAAGAAACGAGGCAATTAGAATTGAAAATGTGTTTGGAGGGGGTAAGAGTGCAGTTAAGTCAGTTACGATTGAAGTCACCATTATTTGAACAAATCTAACAAGAACAATTGAAAGATATAAAATTGTAAAGTTTAGTCAAAACAATGATGCAAAAAGAAAATATTGCATTCAGCATTGATGATAATGGAATGTATTGGTATCAAAATTGATTGTGTGTTCCCAATAAATCGGAAATCAAAGAATAAATTTTGGAAGAAGCACATTACTTACTATTTACTATTCATCAAGAAGAACAAAGATGTATCGGGATATAAAGAAAAGGCATTTGCAAAATAACATGAAAAGAGAGAGAGCCAAATTTGTGAGAAAGTGTCTAGTTTGTCAGCGAGTTAAGTAGATCATCAGAAACCGCGAGAACCTTGTAATCATTGGAAATTCCTGAATGGAGTCGCGATGATATTGGCATGAATTTCATCAAAGGACTGTATCAAACTCAAAATGAATATAATTCTATAGGGGTGATAATTGACAGGTTATCTAAGGCGACACATTTCTCGCTAGCAAAATCCACATTTTTGGTAGCGAAATTAGCATAAGTCTATTATAAGGAAACTGTTAAATTATATAAAGTGCTAAAGATTATTATATCTAATAGGGACCCCTCTTTCACATTTCACTTCTGGAAGAGTTTACATCAGGTCATGAGTACAGAACTTCTCTTCAGTATAACATATCATCTATAGATTGATGGGCAAATATAACGAGCTAATAGAATTGGGAAGACATGTTACGAATGTGTGTAACAAATTTTGGTAGATCTTGGAATGAATACTTATCTATGGCTGAATTTGCATATAATAATAGTTAGCAAACAAGTATTCAGATGGCCTCATTCGAAGCATTGTATGAATGAAAATGCAAAACTCCATTCAATTGGGATGAAGTGTGAGAGAAAAAAATTGCACCTGATTTATCCCAAAGGATGACAGATAAAGTCAAAGTAATTAAATAATACATATTAACAGCTCAAAATTGTCTAAAGACATTTGCCAATGAGAAAACATAAGAAAAAGAATTTTGAATTGGAGATCATGTATTCATTAAGGTTTCTCCAAATAAATGAATCACCTAATTTTTAGAAAAATGAAAAATTGAATCCAAGATATGTTGAGCAATTTGAAATTCAAGAAATGGTAGGAAAGATAGCATATAAAGTTGTATTGCCTCTAGCTTTAGTTGCAGTCCACATTGTTTTTCATATCTCACTACTCAAAAGCTACATTCCAGACCCCAGCCACATATTGATACCAGAAACACTCCCGATTAGAGATATTATAAACTATGAAGAAGTTTCGGTAAAGATTTTGGATTGTAAAGAGCGGCATTTACGAAATCGAGCCATTGAATATATTAAGATTTAGCAGAATTAATATTCGAAAGAAAAAGCCATATGGGAACTCAAGGAAACGATACAAAGAAAATATCCATATTTATTCGAATAGTAACAATCAGGTTTTTGAACAAAAACTATTTAAGAGGGAGAAAATGTAATGGCTGCGTAAGTTAATTTCCCACTTAATTTTTTTTATTAAAATATGATTTAGTTAGAGACTAAATTTTACTAAGCATATGATTAAAGAAATACATGATTTTTATTTTAAAACTAATAAGAATTAATAATATTATAAGAAAAAATAAGTGGAAGAAACCATAAAGAATTACATTAAAACAAAATAAAAAGAACAAAATAAAAATTATACAAATAATGAAAAATGAAATTTTATAAAAATAAGTTTAAATGAAAGAAAATCATTAAGAAAATTTTCTTGAAATTCTCAAAAATTTATAAATTAAAAAAGATAATTCTAAAATTTTTATAAAAGTTATGGTAAAATTGCAAAGTAGTAGAAAACTACACAACAATTAACTTTAAAAATCACGAAATATTATATATAAGTCCAAATAATATAAAACTAGTATTATTTGAAAGCTGCTGAAGTTTACTTTCTTATTAATTATTTCGGACTTAAAATGAGAAAAAACTATGGAAAACAGTAAAGGTTATCATAATTTTTGCACTATTCAATAAGCAAAAATAATTTTGGTTTAATTCGTTAAAATATATTTAATGGCTAAATAAAATTTCAAAAACTATATTATTAAAAAGGATATGAAATTTGAAATTCATCCATATATAATATGATAGGTTTGGGAGGAAAATATAGAAATAAAAATTATTAAAAGTCATATGATCCACATAGATTTCAGATTTTGTACATCATTTGGGTGCATCACAAGTGGGCCATCAGTAGCTCTACTAATCAAATTGGTATTGGATTCAGATGTTATCTCAATTAGAGATGATCTCAGATGGATAAGAGAGAAAATGGAATCATCGAACTCACCACATAACAAGATGTAGTCTAGTCATGTGGGTAAAGCAAATTCAATTAATCTTATACATGGAGTTCTCCCATTAGCGCAAATTTGAGGGATCTTTTCAAAAATTAATTGTAGTCTATCCAATAGTAAATTCCACACACCAAATAAAAAAAGAATTAAGAGTACAAATAATACACTTAAGGCACAAAAACGTAGGTACAAAAAAAGTTGGGTGAAATGCGAAGAAATAGAATAAATGAGCAAAACAACAATGACAAACATGTGTGGTTAGAAAAAAAACATAATAGTTTTAGACTTCTATTTATTTTTCTATATATTTAAACTAGTTTTCTTTCAAATGAATGATTTTGATCATGATTAAAAGAGTTAGATTATGATAATTGAATTACTTTAGCAGATGTGTCGTGAAGACAAAATCTTTCAAGTATGTTTCAGTAAATCAGCAATACCTTCATCAAATTAAAATGAAATTTAATGGATAATAGTCTAACTTGAGTAGAAAAATGACATATACAACTTTCACGTTGACAATTTTCAAAATAATAATGTTTAAGGTGTCGTTCTAAGTTATAGTATAACATTTGTTTTGAGTACCTTGTTGGACGACTTATTACGAATTTGAATTAACGAAATATTGTCATAATATTGATGATCAAATGAGTGAATGATGATCCTTATGAGTAATTCATAAATCACATATATATTTTGAATCTATATATGGAATGAATCTTGAATTAATACATAGTTTTCAAATTAATTTCTTAAGTATATGAAAACAAAGTCTTGTTTACAAAGCGTTCTACAATTATTAATACACTAATAAAATTAATATAAAAATTGATAAGTTATTAATCCAAATTAATTTAAGTTACTATGTGAAAAAATATTTTAATTAAACAAGTAAATAAAATCATTAAGTAGTGGATGGAAAGAAACTGTTGGAGAAAAATGGGAAGGCATGGAGATGTTAAATACTTTAACTGTAAAAATAGTTGAAATTAGATAAGTGACACAAATACTATTATGATGGTTGATGTGCGAGGGAATATAAGTGAGGTTGCTGGTTCAAGTTACCATCTAGCTTTATTTTTAATATGTTAATATTATCATTTCTAAGTACTAATTATAAAGTATACCTCAATAGTAAACTTTTGAGGTCATGACAACAGTCCAAATAATTTTAAACATTAAATTATTTTTAATATTATTACTATTTAATTTAAACACCAAAATATTTAGAAATATACTTCATTTTCAAAAGATTATTCTGATTAGAAGGATTAAATTGTTAAGTTTTCATAAATTAAGTTGTGAGTTCAAACTATAACAAAGGAATTCAATTTTTAAAAAATAAATGATAATAATAATTTTTACACTTACCTTATGAAAGGGAAAGAAGCCTTAGAAATTAATATTTTTATCCTAATTATAGGAGCGAGAAAAAAGAAAAAGATATACAAGCGGGGAGTTTTCTTGAAAAATCATTATGAAATGTAAAAAGGCAATACTTTTAAACTTTTTTGTGATTGCCGTTATCCTTCTTCCATCCACGACTTTAACACACAAATAAGTCTCTCTTTAAAATTAAGGTTTGATACCAAGTTGTTCATATGTAATTAGCAAATAATCACCAGTAGCAACATCGACCATGACCGTCTAACCTCATTAGACATATTTTAATCAGTAACTAATAGGCGTTGTGGGCTTCCACAAATTCATGGGCATGAACTAAATTTTGAAAAAAAATTATGCAAATGAAATAATTTTTTGAGAATTTATATATATAAAGAATAATTATGGTCAAATCTTGCAAGTATATTAAATCATTTCCTTTCATTATTTGGTCAAAGCCCAAGTTTCATCCGAACAAAAAATTTGCATGGCCCCATCTAACATTTTTAATAATTTAAGTACGAAGTTTAGAACTCAGATCTTTTATACATGTATACACTCACACAAACTAGTGTTAACCACTTAATTATCTAGGTGTTGGCTATAAATATATCTTTTTAAGTAAACGTAGCTTTGACATTTTTAATTTGAATAATGCTTCGTCTTAAGCTAAACAAATGATGTTAACCAAGTGGATTTCACATAGTCATTAAAGGAGGGTTAGCATTTTAAACATTCTAATTTTGTATATTTGCATTCCAAACACCCCGGTATTAAAAATCACGTTAAACTATGAAATCTCCAAAATACTCTCTTATGTACAAAATGCGAGCATGACATTGATAAATCGGAATAAGGAGGGACTAACGAGTACTCCATTCTAGGCTATTTCGTTGACTATCACATCTAATTTGGATGGTAACTAGCTATTATACACTTGGTTGCCTTCTAATTACCGTGATAGCAATGCTTTATTAAAGTGGTGAGTTTAATGCCATAAACTTGCCATGCTCTGAAATACATCATCCAACTAGGCTCAAGTATTTAAATTTCCTGGCCTCATCAGCTCCTTACCAAGAATGTCTCTCTAAATTTCACTCTAGTTATACAGAGTTAAGCAACTTAATCTTTACTGATAATTATTTAATTAAGATATACAAGAATATATGAACGGATGGGTTGATGGGTATAAAGAATTTTTTTAGTAATTTAGTGAGTTTGCATTCATTGTGGCCTTCGTAAGTATCCATTTATGATAATTTTTAGAATTTTAATAGAAATAAATACTAATAAAAATATTAAATGGAATGGAGTTATACAAAACAGTATTTTATAAGAATATGAATAGTTTCCACGTTGGGAACCATTTCTATTGAATTGAGGAATATGGACAATTCAAGAGTGTGTTTGCAAAGTCATAAATTTTTTGAAGAAAAATTTTTAAAATGAAAGAAAATAATATGATTTGACAGGCATAACTATTATAAAATAGGGTAGTTGTATGAATAATTGTGAATATATGATTGAAAAGTAGGATAATTATATAAAAAAATATAATATATTAATTGAGAAGTAAAATAGTTGTGGAGTAAGAAAATTTTTAGTTTAAAAAAATTCTTGATAGTGCGTTAATTTTTTTTTCGACATTGTAGTAAATGTATAACTCAAAGGGAACAAATTAGGGTTTATTAGATTAACTTATTCCTTAACTTTTATTGGCCACTTTATCCGGTGGTAATGCTAAGCAAATACTATTCAAAAGTAGTTATATTTGTTCAATGATCCACTATGTGTGTTCCAAGACTTTTGTTTGAGAATTTAGATTGCCTCTATGAATTTCCAAATGGCGTAGGTAGATATAACGTGATGGGTATTTTGTAAATTTTATACCGTTATTTTAATATGGTAAAGGCTCTAAGTCTAAAATGAAATGAAGTACAACACTCAAATAGTAAAGTTTAGAATGCGAATACAAAAAGGGCATTTTTAGATAGTGAAAAATAGGAATTTATAAATAATTCTTCATTCCAAAATTTCAAATACTCATTGCGTGGGAAAGGATAAAACTCATGGTGAAAATTTTTTTATTGTAAAAAATTTTTAGTTGAGAGAAAATAATATGATATGATAGGAGCGATGATAAGGATAAAATGAATAAAGTTAAAATAGATAAGTTAAATATATTGACAGCTGTACAGAAATGATTGAAAAATAGGATAATTATATAAAAAAGTAAAAATTAATTAAAAAATAAGGTAATTATAAAGATTGAAAAATTTTAGAGTATGTTTGGAAAGTGATAAAATATTTGATGAAAAGTTGTTAGTGTAAAAGTTTTTAAAATATAAAATAAATGAGGTGATATGGGGTAATGATGATGAACAAAAAGAATATAGTTAAAATAGATAAGTTAAATATATGAGTAGTTGTGTAAAAATGATTGAAAAATAGAATAATTATAAAAGAAGAAATGAAGAAATAATTAAAAAAAAATGATTGCCAAGAGTGAAAAATTTAGGATAAAAAGTTTTAGTCCGAGCAGTTTTCGGTATTACCAAAACTTTGAAAAGTTTTTGGGCAAAAAGTCACCCGTTATAAAATTTTGGGTGGGCGAAGGAGTTCAATTTGGTCCCATGAGGTCTGAACTCTAGCCCTAAAATTTTCGCGGTCACGCATTTCCAATTCCTCCGCCTTACGAAGAAAAAGTGAAAAACCCAAAACCTCAAAAACCGCTTTCGCTTTGCCGGGTTCAATATTTTCCTCTGCTTCGCTCTCGTCGCTCGATGGCGAGTCGCCGGCTGGAAGCGATGGAAGTTCCTGTCACGGGCTCCGATTCCATTCAGTGGACGGAGATTACTGTCCCTTCTTCAAACTCTCCTCGATCCGAGCCTTGCTGTCCCCTCACAGAAAACGCCGGTTCCTGCCACGCCATCGATGATCCTCCCTCCTACGTCATCTGGTAGTGCAGCTTCCGGCCATTCTCAGCTTAGTGAGCTGAAATGCAGTTCGCCAATGCTTCACCGTTGAATATTTGTTGTTTCTGTTTGCTTCATATCTGGGTTGCTGGACTTCTTTTCACCAATAAAAGCTGCATCTTGCATTTACCATTTGTTTCCCAGCAAAGTAGGCACCACAGCAGTTTCTCTTTTCAGTGCTAGCACTTTAGCAGAAATTTGATGACTTTCAAACGGGAAGGAATCACATAGTTCTTGTGAGGAAATCAGTGCTTGGAAACACCTATAACTTGGGCACGAGCCTACTCGCGGTATTTAAGTTCCTGCATTTCCGATTGGGGGAGTCGCATCAATGCACACAACTCTATCTGTCTTTTTTGCATTGAGGCTGTTTTCTGTGACTCCAATCCATGACAAACCCATGACCTTCCCTTCCGAAGGCAGCAACCTTTTATGCAGTGCCAAGGCCCACCCTCGAACATCTATAACCAGACCACCTGGCTGTGTGGATAGCATCAAAAATCATTATTGATGATTTATATTCCTACTTTAATCTAAGTGGTCATCAATGTTCTGGTAATTGAATCAATGTAATCCTATTGAAGATTTTTGCCACGCCTAGCCGTTCTTTAGTTCGCTTGCAGTAATGTGTAAGGTTGTGATGACCTAGTAATTTCTTTTGATTGATTACTTCAATGATTTCTTGAATTGATGTTCCATATCAGAGAGAGTTTTCTCATGCTGTTGAGAATATATCATCATTCAATTTGATTTTATTCCAGCATTGGCTTTTGGGAACAAATGTTATGATTGTTCATTCTTATCTTACAGGAGAATTCACAAAAATCTTCCACATATGCTTGAATTGATGGAGCTCTCAGCTAATAAAGAATTTCCTAAGTGTGGTCTTCGTCTGACATTCTGTGATGCGCTTTGTCCATTCGCCTTTGTCTGTAAAAGCGAGGTTAGTAAAGGATTATACCCCCACCATTTATGTAACAAGTATTCCAGCAAATTACCTGGGAATGGAGGCAAAATTGTTATTAGAAGATAACTTTACTGGGAAAAACTATAAAATTGCGGAGTATACAGCATCACAGCTATAAAGAGTTTTTGTTCACCCGAACCTTGTAGTTTTCTATTGGAACCAAAAGATAACAAGGTTTTTTTCAGGTCAGGAGCCCTGTTGGCAGCAAATATATGCTCTACACAGTGACAGTCTCTGGATTTGCTTATCTTTTGAGAATACGGGACTTTGGAGACTATGTTTCTGGTTCAGTCTTTATCCCAAGTGAGCTTGTTGAAATTGATGTGCATTCATTCCAGCAAATTGTGAAGATAACAAGCATGGCAGCTACATCTAGAGGCCTAGTAATTGGGCAGGATAATGGGTTAATTTACTGCTTTCAACTTGGCATACTTGATCCAAGTGCACCAGGTACATTTTTAATGAGGAACATTAACACGTTTGGACGTAGTCACTGCAATAAGCTTTCTTTTCCTTCATTATGGTTTATCTTATCCAGAAATTTGATTGTACTGGGGACTGCCATGAGCCATCAAAGAATGATGACTATTGTAATTTTCATGCCACCAATCCTATGGTCAGGCATGCAGCAGTGCTATGTGCCAAAAGCATGCAAGGCTAAAGATATCCATTAGCAAATCCGAGCAAAATTCGCCTTTAAATAAAATTTCTCAGGCGACATTCATCTAATATCCATCTCCGGAGGTATGTTAGAGCAACTGAGTGTCAAACATTCCTTAATATACTTTTTTTTTTTAAAGAAATCAAAATCCTCTCTTAAAACATTTTTATCTATACTTTTACATCCTATTGCTTCCTAGCTTACCTATCTAGATGTTGTATCACTTCAACATCTAAGAGAAGAAATGAGTCTCAGTCTTGGCAAGTAAGCATCTATCTTTTGATTGGACCAACCAAAATGTTGGCAACAATTTCTAGAAATATATGTGTTTTACTATACAGTATTACAGATAATTGAGAGACAGTCATATTTAGGGTGTGTTTGTTTAAAGGAGAATGGAAAACGAAGAATGAGAATGGAGTAAATATCATAGGGTAAAGCGAGAATGAACAAAAAATAGATAACTAGTTGTATGAAAAGATATGAGAAAACGATTGGAATATAGAAATAAAAATGGAAAAAATAGGGCAATTGGGTGTTGACTTTTGCATTTCTATTCTTTATTTTTCATTTTCCTTTAAACAAACACACCCTTAAGGTTTATATGTGAATGGGGGAAAGGTGACAAAAAGGAATATGAAAAAGTTATGGAAAATAGAAGTGACAATAATATGATTACAAATAAAGTGAATAAATATAAAGTATATATTTTTTATGGTTACAAATACAGTGAACAAAGAAAAAATTGGTAGGGTCCCATATGACATCACCCAAAATCAAGCCTCACATGAGCGTTGTGAGATAAAATCTCAAATGTCTCAAATTCATGGATAATGCAATCAAATTTACAAGTGTTGCACTTGTTTTACAACAAAATTAAAATATATTGATAATTATTTGCTAGAATAGCAAGAATCGGGAAACCACTTACAATACTAGGAATCTATTTCTCCTTTCTTTCTTATCACTTTTCACCTCTCTCTCTCTCTCTCTCTCTCTCTCTCTCTCTCTCTCTCTCTCAGGAGCAAGCATCCCCCTTTTATAGAGTAGGAGAGAGGTTAGCTAACTCGGCAAATCAAATAAAAGGATTTGTTGAAATAAGTATGAAAAATTTTGGGAGAAAATTTTCCCCTTTATTAAACACACCATTAGGTATCAAATCTAGCTAATGTAAAATGTTCATAGAGAAGTATTTTAAAGTAAAAGTTCTAAATAACCCAAAAATTCAGCCCAATTTTTGAAAGGTCAAAGGTTTGGACACAGGTTGACTTCAACCAGCCTAATTCGACCTGAGTTGTACAAATGGCTGTAACTGGTCCTAGTAGCAGTTCAAATTTAGCTCTGTTGGTGGAGTTCACAAGATGTGAAGAAGTGGATTGGGAAGTGTTTGAATGTTGAAATATGTTTTAACAGTCCCTATGTGGTCCAAATGATACAAGCCGACAACTGCAGCTATTTGAAGTAAGACACTGACCAACTTGTTCAGCTCACTATTGGGTTTGCAGGAAAAAGCGGCACTATCATTATCAATGATAGTATCAGACATTATGCTGTCTAATAATAGCCATTTTATTGGAATTGAGAACTGTAGTGTATGCATAAGCTGTCCCTTAATCGTGGCTTTCTTTCTTTCTTTAGCATAGGAAGCATAGCAATGAGCAATTTCCCTGTTAATGAATTTATATTTCTTTTGAGGAAGTATTGGCCAGAGCCTAGCCTGGCAACAAATTGTGGAGAAAGAATATGTGATCCCTAGTTCATCGCTATAGAAGACAACTTGAATCCACATTCTAGCTGGAAACCTCAAACTATTAATGAAATGGTTTTTGTCGTTATAATGCTATTTTGGGTGTGTTCGCTTTAATATAAAACTTTTCACCTAAAACTTTTCAATTTAAAACTTTTCACTATCTACAACTACTCTATTTTTTAATTATTTCTTCACATTTTTCTATACAAGCTACCCTCCTTGTCAATCATTTTTACACAACTGCTCATACAACTAACCTATCTATTTTAACTTTATTCTCTTTATTCCTTATCATGTATCATATCACATCATTTTCTCTTATTTTAAAATTTTTTATATTAAAAACCTTTCATCAAAAATTTTATCACTTCCCAAACACACCATTTATTTAGAATAGAGGAGTCTCATCTGAAAATCTATTTCTTTCTTGAGTGATCTTGAATATTGGAAACTATTCATGGGTTTTAGATTGGGAACTTGCTTTTGGCCTTTTCTTTTATGTGAAATCTGCCTCACAATGGCACAATGGCATAAAATCGAGGGATGTTTCTTCATAAATTGTGATTCAAATGTAGCTACAATACCACCAGAAAACTTCTACTTCAGATGACTCCATCAATTTGAAATTCTGAGGTTCCTAAATTGAATCCAATGTGAAAAAGAGAGTGAGAAGCAAGAGATCATCTTAGTGGTCTTACTATTAATAAAAAGTAAAGGGGCAGAACCAATAATCAGATGTCCTTCCAATGGCCAAGTAGCCAGGCCACGTAAGGATCCTGGTGACAGAAAAGGTCTGAATACAACCACCTCTGTAGAATTTGCAATGTTGATGATTGAAATTCAAACATCAGTTTTCTTCACAAAGATAGGAACTGATAAATCAAATTTGAGTTAATAAACACTAATGCTTTCCACTGAGGGGTGCATTTGGTAGAGGGAATTGATCATCTAAATGCAATAGCATTCTAAATTATCAATTGATCTGACATCTACTTGCCTTGTGCTGGTGTAAAGGGAATGAATCATGTACATGCAATAGGGATGGTAATATTAAATTAATCTGACATTTACCTTACCTGTTGCAGTAAACTTATTATTATTATTATTATTATTATGCTTATCATTGCGCATAATTGAACACAAGAATGAGAGAAAGACCCAACAAAAATGGATAGATGTAATTAAACAAGATGTGAAAACGTTCAATTTTTGGCTCATTTTAATTCATATCTTTTGATATCATTTGATTTTCTTTACATTAGAACTATCCATTTAGAAACTGAAGCATCATTTTGGGGGCTCTTAGTTCTCTCATGATTCCATGGGATTTTTTAGGTTCTTACACATGCAGTATTCTTCTATTAATTTTATTTACTATTTTGCTTGTTGATAGAGCCTGTCAAGTCTTTGAAGCATGTATTAAAATATCTGCTAATATTCCTCCATATTGGCTGTATCTTATCTATATCAACCATCTTTTTTTTTTTTTTTTGATCAAATCTATATCAACCATCTTTGATACTAAATATGGGAGATGTTTTGATTAGGGTTTTTTAAAAGAACCCTTCTCCTTTTTCTACAATTATTTTTTATAGTAATATCCATAGTTTTTTCTTGCAACTACATAAGTTTTCATTTTATTTTTATATATTTTTTACTTTTTATAAATTGAAAATTTCAAACATTATTCTAGAAATTAAGAAAGAGAACTTTTCATTAGTTGCATTAATCTGTTTACAGTAATATTATTGTTTTTTTCCTTGCAATGTATTTAAAATTTGAGGTTATTTTTAATTTTACAAAAATTTAAAAATTTTAGAAATATACTCGATCACCTAAAAAATAAACAGTTATCAACTTTTTTTTGGGTTTTACTTTTATCTTGTGTTCATGCAAATATATCTTATTTGCAAATTATGATTAATTGATATATAATTTATTTTAGTCATATTTGATTTTTCTATGTATATGTATGTTGAATTGTTAATGAGTTTATCTGTCTTGTTTATGATTTTTTTTTTTTTTTTTAAAATACAAAAATATACTACATACTATTACCGTAGACAGCTACTTAAAAGAGAAAATGGATCGATACACTATCCTATATATAGGCAAAATATAAGTAATTTTATATTCTCGCATTTCCTGAGTTTCTGAATTCTTTTTTCTTTTACATATTTTTTGATGTAAAAAAATATTGTCGGATATGGTCTGATATCGATATGATTGGTTGTATCATATTGTTTTTAGAGAGCTGATATGCCACCAGATACTGATATTTTGTACCATGCCTTGAAGTGTACCTAGTGTTGTCCTATTCCCCTTTTATTTTATTTATTTTTTTGATGAAATATATTTTGCCTGGTTGAGAAGCTCATAGTATATGGTCCTTCTGTTCTCATTATTTTTTACATGAAAGATATTTTGCCTGGCATTCTCTAAAGGGTGCCTTTTCTATTCTTCTTTTGCGAAATGCCATTAGGAAATTTTGTTGCTCACTTCCTATCATTTTTTATTTTATTTTTACATAATTCCTTATCTTTGTTGCAAGATTTAGGTTAAATTTTGATTATTTCTTTGTTGGCGCACAGGTTTCAGTTATGAGCTGAGAGATGATGTGGGCATTGGTCTTTTATGGGGCCTGATGGCAAGGTATGATTGCGTTCAAACCTGCTATTCCGGTAGAGGTGGATTTCAAATTCCCATGGCTCATTGAAAGATCCAATTTGCTTCACTTGTTGTGATAGAAGACTTCTTGAGAATTAGACAACGCTTATGATAATAATCACATATTCTTTGTCTAATATTATTTTAGCTGGTGGAAGTAAATGATTTTGAATTATTCAAACAAAAAAGAAAAAGGCAAGCAAAGAAAAAAAGATAAAGAAAAGGAAATTATATATCTGAAAGATGGGGAAATTGACATTGGAATGTGAAAATTCATTGGTTTGATGGTTGGTTGATTGGCTCTTCTGTATATTCAGCATGATCACTATTATGGCAATTCTGTACAAGTAGTCACCAAAAGTTGGAATTGATTTGGATTTATTACAGTAGTCGACTGTACAAATCATACAGTCTTCCATTGTGGGGAAAAAGCAAAAGAACAATGCCTTCTCCACCTTTCATTTTTAGTGATGTGCTTTTGTGATTTTTATAGGGGAAGAGTTATTGCTGCTGTGCTTGACTTGAGAATATTGGAGGTGCATGGGAGGATGATGCTATTTGTGCTTCATCTGGATGGGAGCTTACGTGTTTGGGATTTTCATGCTCGAACCAGGGTTCTTTCTCATAACATAAGCCTACCAGATTCCAAAGGCAATCTTTTTTCATCTTTCTGCATAATATTTTTCCAGTATTCTTTCATCTTTTTGGTTCAATCTGGGAATTGACAGTATTGCAATATTGTTTAGGGGAAATTGCAGTTCCATTAATCACATTTCCCTAAGTTTCATTTCATTCTTATTTTCGACAGGCAAGTTATTGGTTAAATCAGTGTGGATGACTGCATAATTAGGGGGTGCAACTTGGGCCGGGCTCAACCCGAACCCGGCCCGCAAATCCTGAATTGAAACAGTGTTACAACTGCCCACCTTAGAATCTGAGCTCGATTTTCCAGGTTCAACCTGAACCCAAATTGAAAAAAATTGAACCCGGGTTGAGCTAAATCTGAACTCGAACCCGAATTATATATAACACATATATTTTATATTTATTTTACACTCCATATAAATCTAGTTCCATTCCCCTCATATATATTATATTTATTTTATATCATATATAAACATTATTCCTCCTTAAGTTCAATGATATAAAATAATATTTTTATATTTTCTTTTGGGAAAAAAGAGTTTGGTTTAGTAGTAATTTCAAAACAAAAAAAAATGAAAACTATTTTTAGAACTCAAGTTGTTTTATTTGGTGTTTTAACTTAATTACTTATGTAGGATGTTATCATTTGGTCATTTCAATATGATATTAGTAGTTACATGTTTATTCTACTTGAAATAAATTTGTTATAATTTATTTGACTGAATACTATGATTGTTCAATATTTTTTATTATGATTGACATTATAAGGTTTTTCTTATAATTAGATGTTAATGTTTATGTATATGTTTATGATATCAATATTAAATTGCATAATAGGAAAATAATGTACCTTTTCATTTTCTAAAACAGGCTATTAGTCTACTTTTTTTTTGCGAAATGACTATTAGTCTACTTAATATAAAGAGAATGTTTAAATGAGATTTTTCTTCATTACATTCTTAAACACTCTTGAATTTTTGCTTGAAAATAGAAAAATATCATTCTTGATTTTTTAATGATAGATTTAAAGTTGAATAAGTATAAGATAGATAACAAATATATAGAATAATTTCAACCCGAATTCTAGCTCGAAATTCAACCCGAGCCCAAATTTCAAAAATAGGGTTAGGATTTAGATTTATAAATAGGGTTAGGGTTAGGGTTGAGGCGAACCCAAGTTTCATGAGCCCGAGTTGCACCCCTATGCATAATATGGCTGCATCTCAAAAATATTTGTGGCCATTATAATGTTCTGTTCTTTTAAATTGTTGAGAGAGAATGTGCTTGAATTATTCTTGATCAACATCATGTTTTTGGGTTAGATTTCTAGTCTGATATTCCTTCTACACATACATTTGTGGTTTTATGTCCTTGGAAGCAGGAAGGAAGGATACCTACTTCATGATGTTTTGGTTGGGGAAACAATCATAGTCAAAATGTTTTGTAGTCCATAAGATTATATCACCAATCTGTTACCTAACAATTCTCATGTGTTTAAAGTCCTAATTGTGTGAATTGGGAAGCTTCTTGGTAAAGTAGTTATTCTCTGTTCTAATAAATCTTGGAAGTGAGGGACTTCCTCAAAGGTCCATATTACAGTTAATGTGGAAATGGCCAACTGTATTTCATCACAATTAAGGGGTGATTGGTTGATCTGAGAGATTGGAAAGAAGTATAAATAATGTCAGCAGTATGGGAGATTCAGTCATACATGGAGTAAAGTTTAAATTGATAAAGGTTATAATGCATGAAAACATAGGCAGTGATGAAAAAGAAATAGGGTTTTTATGTTAGTTGTTTGTCAACCCAGTCCCTGGAAAAAATGGTAACTTCTTTTGAAATCCTTTCGTTTCCGTTGCATTGGAAAATCATTCAGTCATCCTCATCTGAGATTTGAATGATTAATGTTTAGTACATGATAATTTGAATTTTATTACCAAAATGTCACTTGAAATTCTGGTTAACCAAATGTCCATTGTTCCCAATGTGGTTGCTATTTATAGTATATTTTATCAAGCATTTTCTGTTGCTCGAAGTAGTTAACAAGTCCTGCCTCTCATGACTATTCTTGGACACGTGGTTGTTATTCTTGAGAAAATTATGACTATTTTCTTTTTTCCTTTTTGTTGCTTTTCAGTTTCTATGCTGTCAAGGTTATGGGTTGGCCATGCCAGTTATGCCACCAGTCTAATACCTGTAGTTATTCTATGCTGCAGTACATTGGTATGTTCTCCTGGCTATTCTAGAGGAAAGTGGTATGCTTTTTTCATTTGTTGGTCCCTTTCATTTTCTGCATCATTCCTCATAACTTTGTTTTCTGGAGGCCACCATCAGCAATCACTTTTCTTGTGTACAATTATGATGTTTTTTGTTAAAACAAAGAAATATAGGCTTGCAGCGTTGCCTGCCATCCACACCATCATAAATGGAGTTTTCTGGAAAAAACCTTCTAGTGGAGGAAGATCTTCTAGGAATAAGAGACAGAGAGCTGAATAAAACCAAAAAAGGATCTTTCTGCTTTCACATATGACACTGCATACTGTCAAATGCTATTAGTTCTAGTACATAGACCAAATAAGAAAATTCAAGCAAAAGTTCCTAGATTCATGGAGATATGGAACAATATATATGCTATCATGCTTGCATATCCATCATTTGAGTCTTCAACAATTATTTCTATAATTACATTTCTGATTTGATTTATGGATAAATGTGCGAGCATACATTTCATGCTTGTTTAGTAATAGCAATGAGATTCCCTTCATGCTAAGAAGATCTAGGATTTCCAAAAGAAGATGCCATTTGTTTGGTGAAAAATAAGAAGAAATATTGAAAATTTGGGTGGCTGAAGCTGAAGCAGCTACATTTGGAGTAGCAGATGACTGGAGTGAGAGAGACTGAATTGAAAAGAGGATTGCTCACTCGTTCAAAACCATGCGTGAGACATTCGTCTTGCATGACTCCTAAGTGATAAAGGAAAGTAGAGCTCTTTTTCTTTCTTTTTTGATTACTTTTCCTTGCATATGTATAAGACTGAGTCCTTGACTTTTGGAGGAATCTTCTATCGGTGGTTGTGAATAACTGGTATTTTCAATCTCTTCAACCATAGAATCAAGCCAGAAAGATTGAGAAATAGAACCAACTGATTCGACTTGCTGTCAATAGACTTGAGATGGTCATCTTAGGTTGATCATTTGCATTTATTTTTCCATATGATGAGTGACAAGTTATAATGGATGTTTGATTTGTCACTATTTTGTGGTTGGCTTATAATGTACTATTCGAAGCAGCGAAAGGAACTGGCTGTAGCCAATGAGGTCGCGTGTTTGGAATTGGTCATTGCCTGTTACTGTTTCTTTCCTTTTTTGTCTTTTTTTTGGTTCCCTTTTCTTTCCATTATGTATGCCATAGGATAAATTTATTATTCATGAGTGTTTCATATGTGATTACAGTCTTAATCTTTTTTCCTATGGGTTTGCTAATCATGTGTGTAACATTGAAGGAAGCAGATAGAGAGACAATTGGGGTCTGTTTCCTTCGTTATAATTCGGGAGATAAAATAAAATTTGTGGTTGAACCTTCAACGCAAATTATCCCTTTGGAAGAGGTACGCATATTTTTTTATGAGCCTCACCTTCAAGGCTTGTGAGAGCATTGAGCTTCAATGCTGATGCTTGCTGTACCCTTATTTTATTTTATTTTATTTTTTGATTTGCTACATGGTTATGTTGGCCTAAGCAGGATCTTTTTATTGTCCAAATTTTACATTTTTTTATTTTATAAATTTTTTGAATTTCAAAAATAAAAAATTATAAAATGTGAAATTTGGGCAGAAAGATCTTGCTTGGGCCCACATCTCTATGCAAGCTAAAAAAGGTACAGCTAGTGTGAGCATTGAACCGGGACTTTTATTTTATATCTTTTGTTTGTAGTATTTGCCATTTGATTTTGTAAGATGATGAGAGCTTTCTTGATCATGTAACTGCCCCCCTTACATGTTTGTTTCCTTCAGGGAAGACTGATTGATCTGAAAATAACCTCAGAAAAACTCTGGATACTAAAAGAAGATGGGTCAATGCTATATGATTTGTTCCAAACTGATTTTCATATGTAAGTGAATGCTTGATTGCCTCTGTGCAAAGCTGTATTTTATCTATAATTTTCCATTGTCATTGTCATTTTTCCTAGTATCCTTTCATATCATTATTAAATAAAATGATCGCTGTGTCGTTTCAAGAAACATGTTGCAACGCCCTGGGGGGCCCCTACCAAGGTTTTTTGTTTTGTTTGTTTGTTTGTGTTTTTTTTTTTTTTTGTGTGTGTGCCCTGGTTAGGCTCTGCCTCTTGACAGTTTTGTCCCTCCCAGCAGTCAGCTCCACTGGAAAACAGGAAAAGGCACCTCAGCAGTGATGGGTGACCTTTGGGAAGTTTTTGTTCTGACCACTTTGGGGCGCCTTCTCCAGTAGTTTGTGGCTGGGAGGAAAAAAACTGTGAGGCTATTAACATGCCTAAAGTGGACAATACCCTGTTGGCTGGAGTGGACAGAACAGCATAGTTCTGCATGCTTCAGTGGGAGGATTGTTGATTTCTTGGAAACCCTAGTTCTGACTACCACTGAAGTGCTTTTCTGACTGGCCGTGGCTAGTGGCTGGGAGAAACAACCTTGCCCAGAGCGGACACTAAGTTGGCAGTGAACTAAGGGCATTACATTTATCTTTCATGTTCCAACTCGCTCTTGGGGTTCAATGAATAATCCTCTATAGTTTATTATGTAGTTTTGATGGTGTCATGTATTTCTATTTATTAGAGTTCAGTTACCAGGGAGGATGCAGGTAGCTCCAGTTTAAGCAGTCATTTGTTGATGGTCAGACCGTTCATTAAAAACAGTTATTTTGAATTTCCCAACAGATCTCTTACTGACAAAAATTTCTGTATACTTATATTTCTCTTGTTCAATTTCAATTGTCAGGGAAAGTGCAAATAGCTATAGTTTACAAGAGTCATTTGTTGCTGACCAGTTATTTCAAACTTCAGAACATGCTTCAGATGACTTGATTTGGGGAAGCTGTTCAGTTTTTTCTTTAATTAAGGTGAGGCTGGCACAATAACAATGATGATCATTCATTATTCACAAATTGCCCTGATGCTTTTTCATGAAACAACCAGTTGTTTCCAATGTATCTGATGCCCTTTTTGACACCTGAAGTTTTTGTAACTTTTGTTATCGGTTTACATGTGACTTAGGGGAATTACCTCAATCCAACTGTATGGCATAATGGCTTGTTTCTTGGTGCAATGCTGTGTTTTTTTTTATTTTTAAAAGTTATTTTTCATTTCATGCTCTCTATTCTTTGATCTTTTCGTATATAATGATATGTGCCTGTAATCGCTTTTTTGTACATATTGGGATATGGTGGTGTATAGTATTTTTTTTCCCCTCTTCATCAACAGAATAATTTTTGATTTATTCAGGTGTCTGAAGTGATTTAAAAATTTTGCAGGACCACATTGCCCAATTTATTTCTTCTATTTTTCTACATAGGTTGCTCCTGCCTGGTGTTCACCAAAATGCTGCCTTGAGTGCAACAATACATGATTACAATAAACACTCGACTGATTCTGAATTACAGTCTTTAACTGTTGACCTACTGAAAAAGCAAATCATTTCGATAATGGAAAGTGAGGTAATTGCATTTTTTAAATTCTTCTTCATTTTAATTTTCTGTGGCACTTCTTATGGTTAACAGAATTTTGTGTCTGTGTCAGGGAGTTGCTGATCCGATTTCTATCATTTATTACTGGAAAAATTTCTCCACACAGTATTTCCACCACTGGTGTCAGAACAGTTCACCATATGGTTTGCTTCTCGATTCTTCTACAGAAGCAATTGGTTTGATTCGGAAAAATTCAATTTCTTTATTCCGTTGTTTGGAAGGCATTGAGTTGCTTGTCTATGGTAGGTTCTTGAATGAGTTACTTCTTTATTATTTTTGAGTAGGAATACCTTGTGGGATTAGTAGCATTGAACTGCCTGTGCATTTTATTCATTAACCTTTCATTTTTGTACCAATTGTATCAGGTTCTTGTGGAGAATTTGTAAGCTCGGGTTTAGTCTTAATAGACGATGTTGATTGTGATCTACTTTTCGACATTCTAAGGTGCATCAGTAGCATCAACCGCCAATTGGGCAAAGCTGCCAGTGCTGTTTTCCATGAATCACTTGTCAGTCCATCGATCATAGCATCTGAAGATGTTATTGCATGTTTGCTGAAAATTTTGGAAACTGGATACAAATCATCAACAACTGCATCTCATATATCACAGTTTGGTGGTGATGTTGATTGGGGAAAGGAACTGGGACATCACAAAAACCAAAGGAAGTTTTCAGTGGAAATGTTTATAGCACTTCATGCTTTGTGCCATAAAGCAAGGGGTTGGGATAGAGTTCTTGATGTTATTGAGAAGTATCTGAAGTATCTTATTCCCAGTAAATGCTTACAAAGTTCAGATCCAAGAGAATTCTTTAATATTAATGCTTCATTATTGGTTCAAGCTACTACTCAAATTTCAAGAGTGATGGTGGAGTCTGCTTTTGATGTTCTTATATTCCTAAATTATCTCATTGTTGTTAGCGGGCAGGTAGCTTTCTATTCATTGAATGCAGTGAATGTGCATGAGTTTATATTGATGCGCCTCTTGATTTGCTCATTTATATATTGAACATGCTAGATACCTGCAAATCACTTTTGTGCATGTATATAGATGCCATGCTCTTGATCACCGTATTGTTGATATAATTTATTGGTTGTTTCTAAAAAAAGATAAAATTGTATTTATTGGAGATATTATTGTTTTTATTGGAAAGTTTATCAGTAAAAAAAAGTATAAAAAATAAAAATAAATAAAAATGCATAATAAACAAAGGTTCTCACCCAAAATAGAAAAAATGCATGAAAAACTAATGTTAAGGGACACTCAAATATAATATGATTATCAGGGAAATTTTTTCAAATTGGAACTTTCTTCCTAAATAGAAAAATTATAAAAAAGGTTGTTAATCATCATCATCATAAGCCATTTTCCACCTAAGTGGGGTCAGTTGTGTGGATTCTATTGCACCGTTATTGATGATCAGTAATTAAGTTTTTAGTAGTCTTTAATATTTTCGTATCTTGTTTAATTACTTCCATGTTTTTGTTGGGACTTTCTCTCACTGTCTTACTGCATTCTATTTAAATAAACTCAACTCTCCTATTTGGTGCCATTTCGAGCTTGCTTTTAACATAACCAAACCACATTGGCTTGCTTTTACTCATTTTATCACCTATTGGCTTTTCGATTATCTTGAGTTACTTTATTTCTAATTTTATCTTTACTTATTTTATTACTCATCCACCTTAATATTCTCATTGTTACTATGCTCATTTTATGTTTATGTTTATGTTGTTTTTTTGACTGCCCAATATTCTGCCTCATAAAAGAATAACTGGTCTAATTGCAGTCTTCTAAAATCTTCTTATTAATTTTATTGGAACTTGACAGTCATATAAAATTTCTAAAGCACCTTGCCGTTTCTTCTGTCTTTTTGGGATTCTATTTATGATATCTTTCTTAATTTCTCTATTCTTTTAAACTATCGATCCTAAATACCGTAAGTGATTTTGTGATTACTTCTTGATATTACCTGATTTGAAATCTTAATGAGTTCCTTATTTAGGTGCTAACTATCATTAAAGTTGCATTTCATATGTTCATTTGTGTGACTAATTCTAAAATCATTAGATTCTAGAGCATCTGTCCACTTGTTTAATTTCAAGTTTACTCCTTTGGTTTCATCTATTAGAACTATATCATTTGTAAATAACACGCATAAGGTACTTCTTGTAAATGTCTAATAAGTTTATCCACAACTAAATTGAAAAAGTAAGGACTTAAGGTTGAGCCTTGATGCAAACCTATTATAATTGAGGAAAACATTTGTATGTCTACTCATGGTCCTCAAATTTGTTATAGTCCCCTCATACATATATCTAATAACATCAATGCATTTATTGTTAATTCCTTTCTTTTTTATCATTTGCTATATTTATTTTTTGGGAACTTGATCGTATGCTTTTTCCTCTTTCTATATTCAATACAATTGCCTAAGTAAGAAAATAGCTTTGATAGTTCATTTCCTGGCATAAAACCAAATTGATTTTTAGAGATAGTTGTTTCTCGTCTTAGTCTTTGTTTAATCACTTTTTCTCACAATTGCATCATATAACTCATTAGTTTTATTTTTTGATAATTTGCATAATTCGGAATGTCTCCCTTACTTTTACAAGTTGATATTATAGTGCTTTTCTTCATTTATTTGACATTAACTTTGTTCTTCTAATCTTGAGGTGTGTTTGGGAAGTGATAGAACTTTTGGACGAAAAGTTTTTAGTGTAAAAGGTTTTTTTATTGGTGTAAAATGATGTAATATAATGGGGGTAATGATGATGAGTAAAGAGAAAAAGTTGAAATAGATAAGTTGTGTAAAAATGATTGAAAAATAGGGTAATTATATAGGAAGGTATAAAGAAATGATTAAAAAATATAATAATTGTAGCTAAACTTACCCTTATTAAGAAAGTTTATTAGCCAAGTTATATTTATATTGCCCATGCAATTCCGTGCCTCAATTGGTATGTTATCTGGACGTAATGCTTTTCTTGTTCTCATTTTTTAAGGTTTTCCTTTACTTCAGAGGTTCGAATTTTTGAGAAATAGCTAATATTTCTGTCTTCTACGTTTAAGCTGTCATCTGATGTTAAATGTTCTAATGACATACCACTTAATGAACTCTAAAAATAAGTTTCCATCTTTCTTTAATTTCATCATATTCTACTAAAATGCTTTGTTCCTCGCTTCCAATGTATCTAACATGCCTTAAGTCTTTGTCTTTATTTTCTCTTAATTTATCTAACTTAAATATATCTTTTTCTCCTTGTTTAGTTCTTATTTTGTCATATAAATTATCATAAGTGTTGTGTTTAGCTTTCCTACTAATATTTTTAGTAGATTTTTCGATAGTTTATATTATCGTAGATTTATTTTGTTTTTATCGATCTGCCATTTTGTAAACTTATCTTGCTTATCATTTATATCCTTGTGAACACTCTCATTCTACTATTAAATTTTCCCATGCAAGGATTTACAATTTTTATATATTCCTAAGGTGCTTTGTCCAACTTTTTAATGCATTTTGTCATTTCATCCTACATTGGTTCAGCTTTCACTGCCTGTATGTCTTATTTTCTTTCTTCTATCATTCTTTTACTAAAGAGTTCTATTTTAGCACCGTTAAAATTCCACCGCTTAATCTTTGTGATTATATTATTTTTAGGTTTTGTTATCTCTGTGTATATATGTTAATTACTAACAACCAACTTTGTATGTTAAACTCTTACAACTCTCACTTGAGATGACTTTGCAATTACTACAAAAGGACTTATCAGATTTTCTTGTAAAAAAGAAATCTTTTTAGTTAGAATTTGTTCCACTCTTAAAAATTATCAAATATTTGTCTCTTTTTTGAAATAAGGTATTTGCTATAATTAAATCATATGCCATAGCAAAATCTAAAATGACATTCTTCATTTCATCCCTTATTCCAAAGCCGAGACCTCTGTGAATTCTCTCTATCCTACATTCTTATATGGTACATGTCAATTTAAATCTCTTTCTATCACAATGTTTTCATGATTTGGTATGCTTTGCATTGGACTATCTATTTCATTTCAGAATTGTTTCTTGATTCTATCATCTAATCAGACTTGCGGTGCATTAGCACTATTCACATTTATGACTAA
Organism: Annona cherimola; assembly: GCA_030490835.1. Taxonomy (NCBI): domain Eukaryota; kingdom Viridiplantae; phylum Streptophyta; class Magnoliopsida; order Magnoliales; family Annonaceae; genus Annona; species Annona cherimola. Next base: position 42,112,258 of record CM059974.1, read on the forward strand.
TCACAAATTTTATTTGAATATCTATCATTTACTGTATTAACATTTCCAACTTTGTCTATAAATTTATTTTTCACCATTATCTCTGTATCATTTTTATTTTCATCCTTTCTTACTTGCCATAATTTAAACCCATTAGTCTCTCTAACCTTATTTTCTTGTCATTAAGTCTTTTGAAGACAAACTACATTAATTCTTCTACTTCTCATTGCGTTTACTACTTCCATACTTTTTATTGAAAGAGTCCCAACATTCCATGAGGTAAAATGGACTTTATATTTGTACTACTTTTTTCACCAAATCATGTCTACGAAGGTGTGAAAACCTTTCTACTTTTCACTTTAACTGGATTTTGCTGTGACACGTTGCTTTTGGAGAAACGTCTTAGCAACCCTTGCCTATTTTCCAATGCATCCGGGCTCCAATGCAGCGTGTTGCTTCTAGGGAGACCTTAGCAACACTTGCCCTTTTTCACTGCAGCCAGGTTTTGCTGCAGCGCACTCGCTTATGAAGAATGCCTTAACACTAATGACTTTGTAATATATTTGTATTCATGAAGAAAGATGTGGCAGAAATTTCTATAGCACCGGATGCCAACCTGACGTGCCAACCCTTGCTTTTTAATCCAGTCTTGGGATTAACAATAAGAGAAAACTCTTATTGGCAAGGTTATAAAAGACTAGATATGCAATATTATTCATAGGTAACAAATTAACATCTTAACAAACTGCTTACAAGGAAATTAAATATAAATAACAAATTTCGAATAGATTAAATTTGATTTTATTTTGACGGATGGCTTAATATGTGAAAATTACTTGTCATTCAAAAAATTAAGCTTTATATTTAACAAAGAAGATGTGGAATCTAAATAGTACAACTTTGAAAAGAATGAAAGAGAGATGGAAAAGTGATTGGGTTTCAGCCATTAAATTTGGAGTCTTTTCTCTCTTGGAACTTATATTTTTACTAATAGTAAAATTGATTTTAGTGTGATAATATCAGTGATATTACAGTAAAATCGATTTAATCCTCTAAAATTTCAACATTTATAGAATCTTTAAAATATCATTTTTATGTATGTCGATGTATTGCTCGCCCTATATAATGATGACGAATGTTTTAATTCATGGTGCATTGAAATTTCAATGCATTAGGGTGCAAAACCCTTTTTAAATTTTTTTTTGAAAATCATTTTATAAAACTGTTGATCTAGGTGTATTTAATTTATGTATTAAGTTTTACCATTTCTGTAGATGTATATATTTATTTTCGATTTTTTTAAAAACAGCGGTATTTTAGTCATTTAAAAATGACTAAAATCTCTCTATTTTAAAAAGACTAAAACCTCCCTATTTAAAAAAAAATTGAAAAATATATGTACACTATCTCCAAAAATGATAAAACTTGGTTTATAGATTAAATATACTTAGATTAACAGTTTCGTAAAAAGATTTTCAAAAAAAAATTAAAAAAGGGTCTTGCTCCTTGATGCATTGAAACGTTCCTCTAAATGATAATATTGGCGATTTTATCACCAATAAAATCAATTGGCAAATGCTGCTCTGGATGATGTTTATTGATACATTTATTTACTGACTTGTACTAGTATCATCTATTTCTTGAAAAATTCCATTCAGACTGGATTTTCTTTTGCTGGGTTTTAAATGTTCTTGCTCACCAACTACATAGTTTGTTGATGAATCTATTTGTATTGTTGTTTCTTTCATCTACTAGCTAAGCAGATTCTTTAAGTCGTATTGTTTTAACAGCTTCAGTGGACAGATGAATAATTGGTTCATTTTCTCCCTTTAGAATGCTTGCTGGACTCTGATCAAGAACTTCAGCAGTTGTCCAGCAGGCGGAACACGAAAATGATAACTAATTTAACACTTTTATATTTCCATGTCGGAGTACGGCTCCGTTTGGCTGTCTGATTGGAACTGTGATTGCAGGAAGCAGTACCCAATCACGAAAGTGGTTGCCTTATTTTTTCTAGCAGTCATGGTCATCTGTATCAAAATCCCCTGTTTTTATGCTCAATCACACTACTTGGAAACCTAGAAATTCTAGTTTTCAGAAATCATGGAAATCACAAGGAATTGTTAATGCGCAATTGCGCTGCTTGGTTAAATGGATCCTGGGAGCGAAATTAAAAGAAAGCTATTATTGATTCTTTGGAATTTTATTTGGCATTGAATTTTGACCATCAATTCTTCCACTGCCTTTATATATCTTGAAATGATTTTGATTTACCTGACAGTTCAACACAGCATTCTTTGATTAGATGTTTCTCACTCATTTTTCCATATCAAGTTGAATTGGTCAGAATTAACTTGTGGAATGCAAAAAATCCTTGGTCCTGACCTGGTGCATTCTTAATGGATATATTGTCTTTCTCTCTAGTTCGTCAAGGAAGTCTTACCTGTCAGGTCACCGTTAGTTAATGTTTTATTTTGTTTTGTTTGGTTTTGTTTTGTTTTGTTTTTTTTTAAATTTCAATTTTTAATGCAATGCTATCGTATGTGAAACTTTTTAACAATTGTGGCTTTGCATCAATCATCAGATGTTAATCTCTCCGTTCCCATATTTTCTTAATTCTTCAGGTCCTAATTGCTCATCAAGACATTTCCCGCATACAACTTGAGTTGATTCCCATGATTCAAGAGATAATTATTCAGTGGGTTATTCTTCATTTGGTGGCAACAACACCATCCGAATCACCACTTTTGGAGGATTTCAGTTCTCGCCTTTCATTATTGAAAATTGGTAAGTGCTTAGTCTGCTTTGTGATTTATTTGCCAGCAATTTTCCTCAAAATGTGCATTATTCCATTTGTGTAACTTATCAACTATTCTCATGCATCTATTGTCTCAGCAAATATTTGGAGTTACAGATTCTAAATATTCTCATCTCCAGTCCACAACACAATGACACCTTCTTGCTTCAAGTTCATCATTTTTTTTCTAAAAAATTAAACTTACAAAAAAAATTGTTTATTTCTTGCAATGGTCACATACCATCATATGCTGATAAGTTCTTCGTGTTACCAGATAACCAGAAAAATAGAAGATCATGGGAAGAAAGGCTTGGCACATTTGATTTCACCTTAGCATTTCTACTATTACTTAACTTCCCTGGATCCTCTGAAGACCAGGGCTTCCTTTCCTGTAGTAAATTTCCCAACCCAAGAAACATCATTAGTTCTGTGCGAAACTTCAGCAGCTGGATTATTTGGGGCAGGACAGGTCAATTACCTGATTTCTTTCTGTGTGCAATTGAACTTGCGACTGTGTTATTTAGGCATGGCCAATATGAAGCTGTTGAGGTCTGTTGTATGACCTTGCATTTTCTTTTTTTATTCAACTTTTGTATTGAAAATATTACCTACTAAAATTCCTGTCTCATTGCCCTAGAATCTTCTTTCTATTGTCAATGCGCATATGTGTAAAGAGAAGCTATACCAAAGCATTCAAAGTATTGAGGGTGAATGGTCGGCATGTTTTCATCTCTTGGGAATTTGCCTTCTTGTGCGTGCACACCATGGATCATATGGAATTCTAAAACAATGCAAAATTCGTGAAGCTGTTCGCTGCTTCTTCAGGTGATATTCTTTTCCTTTTAGGTCTTTTTTATTTACTTCTAGTACTAATAATCGCATTTTATTCATGGCTCCTGCAAAGTTTCTCAAGATGTATTCTCTCCTACTGAGATTGCAACGTACTTTATTGTATTCTATCCCTTTAGTCTTTTCTTTGTTGCATCTAGAAATCTATGAGAGGCAGTTCTCATTGAGCTTTTTCTGTCCTCTTGCGTTGTCCTTTTCATCTCTCTTCTGTGTGGTGGCAGACCTATGAGGATTTTAGGGAACAAAGGAGAAGAGCTGAGAGAGAAATTAGGAAACTTAGAATTCATTGAGGTAACCTATTAGGACTACCTCTTATACAGTAACTCATAAAATATTTACATAATGGTCCCCACATTTATTATTTCATGCATTTTCCACTGCATTTAGAGTTCCCATGATGCATTTTCAACACTGTTTTTTCAGTGCCTGATGGATGTATCCTTATTTGGTAGTAACTTGATCTCAAGCCAAACTTGGCAAAGAGAACATAACCATATGATTCATCCTGTTTATGCCAGGAATTGAGATCTCTTCATTGATAGTTACCTAGTTTAATTCCTTATAATCCATTCAAAACATCCACTATTCATGTGTTTTTTTACTTAGATGACAAGAGAAGAAAATGTTGAGCAATGGGTTGAATTCACCTCTTTGAATGCAGTTTTTCTACCTGTTTTTCAGTCTTGGCATACGCCTATGAGGATATTGAAATGGTCTTTTATTAATCAGCCCAGCACTTGAAATAAGATTGATTTGATGGTTTAAAGTTCTCACTAGAGGCAACCCACTGGGTTCTCTGAACACAACTTGAAACTACTCTTGTAACCCATTTAACTAATTTTTAAATCATATCTGAACTTCTGTATTGTGTTCTTTTGCCCACTTTTCCCCTTTAAGTTGCAACATGCAAATCTGTAGATTGTCTATTGGCCACATAACAATCTGTTGCAATCTGTTTTGTCAATGCCATTTCCCATTCAACTCAATCCCACTGCAGTTCTCACTAGAGGCAACCCACTAGGTTCTCTGAACACAACTTGAAACTACTCTTGTAACCCATTTAACTAATTTTTAAATCATATCTGAACTTCTGCATTGTGTTCTTTTGCCCACTTTTCCCCTTTAAGTTGCAACATGCAAATCTGTAGATTGTCTATTGGCCACATAACAATCTGTTGCAATCTGTTTTGTCAATGCCATTTCCCATTCAACTCAATCCCACTGCAGTTATATTTAAATGCCATCGTCACATTTCAACAGTCATACAAAACTGGTCCCACAGTTTGTAGCGGTTGAACTCCAATCACTGCATTGGTCCCTTGTAAGTCTGTTGGGTCTTGAATCCTCAACTCAATATCTTTACAAATTACTTGACACATTATCTGACTCCCATCTATGACCATCACAAGAAATACAGCATGCTTCTTAATTCCACCACCCACCTTTTAAGCAGCTCTATGAATTTTGTGAACTTCCACCATCCATTAAGGTTCCTCTCTTCTGATCATTCCCTTCACCTTCATCGAATGGTTTCAAGGTTCAGTCATGAAAACGTGAACAGATATGTCCGAGGTTCTTTCTCAATGCCTTCCACTTAAACCTTTTCCTCATTTCCCAAATTATCTGCTTCCTTTGCCTGTAATAGAGATTCTAGAATTGCTACATTGGTGACCCAATCCAAGTGGTGTTTTTCATCGTAGCTGAAACAAAAGCCCTTTTTTTTTTTCTTTTTTTTCCCCTCCCATATCTTCATTTGTTCCCATTTCAAAATGCTGTCAAGGCATCTTTACCCATTCATGCCCCTTTTGACTCAGTGATTAATTGTCTTTCTGCCAGCCAAAATGATGATGGAAATAATTAAAGAAAAAGACGGGTGCTGGATAAAAAGGGTAAAGGGTATATTCTCTACTCTGAAATCATTTTCCTATTACAAAAATGGGGGGAAAGAAAGAATTCCTACGGTTTTTTTTGTCCCAGTAAGATGCAATGCATGTTATCATCAGCTGATACATCATGTGTCATTATCCCTTGTGATATATTGACTCCCAGGGAGAAATTACGTGTGCCTCAAATCGAATCTGAAGCATGGTTCTCCTCGCCATCCTCAAAATCTGACCTTGTATTTTATTCGGGTTCTAATTAAAATGGTCAAAATAGAAATGGTCATGATTACAGAAAAAGGTGATCTTGGTGATATCCGTGGAGATGAACCTCTGATTTATTACCCCTGAAGCATAACAAAAGTTTCTTCCTCCCACTTCAAGAAGGGAGAGGAGTTTGGGGAAAGAGGAGCGGGAGCCATTGATGACCCAGTCGATGGTTACATCATAGCATTTTGTACCAAAATCTATTCTAAGCAGTGAAGTTTATAAAAATGTAATTAGAAGGTTTAACTACAATTAGCAGGAGACTTCTTAGGCATCCAAAAATCCAGTCTATTTTGTTTTTAATACTATAGTTCCTACCAAAAATCTGGCAGCATGTCATTTATAAATAGGACGTTGGAAAATAGAAATGACCCTAATAAATATCATAAATATACACAAAATTCCTCCTACACCTTTCCTCACATTTAACATACCTAATTAACTCAAAATACAATCATACAAGCATCACAATATTCGATAAAATTATATAATCATTTTTTAAAATGAAAACATTAGCTACCACAATTCTTGCATTTTGTATGTTACTTCATTTAATTGTCTTAAGGCAACTACAAGAAACATAGATGAAGGAAATACACTTTAAGCACCTTTTTAAGACAATACAATTCAAACTGTTTGTCATAAAAATAAAGCTTAGACTTCCCTTTATTGAGATCTTAAATAGCGAACGCCTGATTGAGATCTTAAATAGTGAACGCCTGAAAATTCTTGACTTGTGTTGTCTCCGCATCTGGTTAGTTTTAAAGTAGTGAGTTCAATGAACTCTGTGAGCAAGCATGATTTAAAATTATAAATTCCACATACCATACTTTGCATGCATAATGATGAATACAATCACATAGATATGCATCATTCAATGAAATTTTCCCCAATTAGTAAATGACACTTATTAAGCGGTCATTTTCATCATTTGAAGGAGTCACGAATCTTTCAACTACAAGAGATTGGGCAACATCAAGAAAGAATAGCCTGTCCTATTATAACCTTAAATGAAGCTTCATTCATAATTTTTTTTTCCCAAATGCATGGAGTCCATTTACACATGACTCGTGACATGAAATGAGTTCTACCAACTAATGTATATTCATATAAACTTAATGCAAAGGAAAGACACATAATCATCATATGCTCCACATGACATAAAAAGAGTTTTCCCAACTCAATATTATAACTTGTATATGAAAATAAAGTTGTAAGACATCTTTTAAAGCACATTCTCTCTCTCTCTCTCTAAATGCATGCATACCGATAATGACCATAAATATATTTATAAAGCATATCAATTCAAAGAAGCATTTAAATAAAACTACTCATTTTATACCTGCTTGTCAATAGAAATACTTTTAAAAGAAATAACATGATCGCTCATTTGCAAACAACCTTTCTTGAAATTAAAAAAAATACAGAAATAGATTTCTTACCATAAAATTCTTTTGAAACAAAATCTCCTTTTCTTTTCTTTTCTTCTCCCGGGTATCATAGCTGGATAGAAGATATAGGTAAGTGTGTCTTTCCATTTTAATGTGCAAACATTGGTGGTTCTACATTTTTATATTATTACTTCATAACCATTTCCACTTAAATAATTTAGTCAATCTAAATTATTTACTACCATACATTAATTCCAATGAATTAATTATAATTAACTTAGTTAATTCAATTTCTTTAGCCCAAAAATATACCTATTTATTTATATCATAAGCTAATTTACATTGCCCAAAAATAGTAGGGCCGGATGAGATTTTAATGTGTATTTTCGTCATTTATAGAAAATTCTAATGGTGTCCTAACGGAAGGTAAATGCATGCAATTATATGAAAACCTTATGGGTGTATTTGCAATTTAAGTAAACTTAGATGCAATATTGGTGCAAATTATATTTTTTTACAGAGCGTGTGAGATAAAAATTATTTATTTTTATATCATCTTTTAAAATTTTTGTTTTATATTCTTGTTCTTTAATATTTTATATAGATCATGTATGGGATGATAAAATATAGACGGTACAGAATAAAATATTATTTATGAGAAGAAAAAATTAGCATGGATGCATTAGAATTATTGAAACTTGTGTTGGGTCATAACTTTTTTTTTTTTTAAAAATATATAAAGGGTGTGTTTGGTATTTGATAAAGCTTTTGAAAGAAAAGTTTTTGAAATGAGAGAAAATGATGTGATATGATAGGGGTAATGATGGAGAATAAAGAGAATAAAGTTAAAATAGATGACTGGTTGTATGAGAAGTTGTGTAGAAATGATTGAAAAGTAGGGTAATTATTTAGAAAGGTATGCAGAAATGATCGGAAAATAAGGTAATTGTGAAGGGAAAAACGTGTTAGTTTTGGTGAATAAAACCCAAAATATACTAAGTTTTTTGCTGATAAGACATACATTAATTATCTTTTTTAAATATGCATTATTAATATAATATGTTGTTCTTTATTTTATGTAATATTTTTTAAATTATTGCGAGGTATAATATTTTAATAATTTAAAAATAACTATATTCGATTTTATTTATTAAGTAAAAAGAAGAAATATTTTGGTTGAAATTTGTGGTAGATTCAAATTTCTACCGTTATAAAAATATTTCTAGATGTTTTTATTATTTGCATATTATTGTTCATCTTTCTTTTGTGTAAGCACTTTAAAATTTTACAATAGCCATAAAAGCCATAATTTTTGATAAGAAGTTATCAAAGCCCTCTTTGTATTATATTAGTGTTATTATCCATCAAAATTTGGATTTTACAATTTTTTATAAATTATTCATAGTTTTTTAAACTTAAAAATTATTGAGATCAACATTTTTATTATAATAATACATAAAAATGGTAAAATTATCTGCAAATAGTTTTATAAATGGCGAAGGCTTCATAAAATCTTTAATTTAAGTAAATTTCATTATTTTTTTGAAAGATCTAATTTAAATTTCATCATTTTGAGTACATAAGTAATATTGATGATAATAAATAATTTTAGTGTGTGTTTGGTTAGAGGTAAAACTTTTGATGAAAAGTTTTTGGGGTAGAAATTGTCAAATTGATAGAAAATGATGTGATATAATAGGAATAACGATAAGGAGTAAAGAGAATAAAGTTAAAATAGATAGGTTAGTTGTATGGGTAGTTGTGTAGAAATGATTGAAAAGTAAGGTAGTTTGTATAGAAAATGTAAAAAAATAATTAAAAATAGAGTAGTTATGAAGAGTGAAAACTTTTAGAATGAAAAGTTTTTGTTGACAGTTTTTTGCCCCAAACAAAAACACCCTTAACTTATTAAAATATTATTAATAATTAATTTTTAACTTATTAAAAATATTATAATTTAAGAAAGATATAATTATAAATATTAAACAACGTGAATATGAAAGAAACAGTTGATATCTTGTGTCAATACAACATAAAAAATGAGGACACGAGAAAGAAGCATGTGTTAACATATCAGCTAGTCAGCTGATTATCTACCCTACTTTTTTATTTTTTTGAGAATTTTTTATTTTTATTTTTAAACCAAGTGAAAGTATTCTATATCATATTTCCCATTGCACACAGCAAGAGGAATAGCTGTGCCATTTGTTGCCCTCTCCATCTGCTCCTATCCAGTTTAATCTTGCCATTGGTATTGAAATGTACAGGAACTCAATGCAATTCTAATTAGTGCCCATGCTTAGGGAAGGCATCACTTTCTGATAAAATGGGGAAGTTGCTCTGACCTTGGTTAGGCAGCTAGGTTTTTGACTTAGTCGCATCAGCTTCTTCCATATGTGTAGCTTCTAGAGTTAGTTTGCTCATTTATTTATGGATCAAACTTGTGGTACGCAGTTCATCAAAAAAAAAAAAAAAAAAAAAAAGCTTGTGGTATGCAGTGTATTGGCAAGTGACTTTAGATCTGCTCCAGTTTCCCTTCGATCATCTCTATTTCACCTTGGATATAACTAACATCTACCTCAAGCTTGCTAAGCAATCATTGCGGCTTCTATTTTAGATCACTCTTGTGATGAATTCTTACTTTCAGTTCCGTCCAGGAGTTCAAATAGAGCTCTGATACATTGAAAGAATTAGATTCTGAGAATTCAGAGAAGGAGAAGCAGAGGTTGGCTATTCAAGCCAGCCTCCTATTAAGGAGATTTCGAGAAAACCTTCACAATTAGATGTCTGCCTGGCTTATACTGCAATTCTTTCCCTAGACTATTTATTTTGTGCATGACTCACCACTGACCATCTCCACTCCTAACTGCCTTAGCCATTGGACCTCCCAAATGTTCATTGTATTCCCCAAGGAAACGTCAGAGATTAATTCCCAGAGTGAACTTTCCAGTAGTCCTTGGTTGCTCTCCTAGCAGAAGGTGCCTGACAGTTACTCTGTTTATAAAGAATCACCTGTAGAGTAAATCTAAATTTATGCAGCTATGAAACAAGAATATAAAACAAGTTGGATGGAAGAAATGGCTAAATGCTTCAGGAATTTTATGTGACCATTGGATTCCAATTCAATTAAAAGAAATTTTTTATAAGACACTGATTTGACCAGCTATGCTTTATAGGCAGAATGTTGGGCAATTTAAGAATGTTGGGCAGTTTAAGAACAATATACACATAAAATGAGCGTAGCAGAAATGAAGGAAGAAGGGTGGTGAAATAGGAAAAGACAAAATTAGAAATGAAGTAACTTGAGCTAATAAAAAAGTAAAGCCAATAGGTGATAAAATGAGAGGAAGCAGACCTAGGCGGTTTGGTCATGTTGAATGGAGGCTTGAAATGACACCAGTTGGGAGAGTTGAGTTTATTCAAATGGAAGATGGTAAGAGAATGAGAGAAAGACTTAAAAAAATGGATGAAAGTAATTAAACAAAATATGAAAATATTAAAGATTATTGAAAACTTAATTTCTGATTGTCAAGAATGGCATAACAAAATTTATGTAGCTAACCCCACTTTGGTGGGAAATGACTTATAATGATGATGATGACAAATTAAATGTTTACTCTAATATTCACTAAGTAATCTTTATTTTGATCACTTGATATTTGCATCAAACCCAAAATTGAATAATTAAAAACTCAATAATTTCAAACAGGCATAGAATAAACCAAACTCCAATGACTTCTCTATGCATTAGTTTTCTACAACATTCTGTGTTACATCACCATTCGGGAAAATAGGCATTAGAATCTGGATACCTTTGGATTCTTTATCATCTCTCTCTTCCTTTGTGCTGTGCAAGACGGGCACATACATGCAAGTTACCAACTCACTTTGCTGTTGAAAGTGATTGTTAATTACAAGCATGAGAGTAGTAAATTTTTTTCCTTTAACATTTTGGGGTTCATCATTCATAACATCTGCTCACTCTTCTTGTTACTTAATTCAAGTTTTTACTACTTTGTCCAGTTTCTGTGTCTGATCTGTCATCTGTATACACATTGCAGCACTCTTAATTTCCATTCTCAAGTAGATAAACTTTTTTTTTGCTGTTAACCAGAGCTGCATCTGGACAAGGAGCATCCCAAGCTTTGAAAAGTTTGTTCCTGCATACAGACTTACCATGCCCAGGTATGGTATGTTGCATGAATAAATATTCTTGCCATTATGATGCCCTATTAAATTTTCTATCCATCTTTTCACCTATTTCAGCTGATGTTGGCCCTACAGAAGCTTGGAAGCTTCATTATTATCAATGGGCCATGCAGATTTTTGAACAATACAATATGAGTGAAGGTGCTCTCCAGTTTGCACTTGCTTCATTAGAGCTAGTGGATGAAATATTTGGCTTAGAAGATGACAACCATGACAGTGATCATCCTCTAGAACCTGCTATAACTATCAAAGGACGACTCTGGGCCAATGTTTTCAAGTTTTCCTTGGACCTTAATCATTATAGGGATGCATATTGTGCCATTATTTCGAATCCAGATCAGGACAGTAAGCATATCTGTCTGAGGCGGTTCATTATTGTTCTTTGTGAGCGTGGTGCAACTAAGGTAACCAATACTTCGCTGTATATGTACTTTTTAACTTTCTAAATAAGATGATAGAAGAGGGGGAGCCTTAGTGTTATGGTTAAAGTTGTCACTGTGTGATATGGAGGTCACAGGTCTTGAGTCATGGAAACCACCTCTTACTTCACAAGGTATGGTTGTGTACAACAGACACAAAGTGGTCTGACCCTTCCCTGGACCCTGCTCATAGCCGGAGCTTAATGTCCTGGGTTGCCCTTTTTTATATGAAGAATGATAGAACCTAACAATTTATTATGTTATTTGCAATATTGTGGATGTGAATTATATGTAAAGATGATAGAATCTAACATACGTGAAGATCTGTTATTTACAATATCGTGGATGCTGAATACCCTAACAATTTATTTCTTGTTCCACTATGTTATGATTGTGCCAAATTGGGAACCACTTTTCTTTTGTTGGCAGCTTAAGTGGAGCAGGTTTTTGCTCAGACTAGATGTTAGAAGGTGCTCGAGGACTTCTAGGATGGCATCTGTCTGACCCAATGTTGAATGGTTGGCCTGGGAAATTTTTTGCGTAAAATCATGGTCAGCTAAATTCAACCCACTCCCCCCCCCCCCAACGAACCCACCCACACACACACACCCCAAAATAAAGAAAATCATGTCTTTATATTTCTTGTTTGTTGTCTATTTGATTTCGATTCACGAAGTTTCTGAGAAAACCTTCAAATCATATCCTCATATTTTCCAAAGTATTGATGCTCCATGTGTGAAAAATATCCCATCACGTCTGATTCTATAGTCACGGGCATAGCGCAATTTGTGGTCTTAGTATTTAGATTGCCCAGTTTTAAGTTGTGAAAAGATAAAAAGGCTTGGTGCTTTTCATTTGTGCTGAAAAAGATTGGACTCATCGCTCAAAACATGAAAAATGGGCATAGTGCAATTTGTGGTCTCAGTATTTAGATTGCCCAATTTTAAGTTGTGAAAAGATAAAAAGGCTTGGGGCTTTTCATGTGTGCTTAAAAAGATTGGACTCATCACCCAAGACATGAAAAATGGCGCCCGGGGGGGGGGGGGGTTGGATAATTTGTTTCATTTTAAAGTTTGCAAAACTGAACTATGTTTATACTTTCATTTCTCAAGGAATCCCCCATTCACGGCCATGGATTCAAATATCGGCCTATACAGGGGTGTATCGTATTTGTATCAGCCATGTCCAATATGGGATAGGGGTGTGTTTTGGCTAGGGTTTTAAACAATTGAGTGTATCGGCCGATACAGGGGGTATATCGGCCAAATGAATAAAATTATAAAAAAATTTATGTTTTAACTCTTTTATACATGTTTTCTATTCCAAAACTCCTCCCTTCCTCTACACTCATTTTTATACTAATATTCATTGTTTTTTCTTGCAAATAGATAAATTTTAATTTTATTACATATATTTTTAATTCTCGAAAATATAAAAAATTAAAATTATTCTTAAAAAACCAAAAAGAAAACTTTTTATCAGTTACACATAGTTGTTTATGGTAATATAATTGATTTTTTTCTTGCAATTTAAGTAAAATTTGAGCTTTTTTTATTTATAAATTTTTTTAAAATCTAGGGGTGTGCTTGGGAAGTTATAAAATTTTTGGATGAAAAGTTTTTGGTGTAAAAGTTGTTAAATTGATAAAAAATGTTATGATATGATAAGGGTAATGATGATGTGTAAAGAGAATAAAGTTAAAATAGTTAAGTTAGTTGTATGGATAGTTGCGTAGAAATGATTAAAAAAATAGGACAGTTATATAGGAAAATGTGAAGAAATAATTTTAAAATATAGTAGTTATAGAGAGTGAAAAGTTTTAGATTGAGAAGTTTAAACTTGAGAAGTTTTAGTTAAAAACAAACATGCCCTAGAAGTAAACTTCAACATCTCAAAAATAAAAAGTTGTCAACTTTTAATAGGTTTTTATCTTGTGTTGATGCAAATATATTTTATTTGTGAATTGTAATTATTTGGTTTATGATTTATTTATATATATTTTTTGCTTTGGTTATACTTGATTTTGCTATGTATTATGTATGTTGAATTTTTAATGAGTTTAGATGTCTTGTCTATGATATATTTTTTTTCATCTAAAATTTATACTATATGTTTTACCATAGACAACTATTTATAAGAGAAAATAGACCGATACATCATCCTATATAGGGAAAATGCTAAGTAATTATATATATATATATTCTTGCATTTCCCAATATTCTGATTTTTTTCATGGTAAAAATAAATTCCACCCAATACGTATGATACAGTCCGATATTGATACGATACGGTCTATCGTATCGTTTTTAGAGGGGACCGATATGCCATCCGATACCGATTTTCCAAACCATGCTCATGCCAACTACTACAACACTTTTCTGTCTTCTATGGAAAATGATCACATGCCATCTTTTCTCTTTCTGACTAATTGTGGATTGAAAATCTAATTACATCAATAATCTTGTTGAAAATATTTTTGCTTGTGATCCTTTATGTTGTGAAAGGCATATTTTGGGGCTCTTCTCCTATGAAACCGGATGCAAGTTGCATTGTTTGGGTTTTCCATTTTGTGATTTTTTAAAAAGGATTATCAAACTGTGCATCGTATCCCCTCCTGGAATATTTGTAGCATATGAAAAATATTTTAATTAGATGTATCTATAATTCACAGCAAGTGCAAATGCATGAGATTCTTTAAATTTTTTTTTTCAACATTATAGATTATAAGAACATTGAATGAAGTTTATTTTTTATACTTACGGTGTGTTTGGGAAGTGATAAAACTTTTAGATGAAAGGTTTTTAGTGTAAAAATTTTTGAAAGAGGAGAAAATGATGTGATATGATAAGGGTAATGATGAGGAGTAAACATAATAAAGTTAACATATAGCGAGGTTAGTTGTCTAGGCAGTTGCGTAGAAATGATTGAAAAGTAGGTAGGGTAGTTGTCTGGGCAGTTGCGTAGAAATGATTGAAAAGTAGGTAGGGTAGTTGTCTGGGAAGTTGCATAGAAATGATTGAAAAGTAGGTAGGGTAGTTGTATAGGAAGATGCGAAAAAATAATTAAAAAATAGGATAGTTGTGAAGAGTGAAAAGTTCTAGATTGAAAAGTTTTGGTTTAAAAACTTTTACATGTAGCCAAACCTGCCCTTAGGCTAATTAAATAGTTCTAAACACAATGCATGACTTGGATCTGAAGAAAAATGCTAAAAAATGGGAAATCCAAGGGGATGCAATATAAGATAAGCCTATCTGTTTTTATGCTTCATTTTGCTCCATGTGCATCCAACTCAAGTTGTTCATTCTCGCAACAGCTTGTTTTCTGCTGCACTTGTGTAAGCTCAGATTAAAGCCTCATGTAACGTCATACTTTCCACAATTACAAAAATTACCTTTGTTTTAAGTGTAGAACTACCATTTTATATGTATTCCCAGTTTTTGTGCTGCATTGGGTTTGAATTTAACTCTGTTGCAGGCCCTTTGTGATGGTGAACTACCCTTTGTTGGATTAATGGACAAAGTGGAACAGGAACTTGTTTGGAAGGTTTGATAATCTTTTGCAGTTTCAGTAATGCTCCTCAAATTGATCTTTTCCAGAAAAGTTTATATGTCTTATCTAATTTTATCTGGGGTTTATGTTGAAACATACAGGCCGAGCGGTCGGATATTACAGCAATGCCAAATCCATACAAGATACTGTATACTTTTGAAATGTATTGTAGAAACTGGAGAAGGGCAGCTAGTGTGATGTATCAATATTCTGTTCGCTTGAGAAAAGAACTGATCTTGAAAGAACACCAGCAGCTTTCATCCATGCTGCAAGAGAGACTCTTTGCTCTGTCATCTGCTATCAATGCTCTTCACCTCGTCCATACTACTTATGCATGGATTGATGTGCAGCATGAAAGGCATCACTGTGCTGAGCAAGAGCAACACTCCCCAAACAAGAGGGCGCGAACCATATCCAAAGTGAACTGTGAGTATTTTGTGATTATACATTTATGTTTTAGTTTAAAAGTTCATTGGCTAATATTTTACAGCTTCATTAGGTGGTGATCTGCCCTCTCCAATGTCACAATATTACATCGATATTGACAAGCTCGAGAATGAGTATGTGCTGGCATTAGCCCAATATCAACTTGTTCTAGCAAATCTGAAGCCATCATTTTCAGGTAAAGCTACAAGAATAAATGCAGTTTACATTTTCTTAGAGTTATTATCTAATGCACCTCAGTTGCATGGATACATCCACGTACCTTCTTCATTTTTTTATTTAAAAATAATTTGCTAATCCAAACCATTTATTATGTTTAGCCCTATGTATTTATCATGGTGTCAAAAATCTTTGGAAGCTTATTGATGTTGGACGAGTAGAGAAAAAGATAGAAGAAAGATGAATGATCCTCTGAAGGGAAAAGGAGGGAAGAAAGAGAAAGAGGCTAGAGGAATTAGGATTGAAGAAGAGGAAAATTTTAGGGAAAGCAGAATCTCAGATCAATTATCAAAATAACTTGTCTTACATAAAGCCTTTGTAACCCTATTTATAGAAAAGGTAACTTAAGGACTAACAAAGTGAAACTTTACGCAATTTGCAAACTTACCTTATAGGTAAACTTGCGTACTAGACTAACTTATGCAACAAATAATTTGTGCCTTAAAAAATAATTTTAAAAATAAAAACCCCATAGTCTGAATTGTTCATAAAAAATAAACCCTAATTTCTACTATTGTGCCTTGAATTGGTACGGAGTGGGCACATGTCAACATGATCTCCATCACTTATATTTTCAAATCTTAATAGCTACATATTCATTTCAAAAGATGTTAAAATTTTCACTTACATATATTTTAGATATATTATTTGTCATTTTCAAATTTTAATAGTTACCTATTCACTTTCAAAAGATGTTAAACTTTTACAAAATACTAGTTTCCAATGAAAGTGATTTTTACCAGCTCGAATAAATACGTATGGATAAACATGTTGGGGGGTTGCTAACATGTGGCATATTGCATGTCAGCTCCCATACAATGTATATTTTTTTGATTTTTTTTCATAAACGAGTTTTTTTAGGTGTATTTAATTCATGTACAAAGTTTTACCATTTTACAATATTTTTATATATTTATTGTTTATTTTTGAAAATATAGTTTGATCATGTTAAACAAAAACCTGAAATGGCATTGGTTAGGAGAGTAGTCTATTCAAGTAGAAGGTGTCATAAGAATGAGAGGAAGACCCAAAAAAAAAAACATTGATGGAAGTAATCAAACAAGATTTGAAAATATTACAGATTAACGAAAATTTAGTCCCAAATCGTCAAGAATTGTGCAATAGAATCCACGTTGCCGACCCCACTTAAGTGGGAAATGACTTATGATGATGATGATGAGAATTTTTAAAAATATCAATTACAGGGGTATGTAAGTCAATTTCACCCCTTAAAAACCTTTATTTTTAAAAACAAAAAATAAATGTATTTTATAACGTAAAATAGTAAAACTTGGTATATGAGTTAAATACACCAAGGAAAACATGTTTAAAAAAATCAAAAGAAAATATTATATGGGGTCTGACATGTGATACATCGCATGTTATCAGCCCCCAAACATAGGTGGTTTGGATTTGGGAATTTTTTTTTATTAGATTGGTATCCTGTTCTTATTGGATTTTTGACACCTTGACTAAATACATATGGATAAACATGATACAACCTGGGTGCATTATATTGGTACGCTGTTCTTATCTAGTCACAACTTCGTTGCATGTGATGTTATCAATAGGACACCACCTTATAGGGTCAGTTTTGGATGTGCATTCATCATGATTCAGATGAAGTATATTTAATCTTGGTTGCATGCTTTCTGTGTATTATTATTTCTATGGATTTCTTTCGGTGTTGATGAATTTGATGAAAAAGAGGTTTCTTTTATTAATAGGAAAATCAAAAAATTATTTGACTAAAATATTAGTTAATTGTGATGAAAATGGTTTGTGATAGGCCTAGTTGCCCGGTGTTCACGAATTTGCTTTAAGAATAATTTCCCTATACCTAAAAAGACAGAATTTCATTTATTTTAGAGAAATTGTCAATAAAGCAACAAAAATGTTTTTTAACAAACTTTTGAGTAAAAATGCCAGTACACTTTTAGAATAAAAATCACTTTAAATGAAAATTTATGCTACCATGTAGTTAAAATATTAACTGAATATTAAAGGTGTCCTTGTTGGATATGGATCCTAAAATGGCCTCTTCTATCAATTATCGAAACAGTTTGTGGAAGTAGAATTGTAAAGAAAGAAAGCTTCTTTGATGGCGAATGACATATGAATGATAAGCGTCTAGGTTTTCTTTTTCGTAATTTTGGGGAATTTTTATCTGGAATTTTCTTGTTATTTGTTTAATTTGGTGTTTGATAATTGATTTATGCATCAAGTGTGGATGGATTCAATTGGAACTGGGAAGAAAGATGACTTTTTCGATGGAGTGAGATATGAGCAATAAACTCGATGCATACAATTTAGCAGTTTATATGTAGCACATATTTTAGGTTATGCATTATTTGGAATTTTAACCATTCATTTGAGGTTTGATCATAGATTTTTTGCATCTAGTGTGGATGGCTTAGATTAGTATTTTATTTATTTTTGTTTCTTTGCAAATATACCTATGTAATTTTAGTGATACTGCTAGGAAACAAACTCTCAATTTTGTGAAATGCAAATGACCATAAACTTTGACTGAATTGCAAGCAGATTCAGCTATTACAGTTCTATCTCAGTTTGTTGTTATTATTATTATTTTGAGGATACCCAATATGCCTTGCCATCTTCTTCCCCAACACCTTAACCTCAAGGTGAGCTATATATTTGTTTAGCCACTGTCCATTTTGGATTGTCAGTTTTGTCCAGATAGACAGAAATTCCATTATGACTTACATAACTAGTGTTTGCCACACCAAATTTGAAAAATTCCATGTGGGCATATCGGTGGGACATATCAATGATATTGGCCATCTGAAGCAGCTGACTTCCCTGCTCTACTCATGTTCATGTCACCTCTTGTTGCATCTTTGACCCTAACTTCAAGTCACGTGAAAATCCACTTCCAATTTTGCTGAAAGTTCCTAGCGAGGAAACTGAGGAAGTTGGTGCAAAGCCTCAGCTTCTTCAAGTTGGAAGGATGATGATAGGCGCACTGGTATTTGAAAGCTTCAATGTCGATAATGGAACAGCGCCTCCTGTGAATGCTAGAAAGGGAATGACAGAGCCAAAATGGATACCACCAATTATCACAACCACCAGCCGGAATGCTCCATTCTCTCATTATATATCAAGAAGATGACGGATTAATATGTAGTTAAATTAGCTAAACTATAGACCCATTTGATTTTCCTAAAAATGATTTTCTTTTCAACTTGCAGAAGTTTTTTAGGGCCCCGTGATACCTCTAAAAAAAAAGGAGTATTAGCCAACTAACCCAAAAACGGAGAAGAACAACACAAGAAAGAAATAAATCCCTTCATTGGAGGTCATGCACTAGAAATTGGTTAGTTTGGATATTGCTTGAGCTAACATTACATGCTAGGGCAAGGGATGAGGGAGAATTTTCCAATTGTCTACATTTTGTAATGGAAATGTTTGTTGGTATTGTAATTTTTCATCTTTTGGGCTTATGCATTTCTCATTTAACTCATCCATGCTTTTTTTTTCCCCCAGTATTTTCCTTGGGTCATTGATTTCATTTTCAGAGGTAATACTTTCTTGTGTCTGCCAAGAAACATTTTCATTTGAAACACTAAAAAAGTCCATATGATTGGAATGCATTTCCATTTCGAGTTGTGGACTTTAATGCTCTGCTGGTTCTTTTAATACATATATGTTAATGATGTAGTGGTGATCGACAGTGGTGCAAAATGGGGTAGTTGGCCATGGACCTATGATTAGGGTTTAGGGGCATCTTGGGTATTTTAATTTTTTTTTTTTTTTTTTATTGAACTGAGATTGAGCCCTAATGGTGCATTCATACTTGCAACTTTTATTGAAAATTGTAGCATTGCTTTAAATATCACAAAACTAAGGGCTATTCTTGCAATATTACTAAACCTACATAGGTTTATTTGCAAAAAACATTTGCATTTATTTGAAATGTTATTTATAGGGAAACACTTAAATGAAGCTTGTTTTGTTGAAAAATATTAGTGGAATCTCTGTTTTGTCCCACCTAGTTGATGATATGACACCCATTCTGCCATTGCATTTAGAATTATTTGTTTAACTAAGAAATCAAGTTTCATCCAAATTAAATATTTGCAGGGCCCAATCAGTTTTAAGTGTAAAATCAATGTCATAAAATTTTTTGACTTATATTTCAATACCAATTTGAGAACTAATTTAACATCTGTACCTTTTAAAACATTTTTCCATTGTAGATAAATGATTCTGTAAATTATTTGCATTCTCCTAATCTGTGTAAGTTCCCCAATCCGATGTGATTATTAACTGTTATCTTTGCTTGCCACAGCATTGAAAATTTTAGACGAATTGCATATGATTTCTGCATTTGTTGGAGGTTTACGGTAAGAAAGAGGTTTAGGGCACAGATGACATTACCCAATGCAACCTCACTTGATTTACATAATGAGTCAAACTTTTTGTTCAATTTAGACCTATTTAATTGATAAATCAAACCAGTTTGAACCAACACAGTACCATTGTGATTTAAATTTTCTTTTAATGGAATTAAATAAAATTGCTTGCATCCACGCTAACTTAAAAAGTGAAATATTTGCATCCATGCCAATCTTTTTTTTCCCCCATTTATGCCAACAGTTTTTGAAACATTTTGCCTCATCTGTAATCCTAATGTGATGCATATTTGTCATTTAATTTTTAAGTCAAACCAATTTGAACCAACACAGTACCATTGTGATTTAAATTTTCTTTTAATGGAATTAACTAAAATTGCTTGCATCCATGCTAACTTAAAAGTAAAATATTTGCATCCATGCCAATCCTTTTTTTCCCCATTTATGCCAACAGTTTTTGAAACATTTTGCCTCATCTTTAATCCTAATGTGATTCATATTTGTCATTTTTAATACATTCAGCATGTGAATGAAATGATATGCATGTATGCCCGTGATTCCCAAGGAAGCATGTTATACTGTTTCTAGTCTATTACTTTTCATGTCTAGGGGTGCAACTGAGTTCATGATATTCCGGTTTGCTTCAACCTTATCCCTAACCCTGTTTGTAAAATATAAACCCTAATCTCAATCTTAACCCTATTGTAAAACATAAACCCTAATGTTATTCATATAAATCGGGTTTGAGTTGAAATCCAGGTTGACAAGTTCCTATTTGAATTAAGAGTGATAAGTTTAAATTTGCATGTAAATATGTAACAACTGACAAATCATGTAAGCAAAAATAATAGTGCAACATTTAAATAAATGTACAAAATATAATAACGTATAATATTTTTCTAGAAGAAAGTTTATCTTTTTTTTTTTGAAGGGGTGAAAATTTACCTTTTTAAAATATAACTAAGTAAAAAACTAACAGATTTAAAGCTAAATAAATAAAAATAAACATAATATGAATAAAACTAATCTAAGTTTCCTATGATATAGTTTGAATATGGCAAACATGTATTTAAAACATAAACTAAATAATATACATTACGTATATATGAAAAAAATGCTGTTTGAGTTATTGATATATAATATTTTTATTTTAAATATAAAAAATAAAACTGGGTTCGGGGTTTGCTTGAACCCTACCCTATTTAGAAATTAGGTTCCTTGGGTTGCAGTTTCCAAAACACAAACCCTAACACTATTTTCTTGTGTTCGGCGGGCTGGGTTAAGGCCTAACCTGGCTCAAGTTGCACTCTTATAATCATTTCTCTATGTAGTATATTTGGGGAAGGGATTACTGACTACCTATTGTGTGTGTGTTTTTACAATTTTCTTGTTGAAGAAGGAAGCCAAACACTTGCATTGGAGTTGGTGGATCTATTGGTCCAGGTTAACTATTATGACATGGCATTTACAATTCTCCTAAAGTTTTGGAAGGGCTCATTATTGGAAAGGTACAAGGTTTTTATTTATTTTTGTGGTGTTTTTGTTGGTGCGCTGCTTTGGAGGTTAACTATAAAGATTATGATTTAATCTATTTACTGTTAAACATGTGAGATCTTGTTGCAGAGAACTGGAGCGAATTTTCATTTCTATATCAGAAAAGTGTTGTCCAGATGGAGTAGGATCCTCAGTTTTTAGGTAAGCTTGGTTATTATCTCATCTTGGTTTTCTCCATTCTCTTTTAGGTTGATTTGTTCTGTCCTGATTGCTCATTCAGAGGGACTGCAAGCTCTCATCCTAAAGGTTTCCTTTTTTATGTATATATTCAGGAATTATAGGAGCAGACATGGTCTTCTTTTAATGTCATCTCAGGATGAAGCATGCATTAATGGATCGAGTGACATTAGCCCCGTGCCTCAACAATCTGCAGGAAGTAATCATTGGGAAACACTTGAGCGCTATCTCGTATGTGGTTTATATTAGTTTCTTGAGTACGCTATTTCTTAGTTTTAGGTGTGTTGTGGAAGGGGCGATAGTTTTCTCCCACTTTTCCTCCTTTTTCAATGTTATTTAATTTGATTTCACATTTACATGCCACAAACTACTCTCGACGATCTAACTCCCCTCTCTCATTTTGTCATTACCTATATTTCCAGTTACAAACTCATCTATTGGCTTTATCTTATTTAAGGATTTTTGCAAATAACCCCTACATTCATAGGGCATTGAGCTTCAATGCTTACACTCAGGTAAGCCATTTTTATTTTTATTTTTTGAGTTTTTGGTATTCATATGTGGTCCTAAGCATGGTGTGTGTGTGTGTGTGTGTGTATACAGTTTTTCCATTTTTTGATCTTTAAAATATTATTTCGAATACGAAACTGGAAAAAAACAGCCATTTTGTATGCGCCCATGCATGAAAAATGGCTGTTTTTTTCCTTTTCGAAATTCAAAAAATGTTAAAAACAACGGAAACACAGCACATATATAAAATTTATGCTTGGGTTCACATATGAATATCGAAAAATCAAAAAAAGAATTAGAAAAATGTTTCAGGTAAGCCTGAGCATTGAAACTCAATGCACATGAGCCTTGGGTTGCTGGTGAATTTCATAATTACTGATTTTTGCAAATGACTCTCCATTAATGAATGCTGCATGAAGATTGCTCCACATGACCAAAACATCTTTGGAGCTGTCTAGGATCATCCAATTAGAAGAATGAGACTAGATTTGGATTGAGTGGTCGTGTATTGAAAACTGAGAAATTATATTGGGAATAAGAAAAGTACGGTTGTTTTATATTGAAAAATGAGAAATTGTATTAGAAATGGATAAAGTTTGTCTTGGAAATGGGAAATCCCATCCCATTTTATGCAATTGGATGATCCTGAATAGGCCCGTACATTTGCCCTTCCACGACTAAGTGCTTGACAATGAAATGAGGCTAAACCTGTTTTCTGGATACATGTGGGTGATTTAAGGGAGAAATATCAGGATCAAAATCACGAGAAAAATTCTGTTTATCTTTAAATTGTCATTTGTCAAGGAGTCATCATGGATGAGCAGATTCATTTTAGACAAACAGTGGAGATTTTTTTTTTTTTTTTTTCTTTTTTCCGTTTTTGTGAGAAGCCCTTTCCTTTGTAGCTGTCATTGTCATATATCACTTGCATCTTCTTCCAAAATCTCTTACACTCACTTCTGCGCACATAGAATTTCATCCTGTTTCATCACACTATCAAAGTTCTGCAAAGGAAACCTTCTATGCATGCCAGTTGTTAGTCATATTTGCAGTTAAAATTCGCTTGGCATCCTTTAAAATTCCATTTAACCTGGTCATGCGTTTTTGAATGTTTGCATGTCATTCGTCTTATAGTGTTTGGATTTAGCGACAGTTGTGTTTTGACCTAACAATATATTGAACTATATTGTAGTTGACACTTGACATATCCCACTCATCCTTGAGTGGGATATGCGTAAGGCATTTATTTGGTGATGAAGCTAATAAAGGGGTTCAGGAAAATTCACACTATTCAACCCAATGTTTTCAGATTTGTTCAGGTCCAACCAGTTCAACCATTGGTACGAGTTGGTTTAATCTGTTTTGAACTATGACACTAACATAATATAATTGTTCTGTAGAAATTTATTAATTACTTTTAATTATATGATTTTTGCAAATGACTCAGAATTTAATTAAAAAAAGCCCACTAGGTTTTGCAAATTGTGGGATTTTTGCAAATGACTTCTTTTGTCAAATTGTCCCCCCAAGATGAGTTTCATTTAAAATAATGATACAATATATATGGGCAGTGATTCATTGGAAACGTTTTTCACTTTCAACAAAAATGGAAATACTTGGTTTGGGAACCACTAAGGCGATTTTGTAAAATCTAAATCATTCATCTCGTTTTAAACAATTTTTTATGTATTGTAAATAACAGTCATGTCAAAAAATATATATAATGCATTATTTAGAAGTTTTATCAGGCTTATATGTGCTGTTGAATTCAGTATTTAAAAATTTAAAGATTTTGCTTGACTACAGATAAGTAATCCCCTTGGATGGGTGATGTTCAGGAAAAATTGAACGAAAGCGAAGTAAACGGGCAATTGCACAGTAGACACAATATATAGCGGTTTAGGTTAAACCACCTGACTCCACTCTTCTAAGTATGCACTTTTGTCTTGGGTTTAATTAAGTTTCACCAAATACAATGTAGAATCAACACTCTTCTAGATTTTAGCTTTTAAGGGGCTTCAATACAACCTAATAAAACAGTGTGTGAGTGCTCACTCCAATCACCCTTTTTTGCTCTTCTTGGATTTGATCTCCAACACTAATTCAAGGCCAACACTAATAAATATAGCAATAAAAAAAGTTACTCTTTCTTGTGTTTCTCATACAACAGAAGCAACTTGCAAGATGAGATCATAAGATGAAGAAATTAATGAGAGCTTTTGAGAGATCTTGAAAGTTGAGCACTTGAAAACTTCTTGAAATGTATTGCTTGACATCTTTTGGTAGTTGAAGTTTGAATACTTAGCAATTTCTCTAACCCTTGCTCATTGAATGCAACTCATTTAAATAGAGGGAGGGTTTGGGAAGTGATAAAACTTTTGTTCAAAAGTTTTTGGCGTAAAAGTTTTTGAAATGACAGAAAATGATGTGATATAATAGGGGTAATGATGAGGAATAAAGAGAAAAAAGTTAAAATAGATAAGTTAGTTGTATGGGTAGTGGTGTAAAAATGATTGAAAAGTAGGGCAATTGTATAGGAAGATATGGAGAAATAATTAAAAAAATGGGGTAGTTGTAGAGAGTGAAAAGTTTTATCTTTTAACAAAAACGCCCAGAGGAAGAGAGATTTGCCCATTTCTTGACCATTGAGAGTGCCATTTAAGTTGATTGTAAATGATGGGTGGCCATGTTAATGGCAGACTGTTGCTTTGATTTTTTCAATGCAAATAACTTTCCATCGATGGGATTGAATTTCCGCTGATGACTTCAAATTTTCAGTCAATGGGGTTTCAAACTGTTGAAAAACCATGAGTATTCATTGACACATTTGTCGCCAGGAGCCTTTACTTAGTTGCTTCATTTTATCCAAATCTCACTGTTTGATTTGTCCACATTTCTGTCGATGCACCTGTTACGGGAACCACTTTTCGTTGATCTTCTGTCTATGCTTGTGTCACTGGAGTCTGTTCATATGTTGCATTGCTGTTCTTCATACATCCATTGACACAACAGTCGTCAGATGTCCTATTTTCATGGCATAATTTTTTTTTCCTGTATTGCCCATAGAATTTCACACAGTTAATTATTAGCTTTTTAAATCATGATTTTATTCAATCAAAACATAATTAAATTTTTGCAAATTGATTCACATTTCAATAATATGTATTGTCATATGATTTTAATTTTATAATTATTTTATGGTGAAAATTGTTTTCCTAATTAAATATGATACATTAAATGCGCGAGGTGGTTTAGATTTCACAATATACCTTGGTAGGGCACAAACCAAATGTTTTCATTTTGTGGAAAGTAAGAAATGTTTCCATTGAATCATTGCGATGCACACACCCACATGCATATATACGAGCAATGCTCTGATACAACCAGTTGATTTTTTCACATCCAATCCATCCATTATGTTTAAAATTATTTATTTAGCCTATATACCAAAAATAAGTGAATTGAAAACTTTTATAATTAATAATCTTAAAAAATATAATTATAAACAACCTCATATATTTTCCTTCATTATGAATTATACCTAAATCCAAATAACATGATTTTTCATGTCATGCAAATATTAATGAAGTAAAACATGATTGATGGCTTAAACATAAGAATAAAATATCAAAAAATAAAAATATACAACTGGTTGTTTATTATAATCGGTTATACTTGAGAATCACTTTATATGTATATGAGAAATGATCCAATACAATTGGCTGTTACAACTACTTGATTTTTTGAATTTTTTTAACATCAAATCCGTGCATTGTGCTAAAACTATTTATTTAGCCTTATGTACAAAAAATCAAGTTAATTGAAAACTTTTATAATTAATAATTTATAAACAACCTCATGCATTTACACTTGTTGTGGAGTATATACAAAACCAAATAACATGATTTTTGATGTCTTGCAAGTATAAATGGAGTAAAATATGATAGATGTCTTGGATCTAAAAGAAAACATCAAAAAATTTAAAAATACAACCGCTTGTGTATTACAATTGATTGTATTGGGGAGAGGGAGGGAGGGAGGGAAATAACATGATTTTTTATTTCATGTAAATATTAATGGAGTAAAATATTATGGATGTCTTGTATTCTGCAACAACTTCATTAAATTTTTTTTTTTTCAACATTCAATCCATCTATTATGTTTAAAATTATTTATTGAGCCTATATGCCAAAAATCAAGTGAATTGAAAACTTTCATAATCAATAATCCTTAAAAATATAATTATAAATGACCTTGCATTAATACTTATGAGTTATATATAAACTCAAACAACATGATTTTTTTATGTCGTGTAAATATCAGTGGAGTAAAATATGATGGATGGCTTTGATATAAAATAAAAATTAAAAAATACAATTGACACCACTGAGGTTGTGCTGGCACATGAGTTTTTAGAAAAAAATTTCATTTTAAAAAATTCAAAAGATATATCTAGATGTGCAATTTTTTTTTGAAAATATTTATATATAGAGGAGTGATCCTGTTAGCCCGGGCTAAGTAAATGTCCCACTTAGCCCACCTTAAAAAATCTATTTACAACAACTTTTTTTTACTTTTTTCTTCGTGCACTTGTTTATCTAAGCGTACTTAACATATAGGCCAAGTTTTACCATTTTTGAATATGTGCATATATATTTTTTTAGATTTTTAAAAATAAGGGTTTTTTTTTTTTTTTTTTTTTTTTTGATTTTTTGATTTTTGCCAGAGCAACACCCGCTCAATGGCAACCGCGGGATTCGAATCCCGGTGGATGGGCACGAAGCCCCGATGCGACACCAACCGCCCTATGGGCAGGTTCGCAAAATAAGGGTATTTTAAATACATACATACACATAGATGTTTAAAAATCTAAAAAAATATATATGCACATATCAAAAAATAGTAAAACTTGATTTATATATTAAATACGCTTAGATAAACAAGTGCACGAAGAAAAAAACAAAAAAAAAAGTTGTTTTAAATAAGATTTTTGAGGTGGGCTAAGTGAGGCATTTACTTAGCCCGGGCTAACAGGATCATTCCTCATTATAGATCCGTCTAAATGGGGCCCATAGATGTGTAAGAAAAATTTTAAAAATAAGGCATATGTGGGGCTTACATCATTGCAATGTAAGTTACTAGCTTGCATACTATTGTATAAATCATATCCCGTATATACATATGTACAAGAGACATTTGTGTAGTACTGATACCACTGAAGTCTTCAGTTTTGCTGCCCCATTTTACTTCAGCGAGTAAACGAAAAATCCAATCCAACCCTATTATATAGTTTGTGGTATAAATTATAGAAGATGACACTAGTAACCTCCAAAAAGAAGTTTATTAATGGGGTGTGATTTACAAAATTGAAGGTTATGGGATATAAAGAAAAGATCCATATAGAATGGAAAAAAAGGGAGGGTTGGAGGGAGATTTTTCCATGACAGAAGAAGCCTGAGGGGATCTTCAAAAATCCCACTTTGTGAGTGCTTGTCTAGAGAAAATCATACTATTGCTGACCATAAACAGTTTCTGGACCATCTTCAATGCAATTGATGTTTTCCTTGTGCTGTTGGTCATTGGTTTTGGGTGAAAGAGTATTTTTGGCAATACAGGGTGGAGGTTCCTAGTCTACAGGGTGGACAAGTAGGGCAGGTAGTCTTAATGTCTTGCTCCAGAATCTTTGTCGGAAAGCATTGGCTGTCGACAAAGCTTTGATGGAAACCCTTTGGAAAACTAACAGTTGGGTACTGCTTAGGAGAAAATGTTGTCGTTACTAACCATCTAACTTGATGCAGAACGAACACAACGTGTGAAGAATCGTGGAAAGGGCAAATCTGGTTGCTTGATAATTTATCATGATCATGGTGATCTGCAGCCCACATGGGAGTCAGCATTGATAGAGAGTCTTGTTAACTTACGAACTTAGTATATGGTTTGTTTTTGTGTTTTCCTAGCAATAGTTTAAATTTTTTTTAGTTAATACATTTTGTTTTCATGACCCAGTTTTGAAGCATAAAATCAACTTCAATGAGTGTTAAAAGACTGCAATTTGATTTCATATTGGGTTAGTATGACTGGGTTGTAGTCATCGATCAGGCAAAATAAACTCTGTTTTGGACATGGATTGTGTATGTACCTGTAATTGAATTACAAATGTGATGAGTATTTTCATCATTATTGGTTTTTTATCTTATAAACTGATTGTAGTAGACACCTACCGACAGATGACACATTTTTGATGAATAAAAATTCTTTCCAGAGAATGGATTGTGGGGAGTGATTCTTCCCTTAGTGTGATACCTGATTCATAGGTTTTCTTCTACTTCTATTTCTATTTTAAAGGGCCTCTCCTCTTTTATACTAATCCCTAATTCCCAAAATTCTCTAGACAAAACCCTAGTCTTCCTGTTTGAAGTAATCAAAGGAGCATTTTCTTGATCCCCAAGTCTGTTTCGCATCATGGCTTCTACTCATTTTGGCCTTCTGACTAAGTTGCTGTTGTACTGCTGGTGAAAGTATTTTAGTTGTTTAGGCAAAGGTGATGAACGCCTTAAAGAGGAAGATGAAGATGGGTGTGGGTGGCAGTTTGCTATTTGGGTGGGATATGGCTTCTGTTTACAGAAAGAGAGAAAAAAAACTCATTTTCAAAATTTCAAATTTTAATTTTTATAAATTTTTTTAATCGTAAGACTGGACTGCAGTTTGGTTGACTTTTCTGGTTCTTTGATTGGTTAGTCTGGTTCAAATGGTTTTCATTAAAAAGAAAATAAAGTGCATAAACTGGAGCGCCTATCTTATGTTTCATGGTCTGACCAGTCTAATTGGGTGGTCCAATTTGGTTTTCAATTCAATCATGCTTTCCAGTCATGGGTGTTGTAAAATGAAAGGATAGTGATTTGCAAACCAATCAATGAAACCTGGGTGTTTCGAAAAAGGGATGGAGAAAGCATCTTAATGAGAACTAAAATCCTTTTTATAGAATAAGAAGTCCAATCCATATGCAATCACTTTATATAAAAAGAAACAGTCCAAACTGTCCTCCAACTAATTACATTAAGAAATAATTAAATATCTGAAGTTTCAAATGAAAATAGCCCCAAAAATAAACAATCCTAAATTAGGTACAAGGCTTGATCATGTTCTGCGTCATTATGCTTTGTCATGTATGCATGTGTAACATGCAGAGAGATTCAGATTTCTGGTTTCTGAAAGAGAATGCTATACAGACATGTTGCTCTGTAAATTCATGGTTGTATATACAACTTTCTTTGATCTATTTGATTATGACAGGAAAGATATAGAAAGGTGCATCCAAAGTTACCAGGAACAGTCGTTGAAACACTTCTGCGCAGTGATCCCCAGATTGAGTTGCCCTTATGGCTTGTTCATATGTTTAAGGTATCTCTCTCGTGCACTGAATAGCTTGCAGGAATATTAGGGAAGCCTTTTAGGGCTCTTGAGAAAAAGAGAGTGGAAAACTTTTTCAGCCTTTTCCACCACTTTTACCATTAGCTTTTAATGCTATTTGACAACTTAGCCACCTAGCAATCCTCTTTTCCCTCATTATCGACCATATTTGCAGCCACTATCTTCCATCTTTTCATATGAAGAACTTATTTTTTATTCACTTTATTTCTAATCATTACTTTGTTATCATATAATATGGATTCCCTCCTTTCTGCTCACTTTTTCAAATTTGTTTTTTCCCTTCCCCTACTGCTGGCTGCATTCTGTTTTGTTCAATTTTTTCCCTTTGTAACGATAAATTAATTCTCTCAATCTTGATCTTTGGAGACCTGGTTTTACAAACTGTGGATTTGGGCCATAGCGAGGGCTGGAACCTACTAACTGCAGCAATGCATGGCATATTTTGCAGTTTCCACTGATAGAACCTGGGATCTAGAAACTCCATATATGCTAACTTAAATGCACAGATTTTTCTGACAAAAGCATTTGTTTTCTTTAGATTTTGAGTTACCACAAGCTCGTAATTAAGTTTGTTTTGAGTCAAAATGAGTATTGTGGGTATTTCAAATATTTACGTCCAATGTAACAGGATGGACGAAAGCGAGCATCTTCCTGGGGAATGGCTGGCCAAGAGCCAGGCCCTGGAACTTTATTCCGACTATATGTTGATCATGGCCGATATTCAGAAGCTACAAATTTGTTGCTTGAATTCATGGAATCTCTTGCGTTATTGGTAATAATCATCCTTTTCCTTCTATTGTTGCATATTATATGTTCTTGCTAAAAATTTCAGGTCATGCATTTAGCATCTTTTTAGATATTTGCTGCTGCTGCTGCAAATATTTATGAATTCGATGTCTTTTAGGCTATAAGTAGGTTGTCATGGTCTCTTAAATTTTATGCTGCTGAAATTGTACACTTTAATCAGTTGGACAACAGTCAGACCTCTTGTATGTATAACTTTCAAAGATCCTGTTTTTTGGTAGATTAAGGGTTCGTTTGGCAACATAATTGGGAAAATGGGAAACTCATCTTTCCCTTATTGTTCTAATCATTTTTACCTACATTAACCACTCTTTCCATATTTTATCCCTAACATTTTTCACACAACCACCTGTTTATTTCCCCTTTACCCCTATTATTTCACATCAATCTCACAAATTTCAAAAATTTTTAGACTTCCCCACCTTTCCCCTTCCCTAATAACATTACCGAACACACCCTAAATAGAGAAATCTCTGCCTAATTGGTATTCTTATTTCGTAATGGTGAAAAATGTGAGTGCAAGGAGTTTTAGGTTTCATTCAAAATGGCAAGAATGTTTGGGCCATTTTGTGTGAAATCCTTCACATGCGTGAACTCTGTTTTAGATATTACAAAAAATCAAGATATTTAGAAATTCTTTCAATAGTCAGAGATAAGGACTGAGAGACTAAATCTTGAATGTGTTTGCTAAGATGGAAAAAATGGGGAAAAAACTAGTGAAAAAGTTTTTGAAAAGGATAAGGCGATGATGTGATATAATAGGGGTAATGATTAGGAGTAAAGTGAATAAAGTTAAAAAAATAATAGGGTGGTAGAATGGAAAGATGTGAAGTAAGTGATTGTAAAATAGAGTATTCGTATGGAGAAGTGTGAAAACCAAACACACTCATAATTCATTGGGCTAATAGGGTAGTTGTATGGAATGATGTGAAGAAGTGATTGGAAAATGTGTGATGTGTGAAAAAGTTATAGAAATTTTTTTTTCGTTGCTAACTGAGCACACCCACGATTCATTGTGCTATATATATTTGAGTTAAAAGTGAAATACTAGTTTATGTTCTTCAGCAGTGTATTGTGCTCTTATGACCAGCACATCTTTACTGAAATTTTTTGCTATGTGGTTTCTGTGACCATCATTTAAAACTGAACTATTACTGTTTACTTTTACAGCATCCAGCGGACATCATTAATAGGAAGAAGATGTCTGCTGTTTGGTTCCCATACATGGCTATAGAGCGCCTATGGTGCCAACTTGAAGATCTGCAGAGTGCTGGTCACATGGTTGATCAGTGTGAGAGACTGAAGAAGCTATTACATGGAGCTCTGGTGAACCACCTGAGACAAGTAAGATTTCGGGTCTTCTTTGTTTCGTTTTCGTTGTAGTTGTTCTTCAAGGTGGTGATGTGGTGCTCCCCCTACCACTTTTCTTTTTCTTGCTGATCGAATTGAATCTCATGGAGATCTGAAATCTGTGTTTTTGCATCTTTGTTCTCTCCTGTTTACAGCTAAAGGTGGACTCAAGAGATGCTCTATCATGTGTGCAGTAGTAGGAATTCCAACACCTAAAGCCCATATTTGATGCCCTTCTATGCTTCCTAATAGTTAAAAGGTTTGGAGTTTTTTCTAGTCTCCTGTTTCCTATTGAAGGCGGACTCAAACTCAAATGATGATCCGTCTGCTGTATGGCAGTAGGAATTTCAGCAAATGCCGTAGTCGATAGCATTCAGTGCTTTCTGATATTTTAGGATTCGGCCTGTTATGCGTACTGGTATCCATGTATATATATGCCGTATGTTGAGTTTCTGCCTTCTCACATCATGTGAATCTTGTAACCATCAATTTTTTTTCTATCCAAAAGATACGAGAAGGTCATCCATCACGAAATGTGAGACGAGCTGAAGCTCTGTTTTAGTGAAGGGCATGTCCATTCCTATTCATGTGCTGGTGTGTGTTATAGATGTAAAGAATCATCTGCGTTCTCCTATGGCACAAGCCCCTCTGGCGTGCAGATTCCTGATACTCGATGCCCGATCTGATGATCCAAAACATAGGATCATGGATTATCAATGTGCCCGGAAGTATAGGATTATAGATGTGGGGAAATATTTCGGTGCATGCACCCCAACTTATGATACATTTGGCTCAAAATGGGCTCTAAATGATCATAAAATATACATCTATTCCGCTCATTATATTTATAATTGTTTCTTTTATGAGTATATTAATTTTTATCGAAATTGGATGTGTATGGGCTCATCTGAAATGGCGTGAAATCGATATAATAAAATAGTTTAATGTAAATGATAATTTTAAAGTTGTTTTTTCAACATGTAAACTGTCTAAGATATAATACATACATATAATATATACATAGATAAATGATTATATAAAATATTTATATATTTAATATAATGTAGGATTGATTTTGAGCCAAATGCGTCATAAGTTATAATGCAGGTAAATGCGTAGTAACATCTGTCTCACGGTTACAATGCAGTTGACTCAAAATGGGCTTTATATATACTT
The DNA here is from genome assembly GCA_030490835.1 of Annona cherimola. Classification (NCBI taxonomy): domain Eukaryota; kingdom Viridiplantae; phylum Streptophyta; class Magnoliopsida; order Magnoliales; family Annonaceae; genus Annona; species Annona cherimola. The sequence goes on from CM059974.1 coordinate 42,145,639, forward strand.
AAATGTATTGATACTTTATACAACTATTTATTCATATATAAATTGTCTAAAATAGTTACATATTGAAAAACTACTTTAAAGTTGTTTATATTAAATTATTTTATTACTTTAAATTTGTACGATTTTCTCCAATTTGGATGAAAATTGGTATGCTAATAAAGTAAATAATTATAAATAAAATAGATAAAATAGATTATAATTTTATGATAATGCGAGTTTCATTTCGAGCTAACTGTGCTGGAATATTTTTCATATATGTATATACGAGAACATATCCTGTGTAGTTAGCTCAAAAGGGGCTCTTCATACACTTAAATGTATTGATATTTTATATAATAATTTATCCATATATAAATTATATCTTAGATAATTTACAGGTTGAAAAAACAACTCTAAAGTTGTTATTTACATTAAATTATTTTGTTATATTCAATTTGTACCATTTTCAGATAGGGTGTATACATCCAATTTGGATGAAAATTGGTATACTGATAAAATAAATAATTATAAATACAATTAGTGGAGTAGATTATAATTTTATGATCATGTGAGATTTTTTTTGAGCCAACATCATTGGAATATTCTCTCTCTCCCTCTCTCTTTATATATATATAAAGGTTGTTCCGGTGCAGTTGCTCCCAGTGCACCGAAAGAGTGGCATATTTGCCCAAAAATGGATTCCACACATATTAGAATGCAATAAAATTTTATATAATTATTTATTTATATATAAATTTTATAGCAAATGGTTTATATGCTGAAAAAATTATTTTAAAGTTGTTATTTACATAAAATTATTTTATTACGTTGAATTTGTACCATTTTCAGATGGGGTCCATACATATATCCGATTAGGATGAAAATTAATATGGTAATAGAATACATCATTCTAAATACAATGAGCTCTAACTTATTTAGCATTTAGTAACTTTATTAAAAGCTTCATAAATCATCATTTAGGGTTCATAAATAAATCAATTTATGACCCATGAATGGAGCTAAAAAACTTAGAAATTAACAATCCAAACTTAGTTGGATACCTATTTGAACTTGTGTTGTTTCACTCCAACTTGTTAAGCTTGGATTTGCTCCTCATCTCCCCATATTTTCTCCTCTTTTCCTTCCCTTTTTCCTTGCTTGGGGACGTTCAATATGGCTGGAGTTAGAATTTGTTTTACCACACACAAGCTGTTCACTTGAAACCGTTCCTCTCTCTCTCTCTCTCTTGTTTATATATTACTGCCCTTTTTCTTTTTTTAATTTCCACCTCATTTGAGGTTTAAATAATTCCATATTTATCCCATTGCTATGTTTATGATTTTTATTTTTTCGGAAATTTTAAAGCAAAAATCTGCTCCAATTCACCCCTTGGACGTCCCGTCCCCCCTCTACCACTTCCTATTTGGTATTTTGTGCCTACACCAAACTACCCTATCTTAAGCCATTACTCACTTAGGACTTGCTGGACTTTTTAACCCTCAAAATCTAAAATTTTGAATTATTAAAAATGCCTTAAAAATCCACATCATCTCAAGATTTAACTCCTTTGACTTTTCTATTAATGACATGTCTCCTTTTTTGAAGACAAGTCAACTGATTTTGTCCTTTTGTGATTAAATATTTTTCATGATAATTAACTTAATCAAGCCCATCCATATGATAAGCCATATCATTTTAACCATTCATGAAAAATTTTACATCAAAATAACCTTTCTAGTGTAAGTTATGGTCATTTGAAAAAGTCATTTGAATTTGGATCAAATTAAATAATTATCACTTTAATTAAAGCATAATTTTCATAATCCATTCATAAGGTAGAGCACATCATCATGTGCTTACTCTTAAAATTTCACGTTATTCCGCCTTATAGGCGTCAAGTTATGAATTTTTTAACATTAAACACATCAATCCCATAATTATCATCAATTAAATCATAATATATGAAATAATTATTCATGACATATCCTCATTTCCTAAACCTCATTAGGTCTCTTTGTACACATTAATCCATATTGAGCTATGATGATTAATTCAATCACCTTACTTATTCAATGGGCTTGAAATCAATCATTAAATTAAATGATACAATTAATCAAGTTAAATGCATAGTTTACATATATGTACCTCAATTGGTCTTAGTATCACAGTAACCTAGTTACATAGAAGCGGAACTCATATACGCTACCAAAATTACAATGCAACTATCTCAAAATGGGCCCCACATGATCATAAAATTATAATATACTCCACATTGTATTTAGAATTTGTATTCTATTACCATATTAGTTTTTATCCTAATTAAATATGTGTATGGACCTCATTTGAAAATGGTACAAATTTAGCGTAATAAAATAGTTTGATGTAAATAACAATTTTAAAGTTGTTTTTTCAACGTTTAAACAATTTGGTATAAAATTTATATATGAATAAATGATTCTTTAAAGTATCAATTTATATAAGTATATGCGAAGCTCATTTTGGGCCAAATGCACCGTTCATTACTGTGAGGGTAAATGCATTGGAAAGGTTCTCATATAGTTGCGTCGAAACAACAGTGCGATTGTCCAAAAAATGGGTCCCACGTATACTAAAATGCAATGAAACTTTATACAATCACTTATTCATATATAAATCACACTTTAGACGGTTTAGATGTTGAAAAAATCACTTTAAAGTTGTTATTTAAATTAAACTATTTTATTATGTTAAATTTGTACCATTTTGAGATGGGGTTCATACACATATCCGATTGACATGGAAATTGATATAGTAATAGAATACATTATTCTAAATACAATGGGTAGAGTAAATTTTAATTTTATCATCATATGGGGTCCATTTCAGCGCCACTGCACCGTGGCGCCGCACCTGAATATATATATCGAGTTATATAGAAGCAGAGCCAAGTACTTCTTTCAAAATTTAAGATTTTGATCTTTGATGAAAAATTCAATTCATTTATTGTATTTAACATCATTTGTTTATTGAGAAGACCAAGTTTTATTTCAATCAAGTATATTCATGATTCACATTTGTTAAAAAATATATATTCATGTGTAAATTATGAAAAATGTTTAATCCATTTACACATATATTAGAATGTAATAATGCTTTATAGAATTCTTTACTCACATAAAAATGATATTTTAGGTAGTTTAGATGTCGAAAATACTATTTTAAAATTAATATTTTAACCTTTTTCATAATTTATACATGAATATATATATATATTAACAAATGTGAAATAAAATATGCTTGTTTGGGATGAAACTTGATCTCCTAGATAAACAAATAATGTTAAATACAGTAAATGAATTAGATTTTCCATCAAGGATTAAAATCTTAGATTTTGATGGGGTTACATGGCGTCGCTTTTATATAACCAGGTTATAAATAATCGGTTCCATGTAACCCTCTTAATTTTTAAAATATTAATGATTGATTTAAAATTCAATCCATTCATTATTTAACATTACTTCGTTCTTTAGAAAACTAAGTTTAATTCAAATCAAGCTTGTGCATAGGTCACATTTGCTCACAAATATATATTTTCATGTGTTTATGAAAAATGCTTAGTTTCATTCACACATATATTCGAATGTGATAATACTTTATAGAACCATTTATTCAATCATAGTGGTGTTTTAGATGATTTAGAAGTTGAAAAAATTACTTTAAAATTAATATTTTAGAATTGAATTATTTTATTACGTTAATTTTGCACATTTATAGACCGGACCCATATACAACAAAATTAAATAAATAAAAGGATTTTTAAGAAATTGTAAATGATTCTAAATACAATGAATGCGACAGTTTTTCATTAACCATCAAAATTTTAAATATATAGAAGGTTACGTAGTAAAGGGATTTCACAGAAGTGGAATCGATATATATACACACACACACACACACACACACGTTCCCGCTTCTATGAAAACCCTTTCTATGTTAACCCCCTTCATTTTAAAAATCTTGATGGTTGATGGAAAATCTACTCCATCTACTGTGTTTAACATCATTTCTAGTATCTTGGAAACCCTTTTATTTTTTTTTTAAAATTTCACTATATATAGGTTCCATTTATAAAATTGTAAAATCAACTTAATAAAATGGTTCAATATTAAAATATCAACTTTAAAGTAAATTTTTCAGTATTTAAACCGTCTAAAATATCAATAATATACGAATAAATGATCCTATAAAGTATTGTTATATTCTAATACATGTATGAGTGAATCTAAATATTTTTTTTTATAATTTACACATGAATATACATATTTTTGAGCAAATGTGGCCTATGCACATACTTGATTTATATGAAACTTAGTCTCATAGCAAAACAAATGGTGTTAAATACAATGAATGGATTGGATTTTCCATTAAGGATCAATATCTTGAAATTTGAGGGGTTCATGGGACCAATTTGAAGCGAAACCCACACATATATGTAGAACCTTTCCTGTGCAGTAAAAGTGCATCATAATTAATAGTGCATTTGGCCCAAAATTGGCCCTTTATGTACTTAAATATATTGATATTTTATATAATCATTTATCTATATATAAATTTTATAGAAAATGATTTACATGTTGAAAAAACAACTCTAAAGTTGTTATTTACATCAAACTATTTTATTACTTCGAATTTATACCATTTTCAGATGAGATCCATACACATATCTAATTGAGATGAAAATTAGTCCGGTAATAGAGTACATAATTCTAAATACAATGGGTGGAGTAGATTATAATTTTATGATTATATTGGGCCCGTTTTGAGGTAATTGCACCATAATTGTGGTGCAGTGAAGCTGCACTTAAATATTTCTCATATGTATATTCAAAAATCTCAACAAAGGATATAAATCTATTAAAAGATAAATTGTTAATTATAAATTATAAACCTTAGAACGTAAAAACAAAAATACTTAAATTTTCTAAAGGAAGAGTTAAAATTCAAAAGAACAGAGGAACAGTTAAAAATCCTAAAACCTCTCAATCAACTAACCTCAACCAGTAATATAACAATCACTGACTTATAAGAAGAGATCAATCAATTAAAAATAGATTTAAAAGCTTTAAAAGAATCAAATATAGCAGAAAAAATAGAAAAACCTAAAAGAAAGAATAGAAAAAATAGAGTCAAAAGAAAATGAAAGTGATTCTAACTCAGAAAAAGAAGGAGAGGAACCTTTCATCCAAATCTACCAGGGCTATGGTTTAAGAAAGGTTCCTCTCATTCTTTTTTTTCTGAGTTAGAATCACTTTTCTTTTCTTTTCATTCTAATTTTTCTATTCTTTCTTTTAGGTTTTCTATTTTTATTATATTTGATTCTTTTAAGGCTTTTAAATATCTATTTAATTGTTTGATTTTTACTTGTAAGTCAGAGATTGTTATGTTACTAGTTGAGGTTGGTTGATTGAGAGGTTCTAAAATTTTTGTTAAATCATAAGCCTATGTTTTTCTAAGATTTTGCTAAAAGGAGTTTCAAGAGTTTTTTTAAGCATGTTTTTTATTTTTAATCAATATTTTCTTTATTGTTCTGGATTAGTTATTTGTTCCACAAAATTTAATAATTCTTCTTATTCTTAGGTCATAATGTTTAATTCATAGGCGTTATCAGTATCATATTCTAGTTCATCAATTTCTCTTTCAAAATTAGTTGTTTCTTCACTTTCTGAGTTGTCATAATTTAACATTAATTTTTCTAATTGTTTTCTTAAACATTCCATTAGATTTAGTTGATCTATTTCTAGTTCATTAATTTTTTTTAAGCATTCACTTGTTTGCAAAATATCCTATTTTTCCACATTTCTAGCAAGTAGGTAAATCTTTTGAATTTTTTTTTCTTATGAGATTTGAAGAGTTTTGATTTATATGTTTTGTCATTCCTCTTTTTATATTTCATGTATTGTGGTTTAAAAGTTCCTTCTTCATTTCCTTTATATAATTTTTTATATTTTTCAAATAGTCTATTTTTCTTATATTTTCATGAATAATGTCCATTACAGCTTCTTTTCATTTGTCTCATTCCAAATTGTTTGCAAAAATCTCCTAATTGTTGTTTTGTTTCTATTCTTTTTTGTTTTTTTATTTGCCTTTTGTTTAAGTTCATTACAGCATGCTAATCATACATTGTTTGCTACTGATATTATGTCTTCATAAGTTAGTTTTTCATAAGAAATAGTTCCATTGTTTTTATCTCTCATTTTTTCTTTAATTTTTTCAGCAAAGTAAAATGGGAGTCCAGCAATAAATCTTTCTTTCTTAAATGGTTGATTACAGTCTATCCTAAGTGTTATTCTTGTTAGGAATTGGTCTTTGTAAAATCTAAAGTCACTTATTTTCTTGCATTTTAAAGTTTATAATTTTTTATTCTTTTTTCCTAAATTGATTATTTGGTCCTATGTAAAAACTTGTTATGGGTAGGATTAAAATGTCTATAGCATTTTGAATAGGTTTGCATTCTATTACTATTAGTTCTCCTGTATCATCCTTTTCTTAGGATTAGCAGATCATCTCTTTTTGTATTCGAGTTAAGCAGTTATTCCACCATTCTTTTATGGGTCCAATAAAACATGCCGCTAAGAATTGAGCTATGTTATGGTCTGTTAAACTTATTTTATCCTATAAACTATTGCTACCATGATAATTTGTTAGAGTATATTAACTATTTGAGTTTTATTTTTTCCATCTATATTTCATTCATAAATAGTATTTGCATTATATTGGGCTTGAGTAAATTTTTTTCTTTCTTCAAATAATAAATCAGGCGGTGTATGTCTAGGATAATAAGGTTTGGAAGACATTCTACATGAATTCTAAATTTGTTTCATTCGTTTCCTTATGTGACTCTTCTGAAGAGTTTTCAATTTTGGTTTCAGACATGTATAATATTGTGGGCTTGGTTGGAGCACTAGGAGTTTTAACTGATCCTTCTCATTCTTCAATGTTTATTCTTCCTATTTTTGAACTTTTAGGTGTTTAAAATTTTTTAGCTTTTCATTTATTCTATCTATAAATTCATTATTTTCTCTTATTTTCTTTAATTTTGTTCTAAAAATTTCATATGGAATAAATAGTGGTTTATCTATTTGTTCCTTTTTTGGTTTAGGAATAATAGGAGGTATTATCTTGTCCTCTATAGTGGTTTGGATTTTATCTAATTGTTTTATTTATGGTGATTAAAGATTGATTTGTATAGTTATTTTGTTCATAATTTTTTTTAATATTACTTCCACTAGGAGGTGTTTTAGTATCTGTTTTAACTTTGTATGGGAAACATGTTATTTGTTTGTTTATGAATTCCATCACAATTTCAGTTTCTGGTGGATTATTTGGAGTTTTTATTTGTTTTCATATGGAGTCTTTCCATATAAGTTCTATGATTCTAGGGTAATTCGTTTGTTCTTTAGGAGAATAAAAAGTCTCAAACTATCCAAAGAAGAACATGTGTACTTTATATATATTCATAATATTTTTCTTGAATAGGCTTTCTTTCATTTTTATTATAATTTTTATAAAACTATTTCCTTTTGCTTTATTAAATTTGTTATAAAATTTTTTTCTTAGTTTGTCGTTGTCTAAATAATTTTTTTTAGTAATGTTTATTGATGAGGTCAAAATATCCCACATCTGTTTTAGTAGGCGACATTTTTGGGCTTGACATTTTCTCGTTTGGCTCTACAGAGTAGATTGGTTCGGAGAATTGGAAGATTAATATTTATTCCTTTCATTTCAATGTCTGATCTCTTATTTATAGGTATTGAAGAACTTGAGGCCCTTGATTGGGTCGTTTTAAAGAATTTTTCTGAAGTTTCATCTATAGATCTCCTGATGTTAAAAGAAAATATTTTCCTAAATGGGTTCATGTTTATTGTTACATTTCCTTCTTCATCTTTACTTATTTCTCTAATTTCTAAGTTTGTTATTTGAGAAGGTAGTACCTCAGTTTGGAGTTCCCAGTCAGATAGAAGAGTTATTTGATCTCATTTTATGATTTTGGGCACCATTACATTTGATTTTCTTATATCAGTTTGTAATAATATTGTTTCTCCTTTTAAGGATTGTTTAATAGCTCTTGTATTAAAGGTCGTAGTCATGACTTTGTAATAGATCCTATACACCAAGGCTATAGGTAAAGATCATTGTTTTAACTTATAGTTATGAACTTTCATGTTTAAAGTTAAAGCGTCTAAAATATTTTGATCTTGCAAGGAGATGGTAAAATTTGGATAACAATCAAAATAAATAGGTCCATTATATAAGCTTGTTTCTACCATTCCTAAGAGTGGGTCTTGAAATTGATTAAACCTATAATCTCTTAAGCATAATAAGATTGAAGTATCTAAACCTTCTCTCATAAGTGGTTTGGCAGCTATTGTACTAGTCCTAAATGTATGAAATTATATTCTTGCCAATGTTGCTCAATTAATCTTTTGTTTAAAAGAAGAATAGTTGCATGTTGATTAAATAAGGAGATTGTTTGTTTAACTATTTTTATTGTATAATTTGTTGAGAGTTGAAATGATCTTTTTTGTATATTTGACTGTTTCAGATATCTAGTATTTTCTAATCATTTAAGTCTTTTTTTAGATTATCCGTATTAATTTCTTCTGTGTTTAATATATTATCTCGGCTAACAAGGCATTATGGGCCTACATACCCTTCTAGGAAACACGGCTTAGGGTTTCACAGAGATACCACATATATTATTCTCCTTCCACCATGCAAAATTTAACAATGTAGCTCTAATACAAATTGTATCCCAGGTCATGCAAAAATCACAGGATGGATAATATGGAGAGAGAGAGAGAAAGATATGTTCTGGTGCAACGCCACTGCACCGGAACAACTGTACATTTGCCAATTTTTGGGCCCCACACATATTAAAATACAACAAAACTTTACATAATCATTTATTCATATATAAATTATAGCAAATGATTTATATATTGAAAAAATCATTTTAAAGTTATTATTTATATTAAACTATTTTATTACGTTGAATTTGTACCATTTTCAGATAGGGTCCATACACATTCGATTGGGATGAAATTGATATAGTAATAGAATACATTATTCTATATATATATATATATATATAGAGAGAGAGAGAGAGAGAGAGAGAGAGAGAGAGAGAGAGAGAGAGAGAGAAAACCAATCCTATGCAGATGGATTACATAATTACGGTGTAGTCTGTTGCAAAATGGGCCCCACACATTAGAATGTTAAATTACTTCATACAATCATTTATCCATATAAATACTATAAAAATACTTCATACAATCATTTGTCCATATAAATAACATACTTTAGACAGTTTAGATCTTGAAAATACTATTTTGAAATTGATATTTAAAGTAAACTATTTTATTATGTTGATTTTGTACCATTTTAAGTGAGGCATATACACATGCAAGATTTGGATAAAAATTAATACGCTATCAAAATAAATAATTTTAAATACGATGTGTGGGGTAGATGTTAATTTTAGTTTACGTGGAGCCCATTTTGGGATGGTCTACATTGTAACTATAGTGCAATTGATCTGCACTTGAATATTTTCATATATATATATATATATATATATATATACACACGAGAGCGCTTCTATGAAACCCCTCTTCTATATGACTTCCTTTATTTATCTAAATGGTTGATGAAAAATCCACTTCATTTATTATATTTAACATAATTTATATTACTATGGAAACCCTTTCATTTGTCTTGTATCATTGTATATGGGTTCCATTTCGCAAATGTGTAAACTTAAATTACATTCACAAATGTGTAAAGCTAACTTTTATTCTCAATAAGCCTATGCACAATGATATCGGACAAATAAAAGATTTTTCAAGAAACTATAATTGATGTTAAATACAATGGGTAGAGTTTAATGATACTTTATACAATACAATATATTAGAATATAATAATGCTTTATAAAATCATTTATCCCCATAGAAATGATATTTTAGACAGTTTAGATCTTAAAAATATAATTTTAAAATTGATATTTAACTTTAAACTATTTTATTATATTGATTTTCAATGAGACCCATACATAATGATATTGGACAAATAAAAGAGTTTTCAAGATACCATAAATGATGCTGAATACAATAGATGAAATGATTTTTTTTTATCAACTATCAAAATATTAAAAATGAAGGGAGTTTGTGAAATCCAGGATTTTAAATTTAATGAATATAGTTGGAATTTGTTTAAGAAGGAAATTTGAAGTTTTAGGGAATGGAAATGATTAAATGATATGCCTTTGATTAAGATGAATACGATTATAGTAACCAATTAAGCAAAGTGATTAAGTTAATCACTTTTGCTTAAGTGTGTACAGGAGGACAAAACCACTAAAAGACAAAAGTGGAGTAGAGGATGGTGCAGTAGCATGCTAATTAATGCCCCATTTTCATTTTAATTATTGATTAATTATTTGATTAATTCATATCTTGTGATACATAAGTTGGATTGATGTGAAATTTGGAGGGTAAACACATGTTGACGTGCTCTACTTAATGAATGGTATGGATTATGATAATTATAATTAAATTATGGTGATAATAATTAAATTTCATGAAATCTTTTCATATGCTTATATCTTGCACTAGAATGATCATATTGAGTTGAATTTTTTTATGAACGGCTAAAACAATGTGTTTTATAATATGGACGGGTTTGATTAAGTTAAATCTCATTGGAAAATGCTAAACTAGTTAAGGTTAAAACCATTGACTTTTGCTTTTGAAAAGCGGCATGTAATTAATGAAAAGTGAAGGTAATTAATGGCACAACATGAGGTGTTAATGAGAGGTGATTTTGAACTAATTTTGAATAAAAAATGAAAAAAATGTGTAAAATATCGCTGTTCTCGGGGACATTTCTTGGACAGCAGGGTAGAAAGAAAAGAAAAGAAGGGCAGCAGCAGGGACATCCAAGCTAAAGAGAGAAAGAGAGAGGAAGAGAGAGAGAGAAGGGAGAGACGCCCAAAATTCAGCAAAATAAAAAGGAAAAAAGGGACAACATGGGAACAATTTTCAGCAGCAAAATTAGAGGAAAGGGAAGGTAACATGGAATGTCTAAAACAACACCAACTTGAGGAGGAAGAGAAGGACTGCCCTAGACTTCCACAGCTTCATCAAACAGGAAGAAAATTTCTTGAAATCTAAGTATGCAGCTACCTTTAATGTTTCATAAGTATTGAAACTAGAAATTTTAATTTTAAGAGGGGTATAGTTAGTAGTGACATCCCATGTTAAGTTCATGTATGAATTTTTAAATTAATTAATTATCAACTCATGTTAACTTTGGTTAACATCCAAGTGACTAAGGTTTTAAGTGAGTTGTATACACCGATTAATGGACGTTCAAAGCTGGGTATAATGAAAGAAAAATTCTGATTTTTTGAGTTAATTTTATGATTAAATAGAGGATATATGTTGAGTTTAAGAATTAAGACTAATGATTAAGGGTTTTGCATATATATCAAATTTAGATGCAAGTATGGGAGCAAAACTTGGGAGAAATGAAACAGAAAACTAAAATATAAAAGAAATAGTAAATGAATGATTTTTAGTATAAAAATTTGTTTGAGAACTCATGACTTGATGACTATGGAATGACCCAATTTTAAGCTTGAAATATTGACTAGGTTGTGAATTAAAAATTTGGGAAAATCAGCCTAAAGAGGGTAGAATGGTTGTTAGGATCAGCTGCATTAATTGATTCTTAATAATTTTTATACAAGGAATTTTGATCTAAAAATTTTATATCGTATATAAGACATTCTGAATATTACTCAAAAAAAATAAAAATTAATTTTTGGAGGATATAAATATGCTTAATAATTATCGTGATTTGACTCATCCCAAAATTTGTACTTCTATATAGCAGAGTAAAAATACCTACATAAATATAAATACTTAATTTTTTTGCTGAAATTATTTATTTTGATTAATTCGTGTAGTTATTAATGTACGATAGAAATTTTAAATTTAAACTCCTTGATTTGATTAGAAATAAAAAATTAGATAAATCAGTGTGTTTGATTTTAGCAAATATGGGCATATTGAGGAATAATTAAAATAAAAGTTAAATTTCAAATTTTTGGAATGAAATTTAACTTACAATAGGATATAAACAAGTGTCATAAGTGATTATGAGAGTTTAACCTACTAGGGGTGAATTTTAAAAGGAGTAAGAAAATAATCACTAAGATACTTAGGTAAAAATATGTGAATATTAGAAAGTTAGATGTGAACTTGAGAAACCTTACTTGAACTTAGGTTATAATCTCAATTAAGTATCTTAAGTAATTAAAGAGAATAAATGCCCTAAATTGGGATATTGAATGAAATAAAATAAATATATGTGACTTAAAGAGATGAGAGTGTTCATCTTTAAGGAAAAATGGACTAAAGTTGAAATATTAAGAGTCACATATAAAATGGGACTATAAAAGGGGTTGAGATTAAGTAAGGTATATATATGAGTTAATAAAAGACAAAACATGCAAATATATGATGTTATACAGGTGTATATAAGATGATCATTTTCACTTGTCTAGGAAAAGACCAAAGGCGTGTGTTGATCGCCATAGGTAAGTAAGAGAAATTTTCCAAAATGTTGTTTTATTGGCAAATATTGAAATGATATGAACTTGCTTTATCAAGATGATTTCAAGATTGCTTACAAGATAAGCAAACAAACTTTCAAGCATGATGATTTTGTTTCAAATATTGAAATAACTTGATAATGTTTATATTGATAATTTTAGAATTGCTTACAGAGTAAGCAAGCTTAGTTCTTGAAAATATGATTTTATTCTTTACTATTGACATGCTTCAAGATGGTTTCATTATAAGAAAATTCTTAGAAATTTCGTTTTAAAAGAATTATATGATGAGAGAGTTTCGACTCTTCTACAAAATGATATTTTAAAACAAGCTTTGGAAATTCTATTTCTAAGGATTTTTGTGAAAAAAAGTGTGATTATTCATATAATGGTTTTTGTAAATAAATAAGGATTTGAAATGGTTTACTTAAATGTCTTAAAATGGTTTCTAGATGCTTTGAAATGGTCTACCGAAATGTTTTAAGTCTCTTCGAAAGTTGAAATACTTTGAAGATATTTAGTATTGATGTTTTCAAAAGGGTTTAAGGATGACCAACTCAATAAATTGATGTTATAAGATGATTTGATAACTATTTTGTTTGAATGATGTTCAAAAGATTATGCAAACTCTTTTCTACTTAAGAGTGACAAGGATGTGGTGTGGATAAGACATATAATGCCGATAAAAATGGATGGGAATGTGTTTGCATATCCTTTGTTCATGAAAAGCCCAGAAATGGGAAAAAATGTCTACAAGAAAAGCTTTTTTTTTTTTCAAATATTGAAATGTTTCGAAATTGATTTATCGAGATGATTCTAAAATTGTTTACCAATAAATAAGCAAAGCTTTGGAAAAAATATTATTTTCTCAGATATTGCAAATGTTTTGTAAAAATGGATTTACTAAAATATTTTCAAAATTCTTTAAGGGTAATCATCCTAACATATGATTTGAAAATGGTTTATGAAAATATTTTATTTTAAAAATGATTATGCCCAGTTCTTAATTTGAGAAGGGCACAATCTGAGGACTGCAATGAATTATGTTATATCAAGTTTCGATTTAAAAATGGCACAGTCTGAGGACTGTGTTGAGTTTATGAAATTATGCTAGCATGACAAAGCGAGTATAAATGAGTGTGCATGAGGATCATGTACTAGGCCTATGGTAAAGGCGGTTGCAGACCGAGACAGTTGCAGACTAGGGCCCACCTTTACATGTGGCTGAGTCGCTAAGAGAAGGCGGGAGGCCGACGACACCTTCCCTAAAATGGGAGCAGGATCATGGACGACCACCTAACTAGTGGTGTTGTCACATGAAAGGTTTCTTTCCTATGGAAGAATGATCACTTGGTAAGTGTCACCTACCACAGGGTTAGAGACATAATGCATATGCTTTGTTTTAAGAGCCCCAAAACGGGGACATGAAAATATTTTAGGATATGACAATGTCCACAGAAAATAATGTTTACATGATAATATTTTAGGACATGACTATGTCCACAGAAAATAATGTTTACATGATAATATTTTAGGACATGACTATGTTCACAGAAAATAATGTTTACATGATAATATTTTAGGACATGACTATGTCCACAGAAAATAATGTTTACATGAAAATATTTTAGGACATGATTATGTCCACAGAAAATAATATTTACATGAAAATATTTTAGGACATGAGAATGTCCACATAGATAAAAGGTTTATATGCATATGAACAACTTTTGAAAAGCTCAGAAATTAGGATATAAAAAGGTTAATACGAAAATATTTTAGGACATACATTTGTCCTCATATAAAAAGGTTTATATGAAAATGTATTAGGACATATAATTGTCCTCGTGAATAAAGGTTTATACGAAAATATTTAGGACATACAATTGTCCTTATGAATAAAAGTTTATATGAAAATGTTTTAGGACATACAATTATCCTTATGAATAAAGGTTTATATGAAAATATTTTAGGACATATAATTGTCATCATGAAAAAATGAGAGTTCTACGAAAAGTTTATATGAAGGTTTACATGAAAGGTTTGTTCCTGTTGGTAGTTGATCGCTTGATAAGTGTCTCTTACTGAACAGTGAGTAATGCATTTATATGAAAATGAAAAATGCTTTTTTATTAAGTTTATCACTCACGTTTAGTTTTTCCAACCCCAGACAGGTTCAAGGAAGTTCAAAAGGAAAAACAACCTGATAAATAGAAAGGAAGTATGAACTGGTATTCTTTAACGTGTTAACAAATTGTTAGTTATCATGTAAGATCTGATATGTTAGAGAATAATTGAACGCTTGTGTTGACCATAAAGATATTAGGTCATGAATGCTCATGATGTATGTAGACAAGTTGATATGTTTTGAATAATATGTGTAATTGGTTACAAGTATATGTTGCTTGCAAAAGATTGAATGGGATGAAGGGAATGAAAAGAAAAGAAAATTCTGTTGCATGAACAAGATAGCAATCTTGTGTCACATTTACCAATTGAAAACGATCCCGAAGTAAGGCTCAGGTTGTGACGCCTCAGGTTGAGGGCACCACAGAGGTACATAGAAAAGGGGTTTCATAGAAGCGATATATATGGGCTTCGCTTCTCTGAAACCCTTTTTTCTTTGTAACCTTCTCCATTTTCAACATCTGGACGTGTGATGGAAAATACACTCAATGCATTGTATTTAACATCATTTATAATATTTTTATAGCCCTTCATGAGTTTTTTACATTTTAAACTCTCTAACTTTGTCTATTTGTATTTTAACCCCGAAGTTTGGCCATTTGCACTTTATACCTTGAAAACTTTTGTTCTTTTGCATTTCAAACCCTGACCCATAATGACGTTAAAAACTACCATTAATTTGAGCAAAATAATGTAAATACCCTCCAATATTAAAAAAAGAAATTTTTTTACATTTTAAACTTAATTATTAAACTTTCATTATTTTATTGTTAGATGCTCCAACAACATCTTCACCTTTAATATAGATTTGAGTATTTTTTTAAAGAAATATTGGAAGTGTATTCACATCATTTTGCATAAATTAACGGTAATTTTTAACGCTGTTATGAGTCAGGGTTTAAAATGTAAAGGAACCAAAGTTTTAGGGTTTAAAATGCAAATGACTAAACTTCGTGGTTTAAAATGCAAATAGGCAAAGTTAGAGAGTTTAAAATGTAAAATACCCATCCTTTGTTCGTCTAATATCACTGTGTATGGGCCCTATTGAAAATTAACGTAATAAAATGGTTGAACACTAAATATCAATTTTAATGTTGTAATTTCAACATCTAAAATGCCTAAAATATTATTTCTATGTGAATAAATGATTTTATAAAGTATTATTGATAAGTCTAAAAATTTTCATTTAATTTTATATTAAATTCACACCGTTAAGTATTAAAACATTAATTAAATGCATGTTTTAAGTGAAATTCCATGAAAATCATATTTTTCATAAAATCTCTAATTTTGCTATAAAATAGACATTTTGCAAACATTCTTGAAAATATAAAATTATGACTTAATCCCTTAGAAAATTTTAATGTTGCTTATTAATATAAGTTGGGCAAATTTATAAAATTATGTAATTGGAAGAAAATCATACATATACAACTATAATTATATTTTAAGATATGGGGAAACAAAGTAAATTATTATATTTGGATAAAATAAATGAAAACTAAGCTGATACATGACATTATTCACATTATCAATATTAAATTTGGATTTACGTGGCATAGGTACGAGCCACCGTACACCACCGGAGCGCCGAGTTATAGTGCTCCACCATCTTCCTTCAATTTTTCCCCAAACCGACAGCAGCCATGCGAGCTGTCCAGCTATGGGCTACCGGGAATTAGCCCGTCGTCTCCGGCCACGATTTTGGGCAGCCATTAAAACCCGTGGCTGAACTCTCCATTGCCCCCAAACCAAAACAACAATCCATCTCTTCCCCGTTCTCCCCAATTCGAAGATACCCATGGCTGCCGTTTTCTTCATCTCCACAGCAACCTATTCACCGTCAATAGCCATTAAAAAATTGCAGTCACCGACCCGGGCAGAAATCGTCCTTGCATTCGAGCTGGATTAATCTTTAGCATCTCCATTTGCGGCAGCAAGCAAAAACGCCCGAAATCCAAGCTTCCGATTAAACCCGCACCCATTTTTCCGGGAGCAGCTGCTGCAATCAAATCCAACCGAATCCACCAAACAGCAGCCCTTTGCTATCAAAATCCAACCAAAAATTAAAATCGACAGATAAATCCAGCCCGTCCCATGGCTGCAATGGCCGTCCAGTCCTCTCTTCTCTGGTCCAACGAGCCATCCAAAATCCAAACCCACCAAAATCGACCAAGGAATGTTCAGTTCCCCTGCTGCCGCTTCTGTTGAAAGTTACAGCGTCCATTTCCTTGAAAAAAAAAAAACAGAATAAAATGACAAGAGGACGAGAATATTCATGATCACTTCCTTGATTGTCGGTTGAAATAAGCAAAGAAAGAAGAGGAGAAGGTGAGAGGGGGGGGCAGGTGATTTGGGCCTGCTGCCGGCGATGAGAATCCATTCCAGCTTTCCTTTGGAGGAGTTCTTTTCAGGAACAATGGTTTTGGTTCTCAGTTCCTGCTGGATTTCCCTCGTCAATTTCCTGTTTTCCACGTTTGGGTACTTGATCAAATATCTTTTCAGGCGTGGCACTCAAAATGGTTCTGAGAAGGAAGAATCATCTTCAATCCCTGGAAAGAGTGACGGGTGTGCGGATTCTTTTGATAATTCATCCATTGGTAGTAATGGAGTCTCTAAAGACGTGGAAGGTGGGGAGAAATCGTCCACGGGAAACATCCTTAAATACTCTTTCCCCGCTCAGAAGGATTTCACTGGCTTTGTGGACGAACCCCAAGTCACGAATTTCAGCATCAAAGAATCATTTGTGGATTGGAAAAGCGACGAGGCTGAAGTTGATGACAGACTTAACGCTGAAGACGAAGACGGGTTCATGTCTATGGAAGAATTTCATCAGGAGCTCTCCGAAACTGAAGAACTAGGCCATGGGGAAGTCTGCAGCGAGACAGCAAGCTCAGAAGCACCATGCGGCTCTTATCACACTTGCTCAGATTGCAGAGGGATGTGCAAAGGTAATGCTAAAGAATTTGAGAAGCAGATATTCCAGCACGCAGCAAGAGAAAATAAAACGAAGGCAGCGTAAAGAGAAGGCAGGCCATAGCAGCTACGGCAACCAGAAGTGGGAATCCCACATCGGACTCAACGTGAGAGGGAGGGCCCCTCCCTCAACTATAAAAGGGCTCCACTCATCCCAAGGAAGAACACACCCCATACCCCACACAACCCCTTGGGTGGGACCCATTTTGTGGGACCCCATAGCAAGTGGGTGGGACCCATCTTGTGGGACCCATAGTGAGGAGGTGGGGCCAAGCAATAAAGTTTTCTATTACGTGGAGATTTTGCTCTCCATATTCGGGTGATGTAAATTTTATTTTATTGCTTTATGATTTGTAGTGCTTCGTAGTTGTTAATTTTTAATTTGTAGTTTTAATTTTTTAGATTAGATTTACTGCTTTATTTTATGCTTTGTAATTGTTAGATTAAATTTAATGTAATTCTCTTTCCTGCTTTAATAGTTAAATTTCATAGCTTTTATTGCTTTCTTAGAATAGTTTTAATTAAGTTGCTAGTTAATTATAATTTCTTTTAGCTTCTTGTCTCATTTTCTTTTCTCTCCAATTTCTTCTATTTTCTCTTTTTCTCTCTCTTCTTTTCTCTCTCTTCTCTCTCTCTTCTCTCTTTCTCTATCTAATTTCTTCTTCTCTCTCTTTCTCTCTCTTTTCTTTCTCTCTCTCCTTTATACCTTCTTTTCTTTCTCTTGAAAATAATTCAAAACTACATCGCCTCTCTGTGGATTCGACCCGACTCACCATTATTCTACACTATCACTCGTATAGTGGTAGCTTTAATGTGTTTCGGTTAATTTAAATTAAACTGGTGATCACAGTGCTCTTAACGACAAGCACTTGGTTTGCATCAATTATTACATTTTTAATACACGTGCAAATGAATGTAAGCATTTTTCATAATTTACACATGAATATATATATGGGATATATTCAGGTGCAGCAAAGCTGCACCCGAATTCCCGTGCAGGCTCGCGATCTCACCGTATATCCGGGCGGGTAAAATCTCAGCCACTAGCGATCGCTAGCGCGTGTACGCTGCTGTATGTGCGTGTAGCGACTGTTAGAATAGGGCTTTTCGTTTTGCGGCCAAGAGGGGATCGGGTTTCCCTCTCGCCTTTGCGCTCTTCCAGTCGCCTCGTCTCCCTCGTTGTCTTCTCCGACCATCTGCCTTGCCTCAAACTAATGTGCAGTCGTTCAATCTATTCTTTGATTTTTGTTGGATTAATCTAAGTCGTGTATGCTTTCGAGGTGAGTAGGAGAGTGAAAGGCTGTTTGTAAGGATTTCGTTGGGAGGGAAATTGAAAATTTTAATGCTTAACCTGGGAAGGGTTATACTCCACTTTGAAAATCACAGATATTTTTCAAAGAATATCATCACGAATACAAGGCAAAAGTCGTTGTTGCCTTCCATCTTGAGAGCTAGAAGGCGGATGGGGGCGATGAGAATCAACGTTGTGCTAACATAAAGAAAGACGATGGAGATTGGTTTTCAAAGACGTAGGGCCGCCAAATGTGTGGTAGGGAGGAGCATAAGTGTTTGATTTTAACATCGTTGATGAAATGGTTGTCTCTGATCTTTGAATTGACGGCTGTTGGTGTCGGATTTTAGTGGATTTTCTGCTCACAGATCTTGAAGCAAATGTCAGCTACCGGTGATCATGATTGCCAAAATTGGGGAAGTAGGGGTAGATGCGGTTTTTGTGCCACCTTCTGGATGGTCGCCTCTAATTCTCTGTTCCAGGACATTGACAGTCAGATAGGAGATGAAATGGGTTTTTGTTCACCATTGAAGAAGAAGATGGGAAAAGTGCTGGCTTCGGTGTGGCTTTAGCTTTTTTGGTGCCCAAACAGTGAGAGAAAGCTACACATCAGCTTGGATTTTTGGTTGTAGTAGTAGCCGGCATCCAACTCCGAATGATGCTCGTGGTAGCGTCTGATGGTGATGATGGAGTACCGTATTTTGGTGCTCTGAAAGTGTAATAAAATATGTGTATATTCAATAGAATTCAAATTAATCCGTCGTTGATATGTGTACCAGTCGTGGCCAATTACCAGTTGTGGAAAAGTTCAAAATTAGGTTGATGACATGTATATCTTTAAAGAATTTCATAAAATAAGTATGCTAATATAAAATATTAGCATACTCTTTTTCAGAGATTTATATACTTGAATTTTAATCTGTTAAGTTCTAAAATAGCATGGTGATTTCGAAATCTCAAATATTTGCAGATCAACGTGCTAATGTAAATGGAAATGTAAAATCAGTATGCTAATTTCATTAAAACTTTTATCTTCTTCGTTTTCATTCAAAATCATAGCTTGAATTTTTCAAAGAAAAGCGTTTCCATAATCACAATTTCAGTGAAATAGCATGCTAATATAAAATATTAGTATCAAATATTACAAATAAAGTTATAACTAAACCGCTATTATTTCCATCCTAAACATTATAAAAACCATCACAAAAATTATAGCATCAAATAATAAAATATACAATAGATATTAATTAATTTAATATATATTTATAGAAAATAAAATTTACAAAAAAAATGAAATCAACACTAGAGGCACCGTGGTATTCATTTCAGGCATATACGCTCAAGGTCACAAGTTCGGCCCTTGGATAGTGAACAACCCAGGTCATCAAAATATAGGACCAAGCTTTAAAAAATTTACAAAAATACTTTAAACCATGGAAGAATTTATTCCGTGCAAATAATTTATATTAAATAAATCTATTTTTATGTAATAAAATTTGAAATATTCCATTATAAATAATTTTAAAAATTAATTTTCAATATTGTGATAAAAATAGCTTCAGATATAAAATTGTAAAAGAATTTTTAGTTTGGGACAATATATTCATTTTTCCATTCAAATTAGCATGCTTAATGTGTAACATTTGAAGATTTTATAAAATCAGCATGCTAATGCTTAATATTAGCGTGCTATTATTGATTCAAATACTCCTTACCAAAAAAGTACCTAAAAATAGCTATAAGAAAGACAATACATAAAAACCGTATACGAAATTCATATATTAGCATGCAAATTAGCATTTTGAAATTAGTGTCAAATTCATAAAATTATCATGCTAGTTTTTTATATTAGCATGCTATTATTAATTCAACTCGTTCTTGTTTGGGTATTTTTTTCTTATGGTTATTTTTAGGTACTTTCTTGACAAGGAGGAATTAAATTATATGAAATTCATGCATTAGAATGCAAATTAACTAGAACAAGTTGAATTAATACTAACACGCTAATATCGAACATTAGTATGATAATTGTATGAATTTGGCGCTAATTTCAAAATGTTAATTTGTATGTTAATGTATGAATTTCGTACATGGTTTTTGGTTACTTTCTTTCTTATAGCTACTTTTAAGTACTTTCTTGGTAAGGAGAAATTGAATCAATAATAACATGCTAATATCAAACATTAGCATGCTGATTTTATAAAATATTCAAATGTTACATATTAAGCTTGCTAATTTGAATGGAAAAATGAAATATGTTGTCCCAAACTAGGCATCTGGAAGCACACCACGGCACCTCTGGCGCTAGCTTCATTTTTTTTGTCAATTTTATTTCCTATAAATATTATTTAAAATATCCAGTGTATATTTTATAATTTAATGCTATAATTTTTGTGAGGGTTTTTATAATGTTTAGGATGGAAATAATAGTAGTTTAGTAGTAACTTTATTTGTAATTTTTTATGCTAATATTTTATATTAGCATGCTAATTAATAATAGATTAACAATATTTACAATATAAAATATTAGAAATTCATAAAATATTACAATATTTACTATAAGAAAGAAAGTATCCAAAAACCATATACGAAATTCATACATTAACATACAAATTAACATTTTGAAATTAGCGCCAAATTCATACAATTATCATACTAATGTTCGATATTAGCGTGTTAGTATTAATTCAACTTGTTCTAGTTAATTTGCATTCTAATGCATGAATTTCATATAATTTAATTCCTCCTTGTCAAGAAAGTACCTAAAAATAACCATAAGAAAAAAATACCCAAACAAGAACGAGTTGAATTAATAATAGCATGCTAATATAAAAAACTAGCATGATAATTTTATGAATTTGACACTAATTTCAAAATGCTAATTTGCATGCTAATATATGAATTTCGTATACGGTTTTTATGTATTGTCTTTCTTATAGCTATTTTTAGGTACTTTTTTGGTAAGGAGTAATTGAATCAATAATAGCACGCTAATGTTAAGCATTAGCATGCTGATTTTATAAAATCTTAAAATGTTACACATTAAGCATGCTAATTTGAATGGAAAAATGAATATATTGTCCCAAACTAAAAATTCTTTTACAATTTTATATCTGAAGCTATTTTTATCACAATATTGAAAATTAATTTTTAAAATTATTTATAATGGAATATTTCAAATTTTATTACATAAAAATAGATTTATTTAATATAAATTATTTGCACGGAATAAATTCTTCCATGGTTTAAAGTATTTTTGTAAATTTTTTAAAGCTTGGTCCTATATTTTGATGACCTGGGTTGTTCACTATCCAAGGGCCGAACTTGTGACCTTGAGCGTATATGCCTGAAATGAATACCACGGTGCCTCTAGTGTTGATTTCATTTTTTTTGTAAATTTTATTTTCTATAAATATATATTAAATTAATTAATATCTATTGTATATTTTATTATTTGATGCTATAATTTTTGTGATGGTTTTTATAATGTTTAGGATGGAAATAATAGCGGTTTAGTTATAACTTTATTTGTAATATTTGATACTAATATTTTATATTAGCATGCTATTTCACTGAAATTGTGATTATGGAAACGCTTTTCTTTGAAAAATTCAAGCTATGATTTTGAATGAAAACGAAGAAGATAAAAGTTTTAATGAAATTAGCATACTGATTTTACATTTCCATTTACATTAGCACGTTGATCTGCAAATATTTGAGATTTCGAAATCACCATGCTATTTTAGAACTTAACAGATTAAAATTCAAGTATATAAATCTCTGAAAAAGAGTATGCTAATATTTTATATTAGCATACTTATTTTATGAAATTCTTTAAAGATATACATGTCATCAACCTAATTTTGAACTTTTCCACAACTGGTAATTGGCCACGACTGGTACACATATCAACGACGGATTAATTTGAATTCTATTGAATATACACATATTTTATTACACTTTCAGAGCACCAAAATACGGTACTCCATCATCACCATCAGACGCTACCACGAGCATCATTCGGAGTTGGATGCCGGCTACTACTACAACCAAAAATCCAAGCTGATGTGTAGCTTTCTCTCACTGTTTGGGCACCAAAAAAGCTAAAGCCACACCGAAGCCAGCACTTTTCCCATCTTCTTCTTCAATGGTGAACAAAAACCCATTTCATCTCCTATCTGACTGTCAATGTCCTGGAACAGAGAATTAGAGGCGACCATCCAGAAGGTGGCACAAAAACCGCATCTACCCCTACTTCCCCAATTTTGGCAATCATGATCACCGGTAGCTGACATTTGCTTCAAGATCTGTGAGCAGAAAATCCACTAAAATCCGACACCAACAGCCGTCAATTCAAAGATCAGAGACAACCATTTCATCAACGATGTTAAAATCAAACACTTATGCTCCTCCCTACCACACATTTGGCGGCCCTACGTCTTTGAAAATCAATCTCCATCGTCTTTCTTTATGTTAGCACAACGTTGATTCTCATCGCCCCCATCCGCCTTCTAGCTCTCAAGATGGAAGGCAACAATGACTTTTGCCTTGTATTCGTGATGATATTCTTTGAAAAATATCTGTGACTTTCAAAGTGGAGTATAACCCTTCCCAGGTTAAGCATTAAAATTTTCAATTTCCCTCCCAACGAAATCCTTACAAACAGCCTTTCACTCTCCTACTCACCTCGAAAGCATACACGACTTAGATTAATCCAACAAAAATCAAAGAATAGATTGAACGACTGCACATTAGTTTGAGGCAAGGCAGATGGTCGGAGAAGACAACGAGGGAGACGAGGTGACTGGAAGAGCGCAAAGGCGAGAGGGAAACCTGATCCCCTCTTGGCCGCAAAACGAAAAGCCCTATTCTAACACTCGCTACACGCACATACAGCAGCGTACACGCGCTAGCGATCGTTAGTGGCTGAGATTTCACCCGCCCGGATATACGGTGAGATCGCGCGCTTGCACGGGAATTCGGGTACAGCTTTGCTGCACCTGAATATATCCCATATATATATATATATATATGGACAAATGTTGCCCATAACATACTTGATCGGGATGAAACTAGTCACACGACTCCGCTTCTAATTTTCCTGGTTACATAAAAGTGGAGCCCTATATATATAGTCTTGCTTCTATGAAACCCCTTTTTTATATAAGCCTTTTTATTTTTAAAATTTTGATGGTTGATAAAAAATTTACTCTATCCATTATCTTCACTATTATTTATATTATCATGGAAACCTTATCATTTATCTTATAGCTAAATAAGTGATGTTAAATACAATGATTGAATTGAATTTTGCATCAACCATCAATATTTTAAAAATTGAGGGGATTATATCGAACCGCTTTTATATAATCTAGTGTGAAGACTAGGTAATTTTTTATTATTTTATTCTATTTATTATTATTGTAACTCTTCTCTGACCATAAGGTATTTTACGAATATGATTTATTTTGTATTGATTTAGAGGTAAAGGATCGACGAGTCATTTGAGGCACTAAGTCTATCTTAAAAGGGGCGACGCGTGACCCATTTCATTTCTTCCTCTTCTTCTCAATTCATGTTTTTTCCATTTCCTTTTCTTTCTTTCTTCCTAACTACGATTTAGCCCTAAACCTTCTCAAAAATCTCTCTAAACTACCTTGAAGATTGTCAATTCATCTCAAGCTCGAAATCTTAGAGATCTGAGTCTAGGGTTGCTGTAATTGGGGAGATCACAATCAAGATAAGTAGATGTCGCCCCTTTTCGATTTAGTAACGAAATCTCATGTTGAACATGATATAAGGCTTGTGGGAAGAGTCAGCGTCCAACAACTTTGTGGTTTTGGGGCATAGGGTTTGTGATAGCTTAGGGTTAGCAGCGTTTATGAGGAACCCAATGCTAATGTGTGATTTTATGAGATAGATGACTAGTTAGCAGTTTTTATCATTAGAATGTGACGTTACTCGAGTGGCTAAAACGAGAGGATGAACTAGAGGTTTTTCCTTTTGCACTTATAATGTGTTTGGTGGAATGCTTGTGTGATAATTGGTATGTTGAATTTAAAGTAAACTTTGTTAATTTTGTTGATGTTGTTTGTGTAGTTTGTGACATTAATTTTTGTATGTTATGGATGATGCATTATTTAAGATGGGTGGTTGTAAAGGGTTGTTCATGACCCATTGATTGACACGAGGAGAGGGTTGTTCATGGCCCTTGGTTGACATGAGGAGAGGGTTGTTTGTGGTCTTTTTTTATGTGGTTATATGCATACGTTCTTGGTGTAGGTGTTGGAGTTATATGTCTTGCATTGTTCATAGCATGTACATCCAGAATTTTATTTATTTTCACTTTATGTTAATTGCTATTTACTTATTGAGTCTATTTAAATTCACATAGTTTGTTATTTTGCCTTTAGATCATAGGCCAGGTGAGGAGCCTCCGGATGAGACAAGAGAAAGACCTAATCTTGGCGACTATTAATGAACATCTGTGTCCTCAGTTACTTTGGAATTTGTGCTCTTTTTTATGTTAATATACGTAGATAATTACTTAGTTAGACCTAACTTTAACAAACATATTGTATTGGGTATTTTGAACTTGATTAGAATCTTTGTGGACAAATATATATGATCTTTCGGATTGCTTATTATGTAAGGATGAATTTCAACGATTTTCTTATTATGTGGATGTCTTTATAGTATAAAGATGTAAATGTATAAATGTAGAATTGGATGTTACATTTTGGAATGAAATTAAAATACTTATGAATAATAGGTCTTGTAAGATGCTATCAAATTTTCCTTAGGTCATATGACATCCGTTGACTAATCATTAAAAATGTCCAAGCAACGGGGCATTACACTTAGTTACATAGAAGCAGAGCCCTATAGATATATATATTTATTTATTTTAAGTCTTGTTTTTTTATGAAAAATGTAAGTCTAAGGTGTGTTTAATTCATTTATCAAATTTTACAGTTTTTGGATGTTTCATATATGTATGTTTGATTTTAAAAAATTAACCATTTTCGAGGGCGAACATTACTTAAATACCTTCTAAAACGGTTGATTTTTGAAATTCAGAAAAGATTTAAGTGTATTCAGAAATTGTAAAATTTGGTTGCTTATTAGGATGCACTTGGGCCTATATTTACATGAAAAAAAAACCTAAGCTCTTGGCTAACAAAATCAGAGCCCGAGGATCAAAATCTAACAATACGACAAGTTTGTTAACACAAGCATAGTCTCGGAAGCCTTTCTCAGTTATCGACGTGAGTTTGGGATTTAGAGATTAACTGGTTCCGTTTTTTTGGCTTATTGTCTGCTAGTTTGCGTACGTATCTTTTTATTATTTTTGAAATATTTTTTCTCCTTAAAATCGGTTCTTCAAAATTCATGTTTCTCATTCATTCCACTTGGAAAATGGATCTGAACCAATGTTATCTGAACCAGACTAGATCCGTGGATATCAGAACCCATGTAGGAAGTCAATACAACATCTATTACATCCGTGACTAATGGTTGAATCCCCTCAGCCACAAACTGTTTCCGTATGAACCAAAACAACATTGAAGAGTAGTGTTCTTTTTTAGCTGAGAGAAAAAAGAGTCATGGATACTCCGATCCGCTCCAGAAGGAAGAGAGAACGGATTTGGGGCCAAGAACGCAACTCTTCTGCTAGGACAATCCCAGAATAAATGGAGAGCATCTTCTTGGCCTGATTGCACAAAAGGCAGAAAGAACAATTCCCCACTTTATCAAATTTGTTCGTGGTAAGAGAGTTAGCGTACAATCTCCATTCACAGATGACAGATCTGCACCTTTTTAGATATTTGTTATTATTATTCCATATGCTTTTCGAGCTAAAGACGCATGCACAAATGATTGGATGCCTTGGGGATTGTTTGATTAATCTGGAGCTTCTTGGCTGACGGCTAAAAAAGGGTCTGCCGGCCATGTTGTCAGCAAAATTAGGTGAGTTAATAGGTCAGGTGAACCTACCAACTCACCGGTTCAACCTGTTTAGGACGCCTTAGGGTTGATTATTATTATTATATATATATTTGGCTAAAGGGGTTTTTAACAAATCAATTTGTCTTTTTATTTAAAGGTCCCCATACTTTGCTGCCAGCCGCATGAGAGTTCCTTTACAGTCGGTCTATTTATTCTTTCTAGCTTTCTTTTAAAATTTTTTTCTATAAAACTGTTACCTTAAGTGGATTTAATTTATATACCAAATTTTACTATTTTTAGAGATATGTACATATTTTTTTGCTTTCAAATACAAATATATTTTATTCATTTTTTGACGTGGAAAAGAATTAAAATACCTTTGATATTCGAAATTCAAAAAGGATACATGTCTCCTAAAATTGTAAAACTTGTACATAAATTAAATAACCCAGGATAATAATTATATTATAAACTCTAAAATATCATTTGGACTCTAAAGTGACTTACTTTATTTACAATCAGTACGGATAACCCATTGATAATAATCCGCAGTACCTTAAGATAAATAGGTGATAACGGATCAGGTTCGAGATTCTATAAATAAATTATTAAAAAGATTAAAGTTAAGATTTTTAAAATAGATTAGAATTGAAGTAATTCCAAATTTCGTCCCTGGCTGTTAGCACCTCTAGGCAGAATAACACTTCAGAGCATGCATTAGCCTGGTAGGCCTTTGACTGCAATTGGGCAGCTTGTTTGTAGGAAGCACCTACCAATATTTTAATGAGGCGTGATTTTATTGGCCCTTACTTAGCCTACTCCAAAAATGCGTGAGCTAAGTAAGCACAGTCTAATAGAATCGTGCTTCTACTGAAATCGCATTCATATATTCAGCTTCAAATTTTGACAGAAATAGATCCTTAACATAGCATAATTTTAATTTAGTCACATCATAATTTTCGAAATCTAATCATAAAATCTTAAATAAAGTCAATAACAGGTATAGTTACCATTTTCAGATTAAGCTAAGCACTTTTATAATATTTTTATGAAACAGAAAACGGGCAGTGTTTGCAGTCAAAAAGAAAATTGGGCAGTGTTGTAACACACACACATATATATATATATATTAAAAATTCAAAATTGCATAATCCCTCTGCGAAATCCCAATCTTAGACACGTGTATAAAACCCTAGGGTTGTAAACCCTAGGTAATGTATTAATGAAATATATATTCATAAGTATGAAAACATGTGTATTAGAGGTTAAAGAAATGCAATTGTGGGATTAAATCACGTGAATAGTGCACGTGAATAGTAATTCTGGGATTAAGACACGTGATTAAGAGTTAATCACTTGGATTAACCTAATCACAAAAAGACGAAAAAGGAGATTTAATTACTACAGGACGAAATAACAATACTTTTTTATATTTTAATGAAATTTTGGATTTTAGTGAAAAATTTGAAGAAAATAAAGAAAAATTCATAAATTGCAATCCGGATGTCGGATTAAAGTGAAATTTTTTATGGATGACTAAATATTTATGATGAATATGATGAATGGTTTAGGATTTGACAAAAATCATGAATCAGAGGTCAAGATGAAACGTCATTAGAAGATCAAAAAGCAATTTTGCTTTTTCATTAATTTCAAGTTTGACTTTGTTAATTTTTATTAATTAAAAAGATCAAATAATTAATACAAAATCTGCACATGTTCCAAGACAAGCTTGGACGTGCAAGGGGGATGGAAAATAGGAGCCAAATCCAATGACTCAAAATCATCCTTATCAATTAATCAACGATTGAGATGAATTAGCTTAAAAAAATTATTTTTAATAAATAAAAAATCATTAATTAAATAGGGTATAGCTAGGGGGCGTGAGGGGGGCAGCAAGAGCAGCTGCACATTGCTTGGATTTGATAAAAAAAATAATTGGAATTTAACCCATGGAGCAAGAGGGGATAAATTGTAATTTGATGAAAAATTCAACCCTACAAATAGGGGCAAGGTGAGAACATCCAAGGCACTCCATTCTCAACCCAAGCTTGAGAAATCCAAGTTTCCCCACCCCCAAAATTCGTTTCTAAGAAAGAAAGAGAAGGTTAGAGAGAGAAAAGGCACGATGAGGAGAGTTTTTCTACTTCAGGTAAGTGAATTCTACCAAATTTTTTTTTGTATGTTAAGCAGGGTAAAATCATGCTTAGATAATGCCTAAGTATGAGAAAATAAGTATAATTATAATGCCAAATTGGAATTATGCCAAAACATCAAAAATTTGGAACGAAGATAGAGCATTCGGGAAAATTATGTATGAAATGTGAATATAATGCTCCAAAATTGCTAAATGATGATTTGGAATGAATATTTATGATAGTTATGATGTTGGAATGATGATATATCAATCTCATGATTTTTGGATTTAAGGATTATGCTTAAGTGAAATTATGTTGATTTTTAGTATATGGAGAAAATAATTTATTTAGCCAAGTTAATGATGATGAATTCAAAATTCATGAATTTTCCCATGATATACTAACCCACGTTGTTGTGAACAGTAATCTCAGGTGAACAGTAAACGTGAACAGTAACTCATGAACAGTGATCATAAAAACAGTAACCCATGAACAGTGATGATGAACAGTACCATGAACAGTAAAAAGCGTAAATTGGGTGAAAAAAATGAGATTAGTATTTATATCTTAAAGAATATATAGATGAAATTTTTAAAGGGATTTATGGATAAAAAAAAATCCATATAAGGAGGTAATGACCAAGTATCTTTATAAGATAACCTCTATAAAAATGAGGCAGTATGCGATCATAAAGCATACATGGAAAACAATCTAAGACATGGAATAGGTGGATAAAATATCCAATTTTCTTGTATAGGAAGAGGAAAGGAGAAGGTTGAGGACACAGACTGAGAAGGTAAGTGATGATCCCCGGCAACGGCGCCAAAAACTTGATGCGTACCAAGTGCTTGTCGTTAAGAGCACTGTGATCGCCAGTTTAATTTAAATTAACCGAAACACATTAAAGCTACCACTATACGGGTGATAGTGTAGAATAACGGTGAGTCGGGTCGAATCCACAGAGAGGCGATGTAGTTTTGAATTGTTTTTAAGAGAAAGAAAAGAAGGTATAAAAAGAGAGAGAAAGAGAGAAGAGAGAAAGAGGAGAGAGAGAGAGAAAAGAAGAAATTAGAGAGAGAGAGAGAAGAGAGAAAGAGAAGAGAGAGAAAGAGAAGAGAGAAAGAGAAAGAAGAGAGAAAAGAAGAGAGAGAAAAAGAGAAAATAGAAGAAATTGGAGATAAAAGAAAAGGAGACAAGAAGCTAAAAGAAAGTATAATTAACTAGCAACTTAATTAAAACTATTCTAAGAAAGCAATAAAAGCTATGAAATTTAACTATTAAAGTGGGAAAGAGAATTACATTAAATTTAATCTAAAAATTACAAAGCATAAAATAAAGCAGTAAATCTAATCTAAAAATTAAAACTACAAATTAAAAAGCAATAACTACGAGACACTATAAAGCATAATAAAATTTACATCACCCGAATATGGAGAGCAAAATCTCCACGTAATAGAAAACTTTATTACTTGGCCCCACCTCCTTGCTATGGGTCCCACAAAATGGGTCCCACCCAAGGGGAGAAGTGTGGGGTATGGGGTGTGTGTTGCCTTGGGATGAGAGACCTCATTTTATAGTTGAGGGAGGGCCCTCTTTCCGTTTGAAAAATCGATGTGGGATTCATTTCATCGCCTGTAGCTGTAGCTGCTCGTTGCCTGCTTTCTTTTCTCAACGCTACCTTCGTGAACCAGATGACCAATGGAAAATTTTTGGGCGTGATGGAAGGGCAGCTGCTCAGATTGTGCGGACAGATGGCTGCTAGGAAAGAGGGCAAAAACGGATGGTTGATTGCAGGAATTGACGATGCGTGGCTGCCTGCTTGGATTGGTGAATTTTGGGGGAAAATGGCTGAAAATGGTTGTTGAGATTAACACTGCATCGATTTGCCGCAATTTGCAATTGCTGGTTCGAAAGTTTGGAAACAGGCTGGTGATTGAAATCATGGTGGCGGAAGTGGCTGGAAAGGGAGAATGGATTTTTGCTTTTGGGCTGCTGTGGGTTTTTAGATTTGGTGGAGCAGATTCTGGAAAATCGATTTGGGTAAGATGGATTCGGTGGCTTCAGCTCGTCTTCGAGTGCCGTCTGGACAGCTCCCGTTCTCGCCGCGATTGCCGTATCCCCTGCTTTTTCCAGGCTTGCTGCTGGATTTCGGTGGAGTGGATTGCTGCCGTGATTTAGTGGAGAAGGAGTTGGGTTGTCCATCATTTTGGGGAAGATGGAGCACCGGAATATGGTGCTCCGGTTGTGCTCTGTTGTCGTGCACATGCAGAAAATAAAATCGTGAATTTAAATATTTGATTTCTGTTAAAATGATTTTAATAAACCCACATAGACTTTTTAATTTACTTTTTGAGCCCTTTTTGAGTTTATTTTATTTTATCTTAAGATTTTATAACAGTTTACCCATATTTCAAAGTGGGCCTATTTAATCCCTTTTAGCATTTCTAATTATTTTTATACTTTTATATTTTCCAAAATATTGCAAAATGACCCGTTTTATAGTAAAATTAAAGATTCTATCAAAAATATGATTTTCATGAAATTCTACTTAAAACATGTATTTAATTAACGTTTTAATATTTAATGGTGTGCATTTAATATGAAATTAAATGAAAATTTTTAGACTTATCAGTAAGCAAGCAAATTTTTTAAAATGTGATTTTATTGCTTCATTGTAAGCAAGCAAAACTTTGAAAATGTGATTTTATTCTCAAGTATTTATGTAATGTGTTTAAGGGTGGTCATTCCTATAATGTTTTGAAATGATAAATGTTTATGAGTTTTTATTCATGCCGGCATATTGATATCATGTGCTGTTCATGGACATGTGCACATGTATGATGTATAATGAAGAGGCTTTGGTGGAGGTAGAAAGTGGATTAGAGGGTCCCCCTTCACTATTGCGAGTCGTATGGGTTGTGTGCCGGCGGCGTCCTCCCAAGAGGTGGAGGCAAAAGAATGTTATGTGTGAATGAATGCATTGTATTTTCATACATGGATTGAAAATGAAAGCATGGATTTGAAAATGATGTTTTTAAGGGATAGTGCAAATAATTCTCTACATGAGAATGACAAGTCACCTGGTGTAAGAGGTATATAATGTCGGGGAAATCAAAAGTCATGCATGTAGAAGACCATATAGGCGTCAAGAGGACGAGAGGTTTCCCTTGATGAGGCCAAGTCGGAGAGAGCCGGCGTATTGGATCATGCTATGTGAGATGTTCCCTGAGCTAGCGTACCCGCACACGAAGGTTTATGTCAGGAATGGAAAGGAAGCATTTGCACATCCAATGTTTATGAAATGATTTTTATGAAAAGGTTTCTGTGCATTTGATAGTTGATCACTTGGTAAGTGTCTTCTATCGAATGGAGAGGAATGCATTTAAAATGAAAAATGCTTGCTTATTGAGTTTCGACTCATGTTTTGTTTTCTCAACCTCAGACAGGTGTAGGGAAAGCCAAGAGATGAAGGGCATGTGTTGCTAAAGGAAAAGAAAAATCTACAAAGGTTAGTAGATTTTTGTATGAATAGATGCCCTAATGGGATATGATGAAAAAGGACATAGGTTGTATGAAATTATAAAGTTATGAATAATATAAGAAGTTGATGATTCATGATGATATGGATAAGTCCATTATGAATGATGATAAGTATATGTTTATGTGATGAAAGAAAAGAAAAAGAAAGAAAAAAAAGGATGAGATCCAATTAAAAATCCCGCTGTGTGATCAGGGCAACAATCCCGAGTCATGTTTACCAATCGACAAGATCTTGGAGTAAAGACTATGTGGGCGCCTCGGTTCGGGGCGCCACACCCTCATATCCAACCTTCAACTTAATTGAATAACCTATTTTTATCGTGATATCATGATTACAGTATCGGATTCTAAGGATGTGTTTGGGAATGGATAAAACTTTTGATGAAAAGTTTTGAAGAGTAAAAGTTGTCAAATGATGTGATATGATAGGGGTAATGATGAGTAGTAAAGATAATAAAGTTAAAATAGATAGGTTAGTTGTGTAGGCAGTTGTGTAGAAATGATTAAAAAGTAGGGTAGTTATATAGGAAAATGTGAAAAAATAATTAAAAAATATGATAGCTGTAGAGAGTGAAAAGTTTTAGATTGAAAAGTTTTAAATTGATATTTTTTAACTATTTCCAAACATACCCTAAATCATAGATTTCATCATTTGATTAAAATGTTAATTATGTTGATAATGGTTTCATATGTGAAAACAGGACAGCAAAGACGCATAAATATGACCTCTTTTCCATCAATATTTGGAAAATTCATCAGTATGAAAATGAAATTTTCTTGAGGATAGCTAACTTCATGGCTAAAAATCAAAACCCAGTTGCTGTAGTTGTTTGCGTCACTGTAGCATGGCCAACCGGATGATGTTTTAAAAAATTATAAAAATATCAGGCATATTTGGCTACAATAGAAAATTTTCAATTTAAAAATTACACTTTCCACAACTATTATATTTTAAAATTATTTATTCATATTTTCCTATACAATTATCCTATGTTTCAATCATTTTTACACGACTATCCATAAAATCAACCTATCAATTTTAACTTTATTCATTTTACTCCTCATTATACCAATATCACATCACGCCATATTTTACAATTCAAAATTTTTTTTTTTAAAAATTTTTTATTCAAAAGTTTTATAACATCCAAAATACAATCATTAATTTTAGGCAAATCTAAAATGTTAGTTTGTAAGAAAACTTCAAAAGATACATGAAGAACCTACTTATTACTTCATCACAACTCGATGGCCCTTGATCAAAGCACACTTTACACCCCTTTTAAATACCAGTCTAGACAGCATTATATGTGAGGATAGGGGTCCCTTACGACGAGAAATTGATCGATTCATCATGGTTATTTATAATAGAAATTGATCGATTCATCATGGTTATTTATAATTTTGTCAGCATGAAACTTAAAATTCATGAAATGCCTTACGACGAGAAATTGATTGATTTATCATGGTTATTTATAATTTTGTCAGCATGAAACTTAAAATTCATGAAACGACCTTGAACTTTGGCAATCGAGTTAAGGGTCTCCAAAATAGAATTATGAAATTTCCTGAAAAAGAATCAACAAGATCTCCAGCTTTAACTTATTTTTTGGAGCATCTAATCCATTCATCATCAAGAAAACCTTTAAAACCCTAGGAAAACATGCTTACTCAATCAATAAAAACGTTGAATGAATCTTGACTGCCTTTAATGTGAACATGCTGCTGGATGTTGCTGTTCATCATACCTTCATTTCATATATTTTTATTTTTTATTTTTTATTTGGCTTACGTGTATAAGAAATGGGATCCAAATGATTAACGAAGGCTTGGGTTTTGATATTCATAGGATGCTAAGCTCGGGACCGATGGGTAAAGTGATGCTTATCTTTATTTACACATGAAGAAAGGGGCACATGCGTGGAGACATGCATGTGTCATGTGTCCGACTAACAAGCTTCTAGAACTCGCTGTAAACATTATGCATTCATGTCACATGATGATCACCGATGGATGATTTGGACCGTTCATCATCATGATTAGCACTTGTTTTAACCATATTAGGAGATCCATCTGTTAATTACACGTGTGGGCCTCTGGTCAGTGTCACAACATGTGGGGTCGCCTCTACAATTAGCTCACAGGTAATAATGTAAAATTAATTTTTCTTGGGTTAATGTTTCCAAACAACATCTGATATATTGTATATGCCGATTAAGCATGAAAAACTATTTTCTGAGAATTTTTCAAATTAAAATTCCATCATTTATTTTCATTTTCTATTTCATTATTTTCTTCTGATTTTCATACTTAATGGATAGGGGTCGATTAATTTGCTAATATCTAACTTGTCTTACATCAAAATTATTTGTTTTTTTAGTTAGATTCCTGACTTAAATATATTTTATTATTAAAATATTTTATTTTGTTGATTTTACACATCTATAGATGGGCCCATATATAATGATACTATATAAATGAGAGGTTTCCTTGATAATATAAATGATGTGCCATATTTGATTTGGCATATTACACACTTATAGATCATTTTTCTACAATTTTCTATCAATTTTCAATGTTGCCACATATGTATAAATTTTAAAATAAATAGCTTGTACACATTGTGCTACAAAAACTATTTTTTTCTCATCTTATATTTTTTGGCCTAATTCCTTTTCCTCAAAATTCTTAATGTTTGTCTCGTGTGATGGCTACTTTAAAAACTTTGGTAAAATGATATAAAGCAATAAAAAATGTAAACCACAATAATAAAATCAAAGCATAAAAGTAAGAACACGTATAGTGGTTCAGATCTCCCAATTCAACTCCACTCTCAAAGTAGAATGACTTGGGTTCCACTAGCCAATTTTAACACACAAGTT
Source organism: Annona cherimola (assembly GCA_030490835.1). NCBI lineage: Eukaryota > Viridiplantae > Streptophyta > Magnoliopsida > Magnoliales > Annonaceae > Annona > Annona cherimola. The sequence continues at coordinate 42,181,236 of CM059974.1, forward strand.
ATAATGACACAGTTTGTTCGACTATCTTCTAGATTGGCACTAAGCTCCAGGTAAACTCATGAAATAATCAAAATTTTAATTCACTTCCTTTTGGTTTGATCACTATCAACACCAAAGTATTATAACTTTTCTCTTGGTTTGATCACCATCAAAACTAAGGTAATACAAAGAACAAAACTTTAAATGAAAAGTAAACCAGTTTAACATTTTTCAGAAGTAGAAACTCTTCAATTGATCAAGACTTAGTAGCTTTGATTTTCAGTGGCAACACTTTCATGAATTTGCAACTTCAGCTTCACCTTTGAATCTCCACAGAAAGTTATGTAATAATGAAGCATTTTTGGAGTCTTTCAAATTTGCATTCGAGTATTTTTTTTCATTTTTCGATGCCTTCTAGCTCTCCCAACTTCTCCTTTTATGGCCTCTTGATCACTTCTAACATGACCAGAAGATGGGCTAAAGAGTCTCAATATACATCACAACTCTTTGAAATTTAAAAATTTGCCACCTAGAAAGCATTGGATATTTTTTTTATTAAAAGGTTAACCTTTTTATGCTTGTTCAGTTCTCTCCATAAGTGCACATGTCGTAGACTGTAGTATTTAATAAGATCGATCCCAAAGAGAATTCGAGATTTAAGACGTTGATTTTAAACATTTAATATTCTGTATCAAGAGAAAATAGGATGAGAAGACAATAAAGAGGGAAGAACACAAGTCTTGAGAATGTTCAATGAGTATAAAAGTTCAAGAGACGAGAGCACATGCGACATCTGCGACAGATATGCAGTATATTTATTTAATCCAGATATTATGTGTTAAAGGAGAATAAATTCTAAGTTGACCTTCCGCCCTCTTTCAAGACCTGCAAGGCATACAGTAATCTTCTCAACCACATATTCTCATGAGATTAAGTCAATTAGAATCCATTAAATTCTGTGGTAGTTTGTAGAATCCCTCAAAATCATTACGTCAATTCTCATAGTCTAGATTTTCAGGTTTAATATCTTGATTATTATATATTAGACTTCTACCTATTGATTCCTTCACTTAATGTATGAAATCATTGCTAAAGTGCAACCCTGAACACTCAACAAGCGTTAAATCTACAAGATATTAAATTAGCACACAATATCTTTCATAAATAAAGCAAAACTACGATATCATTTGCATAGTTCACAAGTTATATCCTAAACCTAGATTATGGGTTCAGTCTAGCATGTTTATAATGAAAATCAAACAAAAAATAATATTATATTCAAAGTCCATAAAAATAAGATAATTAAACCAAAATAAAGATTTTTTTTATTAATTTGGAAGTTTTAATGGTATTTCGACAACTTCAAGCAATAGACTGTCTTGCTTCTTTCCTTGTACTCTTAAGTTTCTCTCACTCCTAGACCTTAACCTTAGTTTCAAGGATGTTCTAAGATGCCCTATGTCATGCATAACAAATGTTTATGCAGTACTCTACAAGAACCTTGCACAAAACCAGTCCAAGGGGATTGAATTTGCACTTTTCATCCAAACAAAGCCTAGGCCATATTCTGCACAAGCTAGCACAGCCTAGGCCATGCTGGGCTTTGGTTCATGTCACTTACTCTGGATTTTTGCAGTTTTGTTGCTTGACACACCCCGAACTGTGTTGAAAGTTCTTCAATATATTCTAGGCCATTTTGATCATTATTTTCCTTCTTTTAATTCTTCCAAATCATCAAATTAAATGGTCTTGGTCCTCACTCTTCAATTGTCCAACAATTACACGCGATTAGCATTGAAATTACATGAATTTGCACATACCAATCAATCGTATCTTGCGCTAAACAAAGCTAAATCATCAATATTTAATTTCAAACATCATATTCATTCACATTCTTATCCAAATATCATCCAAAATATAGAGTAGGAAAATAACATAATAGTGCTCTAGACGGGTCAGAGAGTTTTAGCATGAACAGGTTGATTTTTTCCAGATAAAAAGTCAACTTTTCTCCTATTTTTTCAAAATTCAAAATTTGGAAATAAGTCCTACTTCAAGCATGTTAATCCACTCAAGGTAATCATAAATGAATATTCCACTTATCATTCAAGATTAAACACATCTCGAAAAGCACATTCCATATAATATTCCAAGTAAAGCTATCAATTAAACATATTCCGAAATTGTTCCAAGCATTCCAACAAGTATATTCCATTATCTAGTTATCAATATATTTCAAACTCATCTTATCATAATTTATATTATAAACTCAAAATGATAATTCCACATCGATGTTTTCATGTCAATTTCAAAAAATAAAAATCATAAAAGATTTATGCTCAATTTGATCCATTAATCTTAAACTATTATGCAAATAAGATCAACAATACTCAATTTTTTTTATTTATGCACATCTTTTATAGAGAAGTAGTTTAATAAAAATATCTTCAATTGATCTTCAAGAGGAAGCAATTCCAAGCATTAACATGACCTTGAATGAAATTTTACCTCACAATATTGTAGCTCTATTCATTTTTATACCTATGTTTTGGATATCTTCTTTATCGTTACCTTCAAAGGTAAACCTTACCTTGACTCCTTTTCTTATTCTTTTTGTCGCTAGTCACACGACGAGAACAATCACTATTCATATACCAGCTTATCCCAGTTTTCTCTAAAATAGAAAATTAATTCACCGGTACCAATTGCATGGGTCCACTGTTATTAGTATCAAGATATGCAGACATTTTTTAATTTTTAAATGAGTTTAATACCTTGGGACTACATTCTCTTCATTGGACAAATAAATGAAAAATGTCTATGAGGATAACAAAAATAACAAACGTCATTACGAGAAGAAATTTTCTCACGTGATTATTTTTAATGTTGTTATTTTTCTAAAATTTTAAGGATTTATTTTCATTTGTCAAATTTTGAATGTTTAAGGAAGTATCAAGCATGTCAACCTCTTGCCTTCAATTTCTTTCTCGAAGTTCAATTGCATCAACGAAACTTACCGCTGATCCACAATCATCATCAGAGTGATGTGCCATAAAATCAATATTCTGTGCTCTGCAATTTGAGCTATTTCATCATCAAATTTAGAACTAACTAGTTATCTATGGATTTCAGACTTGTTTTATTACAATTTATGTTATAAACTCAAAATGATAATTCCATAAACATATCACACTTTAAAAGTCTTTTTTTAGAGTAGTAAACATAATTTTGCAAATTTAAAATCAATAGCACAAAAGCGCATCCTTTTGTCATCATTAAAACCAATCAAAAAGAGGTAATTAAATAAATTCACATTCTCTCCTTTTTGATGATGAAGAAATATCTATAATCATTGTTAAATATTTCTCCCCCATCACATTGCTCATATTGCTCCCCCTATTAATATGCTCACAATGGTTGTATTTCTCAATTTTTTATCATTAGCAAAAAATGATAAAGATAAATCATTAATAAGTCATGAGAAATATTTTAAAAAATTAAAATGGTCTTGTAAGAACTTAGAAAATTAAAAAGGGTCTTCTTCACATATCTCATTCAAATGAAGTATCTTAATTATTCTTCTTTTGATAAGATTGACCTCCTCATCCTCTTCTTCTTTAGAGACTATCAAATTTGGTATTACATGATAATTTGAGCTTCCTTGGTTGGAAAGAGAACTTTCTTTTTTATGGAAGTAACTTTTTTGATTTTCTTTTCGAAGATCAACCTGAAATAAACTTTGGAATAGAATTTTTTTGCACAAAGGTTTCATTTTTTCATTTGAATAGTGTAGTTAAGCTTTTCTAAACATGGAAGTTTCGAAGATGGTAAAGAGTTGGAGAAGATAATTTGAAATATAGAGCTAGTTTCTTTTCGAAGAAGCATTGAAATGATGAGATATTTAATTGAGTTTCCACCCTTTCTTCAAAAAATATCAAGATGAGAATGAAAAAAAAGCAAAATAACCAGCTACGAACCTATTCAAAGTAGTCAAGTCCACTATCATTTTTGTAGTAGAAGGTTGAAAATTGATTTTAGTGGAAAGTTTAGAGTATGAAAGTTTAGATTTAGGTTTGGAGATGACTCTTTACCTTCCTTATCAAATTCCTCTATATTTTACCTTGAGATCTACCTTCTTTACCATAAGGTCCCATATCACTTGAAGTCTTTTTCTCTTTGGATGTTGAATACCAGGTTCTATCATTAACTTATTTGTGACTCATTTTTTGAGTAAAATTGTTCGATATACTATAGGAGTTGGGTTCAATGAGTTCTTCTTGTCTCAAATCTAGACCAATGAGCTTGAACAACGATGTGAGAAATATTTCGTAAGACAAATTTATGATAGAAGTAAGTCCTGTGGTAGTAAATGAAATTTGTACCCATATCCTCTATGGTTGAAACATCTCATCTTCATTAGATTGTTATCTTTCTTCTTAAATTTATACGTTTGGATGGTCTTGTCAAGCAGTTTTGTTCTTGGTTGACCTATTTTTCGTGATAAACTTCCTAAACTTCTCAGCAAGCATTAGAACTTCATCATCTTCATCACTTGCATAATCGGAGGATTTGTCCAAATCAGCTTTTAAATTAAGTAATTTTTTGCTTTTTACATTTTTTCCATCATTCTTTTCAAAAATAATTTCATAAGTCATTAAGAAGTGGATCAATTGAATTGCAATCATTTTGGCAGTCCATGTTGCAAGTAGAGATCGAAGTAATTTCTTGACCTATTGAGTTGTAGTAATTGACTTTCCATATACTTTAAGATTATTCTTCAACATCAGTAAACTTGTAAAATATCTCAAAAGTGAATTCAATGAGTTTCGTACAAATAACTCATAGTTGTGTATGAGAATATTGATCTTAAACTCTTTCACTTGTGATGTTCCTTCATGGGTAACTATAAGTGTCTTGCACCTCTTTTGCAGAAGCATAAGAGGAAATCCTATTGAATTCAGATGGAGAAAGAGAGCAGTACAAGACATTCAGAGCTATAACATTTAATTGAATTTGTTCAATTTATTGTCGATTTAGAACAACAGGAATATCATCTCTAGGCATATTTAAACTAGATTCAACAACTCTGCATAATCTAATATTATGTCCCATAAGAAACATCTTCATTCTAAGTTTTCAGTACACAAAATTTGAACTATCAAAGTATGAGGGATGTATAATAGAATAACCTTGAATGTAATTATAATGAGTTTTTCATTAGTCATATGATATCTTTGTTAAATTCAAAAAAATCTACTTTAACACCACTTGTTGGTCTTATGTGATGGTTACTCAAAGAACTTTGGTAGAATGATGTGAAGCAAGCAAAAATATAAACCACAATAATAAAATCAAACAATAAAGATAAAAATACATATAGTGGTTCAGATCTCCCTATCTTACTTCACTCTTTAAGACAATAACTTGAGTTTCATTAGTCAACTTTAACACACAATTTATAGTGACATAGTTTATTTAACTGTCTTCTAGATTGGTACTAAGTTCCAAATGGACTCATGGAGCAATCAATACTTTGATTCACTTTCTCTTGATTTGATCACTATCAACACTAAGGTATTATAACTTTTCTTTTAGTTTGATCATCATCAACACCAAGGTAACACAAAGAACAAACCTTTAAAAGAAAAGTAAAATAATTTAGCATATTTGCAAGAGCCACAACTCTTCAATTAATTAACACTTCGTAGCTATGAATTCCTAGCAGCAACACTTTCAAGAATTTACAACTTCAACTTCACATTTGAACCTTTATAAAAAATTATCTAACAATGAAGTACTTTAGAGTCTTTTAAATTTGCACTTAGGTATTTTTCTTTAATTTTTCAATGCTTTCTAATTCTCTAAAATTCTCCTTTTATAGCTTTTTGATCACTTGAAACGTGGCTTAGAAGATTGGCTAAAGAGTCTACATGTATATCATAACTCTTTGAAATTTGAAAAATCTGTCGTCTAGAAATCATTAGATGTTTTCTATTAAAAAGTCGACCTTTTTGTGCTCCAAACGAGTCAGAGAGTTTTCAATAAGAAAAGTTTGACCTTTTCTAGATAAAAAGTGGCCTTCTCCCCTATTTTTTTCAAAATTTTAAATTTAGAATCCTACTTCAAGCATGTTTATCAACTCAAGGTAATCACGAATAAATATTTCACTCATCATTTAAGATTAAGCACAACTCAAAAAGAATATTCTATATCATATTCACAAGTATCAAGTAAGCATAGAATCATTCCAAGCATTTTAACTAGCATATTCCATTCTCAAGTTATCCATGGATTTCAAACTCATCTTATCACAATTTGTGTTACAAACTCAAAATGATAATTCTACAAACACACCACACTTTTTAAAAATCCAGTTTAAGAGCACAAATGTGGTGCCTCCATCCTGAGGCGCTGGATCCTTACTCCGAACCGTTATCGATCGGTAAACGTGAGTCAGGATTGTCGTCCTGGTCACACGGTGAGATTTCTACATCTAATCATATTCTAATTTTACAAGTAGTTGTCACTCGTAATTCATTTCAAATGGAATTCATAACATCATAACTGATTTATTTACATCAAAGGTTATCATCATCCTATAAATCATGTTCATAAAACATAACATTCATCTTGATGCATACAGAGGAATACAAGAACATAGCTTTTCTTCATTTAAACCTGTTCTCTGCTCCTTGATCCTCCTTATACTTGTCTAGGGTTTGGAAAAACAAAATATGAATACTAATACTCAATAAGTAAGCTCTTGCATTTTCAAGCAAAATATTTTTACGAAGGCATTTTTTGTCAAACATTTTTATGTCTCCATCTTGGGAAATTCATAAAACAATGCATATGCAATGCACTGTTTCCCTTCATGTTTGGGTGATATGCTAGCAAGGCGACCATCTCCTTTATCCTGCTACCATTCTAGGGAGGACGCCGCTGGCCTCCGGCCTGTATCAGTGACTTGGTCACACTAAAAGGGGATAATCAGTCTGCTTACACCTTTACAGTGGACCTAATCCTCGTGCTCCATGCACTGGCAGATGACACTTGCCAAGTGTTCACCAAGTGATCATCCATCTCATTCATCATTCGGGCGCCATCGATCTCTGGCCTATATAAGCGACTTGGTCATACTAAAGGGGGACAACCAGTCCGCTTACACCTCTACAGTGGACCTAATCCTCGTGCTCCATGCACCAGCAAATGACACTTACCAAGTGATCAAACACCACATTCATCATTCATGCTAGCATGCTTTTCCAAGGATAACATTTTTCATAATCATTTCAAATACCACTTTCACAAAGCAATTATTCAAATTCATTTGTGAGAATGAAAACAGATGAAGATGTAGGGATGGCCACCCTTAAAAATTTTTGAAAATATCCGTATAAAGCAATTTCCAAAGCATTTCAATTTTGAAAAATAAAATCATATTTTCCAAAGTTGTGCTTGCTTACATGTAGTTCAACTTGAACCTTCCTCTTTCTCTTTGCCCTTTCCTATATAAATGAATAGGGTTACCTTTCATACTTGCATCATACTTTATGCCTGCATACCTTGCCTTTTATGTATTTATCACTTGTTCCCAACCCTTACATGATCTCAACTTATATGTGACCCTGAGTAATTCAACTTTACTTAATTATTTCTTTGAGATAAACACTTTCATTTCTTAAGTCACATATATTTTCACATTTTTCAATGATGAGTCATTCACTTGACTCAATACCCTAATCTAGGGCATTTAATCTCTTTTCGATCATTTAAAATACTTGTGTAACACTTACTTGAAACTTTAACAACAAAGTTCAAGCAAAGTTTCTCAATTTCACAATTACTCTTCTAATATTCACTTTTTCACACCTATATAGTCTAATAATTGTTGCTTCGAACACTACACCTTTGTAGTCTTTCAAGGGAATTATTCACAACTTCTATCAAGTAATTCCTTCATCAAATTTCTGAAATTTATTTCCATTTATTAAAATAGCCCTATACATGCATGAATTCATCATATATTGGTTCTACAATCGCATACCAATCCTTCATACATGTATAGCTACTACTTAACAACCTTGGTAATCACTTTGAATGCTTGTTTATAACATATGACAAGCAATACTTGCCGTAAAATTTTTGGATTAATTCATCATTCCAAAATAGCCATATATATCCTTGTTTTAGTTAAATTTTATTCATATACTTGCATATTAACTCAATAATCATGCAATATAGTAACTCAATAATCTATTTGCTTTCAACACCCTTAATTATATTGCTTGCTAATCCATATATCATATGATAATCAAGGGTAACTTAAACAGAAATTTTCCTTGCAACTACTAATAAATTTGAACGTCCACTTAAGCATAGCATAAATCAATTTACCCTTGGTTCGCCACCATTTAACCATGGTTAATCTACCTTTAATTGCCCTCATTTGCTGTTGCATTTCTAGCCGTCCAAGTGTCCATATTCTTATCTCTAACAATTAAGTTTTCTGCATCAATTTAAGCCATCAAATTATGTTGCAATTTCGTCCATTAATCTCCACCATCCATGTGTAGTTAGGTTGCCAAATCAACCTATCATCATCCCCCCTAGCTATGACACATTATCATGCATTTTGCATTTTTCGAAAATAAAAATTCTCCCTAAAATTCCAACTCCAAACACGTCCCACCTTGCTATATTTTAAATGTGATTTTTCACATTTTTTCGTTTCATAAAAATCAACCCAAATCATGTTATCTTGCCACCTCAGCCTCAAAGCATTAATTACCTCCCTTTTTTACTTTTTATTTCTTGCATTTATGGCTCTTGAGATCGGGTTCATTAATGTAAATCCCCTTTTAGATAATCCCCTTGCTAATCAAGAGTTTATCATAAGATTTGACATAATCAAAACCATTCGCAACTTAAGGAATGTGCCCTTGACTTTCCATAAAAATTTTCATCCTTAAATGATCAATATTGGCTAAGATATAATCATTTGGAATTAATTCAAGGCATTTCATGAAATTTCAAGTCGTTTAACAACTTTTTAATCAAATTACTCATAATCCACTCCATTCAACTTGTAGGGTACCCTAACTTAGGTTTATCCTAAAAATTTTACATAAACTTGCCTTACACATCTAAAGATATGAGCTTAATCACTTAGTTAGCGAAAATGACATGCAAAGTGGGTCATTAATGCACAATCCACCTCACATTCTTTACCACTCTTTTGTCTCGTAGTGGAGATCTTAGATTTTGTCATTTAGTGAGACACCTCATCTCTTTGTCTTTTAATGAGTTTTGTCTTTTAGCATTTATCAAAGTAATTAACTTTAAGCACTTTTCTTAATCAACTTGTTTAATCTCATCCACCTAGAACATAGAGCATATAGTTTTACACCTCTCATCAAAATTCCACCTCAATCAGAGTTAAACATGCTTAGATCTAATGGAATTAGTCATGGATGGATATAAATCCTACATTTGGAACTAATCAGGGGTCCAAAATTTTCATTATTTTTATTTTCTCATAAACTCCACAATTTCAAACCATTCGAATTAGTATATCTCAGAATTTGGAAATTTCTTTCCAAAATATTTCTAAAAATTCATTTACACTCTGTTCCTCATACAAACTGCCCATCACACTTCCTAGGCTTAAAACAAAATAGGGTTTCACAACCAAATATAATTTCACAAAAGCACATCCTTTTGTCATCATCAAAACTAATCAAAAATAGGTAATTACATAAATTCACACTTAACTTTAAGATCTTCAATTTGACATGTTATATATCTCGTAACTCATTTGTTATAAGCTGTAGGAATATATTGAATATTTTTCCACTATAATAGACTTCTTTTCATTTCATGTGCTATTTTTGATTGGATTTCCTGTCCTATTTAATATATGGTATTTTTAAAAACTAAATTTAAGTAATAAAGTTTTTATTCTTTTTCTTTACATATTGTACATCATGTCCAATTCCCATTTCTTATTTTTATTTGTATCTTATATATTCCAAAATTTGCTTAGAAAATTCCAATAGAGACTAGTAAACAACCCAAACTTATTACCTTGCCACTTTGAAGCAAGCTAGCTCATCAAAAGGGATTAAACATCCTCAAGCCACTGAACTAGAGGAAAATCTTGTACTAATGATTGACACTAAACACTGTCCACTTGTCAAATAACCCAAATGTAGTGGTCCAAGTTAGTACAATACTTTCACCAACTCTAAAGGAACAATTAGTTCAATTACTCAAAGCTAACATTGATGTCTTTGCTTTAAGCATAGTGTAAACAATGAGGTGGGTAGACAAGCAATTGAACACTAGCTCTGAAATATGTTAAAGCTTATAAAACAAAAGAAGAGACTAATGGCACTGAAAAGACAAAAGATAATGGAAGAAAATGTTCAAAAACTCTTATCGGCACAGTTTATTAGGGAAGTTGAATGCCCAAATTGGTTATCAAATGTGGTCTTAGGTAAAAGAACATGGACAATGATGAATGTGTAGATTTCACAAATCTTTATGAGCCTTTCCCAAACAATTCTTATCCATTACCTGACATTGATCTACTTGTAAACTCCACCTCCATCTATGGCTACTATGCTTTCTTAATGCATTTTCCAAATACCATCAAATTAAAATGACCTATATTAATGAAGAAAAGATCTCATTTATCATGCATTGAGGCACATACTATTTCACCTCCATTCCATTCAGCTTAAGAAAGGATAGAGCCACTTACCAAAGACTAATGAATAAAGTTTTCACTAACCAGCTAGGCCAAAATATAAAGATATATGTTAATGATAGTCAAGTCAAAAGTTAGAATGCATTAGACTACTTACAAGCCTGAACGTATATAATTTAAAACTAAACCTTGAAAAGTACAAAATTGGGTATCAACATGAAATTCATAGGTTCATTATTTCACAATGATATATTGTTCGTAATCTTACCGCAAGTGTACGGGTCATAGATTTTAGTATATAAATTATCGATCCATAGGAAATTTAGGACTTAAGACATTAGATTTAAACACTTATAAGCAACACAAAGAGAATAAACTGAAAAGAAAGAAATATCAAAAGAAAGAGGTTGATCTTAAGAACATGGAATAAGAATTAAATGTCAAGGGATGTAAGAACCTAGGATCTAGGATTTTACATATATCTTCTGCAACGGATAAGTGGATAGCTTATTTAATCCGAATATTATGTGTTAAAGTGGAACCGTCTCTATATTATCCTTGCACCTTCTTTCAAAACCTACAAGATGTACCCTAATCTTCTTAGTCATATATTTTCATGGGATTAAGTCAATTAGAGTATATTAAATTCTGTGGAAGTTCGTAGAATTCCTCAAGATCATCATGTCTATTTTCATGGTTTTAGATTTTTAGGTTTAATATCTTGATTATCGTATATTAGACTTCCACCTTTCGGTTCCATCACATAATATATGAGAATCATTGCCAAAGTGTAAGCTTTCACACTAAGCAAGTATTAAACCATAAGATATTAAATTAACACAATATACCTTAAATAATCAAACCACAATATCCGCTACATTGGATGCATGCTACATCCTAAAATCTAAATAACAAGTTTCACTTAAAAATTAAGCACAAAATAATATTATATTCAATCTCCATCATTAAAAAGACAATCAAAATCAAAAGAAAGAAAGAAAGGAAAAGCTTATTGATTGAAAGCCTCGATAGTGTCTCGACCGCTCCAAGCAACTCACTGCTTCGCTTCTCGCCTCGTGTTCTTTACTCCTTTTGCTCTTGGACCTCAACCCTAGCTCTAAGGGCATTCTAAGATACTTTGGGACGTCCTTAAGAGGTGTTTATATAGGAATCCAAGGAGTACTTGCGAATAGGGTCTGAATTACGTAAGAATTTGCGTAATCATAGTCCCACATAGTTCAAATAGTGTGACACTCTAGAGTGCATGGTTCTATGCGCGGTTTTGCACAGTTTCGTCCCAATTTCTGCCGAACCTTCCCCGACAAGTCCCGACATGTTCTAGACTGCCTTGATCATTATTTAACTTTATTAAAACCTTAAAATCATGAAATCAAGTGTGGTCTTGATTATTGAGTTTTGAACTTCTCGAAACAGACACACGTAGCGCCAAATGAGTGGGTCATCTTCAACTACTCATAACTTGATTTGAGAGAAGTTACAGGAGCTACAACATATCAATGGAAAATATTTTTTGAGCCCGTTAACATGACGACTTGGGCAAGCTTAGTTGAGCTCATTTTCGATGTCAAAATCCACTATTTCTGTATGATTCGTGCCCCGAACTTGCACATACTTTCGTGCTTTGCATAAATTGCATCAATTGTGAGTGTTTAAGCATACACAAGCTAAATCAATCAATATTTAGCTCAAATCATCTCAATCACTCACATTTTTATCCAATTATCATCCAAAATAAATGGTATAGAAATGGCTTAACAAATTTCCCCACACTTGAGCCTTTGCTTGTCCTCAAGCAAATAAGAAATCATGTCACAAACTATAAATCAAATTCAGGATTTAAAATTTTTCAAATAATCTAAAATTAGTAATCAGGCGAAATCTCAAGCACACAAGAATCGAATGTCAAGCAACTTTGTAGAATTGTTAAATATAATCCTCAACATGCAGTTATCATACAACCATGAACATCCTAATTACATAACTTAATTCACATGCATTTCCATGATTCGGTCCCCATGAACTAGAACTCTTTTTTCTCCTATTTTGTATGCACATCTCTCTTTCCTATCTTCTGTAATCGTGGCACACACAATTGAATAATCAAGAGATCTTTTATAGGTAGAAATATGAGGTTCACATTCATTGAGTATAGGTTAAAAAGAATAGAATTCAAGTCAAAACTATCTTTAAAATAACTTGAGCCGGTTATGCACAATTCCCACATTTATTTTTTCTCTTTTTTTATTTTTTAAATCCTACTATTACCCTTGGTTTTCTTTTTCTCTTTTTTTTTAGATTTTTTACCAAGTCTGGCTTACTTCCCCTCATCATATTTTAGGATATTTGGGGAAACCCAAAATTATCCATTACACTCCATTATTCAAGCAACTTAATGTCCTTTTCTTAGTTTTTAGCTTAAACAAGATATTAAAAAATGATTCAAGTACGACATGGATATTAAGGTAAAGGAGAAGTAAGCTTTCAATTCAAATTGGGGAACAACAAGTAATTCACAAAGATATAGTTTAAAAATTCAAAGAATTGCTTCTATCATGTATGTTCTCATATTTGTGTTATAGATTCAATTTAATAAGCCCAAAAGATGTATTCAAGAATAGGTGGGAAGAGGAATTCATTTTCATGTATGCAAATCTTATTCAGTAATTTAGAATAGAAGTATGGATTAATTTGACACATACATGCATAGTCATCAGCTTAACACACCTTACAAAGCATCATTCTCATTTTCTGGTTCTTGAAATTTGCAAATTTTTTTAAAAATTTCACTTTTTTTTTACTGGATAGACTTTGAATCCTTATTATGGTTTGCTCTAAGGTTCACAAAAGATTGAATATGGGATAAAATTTTGGCACATGCCAATGTGTCAATGCAAGATTAATCATATTTTAGCTCTAGTAAATCTAATATTTTCAATCAAATGCAATGCATTCACACTCCCACACTTAAAATTTACATTGTCTTCAATGTCTAGGACAAGTCTATATCTCCTTATCAATTCCATTAAAATAAAATAGAATTTAATCAATTATTCAATAAGTGCAAGTTAACTTCCCTATTAATTTGTCGAAGCTTTTGAAGCTATTGAATTGTATTCATCTCGAGTGAGTTCCTATAAAATACTATACGATGACTCCAAATCAAAAAATATTAAAATCCTAAAAAAACAAAAATACTAGAAAGAAACTAATACTCTCCTAACTAAAATCTTGGGTTGCCTCCCAAGTAGCTCTAAGTTTAACGTCTTCAGCTAAACTAGTTGAAATTGTATCAACTAACACTCAATCTTTTGAATACAAGTTCATGCAGGTATTTCTCTAATTTCTGTTGTATTGCATTTCTCATACTTGTGAAATTTGGACCATCACCAAATGTAATATCCAATAACTCCTTCCGCAGCATCATTTGAATGATGGTGTGTAATTCAAATGGTATGGATGACTTTTCTGTCTCTGTTTCCTCTGATGGGTTGATTGTCATTTGTTTCTCACTGCTTTCATCTTGAGCTTCTTCATGATTTATTTGGCCTTGAATTTGCCCTTGGTTCTCATCCTGTACTTCACCGTCCTCCTGATTCCCATTATTTAGAATTTCTTTGTGATATGTCTGGTTCCGGTTTTGTTCTTATTCATTTACATGCATCTTGTCCTCTACTTGGTCCTCATCACTCGGGATGATTTCACAATATTCCTCAGAAATAATGGTAGAGTCCATGCACGGTTAACTAGGATGCTCGTCAAAATTCTCATTTGGATAGCTGACTTGTTCTGCAACTTCATCTCTTGAATCAAAAGACGCTCAGTTAGTTGATCAAGTCTTTGATTGAATTGAAGAAGTTTATCAAACTACTGCTATTGTTATTGCACTAGTTGTAGCATTTACTCCTATTGTTTAAGAATCTATTTTAAAAAATATTCAATATAAGATGTTTTAGGCTGTGGTAAAACTGTTGATGGAATAGAGAGGGAAAATTTTTTCAATAAAGTTTAATCGTTTAATTCGTGAGTTTGAGGCAAAAAGCAGTTTTGTTCAGATTGAAAGAAAAAATTATTGAACCAAGGAAAGTTTGAATGTGTAGGCTCGTCAAAATTGTAAGTGCTTGAGAAAGGGTTTTCAACAAGATGAGAATCGTTGTGGTTATAAAAATTTTGTTGCCCGTATCCCCAATTTTATTAATATGACACATTTATCATTAAAGTCCCCTCTTTATATGAATTATACTGGTTTGCTATTTCATAATTCTTGTGGAATGCCCTAGCAACCATTCTAGCATCTCAAAAAGATCCAGAACCCATTGTATCATCATACCACTAATTACAGTATGCCATCAAATAATTTATTGCCCAAGAAAAGAATATAAAAAGAGAGACAGAATAGAAAAAGAAAGAAAAAGAAAGAAAAAATTATTAAGAAAAAGAATATACGAAGAGAAAATAGAAAAAGAGAGGAGAAATGTTTAAATACAAAGCCCTACATAATGTCAAATTTCCCGGCAATGGAGCCAAAATACTTGTTCACAATCTCACCACAAGTGCACGGGTTGTAGATGTTGGTCCCGAGTTAATGACAGTTACCCAAGAGGGGAGGGGTGAATTGGGTATTTAAAAATTTACAACTTAAACAGAAACTTTACCCTGGATTAATCTAGTCCTCTTCATGAAGAAACAAAATGAGAGCAATAATGTAAAGAGCAGAAACAAAAATGAACACACAAGATTTTATAGTGGTTCGGGCAACCTCCCTACTCTACTCTTCCAAGCTCACACCCCTTGTGACTTGGGTTCCACTATGTATTCCACGAATACAACTAGAGTCTCCACTCTCTTCTAGATTCTAGCTCTAGGGGGCATATACAACCAGAGCCTCTGCTCTCTTCTAGATTCTAGCTCTAGGGGGCATCAACAATACACAACACAAGTAGGTGACGAGTTCCACTCCAATCACACACTACTTTGCTTACACTTGTTCTTAGCTACCCAAGCTAAAACAAGTTCAATACAACAAGTAATAACAAAAGAAAGTTTCTACACGTTACTGTTGTGTAGACGCAGATTTGACGCAGAGAAGAACTTGTACAGCAGTGTTGATGATTCAATAAGAAGCTCTTGCCTGTTTGAACTCGGAGTTCTTCTTCTTTATGATGGCTTGATCACTTAATGCTCTTGAAGATAGGAGTTATGCACATTCAATGATTCTCAGCTCTCCTCCTCGTTCATATTGAATGCCTTTTAGAATTGTGGAGGGAATCCGAACGTTTGGAGGTAGGTGGCGCGCATTTAATGCGCCAACGTTCAAAAATTTTCCGACCGTTGCGACCCAAGTCGCAGGTGGAGTCGACTTCGGGTGCGACTTCGCCCAAGTCGCAGATGGAGTCGACTTCGGGTGCGACTTTGCCTGTTCGCAACTTCTTCAAGTTCCAGTCTGGGTCGACTTGGTCCTCGACTTGACCCAAGACGCGGGTGGAGTCGACTTCGGGTGCGACTTCACCTCGGCAGCTTGCTTCACGAACTTGAAATCCTTTGAATGCTTTGCTTGCTTGAGTTTCTTCATGTTTGGTTGTTTCTTCCTTGATTTATATCTCTTTGGACCACTGTATTATCATTCTAGCTTGATGTCCTTTAGCTCCATGATTTGCAAACCTTGAGTCCTTAAGTCTTGAATCTTTTGTATTCATGAACAAGTCCAATATATTTTGATTAGAATAGTTGAATTCATGCATCTTGCTTTCTTTGGACTTGGATTAGTCTTCATATGTTCCAAGTCGAACATCGAAGTCGACTTGATCTTCAACTTGACTCAAGTTCTACCTTGAAATCGATCTAATCCCCGATTTGGCTTCTGAAGTTTCTGCCCTGTACAACTGAAGTCGATGCTGGAGTCGACTTGGTCTGCGACTTTACCCAAGTCGCATGCGGAGTCGACTTCGTCTCGGACTTCGGCAGCTCTGCTCATCGATTTCAACTCTGGACAGAAATGACGCCTCCAAGTCGCGACTGGAGTCGACTTGGTCTGCAACTTCACCTCAAGTCGCAAGCGGAGTCGACTTGGGATGCGACTTCGGCAGTTCTCGTTCTCGATTTCAACTCTGGAAGGAAATGACTTTTCGAAGTCGATGCTGGAGTCAACTTGGTCTGCGACTTCACCCAAGTCGCAAGCGGAGTCGACTTGGGATGCGACTTCGGCACCTCTCATTCTCGATTTCAACTCTGGAAGGGAATGTCGTCTTGAAGTCGCTTCTTGAGTCGACTTGGGGATCGACTTGGCCTAAGTCGAAGCCTGAGTCGACTTGGAAATTGACTTGACTTTCCATGCTTCATATTCTTCAAATTTATAACCTTAAGTCATTTCCACAAACATGTTAGTAACCAAAACTTACTCAAATTGATTTGTTAATCATCAAAACATAGACTTGGCTTATTTTCCACATATTTCCAACAATCTTCCCCTTTTTGATGATTGACAAAACTAATTTGAGTGTATACCTTTCAATGTCTTAAAAACATGCCAATTTTGCATTTTGAAGTTTTTAACATACTCATGCAAACAATCAAAAAACATTCAAACAAAAAACTTAAAACCAGTCATAAAAACTTAGACTCAAATCCCGATCTCTTCTCAAAACCACTTAGACTCAAATCTCGATCTCTTCTCCCTCTTTTTGTCAATGTATCAAAAAATTGAGATAGAGTGGGTAAAATTTTATGAGAATGGTGGTGTTGCTCCCCCTGAACCTGGGCTCCCCCTCAGTTTTTGCTTTGCTAAGTTAATTCAAGCATTCCCATATCATTTTTAATTTTATAAAATGGTTCTTTTGCTAGAGGTTTAGTGAATATATCTGCAATTTGATCTTCTGTTCTTACATATTCCAAACATATGTCATGATTTTCTACATGTTCTCTAATAAAATGATGTCTAAGGTCTATATGTTTGGTTCTAGAATGCAATACTGGATTTTTAGTTAAACATATGGCACTTGTATTATCACATCTAATAGGTTTTATCTTTAAAATCCATGTCATAGTCCCTAAGTTGTTGTTTCATCCAAAGCAATTGGGCACAACAGCTCCCGGCGGCAATGTATTCAGCTTCTGCCGTAGATAGAGCAACACTAGTTTGTTTTCTTGAAAACCATGAAACCAACATGTTCCCAGAAATTGACATGTTCCACTAGTGCTTTTTATATCTACTTTGTAACCGGCAAAATCCGCATCCGAGTAGCCGATTAGATCAAAATTAGAGCCCTTTGGATACCAAAGTCCTATGTTGGTAGTGTCTACTAAATATCTGAAAATTCTTTTTACAGCTACCAAGTGTGATTCTTTTGGACATGATTGAAATCTAGAGCACATATACACACTGAACAATATATCAGGCCTAGAAGCAGTTAAATATAATAAAGACCCTATCATGCTTCTATATAATTTTAAATCAATTATTTTTCCTTTCTCATCATTGTCAATTTTAATTGTTGAGCTCATACGCGTGTTTGCCCATTTGCTATTTTCCATGCCAAACTTCTTCAACATTTCTTTGATATACTTGGACTGGTTGATGAAAATTCCTTCATTTAGTTGCTTGATTTGTAGTCCAAGGAAGAAATTCAGCTCCCCCATCATACTCATCTCAAATTCTTTCTGCATAAGCTCAGAAAATTCTTGACAAAGAATCTCATCAGTAGCACTAAAAATAATGTCATCAACATAAATTTAAATAATCAATATATCTTTTTCTTTATACTTGATAAACAAAGTGGTGTCTACCTTTCCCTTTTGAAAGTCATGATCAATTAGAAATTTGCTTAAATCTTTCATACCAAGCCCTTGGAGCTTGTTTTAAGCCATATAATGCTTTGGTTAATTTGTATACAAATTTAGATTGATCTTTCTCCTCAAATCCAGGTGGTTGTTCGACATACACCTCTTCATTTATATATCTATTCAAGAATGCACTTTTAACATCCATTTGAAATAATTTAAAGTTCATGTGAGATGCAAAAGCTAGTAAAATGTGAATAGCTTCTAATTTAGCAACCGGGGCATAGGATTCCTCAAAATCTATTCCTTCTTCTTGTGAGTATCCCTTTGCCACAAGTCTAGCTTTGTTTCTCACTACAAGTCCACTTTCATCTAATTTGTTCCTAAAGACCCACTTTGTGCTAATGACAGTACAATCTTTTGGCCTTAGAACAAGATGCCAAACTTGGTTTCTTTCAAATTGATTTAGCTCTTCTTGCATTGCTATGATCCTGTTTTCATTATCAAGAGCTTGATCAATAGTGGTTGATTCAATTTTGGATACAAAGGCGTATTGTCCACAAATATTTTGTTTTGACCTTCTAGTTTTTACACCTTCATACACATTCCCTATAACTTGCTCAATTGGATGGGCATGTTTGAACTTTAAGTTAGTTGGAGATTTATAGGAATTATTACCTTCACTTACCCTTTCCTCCATGGAATCTTCTTGCTTTTCCACATGCAGTTTTTCAAGGCTACTTGTTATATCATCTGCATCACTTAAATCATCTTTTCTTTTGAAGCAAGGATTAGTTTCATCAAAGACAACATGTATTGATTCTTCTACAACTTGGTTTCTTTTGTTGAAGACTCTATATGCTTTGCTATTTGATGAGTAACTAAGGAATATTGCCTCATCACTCTTAGCATCTAGTTTTCTCAAGTTGATTTTTCCATTGTTCAAAACATAACATGTGCAACCAAAAGCATGAAAATATGAAATATTTGGTTTTCTACCTTTCCATAGCTCGTATGGGGTCTTTTTCAAGATTGCTCTAATGGTAACTCGGTTCAACACATGACAAGCTGTACTTACAGCTTCACCCCAAAATTTCTTGGATAATTTACTCTCATTTAGCATCGTTCTAGCCATCTCTTGTATAGTTCTATTTTTCCTTTCAACCACTCCATTTTGTTGTGGAGTTCTTGGTGCAGAAAATGTGTGATGAATTCCTTTTTCATTGCATAATTCTATGAATCGTTTATTTTTAAATTTACCACCATGATCACTTCTTATGATCATAATAGTACTTTGTTTTTCATTTTGCACCAAATTGACAAAAGTTGCAAACATAGAGAAGGCTTCATCTTTGCTAGCTAAGAGAATTACCCATGTGAATCTTGAAAAATCATCAACTATTACAAACACATATTTCTTTCCACCAATGGTTAAAATGTCGGATGACCCATATAGATCCATGTGTAGCAATTCAAGTGGCCTAGTGGTGGAAATCTCCTTTTTGGTAGAGAAAGACATTTTAGGTTGTTTTGACAATTGACATGCCTTGTAAATTTTATCTTTGTCATATTTCAATTTAGGCAATCCTTCTACCAAACTCTTCTTCCATAGGGTCTTTATATTTGTCATGTTTATATGCCCAAGCCTCTTATGCCAAACCCATGGATCATTGTCAATGACCATTAGACATTGACCATCTAGTTCATCCAGTGAAACCAAATATACATTTTCATGTCTTTTTCCGCTAAACATGATATGTTCTCCATCAAATACATTACATATAGATGATTCAAACACAACCTTGTATCCTTTGTCACATAATTGCCTAATACTCATTAAATTGTGCTTGAGTCCTTCAACAAATAATACATCTTCTATACATGCATTTGAAATACTATAAATGTTTCCTTTAGCTTTGATTTTACCTTTCTCATTATTTTCAAAAGCAACAGTTCCATCATTGCAAAGCTTGAACTTATGAAATAAACTTCTTTCACCGGTCATATGCCTTGAGCAACCACTATCCATGAACCAAACGTTGCTTGCCTTTGCCTTGAAACATATCTGAAAAATGAACAAATAAATCTTATCTCTTTGGTACCCATTTTATGGGTCCATTTGGGTTAGTAAACTGATTTAATCTTTGTTGTTCTATCTTTGAAAGCCCAAATCTTGTGTTTCTTGAAACCCAAACTAATTTTGCATCATGGTCATATAGTTTCTTAAAATTACATTTATGGACTTTATGACCCTTTTTATTGCAAAAATTGCAAGGCATTAGTAATCTAGGATTAGGCCTCCAAGTATGTAGTGGTTCAAAAGTTGGTCTTCTAGTCCACGTGATATTTTTCCTTTTGGGCTTGTAGATGGTGCAATTTTGGTTTGATTTTTCCCAAGTATTGGCACATTCGATTTGTTACTTTTTCTTTGCTCAAATGTGGAGTATCCAAGACCTCTTTTATTATTTTGAGAGGTCATGTTCAGAAATATTTTCACATTTTCTCCTGGATTAGAGAATTTAGCTAATGATTCATTTAAGGATTCATTCTCCTTTTTTAATTTTTCTACATCCTTCAATAGTAGTTCATTTTCTTCTTTCAGTTTTGATGTACTTTCAGCTAGTTTTTCATTTACAATAATAATGGAATTGCATTGTTGTCTCTTTAGTGATAACTTTTCTCCTAGTTTTTTAATTTCCTCATATAATGAATCATATGCATGTTGTAATTCTTCTAATTCAGCACATTTGAGACATTCTTGAAAAGAAGAATACGTAGATTGAGAATGGAAAAGTTTGGAAGTTACCTCTTCATTACTTGTACACTTTGTTGAAGTAGTTTGTTCTTCCAAAACTTCCGTTGTGTTCAAACACAACAGATTTTTTTCTTGCTCAATCCACGCCATGCAGCATATTCTTGCACAATTTGCCGCTTCAAAATCGTCGATTGAGAAACTACTTGTTGATGAAGTTTCTTCATTCACGTACATTCCTCTTCCCTTAGGCCTTTGAAATTTTCGGCTTTCATATCTTTCCTTCCTTTCTTGTTGATCTTTTGATCTCTCTTCCGGTGTAGGACATTGAGCTTGCGTATGTCCCGCCGCCGCATCTATAGCACTTTGTGGCCTCCTTCTTCTTCTCTTTTCGCGGTATTTCTTTGAAATCTTTAAAGTTCTTTTCTCTCCTTACGAACTTTCGAAATTTCCGGGTTAACAATGCAATGTCTTCATCGTCGTTATGGGATGAGGAGGTGGACTCATCCGAGTTATGTGTGACTTAAAGTGCAATTGCTTTCTTTCCTTTGTGACGATCTTCATTTCTTTTCTTAATTAGCTCATGTCACATTAATGAGCTAATAAGGTCTTCTAGCTTCAGTGTATTGAGGTCATTTGCTTCTTCTATCGCAGTAATCTTTAGAGTCCAAGATTCCAGTAGAGCTCTTAGAATCTTCATGATCTGTTCAGATTCGGAGATAGCTTTTCCAAGACCTTTCAAAGCATTAGTAATTTTAGAGAATCTAGAAAACATTTCAGAAATATTTTCTGTTTTTAGCATTTTAAAGCTTTTCAATTCTCCTATCAAAATATTTCTCCTTGTCCCTTGGACTTGAGAAGTTCCTTCATAGATAGATATTAGTGTATCTCATATCTCTTTTGCAGTTAAACAAGAGGATACTCTATCATATTCGGAAGTGGTAAGAGCACAAAATAAAGAATTCATAGCCTTGGCGTTGCTCTTAACAGTTTTCACTTCCTCATCGGTCCATTTAGAAGCTCTTTCATCAATAGGCAAGGTTACACCGTCTTGGATTGTAATCCAAGAATCCATATCTGTAGCCATGATGAGTTGCTTTATACGAAGCTTCCAATAGCCGAAATTGTTCCCATCAAATAATGGTGGCCTAGTAAAAGATTGGCTTTCGGCAAATGCGGGAACGGAAGTCGATTGGGATGCCATATTAAAAGATCTCTTTGGTATAACTCAAAGACCTGCGCTGGTACCACTTGTTGGTCCCGAGTTAATGACAGTTACCCAAGAGGGGAGGGGTGAATTGGGTATTTAAAAATTTACAACTTAAACAGAAACTTTACCCTGGATTAATCTAGTCCTCTTCATGAAGAAACAAAATGAGAGCAATAATGTAAAGAGCAGAAACAAAAATGAACACACAAGATTTTATAGTGGTTCGGGCAACCTCCCTACTCTACTCTTCCAAGCTCACACCCCTTGTGACTTGGGTTCCACTATGTATTCCACGAATACAACTAGAGTCTCCACTCTCTTCTAGATTCTAGCTCTAGGGGGCATATACAACCAGAGCCTCTGCTCTCTTCTAGATTCTAGCTCTAGGGGCATCAACAATACACAACACAAGTAGGTGACGAGTTCCACTCCAATCACACACTACTTTGCTTACACTTGTTCTTAGCTACCCAAGCTAAAACAAGTTCAATACAACAAGTAATAACAAAAGAAAGTTTCTACACGTTACTGTTGTGTAGACGCAGATTTGACGCAGAGAAGAACTTGTACAGCAGTGTTGATGATTCAATAAGAAGCTCTTGCCAGTTTGAACTCGGAGTTCTTCTTCTTTATGATGACTTGATCACTTAATGCTCTTGAAGATAGGAGTTATGCACATTCAATGATTCTCAGCTCTCCTCCTCGTTCATATTGAATGCCTTTTAGAATTGTGGAGGGAATCCGAACGTTTGGAGGTAGGTGGCGCGCATTTAATGCGCCAACGTTCAAAAATTTTCCGACCGTTGCGACCCAAGTCGCAGGTGGAGTCGACTTCGGGTGCGACTTCGCCCAAGTCGCAGATGGAGTCGACTTCGGGTGCGACTTTGCCTGTTCGCAACTTCTTCAAGTTCCAGTCTGGGTCGACTTGGTCCTCGACTTGACCCAAGACGCGGGTGGAGTCGACTTCGGGTGCGACTTCACCTCGGCAGCTTGCTTCACGAACTTGAAATCCTTTGAATGCTTTGCTTGCTTGAGTTTCTTCATGTTTGGTTGTTTCTTCCTTGATTTATATCTCTTTGGACCACTGTATTATCATTCTAGCTTGATGTCCTTTAGCTCCATGATTTGCAAACCTTGAGTCCTTAAGTCTTGAATCTTTTGTATTCATGAACAAGTCCAATATATTTTGATTAGAATAGTTGAATTCATGCATCTTGCTTTCTTTGGACTTGGATTAGTCTTCATATGTTCCAAGTCGAACATCGAAGTCGACTTGATCTTCAAGTTGACTCAAGTTCTACCTTGAAATCGATCTAATCCCCGATTTGGCTTCTGAAGTTTCTGCCCTGTACAACTGAAGTCGATGCTGGAGTCGACTTGGTCTGCGACTTTACCCAAGTCGCATGCGGAGTCGACTTCGTCTCGGACTTCGGCAGCTCTGCTCATCGATTTCAACTCTGGACAGAAATGACGCCTCCAAGTCGCGACTGGAGTCGACTTGGTCTGCAACTTCACCTCAAGTCGCAAGCGGAGTCGACTTGGGATGCGACTTCGGCAGTTCTCGTTCTCGATTTCAACTCTGGAAGGAAATGACGTTTCGAAGTCGATGCTGGAGTCGACTTGGTCTGCGACTTCACCCAAGTCGCAAGCGGAGTCGACTTGGGATGCGACTTCGGCACCTCTCATTCTCGATTTCAATTCTGGAAGGGAATGTCGTCTTGAAGTCGCTTCTTGAGTCGACTTGGGGATCGACTTGGCCTAAGTCGAAGCCTGAGTCGACTTGGAAATCGACTTGACTTGCCATGCTTCATATTCTTCAAATTTATAACCTTAAGTCATTTCCACAAACATGTTAGTAACCAAAATTTACTCAAATTGATTTATTAATCATTAAAACATAGACTTGGCTTATTTTCCACATATTTCCAACAGTAGATTGTAATATATAAAATATCAATCCACAAAGAATTCAGGACATAAGACATTGGATTTAAACACTTAAAAGAAACACAAAGAGAAAAAAGTAAAAAAAAAGAAATATCAAAAGAAGGAGATTGATCTTAAGAACATAAACCAAGAATTAAAAGTCAAGGGATGCGAGTACCTAGGATCTAGAATTTCACATACGTCTGCTGCAATGAATATGTGGATTGCTTATTTAATCCTGATATTATGTGTTAAAGTACAACTATCTCTATATTATCCTTACACATTTTTTCAAAACCTACAAGGCGTACCCTAATCTTCTTAACCACCTATTTTCATGGGACTAAGTCAATCAGAATCCATTAAGTTCTATGAAAGTTCATGAGATTTCTTAAGGTCATCATACCTACTTTCATGGTCTTAGATTTCTAGGTTTAATATCTTGATTATTATATATTAGACTTCCACCTTTCGGTTCCATTGCCTAATATATGAGAATCATTGCTAAAGTATAGACCTTCATACTAAGCAAATGTTAAACTATAAGATATTAAATTAACATAATATACCTTAAATAATCAAACCATAATATCTACTACATTGGACGTATGTTACATCCTAAACTTTAGATAACAAGTTTGCTTAAAAATTAAGCAAAAAATAATATTGTATCAAATCTTCATCATAAACAAGATAATCAAAATCAAAAAAAGAAAGAAATGGAAAGCTTATTGATAACTCATAAAAAATACGAGTTATCATAGCCTATTTCAAACTATTTTTGCGTGTTAGTGATAACTCGTAAAAATACGAACTATCATGGCCCATTTCAGACTTTATTTGTGAGTTAGTCCGAGAGATTAGGCTTAGTTTGCATTCGTTTAGCTTAATTTCCACTCAACTCGCATTTTAGGAGCATTATTTAGTTGTTAGGCATTTTTAGTCCATTTACTTAGTTTTTCCATATTTTGCAGGAAGGACGGGACATATGAAGGCATGCGGGTACTTTTATGCAGATTGAGATCAAGTCATCAGGCAGGAGGATGGCGCCCAGGCGCCACCCTGCATGCTTTTGCCAACACTCCAGAAAAATTCTGAAAAACACATGGCTTCTAGTGAGTTGGCGCTCAGGCGCCAGACATGATCACTCACGGTGTCCAGGGGAAGCTCCAAGTCATGAAACTCCAGTGAGTTGGCGCCTAGGCTCCAAGGCATGAATTCCTAGGGTTTGCAGAAAAGTTCCAAGTTGCCCAGCACACAGGGAGTTAGCGCCTAGGCGCTAATACGCATCCGTATGTGCAAATTTCAGTGCGTAGGCTGCACAATTGGATTCTATAAATAGATCCTAGGAGGTTCGCGCGTAAAGGAGGAGGAGAGGGTGGAGAGAGCCGTTAGAGCAGCCGCATAGAGAAGGAAAAAGATCCGTTTTCCATCGCAAACGAAAGAAGAGATCCGATCTCGCTGGTGGAAGCTTCTGGGATTTAGTTCTTCTCTTTCTCATTCTCTTTCCTTTCTCTTTTCTTTTCTCTATGTTCTTGGAGATGATTGTAACTTGATTTTAATGGGAATTGAAGTCATGTTAATGGGCTAAACTTTCCTATGGTGGGAGATATGTAGGATTTGAACTCATAGCTTATGTATTTGGTTTTCTTATGCTTGAATTGATAAAACTGTTGTGCAGTGACTTGTGTTACTTGAGATTACCCTTATATATCATGCTTAATACGTTTACTGTTGGAAATATGTGGAAAATAAGCCAAGTCTATGTTTTGATGATTAACAAATCAATTTGAGTAAGTTTTGGTTACTAACATGTTTGTGGAAATGACTTAAGGTTATAAATTTGAAGAATATGAAGCATGGCAAGTCAAGTCGATTTCCAAGTCGACTCAGGCTTCGACTTAGGTCAAGTCGATCCCCAAGTCGACTCATGATGCGACTTCAAGACGTCATTCCCTTCCAGAGTTGAAATCGAGAAGGAGAGGTGCCGAAGTCGCATCCCAAGTCGACTCCGCTTGCGACTTAGGTGAAGTCGCAGACCAAGTCGACTCCAGTAGCGACTTGGAGGCGTCATTTCTGTCCAGAGTTGAAATCAAGAAGGAGAGGTGCCGAAGTCGCATCCCAAGTCGACTCCTCTTGCGACTTGCGTGAAGTCGCAGACCAAGTCGACTCCGGTAGCGACTTGGAGGCGTCATTTCTGTCCAGAGTTGAAACCGAGAACAAGGGCTGCCGAAGTCGCATCCCAAGTCGACTCCGCATGCGACTTGGGTGAAGTCGCAGATCAAGTCGACTCCGACTTCGACTTCAATACGGAAACATGCAGATCAAGATAAATAGTAGATTCGAGAGTTTCAAAAGAAGATGAAGGTAAAAGACAACTCAAGTACTCAAGAAAAGGAATCCAATGTATTCTATGTAAAAAGGGAGAACATTCAATATGAAGAAAATCTAATGATCAAAGTCATCTCTGAAGATTTCAAGTTCATCAAGCAAGCTGCCGAGGTGAAGTCGCACTCGAAGTCGACTCCATCTGCAACTTGGGCGAAGTCGCACCCGAAGTCGACTCCACCGGCGACTTGGGTCGCAACAGTCGGAAAATTTTCAAACGTTGGCGCATTAAATGCGCGCCACCTACCTCGAAATGTTCGGATTCCGTCCACAATTATAAAAGGCATTCAATATGAGTGAGGAGGAGAGTTGAGAATTCATTAAGTGAGCATAACTCCCATCTTTAAGAGCTTCAAGTGATCAAGCAAATTTTTAGAAGAAGAACCTTGTTTCAAATTGCCAAGAGCTGCTTGCTGAATCTCTATGCCTACATTACAAGTTCTTCTCTGCGCCAAATCTGCGTTTACACAATAGTAACGTGTAGAAACTTTCTTTTATTCTTATTGTTGTATTGAACTTATTTTAGCTTGGGTAGCTAAGAACAAGTGTTAGCAAAATAGTGTGTGATTGGAGTGGAACTCATCACCTACTTGTGCTGTGTATTGTTGATGCCCCCTAGAGCTAGAATCTAAAAGAGAGCGGAGGCTCAGGTTGTATATGCCCCCTAGAGCTAGAATCTAGAAGAGAGTGGAGACTCTAGTTGTATTCGCGGAATACATAGTGGAACCCAAGTCACAAGAGGTGTAAGCTTGGAAGAGTGGAGTAGGGAGGTTGCCTGAACCACTATAAAATCTTGTGTGTTGATATTTATTTCTGCTCTCTACACTATATTGCTTTCCATTCTGTATCTTCATAAAGGGGACTAGATTAATCCGGGGTAAAGTTTCTATTTAAGTTGTAAATTTTTAAATACCCAATCACCCCTCCCCTCTTGGGTAATTGTCATTAACTCGGGACCAACATTTACAAGCTTTGCAACCTTGTGGATTGATCTAATATTTAGATTCATGCTTGGAAAAGTGGGATTTGAATAAGATCCATATATAAGGCATAGGTATTCTAACTCATGTTGTGTTAGATGTTAATATGGATAGGAATATACCTATTGACCCTGTGTAATCATGATTAGGTTATATGGTTATCAACCTTGTTTTACTTGTATGCATGGGAACATAGCACATAACTAAAACTTGGTTAGGTTTGTATGTGTTGGAAGACATATATGAATATGAATGAACCTAGATTAGTAATCTCTGCACAACTAACTTAATTAGGACCACATGACATAGCTATGATTCAATGACTTCATATTTCCACCTATCTTAATTATTTCAAGGCAATCTCGGCAATATCCACCCTACCTTGGTCATTTACTATTTTCATAGTTTAGTTTAATTCAGTTCTTTGATACAACTGCTCCTTCATTTTACCAATTCACTTAGACAATTGAGATTTAAGGTGCTAAACCGTTTAACACAATCCTCGTGGGAACGATACTCTACTCACTCTTTATTACTTGATACTCTTTATTACTTCACACGGCACATATACTTGCGTAAATAGCGAGCATTTTAATTGACATATATGCAGGTCTTCAGTTAGTCCAAGAGATTAGGTTTAATTTTCATCCATTTAGCTAAATTTTCACTCGATTTGCATTTTAGGAGCCTTATGTAGTTTTTATGCATTTTTAATATAAATTAGGCATTTTTAGTTCATTTATTTAGTTTCATTCATTTTTACAGAAAGGACGGAGAATTATAGGCACGCGAACGAGTAGAATGCATAACAGAGCCAATAAAGGAGCATGAGGTTGGTGCCAGGCGCCATTCTACAAGCCTTTGCCAGAATCTACAACACCTCACACAACATATTGCATCCAGGGAGTTGGCGCCTAGGCAGCAAGGCATGAACTCCCAGGGCATTCAGAAAGGTTTCAAAGTCACCCAGCACATAGAGAGTTGGCGCCTAGGCGCCAATACGCATCTGTACACATGGGTTTCTGCTTGTATGCTGCGCAAGCTACCAGTATAAATATATCTCTTAGGGCTGCGTGCAGGGGGGGAGTCTCAGAGAGTTAGAGAGAGACCAGAAAAGAGGAGAGGCGTGGAGAGAGTCGCTAGAGCAGCCACACAGAGAAGGAAAAGGATTTTTTCCCCTTGAAAATGGAAGAGGAGATTCGATCTCGCTGGTGGAAGCTTCCGAGATTTAGTTCTTCTCTTTCTCATTCTCTTTCCTTTCTCTTTCCTTTTCTCTGTGTTCTTGGAGAAGATTGTAACTTGATTTTAATGGGAATTGAAGTCATGTTAATGGGCTAAACTTCCTATGGTGGGAGATATGTAGGATTTGAACTTATAGCTTATGATATTTCGTTTTCTTATGCTTGAATTAATAATATAGTTGTGCTGTGACTTATGTTGCTTGAGATTACCTTTATATATCATGCTTAATGCATTTACAAGCTTTGCAACCTTATGGATTGATCTAATATTCAGATTCATGCTTGGAAAAGTGGGATTTGAATAAGATCCATATATAAGGCATAGGTATTCTAGCTCTTGTTTGGGTTGGATGTTAATATGGATAGGAATATATCTATTAACCCTGTGTAATCTTGATTAGGTTATGTGATTATCAATCTTGTTTTATTTGTGTGCGTGGGAACATAGCACATAACTAAAACTTGGTTAGGTTTGTATGTGTTGGAAGACATATATGAGTATGAATGAACCTAGATTAGTAATCTCTACACAACTTGTTGGTCCTAAGTTTATGGAAAAACCCAAGAGGGGAAGGGTAAATTGGGTTCTTGAAAAATTCTTTGGTAAATTAAAAATTAACCCCTTATAATTTTAATCCCCTTGATGAAACGTGATATGAGATAGAATGAAAGGGTGCAAATGGAATATAAAAATGTAAACGATCAATCCACACAAGAGACAACAATAAATAGTGGTTCGGGCAACCTTTCCTACTCCACTCTTCCAAGCACACACCTGTTGTGTCTTGGGTTCCACTATTGTATATTCAATACAATCTAGAGCACCCGCTCTCTTCTAGATTCTAACTCTAGGGGGCATATACAATAGTCACTTATTGGTGAGACCAACTCTAACCAACCAAGTCTGATTTGTTGGTGAGACCAACTCAAACTAATCAAGCAAAACCCGTTAGTGAGACAAACTCAAACCAACCCCCTATTTTGCTTCTTCTTGAATTCGGTCTCCAACATCAATCCAAGGCAACAACACAAAATAAAATAAAAAAATTAGAATTTACACTTTACACGTGTAATCAATCAGCTCCGGAAGCTCCTTGTCATGTGGAGATGATAATGTTGTAAGCTCACTTAAAGTTGCAGCACTTGAAGCTTCAATAGTTGTTCAAAAGACTTCAACACTTTAGAATAATGGAATGTGTAAGCTCATCTTGTGTTTTATCTTTCTTTCCTCCTCTCTTCTCTTCACATTCATACATCAATGGTATATATAGAGAAAAATGATCTAGCCGTTTGGAGTGGAGGTTCACGTGCATCAAGAGCTCCAACGTTCAAATTTTCGACCATTACGAGTTGAAGTCGCAAGTGGAGTCGACTTCGGATGAGTGGAGTCAACTTCGGATGGGTGAAGTCGACTTGGGATGCGACTTCGTCTTGTTAAAACTTATTGTCTACTTGCTGTCCAGAATTTTACCTTCGAAGTCGCAGGCAAAGTCGACTTGGGTTGAGACTTCACTTTGCTATCTGTCCGAAGTCGTAGGCGAAGTCGACTTGGGTCTGGGACTTCACCCAAGTCGCAAGTGAAGTCGACTTGGGCTGAGACTTCACTTTGCTGAACTTGCAATTCATGAACTTGAGCTTTTGAAACTTAAATTATTTCACATTTTCATTTTCATACACATAATTAGAGACAAAATATCTGAGAACACTTAGACAAATTTATTAGAACATTTTTAATGTTATTTCAATTATTTGTTAATCATCAAAATCAAATTAATCTTTCTTAAAGCAAGCATATGATCAACACAACTAACTTAATTAGGACCAAATGACATATCTGTGATTCAATGACTTCTTATTCCCACCTATCTTAATCATCTCAAGGCAATCTCGGCAATATCCACCCTACCTTGGTCATTTATTGTTTTCATAGTTTAGTTTAATTCAGTTCTTTGATACAACTTCTCCTTCACTTTACCAATTCACTTAGACAATTGAGATTTAAGGTGCTAATCCGTTTAACACAATCCTCGTGGGAATGATACTCTACTCACTCTTTATTACTTGATCGGCATGTATACTTGCGTTAAAACAAGCGTTATAATTAGGTATATACGCAGCTCGTCACTTATTGATCGAAAGCCCCAATGGTGTCTCGACCACTCCAAGCAACTCGCCATCTCGCGAGAACATTTTAAGATGCTTTGGGACATCCCTAAGGGGTGTTTATATAGGAATCCATGAATACTTGTGAATAGAGTCTGAACTGCACAAGAATTTGTGTAACTAAGGTTCCACACAGTTCAAACTGTGTGGCACCTAGCTCCACACGATTTGAACTATGTGGCACTCTGGAGTGCGCAGTTCCATGCACAATTTCATCCCGATTCCCACCAAAAATTCCTCGATACGTCCCGACATGTTCTAGATTGCCTTGATCATCATTTAGCTCTTTTAAAACCCTCAAAATCATCAATCAAATGTGGTCTTGATTATTAAGCTTTGAACTTCTCGAAATAGACACACGTAGCGCCAAATGAGTGGGTCATCTTCAACTGCTCATAACTTTTGATCCGAGAGGAGTTATAGGAGCCACAACATATCAACAGAGAGAATTTTTTAAGTCCGTCGACGTGACAGCTTGGACAAGCCCAATTGAGCTCATTTTTTATGTCAAAAGTTTCTATTTCTGTATGATTTGGGCCCTAAATTTGCATGTGCTTTCTTGCTCTGCACAAATTGCATCAGTCGTGAGTGTTTAAATAAATCAATTAATATTCAACTCAAATCATCTCAATTACTCATATTTTTATCTAATTATCATCCAAAATAAATGGTATAGAAATGGCTTAACACATATTGAGGTTAATCCTGAACAAAATTACAACTATCTAAGAATTTAATCTCCCTTGAAATAAAAAAAGTTTTAATGCTTGATAGATAATGTAATCGCTTTGCACTAATTTATTGCCAAATTAGTAGATAAGTGCCTCCTGTTCTTCTGAACTTTGAAAAAGACAAGAATGTTTTAATGGGACAACACTTGTATAGATGTTTTTCATACCAAGAAAGAGTACTTGCAAAGGTCGTCATTACTTATAAAATCCCACTTAAAATAACTCTTGTATTTGGTTGACTTTGCATCAATAATTAGTTCTATCCTAATGGTCGAAAGAGGAGACAAACAACATCTCATATACTATTTTAGTAAAGTATTGAGGCAGGTTGAGCTCAATTATTCTCCACTGGAAAAGCTAGCCTTTATCCTTATTATAGCCTTACAAAAGCTATAACCTCATTTCTAGTCTTAACACATTAAAGTGTTGACACAGTTCCCTCTCAGGCAAATATTACATAAGACTAAAACTTCAAGACAAGTAATGAAATAGGTAATAGAGCCAAGATAATTAGACATAGAATATATGATGTAGATAACTATATAAATACAGGCCTTACTAGATTTTTTTGTAGAATTCATTGAAGAATATCGAAGTATGCAAAATCCAAAGTAGATCATCCATATTAGTGAGTCTTCTTGCAAAATTGGTAGAAGAGCAGAAACTGTAACTACACCCTCAAAAAGATGGTGGTGAAATATGCAATAAAATTTTCCTTTCCTATGGCGAATGATGTTATAGAATATGAAGCATTGATTATTTTCCTAAAGCTTGCCAAACATTTAGGCATAAAACAAGTGTGAGTGCATATTGACTCCACCTTAGTTCCAAATAGGTCATGGGAGAATATGAGATAAAAGATGAAATAATGGATTGATGCCACTTCCTTTTCCAAAAGATCATCAAAGACATAGAGGAGGTCAAAGTCATTCATGTTCCAAGGAACAACAATATCAAAGTTGACTTATTCTTAAATTTAGCATCCATAGACATATGCACCTGAAAGGTGACTATTAAAGTCAAAGAAAGACCTTTGATAGAAGAATTAATGGTACTAGACATAAAGGTGCCAATCGAGAGATGGACCCCATTATAAACTACTTCCGGGATGGAATCCTTCCATAATCCAATGTTGATGCATGAGCTTAGGAAAATGAAACATAGAATATGCTTTGATCAAAGGGAAGATATATCAAAGGTCCTTCACTCACCTGTATCGCTAGTTCCTTACCTCAAAAGAAGCCCAAAGAGTGATGAGTTGGGGTTGATTGCAAAAACCACCTAAGTTGGAAAACCTAGTTTGAAATGTTTATAAATGGGATATTACTAGCCTACGATGAGTAATGATGCATGGGAATTTGTTCAAAGATGTTGTAATTGCCAACTATACATGCCAAAACCCTGACTCCCCCTTACGAGGCTTATTACTCTAGCTGAGGCTTGGACCTTCACTTAGTGTGGCCTTATTTCCTCAGTCCATAGTTAATAGCAAATGAAAGAAATAATTTCTCCTAATAGCAGTGAATTATTTCTCACAATAGTAGAAAAGACATTGGCCAAAATCAATGCATGAAGCAACATCACCTTCCTAAAGGAAAACATTCTATGCAGATCTAGTCCCTTAACCTTTAGTCACCAACAATGGCTTGGTCACTAATATGCAATTCAACACAAATTGGTCTTACTTGCCCATCCACAAGCAAATTCAAAAGGAAGCTGTGGCGCCCCAGCCCGAGCGTCACAACCTTACCTCAAGATCGTTTGACTAGTAAACGTGATCAGGATTGTCGCCCTGTCACATGGCGGGTTTTAACGGATATATATCCAGTTAATCCTAACTCCTTAGGATTTTATATCATTTATACATTCTATTTCCATCAAAT
This sequence comes from Annona cherimola, assembly GCA_030490835.1. Lineage (NCBI taxonomy): Eukaryota > Viridiplantae > Streptophyta > Magnoliopsida > Magnoliales > Annonaceae > Annona > Annona cherimola. Next base: position 42,214,994 of record CM059974.1, read on the forward strand.
GTCATTTTAGGCCATTATATCATTTGAGAGTTACATGTGTCATCTCATAATCTTCATACTTAACCATATCATGATATTTCATGCCTTAGCATTTACCAATAAAAAAATTTTCGCCAATCCATAGGCATAAAACATAACATAATCCTTCTACAACATTGAATAATAATTTAATGGTTAACATTCATAAGTTCATATACAGGTACTCATGGAATTCGTTCATCCTTGAATCTCCACTTGTGCTCCTTGCCTCCTTCCTTTCCCCTGTCTATGGGTTTGGAAAACAAAACGTGAGTTGAAATTCAACTCAATAAGCAAGCTTAGGGTTTTCATGTAATTCATTTTGAAAAAAATATTCTTTAAAAATATTTCCCTCAATTCAGTAGAGACACTTAGCAAGTGATCAACTACCTGCGGATCAGAAACTTTTTCATAAAACTTGCATAAACATTTCATGAAAAACATTCATGAAAAAGCATTCACGTAAACCATTCGTAAATATTTCATAAACATTGGATGTGCAAATTCATCATTTCCATTAATGACGTTATCCTTCATGTGACGGTACGCTAGCACGGGGAACACTCTTTCATAGCATGATCCTTTCCATCCTTGGCGCCGGACCTACCGACTTGGCAATGTCAAGGGGGACTCCTTGTCCACTTACTACCTCGACTAGCCTACTTGATTTCCATTTCATGCATGAATTTTAGTCACCCCGGCATCATATACCCCCTTACACATGGAACTTGTCATTCTCATGTAGAGAATTCTTTGCACAATTCCTTTTGAAACATCGTTTCAACGAAACATCATATAAACTCATGTTTCAACACATTTCAAACATAATTTCGAAACCATAAGCAATCATTTATTTCAATATAAATAAATATTTCAATACACATATAAACAAGGAATGACAATCCTTAAATACCTTGTAATGAAAACCAAAATCATTTAGAAAGTTGCTTGCTTACAAATCATCATTTTTAAAAGGATTGCTTGCTTAGCTTCCCGTTTCGCTTATCCTTTTGTCTTTGCCTATACATATAAGAATGATATAACATTCATATATTTCCTTTTCTTGCATTCAACTCAATTTTTCAACCCATTTTCATTAACATACATAATTCTTTTGACTTCTCAAGTCGTTATGCCCGTATAGCACATACTTGTGTACTACATGGGCTATTACACGTCACGTTTGGTCCCATAAGTAGGGTAACCATTCAACCATATAAAATTCATCCAATAATTATCATTTAATGTCTCATTACCTTTCTTAAACCATTTTCCACTTATTTTCCAAAATTCACACATCGTTGCTCATTTTAAGCACCCGTTATTGCCTTAAGCCTCATTAATTAATCCCAAAATTAGAGATTACATCATGAAATTCTAAACAGAAATATATTCACAAAATTTATCATATTTTCATGTATTTTTTCACAAAACTAAATTACATTGGATATTTACCACTCATGCATGTCTAACCTTTCACATATAGTCATTTAACAACACATATATGAGGCCTTTCATAAAATTCCCCAAGTCAGCAATTTAATCCACATTTCAGCATGATAATTATCCTTAATTACCACTGTACTTATGGTATTTTTATGGAATTTAAATCCACTAATTATAGGTTTCCAAAACAGCAACTTTGGAACCCATTTTTTACCCATTTAATGTGTCTTTTGACACATAACCCTAAGCAGATTTATAAATCCGAATTTTCCATAATTAATCCAAATTTTCCTAAAAAAAATTTATGGTATTAACATATATATCAATTTGGATCATTTCTACATAGGTTTCATATTTCTTTTTTATTTTTTCCTCAAACTATCCACATATGCTGAAATCAAACGTACTGAAATCTCAAAATATTGAATTAATATCAAATAAAGTATTTTTTATCTTAAATTTATACCATACCTCAATAACTACATTAAGTAACCAGAATAAATATTTACAGCACGAAATATTTAATATTTCTATTTATTTTGGTATTTTTACCTTGCTGGACAGCAGAATCCATTTCCAGACAGCCTGAATGACGTTAATTATGGGGTATATTTATACCCATCAAAACCTATTTTTTAATTTTTTCATGAGATTATTAATATGTATTATATATCTTTTAAAATTTTTAGCCCAAAATTCCTTGTATAAAAATTATTAAAAATTATTTTCTACAGATGATCCTGTCACCCATTTTACCCTTTTTGGGCTAATCTTCTCGGATTTTTAATTTGCAAAGTACTTATCCTTTTAAGCTGAAAATTGGGTCTGTACTTAATCACCTCATAATTCTTCTTTTAAAACTTTTCATGCTAAAATTCATCCATTTACTATTCCGTCCATATTTTAGTTTACAACATCAAATAACTTCCAGATTTGAGGCATAAAATCAAGATAATCATATACTTACTTGATTAAATGGGTAATCCCTCCTTTTCCCTTTTCTTTTCCCTTATTTTTTCTTCCTCATTTCTGGTCTAGAGCTGGATGTGAGGGCTGCCTTGGGGTGATGTGATTTCAGCACTTAGAATAATTTCCAAAGTCCCTTCTATGTGAACGTGCATGCCTTACATAGGTGCTGGATTTTCCAGCTATGGGGCCCACTTGGTGCTGCAATTCCACACTTCTTAAATTCTCCCTTATCTACCATATGTGGTGGCACATTTACAGCCAAGTAAAATACTTTTTCACTATTTTTGAAAATCCAAAAATCAGCTCACATCTTGACTGTCCACTTGTCTACAATTGCCCTTCTTTACTTAGCCCTTAAGCCACTTGTTACTTGCTCTCCAAGAAACCAACTTTCCATCATAATTATCTCAATACATTCCATTCATCTCATAGATTTCATAATTTTATTCCATCGTTTCAAATTTCATCTCAATCTGACGTTTCTACGTCAAGTTATGACCACTTGAATTTATCTTTTGGATTTGAGAATAAAATAATTAATTATCATCCTAATCCCAACATGATTCCCTTAATCCAATCCATTCATAATATTGGGCCCACCATCGTGAGCTTACCTTTCAAATTTCATCGAAATCCGCCTTGTAGGCGTCAAGTTATGAATTTTTCTATCATTTTTCACCTTAATTCCAAAATTACACTTTAATCTCCATAAATTAAATCATGATTATTAAAATGATTATTCATGACACCTTGTCACTTTTAAATCCTCATTAATCCCCTCGGGTCATACCGACTCACTTTGGGCTCCGGTGATTAAATTTTTTATTACAGTTTCTAATGGAAACCCTAATTCAAAATATCATAAAATTCTAAAATCATCCTAAAATTCCATTTACTTATATATAAGTCACATGTACATGTTCAATGCACACATTAAATCCTCCTTAGGTTGGGGTTTCACAGAAGCTGCCAATCAAACCTTATGAGAACTACTAAAGAAATTATTGGAAAAGTACAAGCACAACAGGTGAAGCTCCATTCTCCTTATGTCATGGCTTAGAGGCAATAGTATCAATATCAGTACTCAAAGCCACACTAAAATAACATGTATTTAATCATAAACACATTGACCTACTAATGAGAACTCATTTGGACATAGTTAAAGAATTTAGAGAGAAGTTTGTTATGAGAAATATAGGATACCAACAAAGAGTACCACCATATTATAACTCCCTTGTTTAGCCTAGAAAATTCCAAAAAGAAGACCTAGTTTGGCAGAAAGCCGAAACTTTAGCATCAAACTCAAAAGAAAAATGGCCCCCAACTACAAAGGACCATATCAAGTCGTAAAGATATCATTTCTAAATACCTATAAGCTAGTCAACCTAAAAGGAGATTAGACCTCAAGAATATGGCAAGCTTCACCAATGAAGCGCTATTACCCCTTAAAAGGATAAAAAGTGAGTTTCACATATAAAGCAATCCTACCCTTGAAAAGGGAAGAAAAATAGTAGCTTTCACATATGAAGTAACACTACCCTTGAAAGGGAAAGAAAAATAGGTTTCACACATGAAGTAATGTACCCTCGAAAAAGGGAAGAAAAAGTATCAAAAAACTAATAAATGAGAAAAACTTAGGTTTGATGAGTGTAAGTTTGAAAATGGCTCATCTTAAAAAAGAAATGACAAAAAAACATGACTTTACTAAATGAAGTCAAGTCTAGTACACTTAGCATGCAAGTATAATCAACAAACATACTCTCGATGGGCATCAATGTAGGTAATTCCTTACAATTGGTTGCAAAATGAAATTCTCTATCAAAATTCTACTAACTTGTCCATAATTCATGAACTAACATTTTGAATCACCCATGAAACAGGGCACGACATGATACAATGATCTATCACAATGCAACTAAAAGAGGAGTAAACTAGAATTTGTCACTAAAACAAACAACTTCGTCAAGAAAAATTAACCAATTGCAAGATATCCATAAAGAGTGGTAGATAAAAGATCTCTACAGAAAAAATATTTTCATTAAATACCTTGTTCATTATACATGAAAATATAAATCTTTTGAAAATGCAAGTGCAAAGAAGCTAGGGAAATGGAAGGAGCTAGGAAGGGGCTTTGGGACATAACAAGCCTATGTTGTTGTCCCAAGGAAGCCTAGAGGATGGCCACATGTCTTCAATAATGGTCTATCTCCAAACCATCAAGGCACTGGCGAAAATAGTGAGCAAAGAATTAGAAGATTGAAAACATGTGACCCCTTCTTTAAAGTGATAATCAATCCTCAAAAGAAGTCATGAAATCTTACTTCAAACAATCCCTTCTTCAACAAAAGGTGTCATTCCAATAGCAAAGAAAAAAAGGAGAAAGCCTTCAAACTCTCTCCCACTTTGGCACATGGATCTTCATCCATCACTGTGGTTGAAATAATGCTAAGGAAGCTGATTTATAAGGAGAACTCTTCACACAAAGAGTTACAATCACCCGATAAGCAATAATAATAGGTAGGTGGGCCAGCCATTAAGGGCATCTAAAAACCTAAGAACAAAATTAATACATTAAGCTACTAACCTAAAATTGCCTATCAAAAAATGAAAATAGAAGGCTAAATACCTTACTTAGAGATGATAAAAAGTGCAAGATATCTAAGGAGCGCAATAATTACCCAGACTAATGTGAATTATAAATATTCCCAAGATGAGGCGATCCCTTAGGAATAAGGATACAACCTGCACAACTGACACTGATGGCCTATGACACTCGAAGCATAACCAAGCTATAGTACATGACACTAAAGCATCGACACCTAGTACGTAGTGCTTAGACAACTGACCTTATAAGCAAACATGACACTAAGGTAATGTGATCTTAACAACTCTTCGAGACACAAACCATTAAGTGTTGCACATGATCACATTAAACACTTAATAAAACACCTTCATGGTGAAAATTGACAAATGGCCAATGGCGATTACCATGTCTCCTAAGCCTTGAGTTAAATGCGCTCAAGTATATCACCACATCTTAAGTAAGCACTAACGATATATAAAGCCTCCTAAGAAAGTTACAAAGTTTGTCAGCCTACTAACAAACTACATGGAGAAAAGCACTCTTAAACATGAGAATTAGAACTCAAGTCATGTACAAGAAAAGGGTAGAAAGACTATAAAAGATAATTAGGTGAACTCCTTTGGGGGACCTTGATCTCAACCTCAACCACACATACAAGGCCAATTACATATCCAAACAATTTTGCTCAAAGCGGCACCATCTTCTCTTCTAACGCTCAAGGAAAGATGAAGGAATCCACACAAGCTTTCTTTTAAAAAGTTCATGACACAACTCTGCCCTTCTAAGAGACTTTTCATACTTGATGGAGAGAACTTTGAGAACAAAATATAGCTTTTTCTATTATAGTGGAAATGAAACCTCCTTCCCTATAATTTTTAAGGAAAATATCATAAACCTACAAAAAAAAAGTCTTAAAATATCCTCGATGTGTTATCCTTTTATGTTTAGCATCATCTAGCATCTAGTTCTTAATAAACACTATGGTATCTAACATATCCGACTATAAACACCTTATAAATACTTATATAGCCAAATGTTTCGATATTAATTTGTGCCTAAGTGAGGTGCTGATTTTGATTTAAGACTAGAGACTCCATTCAGTTAAATAATTATTCTATGATAGTCTCCATTCACATAAAAAAAACTATTCTAAAATCTACTTCAATTATTTTAGATTCCATAAAAGCTATCAATGCACATCACGTATCTTCCCAACATCATATTCAAGTCATTTAATTAGATATACAATGAATTTTGCAAAATATGGCTGCTTTAACTCTTTTTGGAACAAAATATATAGATATGGATTAAATTCCAAAAGATTTAATCTAGCCAAAACAATTTCTTGAACACATTCTAAATCATATAAGAAATATTTAAGGATCAACCCTAATGTCTCAACTAGATCTTTCATTAAAAAAATTTACTTCTTGAGTTTCTAGTAACTCAAATTTACATATACCTCAACTAACCTAAAACCATATATACACAATTCATCAAGATACTATCAATACAAAGGGAATGTTTGGCTACATATAAAACTTTTAAAATATTTTTTTTTCACTTTTTATAATTATCCTATCTTTTAATTATTTCTTCACATCTTTTTATACAACTACTATACTTTTCAATCATTTACATACAACTACCTACACAACTAACCTATCTATTTCAACTTTATTCTCTTTATTTTTCATCATTACTCCTATCATAGTACATCATTTTCTCCATTTTCAAAAACTTTTACACCAAAATTTTTTATCCAAAAGTTTTATTAGTTCTGAAACACACCTAGCCACTTGGACTGCTTTTATATACCCATATGATACATTCATGATCTTAGAAGTGTAGGCATTATACTTTTATGCCTATTTTAAGAGGATTTCCTAATATGTTCAATATGCCATAAGAACCCATTAGGGTGATTTTTATTTCATCAAAATTTTATTTTCCTGAAGTAATCTTATTAATATTGTGGAATTCTTTTATAATTAACTATAACATTGTAGTAAATAGAAAGTTAGAATAGTGTCTAATTTGTTGAGACTATTGGTTTATATTTTTAAAAAATCGTATATCCAATTATTAATAGTATAAAACGACTTAATACGTAAAGTCATAATTTATTTTTACACAAATTAATTACTAAGAAAAAGTAAATATAACAATAAAATTATGTACATAAAATATTAAAATCTAAAAGAAATTTTTTTATGCAAATCAAAAGAAAAAGTATACACAATAATGAAAAGTTGTATATATATAAAGCATTGATATGTAAAATCATAATTTATTTTTATATAAATCAATTATTAAAAACTAAAGGCTCAAGCATTAAAATTTTTTACTCTCCATAACTACCGTAATTTTTAATTATTTCTTCATATCTTCCTATACAATTACCCTATTTTCAATCATTTCTATACAACTACCGAAACAATCAACCTATTTATTTTAATTTTATTATCTTTACTCCTCATCACTACTCCTATCATAGCACGTCATTTTCTACCAATTCAAAAACTTTTATACCAAAAATTTTAATCAAAAGTTTTATCGCTTCCAAACACATTAAATATAGATATAAAAATAATATACATAAAAAAGAGTATAGACTAAAATCTATATATAAAGTTGTGAAAGAAATTCTAAATATGGTATGTAGGGATCATGATATTGTGCAACCAAATGCACTTAGTTTTGGTGCAAAATTTTATTTTTTAATTTTTTTAAAATAAAACTATTAATACAATTGTATTTAATATGTGTATCAATTTTTTTATTTTTAGATATTTGTAGATATTTTTTAGATTTTTTAAAAATAGTAGCATTTTAGTAATTTAAAAGATGATAAAACTTGACACGCATTTTAAATACACTAGATTAACAATTTTATTAAATTTTTTTAAAAAAAGGTTAATGCATCTAGGTGCACCACATTTAGCCTCAACCTGTTATGTGGAATAAAAATATTATATGGTATGTAGACTAAAAATATTACGTGGTATCAGGAACGGATTGGATTAGATGTATTAGAACCTAATCCTTAAAAAACCTTGACCTTAAAAATATTCAATCATAAACAATTTACAACACATTTAGTAAATAGGCTTATGGGTATTAAATGGATTGTATATATATTACAAACAAGTCAAAAATAAGTTAATTTAGAGTTATAAATTATAAGAAACTTCATAAACATGATAATAGTATAGTGCATAATAATAGTGACTGGTTAGGTTGTGTAGCAAGGAAAGGAATAAGGTGGGAGGGAGAGAATGGAGAAAGAGAGAGGGCAATAAGGAGTGCCAAGAGAGACGGAGAGGAAATCAGGAAGTGACAAGAGGGAGATGTTGGAAGGTCAAATGAAGAGGGGAGGGAGGCAGGGAGATTACAAAAACAAGGAGTGGCGAAAGCAAGAGAGAGATGGTCGGAGATGAGGAAAGAGGGAGGAAAATAGGGGGAAAGAGAAAGAGAGGTAAGGAGGGGAACAAGCACTAGTGGCAGCAGTTGACAATATCAACAACAGCAAGGATGATATGAAGGTGAACAACGGCGCTACCATAGCAAGGAAGATGAGAGACAAAGGGAGGGATTTTTCAAATGATAAAATGATCTAAGATTTAAGGTAAATATTTATATACCCTTCTTAACGTGTTGTAAATGAGTTGACGAGTTGTAAAATCTTAACCTTATTCTTTTTATTTATTTAAATGGATAAACAGGTTAGCAGTTCATAAATCATTTACTCTAAAATTCGAACCCAAACTATTTATAAATGGGTTGGATAACGGGTTAACAGATTGACTATAATCATTAACACCCTTACATGATATTTAGAATTCTAAATATTGTATGCACTAAATTTGTCTTCACCCGGGATAGTCTTATCATATGAGTCCTTCTTTAATATATTATAGACGTATTTTTGATATTTTAAAATTTAAAATAACTTAAGGTTGAAACATAACCCAATTAAGGAAAGTTGCCAGTGTTGGTATGGACGTAAAATTTTTTTGTTGGTACATTTACATCCATATCAAATATTTATTACAATAAAGCACTTGAGACATTCAAAATGCATTAGCGAAACTGTAATTATTTTAGTTTTGGGTTGACAAACATGAAAATAACTCTTTTAAAAATTTAAGAATGATTTTGTGCGATTGACCTTACTCATTTTTATTTTTTATAAAATTATTAATCTAAATATATCTAATCTATAAACTATTTTTAGCATTGCGTGATAATTTAAAAAAATTTAACACAGGGAGTATCTTAGTTATTTCAATAATTGAAATGACAAATACACCCTATGTTTAAAGAGAATCCTTTCAGTGTAAAAGGATTGCACTATAATTATAATGTACTACATTGCAAAATGAACCTGCATGTATTAAAATTAATAACACATTGTACAAGTATTTTATCTATATAAAAATGATATATATCAGGATATTTTAGTCTTTTATATATTGTTTTAATATTTTTATTTTAGCTGCACCAAACATGACTTAATACTTCAAGTAGTTTATTTTATATGTATTAAACAATCTCTCTACTACTTATCAGCTCAACTGCTTATCAGCAATCAGCTAAAAATCGGTGGTTCAGCCGGATTCAAGCCAAATAAGTACACGAAGAAAAACCAATATTTCTTTATATTCTAGGGCTGAGACCTATCCGTGTGGACCATTTCCATTTTCAAAATTCAAAAAGTGGAACTTTGTTGCTCTCCCTCCTAGTCGCTTTCAACGCAACCAGCAGCCTCGCACACTTTAGTTTCATTATTCATATTTTTTTTTTATAATAAGGAAATGATTTCATTATACATATTTTTTTATTATATAATATGTAGCTATTTGGCTCCCCTCCAAGCTCGAAACTGAAACTAGAGGTTATTATTCATATTTTTGTATTAATATTTCATATTTTCATATTTTTATTAGTATTATATATTATGACATCATATTACATGTTAAACTCACTCAGGCAAAAGACAACAAGCTATTGTAGATTCATGGGAGACTAATCGTTCCCATAAATGGGGCCCAAATTTTTGCCAACGCACAATTGCCCTTATTGTGGCTGCCATGACCAGCTGAGCTAACGTTGGTTATGGAGATTATTATTCATATTCATTAATGTAGCATGCATGGGGAAAACAAAAGCGACGAAAATTTTGTAGGAAAAATTTTGATTATGTGGTGTGTATGGCGTAAACTAAAGTCAGGAAATTTAATTAGAAAAAATTTGAAAAAAGTAAAAGAGGGTTAATGAACAATGATTAGAAATAAAGAAAGTAAATATAAAGTATACAAGGATTTTTTAACTTTAAAATTAGGCCTAAATTGTAATTACTTTTCTATGTTTATGTGATACCTAGAACATTTTGAGACCCATAAATGTAATCTAGGTATTCCTGAGTTATTAATGGTATGATTTAAGTGGATGAGTGAGATTAAGGCTAATAACCAAGTGAGGTGGTTAAGTTAATTACCTTTGCCTAATGTAGGTTAATGTGCACAAAAAGAGGCAAAATGAGGTATGAAAGTGATGATGTGGCATGGTTAAATATCCCATTAATTATGATTTAGTTAATGATAATGATGGGATAAATTAGGGTATTATTTGAAAAATTCATAACTTGATGCCCATAAGGCGGATTGATGTGAAATTTGAAAGGTAGTGATCTACCTCATGAATGATATGGATTATGATAATCTGATTAGATTATGATGATAATGATTTAATTTTCTGAATTTTTATGAGATAATTTTAAATGATCATATCTTACATTAGAAAGGTCATTTTGAGATGAAAATTTTTATGAACGGTTAAAACAATGTGTTCTATCATATGGATGGATTTGATTAAGCTAAATAACATGAGAAATTTCTTAATCACATAAGGACAAAACTATTTGACTTTTGTTCATGAAAAGCGATGTTCCATTAATTAAACAAAAGTGATAATTGACACATGTCAAAGTAGAATTCGTTGAGTAAGATTTAAAGTCAACCAAATAAATGAAAAGTTGACTTTTGAAAAGCAAATAAGACATGCGTCAAACAAGGATTGGTTGAGAGAAATTAAAGTTGATAAAAGGTGCCAAATTTGACTATTTTTGAAACCTCCGCTCAACGTGATCAAGGGGTAGATTTTTGGGCAAATTTTGCATTTTTTAAAATAAAAAAATTCATGAAAATAGGGCTGCATGTAGGGATGTTCAAGGGGCAGCAATATTTGGACAATTTGGTGTCCACCAAATGCCCAAAAAAAGGTTGACAACTAGGGGCGTGCAATGGACAGCAAAATGATAGATTTTTGGCGTTTAGAAAATACATAAAATAGGAATTTCAAGGGATATACGTGACAACTCAAGGGATAAACATGGATTTATTAAGTGAAAAAGAAGGGGTAGAAAATTCGAAATACAAAAGGAGAAAAGGGGCAGCCTTGCACGTTCTCCATGGACAGCTTGGGCGTCCATTTTTCTTGGACAACGAATGAAAAAAAAAAGAGGTAGCAAGGTGGACAACCAAGCAAATGGAAAAAGGAGAAGAAAAAGAAGAGAAAAAAAGAAGAAGAAAAGAAGGGAAGAAGATGAGAAACCAAGCTTGAGCAAAGAGGATGCAAATCTAACAACTTCAAGTAGGTATTAAACCAACTTTGGTTGATAAATTCAAAGTTTTTAGCTCAATGAATGGTTCATAAAATTGAATCATTATAAACCCTAAATGATAATTTATGAAGCCTTGATAGGGTTATTGAATGCCAAATGAATTAGGAGATTTAATTCAAGCATTCAAGAAAGGCTATGGATGAAATAGGGTTGATATGCACATAATAACCAAGCTGAAATTTTGATTAATTTCATATTTAAGTTGCTATTTTGAGCTTATGTTATGTTATGAAAGGATTATGTGAATTATTTTCATATTTAATATATGTTAAACCAAGCATGTTTGATGGACCTTAGTTGGGTGAAACTTTGATTTAACAACTAAGTGAATATTTCCATTCAAATAGGGTGGAAATGATGCATGACTTAAGCAACATGATATGTGGATAATTAAAAGAGTAAAATACCCTAAATATAGGGTAGTATGGATGTCCAAAGGGGCTGGAAATAAATATATAAAAATTTGTTTATATGGCCTTGATGATGTGGACGTCCAAAGGGGAGAACATGGGAAGGAAAGTTGCTGTTTTGGAGCAACATGATTTATGGGTTTTGATTTCATGAATATACCCTAAATATGGGGCAAAAATGGGATGTCCAAGGGCTGAAAAATAAATTACAAAAATCTGTTTTGTAGGGCCTTAACAATGTGGACATCCAAGGTGGAGAAAAAGGGAGAAAAGTTGTTGTTTTGGAAAAATTAATTAGGGAACTTTGATTACATGATTATACCCTAATTAATGTTCAAATAAGTGCTTAAATTAAGCCAAATGAAGAGAAAAAATTTCTATTTTATATGAATTTTCTTAACACACAATATATGTGTGTTTAAAGGAGTGAACATGGAAGGTATGTATGACAAGAATGGGAAATGACCAAATATGATTAGCTAAGGTGAAAAAATGAAAGAAAAACATGGCAAAATGAGAAAATATAGGGTAGTTTTGAGAAAATTATAAAATCTCAAAAATTTGGGATTGAAACTAGTAATCCTAACTCATAAATAGGTGTCTTGAATAAGCGCTAATGTGAAAATATAAAGAATGAGTATTAAATGATAAATGGGAAGTATTAAACTTCCATATGTTGGGTTAACCTTAAAGGTTATAAATGAGCTTGAAAACTTACCTTAAATAAGGGTATCAAAATGAAGGGAATGGTCAAAATGAAAGGAATGGTCACAAGTGAATCATAAGTCACACCAACATATGAATTGGGAAAGTTGACACCTAACTTAAAAGAAAGTGGGTTAAGTTAGTTTGATGTAAATTCATATGGATTCATGTAGGTTGGAAAATCCTAAGGGACACAAGCATTTGAAATTTTATGCTTATAAATAAAATGTCATTTTCATTTATCTATGCAAAGGCAAGGAAAAAAATGGAAGAAGGGGATTAAAGCTATCTCAGGTAAGCAAACAAACTTTACAAAATATTAATTTTCTCCTATGTGTTGAAATGATTGAAAGTGTTTATATTGATTCTTTTATGAATTTCTTACAAGTGGGCAAACATAAGTCTTGAAAATTTTGGCTTTAATGAAATGTCTCAAGGATTGCTTCATTGTAAGTAAGCAACACTTCTTAAAATAATTATTTTATTTCAAGTGTTGCAAATATTGGAAATGCTTTACGATTGATTAGTTTAAAATTTTGTTTACAAGTAAGCAAGTTCCTTAAGATGCTATTTTTAAAGGATTTTATGAAGAAAAAGGGGTTTTGATCCTTTTCACAAAGAAATACTTGCAAACAAATTTTGAGTTACTCCTATAATATTTTGTGAAAAATATGTGTATTTATGAAAGAAAAGGCAAAAGGATTTGATTTATAGAGAAAATTATTTATGTATTGATATGACACTTGGAAATAAACAATTATTGGAAAATGGTCCAATTGTTTGAAATTGTTTACTAGAAAAGTTTTGATTTCCTTTAAATAGGAAAATACTTGGAAAATGCCTTGAAAATGTTTACACGGGTGTTCTAAAGAGGATTTAAGGGTGGCCAACCCAATAAGTTAATTTTGCAAAATAAATTGATTTCGGTTTTGCTAAATATCATACAAAGAGTTACGCAAACTCTTCCTTACCTAAAAGAAGGACAAGAATGACATGTGGATAAGTATATGATTCTAGGGTAGGTCAAGGAGGATGATGCAATTGCATATCCTTGGTGTGCAAAAATTCCCGAAAAAGACATAAAGAAAAGGTTAGTGAGAAGAGCTTTCTCTTTTTGTATATTGAAAAGCTTTGAAAACCCTTTCTCATGATGATTTTAAGATTTATTACAAACAATATTTTTAGAAAGACTGTTTCTCAAATGTTACAAATGCTTATCAAAATATTTTACGTAAATATTTCTAAAATTATTTAAGGATGATCATCCTAAAACTAGATTTCAAATATGTTAAGTGAGTGCGCCCACTTTTCAAGATGATTTAAAAGGATACGGACTGCGGTATGTGATATTTCATGAAATCATGCTAACATGTGGACGTCAATTATGATGATATATGGTGCACTAGAACAATGAATAGGCCGATTGTAGAGACGGTCGCAGATGGACCGGAGCCCACTCTACATATGTCAAAGTCGCTAAGGGGTGGTAGGAGGCTAGCGACGCCCACCCTGAGATGAGAGCAAATTTAAGGAACGATCGCCTAGCTAAAGTGCTGTTATATAATGGATTCTCTTCCAAAAGGTAGAATAATCACTTGGTAAGTGTCACTACTGGATGGGGAGAAATGCATTTGCATATGTTTTGCTTTGAAAAACTCAGAAACTAGGTAATAAAATTATTTATGAAAAAAGATTACCCAAATGAGATTTTATGAGCCTATACGAAAAACTTACCCTAAGAACAGTGTGTTTTACATAAAAAGTGTCTAGGTCGAGATGAAATATTTTCTATGCAAATGCATTCATGAAAAAGATTACATGCATACGCCTTGTTTGTTTTAAACAAGCCCCAAAATGGGGATTAAGAAAAATGATTTAGAAGAAAAATATTTTAGGACATAAACCGTCACCAAAAATGGTTTATGTGGAAAATATTTTAGGATATAAAATTGTCCATTGCCAAAAATAGTTTATGTGAAAAATAATTTAGGACATAAAAATGTCCATTGTCAAAAAGGGTTTATGTGGAAAGAGTTTTAAGACATAAAAATGTCCCTTGCCAAAAAGGTTTATGTGAAAAAATATTTTTAGGACATAAAAATGTCCATTAGCAAAATGAGTTTAGTTGATAAATGAGTTGGGATATAAAAATGTCCATTTAAGAGCAATGAGAATTACCTAAAAAGGTTATACGCATATGTATCGCCTTTGAAAAGCCCAGACGTGACATATAAAAGGTTTATATGAAAAGATGTTTATAAAAATGTTTTACATGAGATTGCTTGCCTAAAGATAAAATGCTTGCTTACTTAGTTATCACTCAAGATTTGTTTTCCCAAACCTTAGACAAGTACAAGAAAGCTCAAGAGGTAGAGAACGTGAGCAATTGAGGAAAAGTATGAGATGATATGCAAGTGTGTGTTAAAATGATTAGCTACGATATATGGAATGATATAATCGGAATTTCTAAAGAAGGTTAAGGTATGTGAACTTACGAAAAGTTCTAAATTCTATGAGAATTGATGGTTGAATGTGCGTATACAGGCATGTTTGTCAAATACTTGACTATGAATTTTAAATGATTATAACATGGCTAGGTTGATAAACCAATTGTTGGAATCAATGGAAAATTAAGCAAAATTTGTGTTTTGATGATTAACAATTCAATTTGAGTAAGTCTTGGGTACTAATATGTTTTGTGGAAAATGTTTAAAGGATAGAAAAATGAAAATAAGAATCTGACAGATCAAGTTGCAAAACCAAGTCGACTCAGCTATCGACTTGAGTCAAGTCGATGCCCAAGTCGACCTCAGGATCGACTTGGAAAGAAGCAAAATATTCCAGAGCTGAATTTTGATCCAAGACAGATGAAGTCGCAAGGCCAAGTCGACTCCATCTGCTACTTAGGTGAAGTCGTAGACCCAAGTCGACTCTACCATCGACTTCAAGTACACAAACGTTCCAGCGTTGAAAATGGAATCTAAGACAGGTGAAGTCGCAAGGCCAAATCGACTCCAGTTGCGACTTGGGTGAAGTCGCAGACCCAAGTTGACTCCACCATCGACTTCAGATGCTCAAAAATTCCAGCGCTGAAATCCGAATCTGAGACTGGCAAAGTCGCACTCGAAGTCGACTCTATGTGCTACTTGAGTGAAGTCGAATTCCCAAGTCGACTCCACATGCGACTTAAGGTGAAGTTGATCCCCAAGTCAACCCAGATATCCGACTTGAGTCAGATTGAAAATGAATATAGTCTAGACAATCAAGATTACATAAGAATATATTCCACTTAAGGAAAAATCATTTGGCTATTTCTAAGGATAACAAAATCAAGAATATCAAAGCATTCTAAATCCAAGGCATGAAGACAAAGTCCCCAAGAGTAACTGAACATAACAAAGTTTCAAGATTGAGTATTCAGTGGAAGAACAAATACAAGATAAATGACAAGCAAGCAAGTTTCAAAAGAAATTCCAGTTCCAACAAGTGCATACAGAAAAGCGAAGTCGCACCCGAAGTCGACTTCACCTGCGACTTGGGTTAAGTTCAGGACCAAGTCGACTTGAAGTGGAACTTGAGGTATCTGCTGGGAACCGAAGTCGCACCCCAAGTCAACTCTAGTATGCGACTTGGGTGAAGTCTCATCCGAGGTCGACTTCATCTGCGACTTGGGTCGTAATGGTCGGAAAAATTCGAACGTTGGCGCATTAAATGCGCGCCACCTACCTCCAAACGTTCGAATTTACTCCACCATTATAAATGTGCATTCAAGAGATCGTGCTAGAGGTTAGAAAAGAGAATTAACTGAGATTCGACTACCATCCTCTCAAGCATTAAGTGATCAACACAAGTTTCAAGTGAAGAACTACGCCTCAACTTGGTGCACTCTTTAAAGTTGATCAAACCATCTCTTCTATGAGTTCTTCCACGAGCTGAATCCTGCCTACGCAATCTGTAAAGTGTAGATTTCTTTATTTGATTCATTATTTGTATTTGATACTTGGTTTGATATTAGTGTTTTGAACCAAGTGATAGCAAAGTAGCGTTGTGACTTGAGTGGGACTCGTCACCTACTTGTGCTGTGATTTGTGTACGCCCCCTAGAGCTGGAATCTAGAAGAGAGCTGTTACTATAGTTGTATTTGATAATACATAGTGAAACCCAAGTCACATAGGTTGTGAGCTTGGAAGACTGGAGTAGGGGAGGTTGCTCGAACCACTATAAAATCCTTGTCTACTGTTGTGGTTTGTATTTCTGATTTTATTGCTTTATTGCTCTCCATATTATTCATTTGTTTCATTAAGGGAATTAAAATAAAAGGTAGAAATTTCTGTTTAAGTAAAAATTTCAAAGTACCCAATTCACCCCTCCCCTCTTAGGTAATAGTCATAAACTCGGGACCAACAAGTGGTATCAGAGTAGGTCTTTGAGTTAAACCAAAGAGATCTTTTGAAATGACATCCCAATCAACTTCCACCTCTGCATTTTCCGAAAGCCAATCTTTCACAAGACCGCCTCTATTTGATGGGACTAACTTCGGTTATTGGAAGTTAAGAATGAAACAATTGATCATGGTTACAGATATTGATTCTCGGATTGCTATCCAAGATGGTGTTGTGTTGCCTATTGATGAAAGAGTCTCCACATGGTCCGAGGAGGAAGTAAGAACTGTTAAAAGCAACGCAAAGGTCATGAACTCCCTCTTTTGTGCATTAACGGCATCAGAGTATGATAGAGTATCCTCATGCCAAACCGCTAAAGAAATATAGGACACTCTTACATCTATCTATGAGGGAACTTCTCAAATCCAAAGGACTAGGAGAAATATTTTGATTAGAGAGTTAGAAAATTTTAAAATGCTTGAAACTGAAAATATTTCTGAAATATTTGCTAGATTTTCTAAGATTACTAACGCCTTGAAAGGTCTTGGAAAAATAATTTCTGAATCCGAGCAGGTAATGAAAATCTTAAGAGCGCTACCCGAATCTTGGACTCCGAAGATAACGGCTATTGAGGAAGCAAATGACCTCAACACACTACGGCTAGAAGATCTAATAAACTCACTTATGTCTCTTGAGCTAATAAAGAAGAGAAATGAAGAGCAACACAAAGGCAAAAGATTTATTGCCTTAAAAGCCGCACAAGCTTCAGACGATTCCACCTCATCCTCTCAAAACGACGACGAGGAGATTGCTTTGCTTACGAGAAGGTTCAAAAAATTCGTAAGAAAAGGAAGGAACTTCAAGAGCTTTAAAGAAAGAAATCTAAAGGAGAAAAAGAAGGAAGCTACAAAGTGCTTCTGGCGTGGTGGTATGGGGCATATGCAAGCCCAATGCCCAACGCCCGAAGAGACCAAAACTAAGAAGCAAAGAGAAAAGAAAGATCGAGGTTAAAACAGAAGATTTCAAAAGGTCAAAGAAAGAGGCATGTACGTCAACGAGGAAACATCTACAACATGCAACTCTTCAAACAAAGAAAATGGGCCGCAAATTGTGTAAGGATTTGCTACATGGCTACCATGGAAGAAGACATCAACTTATGTCTCGCAGCAGCATAAATCTTAGAGGGTCAAACCACTTCAACAAACTACACGAGTAGTGAAGAGGTAACCTTTAAACCAAAATCTATTTCTATTTTTACAAATGATTGTCTCAAATGTGCTGAATTGGAAGAACTACAATAAGCCTATGATTCATTATATGAGGAAATAAAGAAATTAGGAAACAAGTTCACAATGAAGAAAAGACAATGTGATGCAGTAATAATTGCGAACAGGAAACTTGCCGAAAAAGTTGATCACTTGACAAATGAAAAGAATACCTTGATAAGAGAGATGGAAGAACTTAAAAAGGAAAATGAATCGTTAAATAAATCACTTGCTAAGTTTTCCAATCCAGGGGAAAGCGTAAAAATGTTTTTGAATATGACTGCCCAAAATAACAAGAGAGGACTTGGGTATTCCACATTTGAGAAGGGAGAAAGCAGCAAGTCAAATGCTCCAAGGACTCATAGAAACCAAGCAAAATCCATCCATGCTAAACAAAAAATAAATCATGTTGCTTGGACCAAAAGGCCAACTTGGGAACCAACTACTACATGGCTTCCCACTCCAAGACTCCCGGGAGTTTGTAATTTTTGCAATAAGATGGGGCACAAGGTATATCAATGCAAAATGAGAAAACTACAAGACCTTGGTGCAAAATTGGTTTGGGTACCTAAGAGCATTGGATTTACGCCTTCAAAGTAGATCAACGTAGATTCCAATGGTTAACTAACTCAAATGGACCCATAAAATGGGTACTAAACAGATAAGCTCTACTTGATTTAATTTTTACAGGTTTGTCTTAGAGCAAAAGCCAATAATATGTGGTTTATGGATAGCGGCTGCTCGAGACACATGATGGGAGAAAAAGGATTGTTTCATAGGATCAAACCGTGTAATGAAGAAACGGTTGCTTTTGGGAACAATGAAAAAGGTATAATCAAAGGTAAATGAAATGTTTATAAAATTTCAAATGCATGTATTGATGATGTACTATTTGTTGAAGGACTCAAACACAACTTAATGAGCATTAGCCAATTATGTGATAAAGGTTATAAAGTTGTATTTGAATCCTCTATATGCAATGTATTTGATGATGATCACATAATTTTTAGTAGCAAAAGACATGGAAATGTATATTTGGTTTGTCTAGATGAACTTGATGGAAAATGTCTAATATCTATAGAAAATGATCCATGGATATGGCATAAAAGGCTTGGACACATTAACATGTCAAATATCAAAACTTTGTGGAAAAAGAGCCTAGTGGATGGGTTACCAAAACTCAAGTATGACAAGGATACGATTTGTAAGGCTTGTCAATTATCTAAGCAACCCAAAATGTTATTTTCCACCAAAAAGGAAATTTCAATGACTAGGCAACTTGAATTATTACATATGGATCTTTATGGGCCATCAGACATTTTAACCCTTGGTGGGAAAAAGTATGTGTTTGTAATTGTTGATGATTTTTCAAGATTCACATGGATTATACTCTTAGCTAGCAAAAATGAAACATTTTATATGTTTGTCACGTTTTCAAATTTGGTGCAAAATGAAAAACAAAATACAATTATTTCTATTAGAAGTGATCATCGTGGTGAATTTGAATATAAACGTTTCATAGAATTTCGCAATGATAAAGGAATTCACCATATATTTTCTACACCAAGAACCCTCCAACAAAATGGGGTTGTTGAAAGGAAAAACCGGACAATACAAGAAATGACTAGAACTATGCTAAATGAGAGTAAATTGTCCAAAAGATTTTAGGGTAAAGCTGTAAGTACAGCTTGTCATGTATTAAACCGAGTTACCATCAGAACAATCTTGAAAAAGACCTCATATGAACTATGGAAAGGTAGAAAACCAAACATATCATATTTTCATGTCTTTGAATGTACTTGCTATGTGCTAAACAATGGAAAGACAAATCTAGGAGAATTAGATACTAAAAGTGATGAAGCAATTTTCCTTGGCTATTTATCAAATAGCAAAGCATATAGAGTCTTTAACAAGAAAAATCAAATAGTAGAAGAATCAATACATGTTGTTTTTGATAAATTTAACCAAACTCTGAGAAAGGAGGATGAATTAAGTGATGCAGATGAAGCATCAAAGAATCCAAAGGCGGAACAACAAGAGCAATAAGGAAAAGCCGAGGCAAAACATGACAATTCCATGGAGGAGAGGGTAAGTGAAGGTAATAATTCTTACAAACCTTCAATTGATTTAAAATTCAAAAACGACCATCCAATTGAGCAAGTCATCGGCAATATCTATGAAGGAGTGAAAACTAGAAGATCAAGACACAAAATTTGTGGAGAATTTGCTTTTGTGTCAAAAATTGAACCAACAACTATTAATCAAGCTCTTGGTGATGAAAATTGGATTACCGCAATGCAGGAAGAGCTAAATCAATTTGAAAGAAACAATGTATGACACTTAGTTCCTAGACTTAAAGATTGCACGATTATTGGTACCAAATGAGTATTTATGAACAAACTAGATGAAAGTGGACTAGTGGTGAGAAACAAAGCCAGATTAGTAGCCAAATGTTATTCCCAAGAAGAGGGAATAGATTTTAAAGAATTATATGCACCTGTGGCTGGATTAGAAGCCATATGTATCTTATTAGCTTTTGCTTCTCACATGGACTTTAAACTATTTCAAATGGATGTAAAAAGTGCATTTTTGAATAGATACTTGAATGAGGAAGTATATGTTGAACAAGCTCCGGGTTTTGAAGAAAATGATCAATCAAAATATGTTTACAAATTAACTAAAGCTTTATATGGACTAAAACAAGCTCCACGAGCTTGGTATGAAAGATTGAGCAAGTTTTTTATTGATCATGACTTTCAAAGAGGAAAGGTTGATACAACATTATTCATCAAGTATAAAAATAATGATATCTTAATTGTTCAAATTTATGTTGATGATATTATATTCGGTGCTACTAATGAAACTCTGTGCCAAAAATTTTCTGAGATTATGCAGAGTGAATTTGAAATGAGCATGATGGGAGAATTAAACTTCTTTCTTAGACTGTAAATTAAGCAACAAGCAGAAGGGATATTCATAAATCAGTCCAAATACGTTAAGGAGATGTTAAAGAAGTTCGGAATGCAGAATAGCAAAGGGGCAAACACACCAATGAGTTCAACAATCAAGATTGACAAGGATGAAAAGGGTAAATCTGTCGAACAAAAACTACATAGAAGCATGATAGGGTCTTTACTATATTTGACTGCTTCTAGACCTGATATTCTATTCAGTGTTTGCATGTATTCTAGATTTCAATCATGTCCTAAAGAATCACATTTAATAGCTGTGAAAAGAATTTTCAAATACTTGATAAATACTACTAATCTAGGACTATGGTATCCAAATGGGTCAACTTTTGATCTAATCGGCTACTCGGATGCGGATTTTGCCAGTTACAAAGTAGATAAAAAAAGTACTAGTGGAACATATCAATTTCTTAGAAATATGTTGGTTTCATAGTTTTCAAGAAAACAAACTAGTGTTGCTTTATCTACCGCGGAAGCCGAGTATATAGCCGCTGGGAGCTATCGTGCCCAATTACTTTGGATGAAACAACAACTTAGAGATTATGGTGTTGATTATCATGATATTCCAATTAGATGTGATAATACAAGTGCAATATGTTTAACCAAAAATCTTGTGTTGCATTCTAGAACTAAGCATATAGACGTGAGACACTATTTTATTCGTGAACATGTTGAAAATCATGACATTTGTTTGGAATATGTTAAGACTGAGGACCAAATTGTAGATATTTTTACCAAACCATTAGCAAAAGAGTTATTTTATAAAATTAGGAATGATATGGGTATGATTGAATTAGATTAAAAAGCAAAATATTATAGGGGGAGCATTTTAGAAAAATCAAATCTGGAAGAGCCAAGTCGACTTCAGTCAGCCCAAGTCGACTTCGCCGAAGTCGACTCCACAAGATCCAAGTCGACTTCGGAAGGGGCGAAGTCGACTCCGCTTGGGGCGTCATCGACTTTGGTTAGGGCAAGTGACTCCAGCGCGCGACGCTTCGCTTTCCCACGTGCAACCGACCTTTTCTTCTCTCTTTTCTTTTCTTTCCTTATTTTTTTTGTTCCTATGTTGTTTTTCCTCTCTCTCCAGCTCTGAATCCTTCCATTCTAGCATTGTTTCTCCCCGATTCTATCTCTCACAGCTCACTCTCTTTCTCTCTCTCTCTCTCTCTCTCTCTCTCTCTCTCTCTCGGATTCTTCCTGTCCGACGGTCGGTAGCCATTTTCGGCGCCGATTCTCTCTTAAAATCAGCTCATTTCTCTCTCCATTCTCCTCTGTTCATCTCATTCTCTCTCTCATCTTTGTCCCGCATCGTCTCCCTGTTTTTCTCTTAATCTCAGTTCTCTCTTTCATTTTCTCTTTCTTTTCATCTCTCCGTGTATCGGAATTCAGCAACCTGTCCCTCTCTCTCTCTCTTTGATTTTCTCAGCAACCTATCTCTCAAAATTCATATTTCTCAAATTCTCGGCTCATCTATCACTCTCTTTTGGTATTTCTCTCTCCAAATTCAGCTCTTTCACTCATCCCACAATCTCCAAGCTTACAAACAATCTCTAAACTTCCTATTCCAGCTTGAAATTCATTTTCAAATGGCTCCAAAAGCTGTCACCAAGAAACAAGTTGTGTCCAGACCCTCAAAATCCAACACTTGCGAGGGGGTACCCCGCCGACAATGGACTCCATCCAAACGGGTACGGGAGGAAGCTCCGCATTAGCGGGACGCCGTGTGCGTTTCCGCGAGGCCAACCCCTCCTCGTCGGCACCCCAGCAGGCCAACTCTAATTCCGAGTCTAGCAGTGACACATTATCTGTTGCGAACAGGTAGGGGACACCGACTCAAAAGGCACAGGTCCTAAAGATGCCGACCACTTATTTCAAGACAGAGCGGCAGCGCAGCAGATTCTACAGATATTTTTATGAGCATAAGATTTTTGTCCCAATGATTATCGATTTCAAATTTCTGCATGATTATGAATTCGAGATAAAAGAATTGTTGAAATTTCAAGGATGGACAAGACTTTTAAAAGCCGATGACAGGGTATATCCTGATTTGACCCGTATATTTTACTACCTATGGGATCAGGAGTACTACGTTACCTTTGTTAAGGGAAGAAAAATAAATTTGGGATTTAGAAAAGGAAACCACAGGGACATTGCAATTCAAAGAATAACACATATGTTGGATGTCCCCAAGGAAGAAGAGTCGATTCCAGATGGGTTATCACTAACTCAATTATATAACCAGTTGACAAAGAGCAACAAGTACCACCTAAGAATCAAGTTCCTTCACTACATGGACCTATCTCCCAGACTTAGGGTACTCAGACTATTTGATCGCTCATTGCATATATCCTAAAGGAGGAGGTCGAAATCAGCTGAACCCCCAGGAAGCAGAAATCTTGTGGAAAGTGGAGAATAAAGTTAAGGTTAGCCTGCCTGCACTACTCTTGGAAGCTTTGGCTTCAAAGAAGGACAACCCTCGAGGGGTACTTCCATACGAAACTTGGATCACTCGGATCATCCATTACATGGGTATAGATCTCGATGGTGAGCCGTTTGATGTATTGAAGCCAACAAATGTCATAAACAAGGCATTACTGCAGAGAATGAAAATAAATGTGGAACAATTCAGAGCTAATAGAATCAGAGAAAGAATGGGACAACCGGCCCAAGAGGAAGCCGGGGGAGCACATGTTGAGGGGGAGCAGCCCCCACCATCACCACAACCATAGGCCATCCCATCTCCACCACCTGCAGTCCCAGCTGAGCTTGCATCACCCCATTCACATGGGTCTTGTTCCCCTAGAGGCTCTGAGATTCCTGATCTCCATCCACGTTTGCATATAAGGGACAACTCAGTCAATGCCATTAGAGAGCACTTGGAGCAGATGGAGGATAGACTTACCTCCTAGATTGTCGGGATCCATACAACCATTATGGATATGCATACGAGATAGGACCATATGGATCAAGAACTCAGAACGATCAAATATCGGCTTGCATCAGGGAGTGGTAGAGTTCGGCCCATACCCAATCTGGATCCATTTGTTAGCGAGTCTGTGCGGGGTGTGCCGCAACTCAGCCTATATCCTCATTTTACTCATCCGCCCATGTCAGACCTACTTCACCGGCCATCCAATCACCCTATCCAATCTCAGCTTTTCAATTCGCCAAATCTCAAGTTCTCAATCTCCATTTTTGATCTATTGACAAAAAGGGGGAGAATAGTTGAGATGAGTGAGTTTCTAGGATAGGAGTTAAGTTTTAGGTTAGTTTACCTTCTTTCATGGGTCAGGTAGTTTGTACTCACATAGGTTTGCATTTCATTTTGCATTTTGTATAAAATGGTTGATTATATATGAAAAAGTTCTATTTTGTGAATGAATGAAAAAGTTTTGTTTATGTTCTGTTTATGTTCTGTTTTGTGAATGAACTTTAATTGAAATGAATGACTTTAACTTATGCTATATGCATGCAACTTGTTGAAAAATAAAATATGAATGTTAACTAAGTTTGAAATGCAATTCAAATCACCCATGAATATCCTAAAATGTCTAAACTAGATAAAATAGTATGTTCTAAAGTAAATGAAAGGTATAAACTCAAATTTGTTTTGTCAATCATCAAAAAGGGGGAGATTTTTAGAATCAATGGAAAATTAAGTAATATTTGTGTTTTGATGATTAACAATTCAATTTGAGTAAGTCTTGGGTACTAATATGTTTTGTGGAAAATGTTTAAAGGATAGAAAAATGAAAATAAGAATCTGACAGATCAAGTTGCAAAACCAAGTCGACTCAGCTATCGACTTGAGTCAAGTCGATGCCCAAGTCGACCTCAGGATCGACTTGGAAAGAAGCAAAATATTCCAGAGCTGAATTTTGATCCAAGACAGATGAAGTCGCAAGGCCAAGTCGACTCCATCTGCTACTTAGGTGAAGTCGTAGACCCAAGTCGACTCCACCATCGACTTCAAGTACACAAACGTTCCAGCGTTGAAAATGGGATCTAAGACAGGTGAAGTCGCAAGGCCAAATCGACTCCAGTTGCGACTTGGGTGAAGTCGCAGACCCAAATTGACTCCACCATCAACTTCAGATGCTCAAAAGTTCCAGCGCTGAAATCTGAATCTGAGACTGGCGAAGTCGCACTCGAAGTCGACTCTATGTGCGACTTGAGTGAAGTCGAATTCCTAAGTCGACTCCACATGCGACTTAAGGTGAAGTTGATCCCCAAGTCGACCCAGATATCCGACTTGAGTCAGATTAAAAATGAATATAGTCTAGACAATCAAGATTATATTCCACTCAAGGAAAAATCATTTGGCTATTTCTAAGGATTACAAAATCAAGAATATCAAAGCATTCTAAATCCAAGGCATGAAGACAAAGTCCCCAAGAGTAACTGAACATAACAAAGTTTCAAGATTGAGTATTCAGTGGAAGAACAAATACAAGATAAATGACAAGCAAGCAAGTTTCAAAAGAAATTCAAGTTCCAACAAGTGCATACAGAAAAGCGAAGTCGCACCCGAAGTCGACTTCACCTGCGACTTGGGTTAAGTTCAGGACCAAGTCGACTTGAAGTGGAACTTGAGGTATCTGCTGGGAACCGAAGTCGCACCCCAAGTCAACTCTAGTATGCGACTTGGGTGAAGTCTCATCCGAGGTCGACTTCATCTGCGACTTGGGTCGTAATTGTCAGAAAAATTCGAATGTTGGCGCATTAAATGCGCGTCACCTACCTCCAAACGTTCGAATTTACTCCATCATTATAAATGTGTATTCAAGAGATCGTGCTAGAGGTTAGAAAAGAGAATTAACTGAGATTCGACTACCATCCTCTCAAGCATTAAGTGATCAACACAAGTTTCAAGTGAAGAACTACGCCTCAACTTGGTGCACTCTTTAAAGTTGATCAAACCATCTCTTCTACGAGTTCTTCCACGAGCTGAATCCTGCCTACGCAATCTGTAAAGTGTAGATTTCTTTATTTGATTCATTATTTGTATTTGATACTTGGTTTGATATTGGTGTTTTGAACCAAGTGATAGCAAAGTAGCGTTGTGACTTGAGTGAGACTCGTCACCTACTTGTGCTATGATTTGTGTACGCCCCCTAGAGCTGGAATCTAGAAGAGAGCTGTTACTCTAGTTGTATTCGATAATACATAGTGAAACTCAAGTCACATAGGGTGTGAGCTTGGAAGAATGGAGTAGGGGAGGTTGCTCGAACCACTGTAAAATCCTTGTCTACTGTTGTAGTTTGTATTTCTGATTTTATTGCTTTATTACTCTCCATATTATTCATTTGTTTCATTAAGGGGATTAAAATAAAAGGAGGAAATTTCTGTTTAAGTCAAAATTTTAAAGTACCCAATTCACCCCTCTCCTCTTGGGTAATAGCCATAAACTCGGGACCAACACCAATGATATAAGAGAACAAGATGAAAATTTTATGAATGATATGTATAGTTGATGACAACTACCAGGGGATGAGTTTATGAAAATGTATATAAGGAAGGGAAACCAAATGGTATTTTTAAAATACTAAGTGCGATGATTCACAAGAGTAGCGTTGCTTATAAGATGAATAGAGTGAAATGTAAAAAAATGAAATGATATAGGAAAAGGAATGAAGCGAAAAAAAAAATTGGACGAGATCTAATTAAGAACCCGCCGCGTGATCAAGGCAACAATCCTGATTCACATTTACGAATCAACAAGATCTTGGAGTAAGACTTTGTGTGACACCTCGGGTTGGGGGTGCACAGTTTACTTATTAACCCTACAAAATTATCATATAATATTAGATTAATATTATATTTGTGTCTTTAAGTTTGTCGAAATTGTAAATATACTTACAAAATTTGCATAAATTTGTAAGCGTGTTTCTTCCGTTAGGACGCCGTTAATTTTTTTGTAAAATGATGAAAATGCTCTTTAAACCAAAATAATACACTTGCAATGTTTCCAACTATTGTAGACATATTTGCTATTTCATTATTTTATATATTTTTACCTATATTATTATTTTAGATTATTTTGCAAATATGCTTATAATATTTTCAAAAATTGCAAGTGTAATACTTGACCTAAAAGATTTTATCGTTATTTTACTTAAAAGTTTTAAAACATCATAATGAAAGGGACACACTTACAAATTTTTGCAAACTTTGTTGATGTATTTACAATTTCGGCAAACTTATGGACACAGATATATTATTGGTCAAACTTTGTAGGCATATTTGCAAAATTCCTACACAAGTAAAATGGTTACATAGTAGGACATTAAATCGTATCAAAAGGTGTACTACGAGATTTTTTTTTTTTTTTACTTTACATCAAACATACCCATAAAGTTTTAGGCATAAACTGTAATTACTATTGTATGTTTACTTATTAGCAATACAAAATTATCATATAATATTTGACGATTGACATCGCAGTTAAAAGCAGTTTTAATTATATTTTTAACTTAATAATATATTTCTTGATGGATTTATAAGTGCATATATATTTTTGAGAGACCTAACAAACGTCAAGATACAACTCTGCAAATGCCAATCAATCGATCCCTGCTGGAACGCTAGAACGGATGGCGAGGATAGTATGACCATAGGCCAACAGGGCCGAGGCAGTGGGACCCGTTCCCCAAAACAAATCGGTTGTCCCTCGCTTGCTCCCTCTCCTCCGCTCCCTCTCTTTCCCTTTTCCGTTTCCCCTGCAATCACCGTCGCCACTTCTCGTCGCCCAGCGGCTCCCCTCCTCTCCCCCGCGCTAAAAAGGGAAAGCATACCCATTTTCTTGACATAATACCACACGTCTCTCTTGACTCGACTTCACAGAGATGAGCATTGCAAGCGCTGGGCCTGCTCCTGCTCCTGCTCCTGCGCTTGCTGCTGCTGCTGCTGCCCACCACCACCACTACCACTACCACTACCACTACCACTGCCGTCATGGCCATCCAACCCAACTCTTCTAATGTAATCATCTCAGCGATCCGTTCTCCTTCCTCCTCTCGCTCCCGCAGATGGCGCCAGAGCCGCATCACCACCTCCATCATCGCCCTCGTCTCCCTCCTCCTCGCCACCTCCGCATGGCTTTTCCTCGTCTTCTCTAACGCCAACGCCCATCCCAATACCACTTGGCAACACCGCCTCCGCTTCCCCACTCCCACCAACTCCCACCGTTTCCAACCCTCTCCGCCTCCCCCTCCGCCTCCTCCTCCCTCCCCCTACTTCCGCCTTCCCTCCGCCGACTCCCTCTCACTCAACCACCTCGTTTTCGGCATTGCCGGCTCCGCCCATCTCTGGAACCGCCGCAAGCACTTTGTCAAGCTCTGGTGGCGTCCCTCCGCCATGCGCGGCCACGTCTGGCTCGAGGAGCGCCCCCTTGACGCCGACGCCGACGCCGACGCCCCATCCCTCCCTCCCCTCCTCGTCTCCGAAGACATCTCCAATTTCCGTTACACTAACCCCACCGGCCACCCCTCCGGCCTCCGCATCTCCCGAATCGTGTCCGAGTGCTTTCGCCTCCGCCTCCCCGACGTCCGCTGGTTCGTTCTAGGCGACGATGACACCATCTTCAACGTCGACAACCTTGTCCACGTCCTCCGCAAGTACGACTGGCGTGAGATGGTCTACATCGGCGGGCCGTCTGAAAGCCACTCTGCCAACACCTACTTCAGCCACTCCATGGCCTTTGGTGGGGGTGGTATTGCCATCAGCTACCCGCTCGCTGAGGCTCTCTCCAAGATGCAGGACGAATGCCTCGAGCGCTACCCCAAGCTCTATGGCAGCGATGACCGCCTTCATGCCTGCATTTCTGAGCTTGGCGTTCCTCTCTCTCGCGAATATGGTTTTCATCAGGCACGATTACGTTTCCATAAAGCTATTTTTATTTATTTATTTTTGCGTCAATTTTTTTCTTTCAATTTTTTGTTTAATGTGGCCATTACTTCTTACAGTGGGACATTCGTGGAAGTGCCCACGGCCTATTATCTGCTCACCCAATCGCTCCTTTCATCTCAATCCACCATGTTGAAGCAGTCGACCCCTTTTACCCAGGCCTAAGCTCCATGGACAGCTTGAAACTTTTTGTGCGTGCTATGAAAGCAGATCCAAGAAGCTTCTTGCAGCGGGCCATCTGCTATGATCGCCAACAGAAGTTGACCTTCTCAGTCTCTCTGGGTTATGTGGTTCAGGTGTTCCCCAACATTGTGCTGCCACGAGAATTGGAGAGGTCAGAGCAGACATTTTCAGCCTGGAACAAGCTTAGTGGCAGGAATGAGTTTGATTTTGATACAAAGGATGCATACCGGTCTGTTTGTAAGAAGCCTATTATATTCTTCTTGAAGGATGTTAAGAAAAATGGAAATGTGACTGTGGGTATGTATGGTCGAGCCAAAGGAAGAGAGGATTTGAAGAGGAAGGTGTTCTGCTTTCCGCGTTCAGTTCCATTGCATGGTGTAAAAATTATTCGAGTGTTGGGGAATCCACTCAGCGAGAATTGGCACTTGGTGGGTCTCTTGTGTTTCTACTTCTTTGACGCACTTCCCCCTAAACAACGCTTGTGATTAGGAATTTAAAGTTCTTGCATCCTGATTTAGTTGTTCTTTTAGTTCAGGTTAGAAGTTAGAATTGATCCTGTTGATTTTATTGGCTGTTTCATTAATGGGCCATTGCCGAAAGTTCTCCCATCTCATGTAAACCACAACCTAACCATAAGTCTCTCGATGTTGGAGATCATTTGGTATGACTTCATGAGAGACTTTACATATGTCTCATAGGAGGTGGGACTCACCAGATTAACCTTCTGAGGGTGATGGGATCTTGGGACTTACTAGATTTAACTTTCTGGGTCGCAAAAGTTTTATCCCCAGATACACAACTGTGAAGTCAAATG
The DNA here is from genome assembly GCA_030490835.1 of Annona cherimola. Classification (NCBI taxonomy): domain Eukaryota; kingdom Viridiplantae; phylum Streptophyta; class Magnoliopsida; order Magnoliales; family Annonaceae; genus Annona; species Annona cherimola. Next base: position 42,245,329 of record CM059974.1, read on the forward strand.
AACATTATATTTTGTAATTTTCCATGTGATACCTTACTATTCCTTAAACTGAATTCCTTATTGCTAATCAGGTGCCCAGACGGCTATGCTGCAAGGTTAATCAAACGATTGGTGACTATTTGGAAGTAAAAGTTGGCCAATGTGAGGGGGGAATTTCTGGGTCGGTTGTGGATACTGTGTGACAAGTAACAAAGATGACATGATTTACTCTAATTGGAACACACTTGGTATTTACAAGGACCTTCTCTTTCTTGGGCTTCAACTGTTTCATGTTCTAGTTGGAACCTATCAATCAATGATGAGCCAGCGATGAGCATTCCGAAAGGCCATCTGGAAGGATCATGAATATCTGATGTAGTTTTAGTGTACACAGCTGAGTTGAAAGACATGTGAGTGCACATACTTTTTGCTCGGGGGACTCACATTCTTTGCCTTCATTTTCTTCAGAAGGTACTTTCTGTCATAAACTAACATCTGGTGGTTGGGATTGCTAATTAAGATGACATCTGATATTCAAAGTGAAAAATACTGGCAGTCTTGTTGAAGTTGATTTGATTCCCATGATTGTTCTTCCTATTCCTTGGATTTTTGTAGTCAATGCTTGTTTCATCTCCATTTTTCAAATAGACTGAGGATCTTGTGTTTTCTTCCTTTTTAAAATTTTTTATGAATGATATCTTAAGTGTTTCTTGTGGTAGGTACCAACATTCTCCTGTCTTATAAACACTGCAGTTATTAAGGCCCTAAAATGGATGTATTGATTAAAGCTGGCACATTTTATATCATGATATGGACCATCAAAGGATATATCAACAGTTTTCACAAGTTAGATCATATGAACATTATACAAGCATTGGATTGTGATTTGGATTGCAAAGTCACATAGAGGGTCGAATTGTGATATGGTCCTTGGGCAACACATGCTGATTTCTTATAGGGCCACACAATATTTTAAGCAATATGGAAGCCGGAGTCATTTACTTAACTGGCTTGGATAAGCAGGTGGGCAGTATTTTACACCATGTGAAAATTGTTCCCACATCAAGGGGCTGGCCTGTTTGTTATTGCAATTAATTTGATGCCCTGCGTCTGCAGTTAGCCACAACTAATTTTATCAGATAGGGTGAAGGAAGCAAGAAAGAAGATCCACAAAGTGGTTGGCTAGAAAAGTTGCTCTGCCGATGGTGGATCACTTACTGTTGGTGTTCCTTCGGATGTTCATTTAGGCTTAATTCCTGTAACTGCAAGACCATGTAAGAATCATATATATATTTCACGATTCAACCATTCATGGTCAGCATATGAAAGATACAACAAAGTTAGTTGGATAAATAGGTGCGACCATGATGTGAGCCATCTATTCTGTGATAATCATGGATTACCATGTGAGAGCCCCCATTGCCCAATCCATGGTTTGGAATGTTGGCGTCAAGTAACTAGCTGATGGACAGATCAATTTGATTTTCATATTTTAGTTTCTGTTATGTGTGATCTAACTGGGTGCGGCCTGATTGGATAAATATCCTGTTGCAGATAATGACGTCAGACTAGGTCAATTTTGTTACAAAAAAACACCAAGACTCCATTTGAATGAGTTTAGGGTTTGGTTTGTAAACAAGCTACTAGTGAGGTGCAAGAGAGAGTCTAAATTCTTTTTTTAGGTAGGTTGTGGACAATGTCCCTCATGGTGGTAAACTGCATTCTAATCTCTCCTTCCCCCAAACCATCGGTGTTGATGTTGGCAATGGAAACCTTATTATGGTAGTGCTTGCATTGATTTAATCCACTGTTAAATACCATAATTGAAGAGTCAGAAGAAACTCTCACGAGCCACAAATGGTGCAGTCTGTACTGCTCCTTTACAAGGTTGACATTCAATTTCAAAAATCAGAAGAAACTATCATGTAATCCTTCACAATTTGACTTCTTTTATTTTCAGTTACATAACAACTATGTCAATTGGTTCATTTTCACTTTCTCTGGTTTGTTCCACAGTCACCAACCAAGATCTTGGGCAAGCATTCGTTTTCTTGCATTTGAATCCATAATGCTAGATAAGATGTAGTTCTTGGCTGGCTTACTACAGCATAAAGTAGGAACTTTCTTTCAGCTGGTTACTGCCAGGAGATAATTTGTTGAAGTCTTTTAATGTAGCAAACAGGTTCTGGAGCCTTTGAAAACTATGTATAGTCTGTCCAAACTTTTTCTAGTCCCTGCGCACAGTTGCGTTCAGCTCCAAGAGTCTTGACAGCTAACTATTAAGCTTTGATGTTTGGTATGGGTTACCAGACTAAATACAGAATGCAGGCATATATCCATTCCTCACTTAAAGCTTCATCCTTCAGGCATCAACTCCTCTTCGTCCTCTTCGTTAGTATTCACATATCAGGGCCCAACACCTCTCTCTCTCTCTCTCTCTCTCCTTTTTAAAATTTTTAAATTTCCTCATTTGTTCTCTCCTGTTTAATGATCAATAGGAATGATTTCAAATCCTAGATTCCTCGCATCGCTATAAATTGATATTCACAAAAACAGGGGTGTGATCCCATCTCTCGGGAGACGAAACTGCCTTCAAATCATTCATCTTTTTGGCAGCTGGGCTAATAGAATAATAGTATTAGCACGTTAAATAATTTCTGGTTTCTTTCTATAATTCTGTTAGTTTCTCTTATTCGGGGATTTCGTTAAAGCAAAAAAGAAACGCTTGTTTTCGAATGTGTCATGCGTGTAGTACGTAGGTTGTCTTGTATCAACGGATGTATTATAATTTAAAAACTTGAAGGCGGTAGCCTCCATTCAGAACACACGCAAAATTCGTCGATAGATATGTCAGCAGGGTATGGCGTGGCCTTCCTATTTACAAGGCCAACCTATTTTCAAGATAAGAAATAAATAAATAAAGGGAGAATTTCTCTTCCACTAACGTTTGCCCCTAATTACTAATATATATACAACATGTTATATATTTATTTTATACTCATAATATTTCATTATAAATTTTTATTATACTAATATCGTTACCCAACAGTTATTTACATTGGAGAATGAATGAGATTAGGAGAGTCTTACCTTTTGTGGAATTTAATTGGTATTTATATAAGGTTCGATACTAATGGGGTGTGCTCTGTGTTAGATGAGACATTTTATGATTATTCCTTGAAGATCTTTTTTTAATCAACATGCATGCCTATAGTTGGCCAGATGAGGAAATTGCCTTGCTTCACAATTGTGTAGGGATGTTTAGGTTGTCCTTGATGTGTGAATAATTGCATCTTTGTTAATGCAAGTGGGCCTTCTTCAACTTGAGGGTAGATATGCTCATGTTTCGAGATGGCTTCAATAAATGCGTAGTTATTATAATGTCTATGTCTTGTCAATTTAGGGTGAGGATTGGCAAAATTGCCCCTTTGTCCCGTCGAGGCCTTGTAGAACATTTTCATGTAATCTCTTAGTGAGGAATAGGCTTTGGAGAACCTCTCTTCCTTTAAGAGGGGTTGCACTAGGCTTATCTATTTTGGTCCTATCCAATCATGTACCTTGCAAAAGTGGGACTTTCGTGAAGGCTTCTACTATGCACATTATTGTTCTCTTAGGTGAGGATTGTCCTTTCGTGGCTTCACTTAATGACAACAAAGCTCCTCTCTTGTGATTGTGGTTGGATGTTGCTGGGCTCGTCCTTCCTATTGATGCTTCAGTGATGATGCAGAGATGATGTCATGGAGAGTTATGACAAATATAGAGCCATTAATTGTTGCATATTTTTGAAAACATGGTGACTTAACATGATTAATTGCTTGTACTAAGCTTTCCTTGTGTTTTGGGACATGTAGCATCATCGTGTAAATGCTCGTGGATCCCTGAAGGATTAGATATTCCCGATGGCGATGCATCCATGGAGATGTGCATGTTGTTGGTCCCGAGTTATCGGTGAAACCCAAGAGAGGAGAGATGAATTGAGTTATTAAAATTCTTTAGTAATTAAAACTTAACCCCTTTTTGGTTCAATCTCCTTGAATGAAACACAAAGAGCAAAAGAGAGAGCAATAGAGAAGCAGAAGCAACGCACAAGATACATTAAATTATAGTTGTTCGGGCAATTTTTCCTTTTCCACTCTTCTAAGTACACACTCACTTGTATCTTGGGTTTCACTATTTCAATAAGGTATACAATTAGAGTCTTAGTTCTTTTCTAAATTTTAGCTCTAAGGAGCCTTTACAATAGTTACACAAGTAGATGACTAGTTTTACTCCAACTGAATACTACTTATGTTTCAACTCGGCCTTGGTCTCCAACACCGAGCCAAGCAATCAATACAACAAAGAGTCATAAAAAGAGAAGAATCTACATTTTACAAATTCGTGTAATACAATTGAAGCTTAGTAACAAACTCTTGAAGATGTGTAGAAGATGAGAAGATGGAGCACTTTCAATAGATTTGAGATGCTTGCTTTGAAAAATACTTAATGCACTCTTGATTGCTTGAAAATGAAAAGGTGAAGGATCAATGAATACTCTAGCTAAGCCTCATAACTCTCATTCACGTGTCTTAAATAGATGTGAGAGAAACTTGAACGTTAGAGGATTGATGGCGTACATTAAATGCTCCAAAGTTCGAATTTTTTTGACGTTGCAATTCAAGTCGCATCCAAAGTCGACTTCGGATGACTTCACCTAAGTCGTAGACTGGAGTTGACTTGACTTTCGACTTTGGTCTTCCATTTTCTTCTAGAATATTTTTCTTCATGTTATTTTCTTCAAGCTCCATTCTAGGTCAACTTGATTTGGGACTTGCCCCAAGTTGTAAGTGAAGTCGACTTGGGTACGTGACTTCATAATACTTGAAATGTAGAAATTTTCATTTTTTGGCTTATTTCTCTTTAAGTCTTGAAATTGGGTTGACTTTGCTTGAGACTTGACCCAAGTCGTAAGTAAAGTCGACTTGGGTGTGCGACTTCGCTTCTGATACTTTGTCAAATCTCATATGTATCTTTTGGAAACTCAAGTCTCGGAATAGTCAACTTAGTATTCGACTTCAACCAAGTCGCAGCGCGAAGTCGACTTTGGGTGCGACTTCGGTATTCCAAATTGAGTCAGTAAAAATATGCTATCCAAGTCACATTCTTAAGTCGACTTTGGTTGCAATTTCACCCAAGTCGTGATCTAAGTCGACTTTGGGTGCGACTTTGACTGTCAATCTTCAGTTGAAAAATTTCTAATTCACTTTTGTCACTCCAAGTTGATGCCTGGAGTTGACTTCAGTATCGACTTCACTCAAGTTGATACTAGTGTCGACTTGACATTGCAACTTGGACTATTTTTGCGTGAATTTGAAAATTCTAATTTTAAACATCAAACCAAAACCATTAGTACCTTTAATATTTTCAAAGTGATTGTTAATCATCAAAACATGAGTAATTCTTGATTTGCAATTTAATTATTTAAATCAACAATCTCTCTCTTTTTGATGATTGAGAAAATCAATTTGAGATTAACTTTTCTCTTGATGTAAACTAAAGTGTAAACTTACAACTTGATATTTTTATTTTGCGTTTAAGTAATTATTGTATTTGCAATTCCATATGTGCCATGTTCAACATATTTACAATTTTCAGTTTAAATTAAACAACATTTCCTTATCACACAAGCATTGTTTTCAAAAGCATATTGTCACCATTCAACCAACATTTATAACATATTTCCAAAATTCTCAACACATTCTTTTAAATTCAACTTTCAAGAGAGATAATCATTTAATATAATAGGAATTCTTTCAATAAAACACAACATTTCATGTCAAAACATCATTACATTTAGTTAGAAAAAAATGATGTGTACCGATCCTAAAATACAAATGCTCCTTAATCTTCTCCCCTTTTTTGATAATCATAAAAAATAGGTCACAAAAATGCAATGAATGCCTTGTGAAAGGCAAAAGGGGTTATTGGGAAAGATTATTGGTCATGGGTGAATCAAAGAGTGGAAGAAGAGTCATATGGAGTGTAAAAATGAGATTTGATGTCTACGAATGAAGAAGAGGCTCGAGATTCTTCTTGATAGGGATCAAAACTAGAGAGGCTTGGAATGAGCGTGGATAAGAATGAGGCTTGGGATGTGAAAAATAAGCTTAGGGCTCCCCCTGTAATGGTGCTTCCTTCTTAGGTGCTTCTGGAGTTGGAGATTCTTGTACTCCCATTCTTGCTTAAATCTAAGCTTCTCTAAACTGCTCAATGTCTATTTTCATCCTTGTGAGAAGTGCCCAACTTCTTTGTGATTTTCTCCAAGCTTGATCTTTTTTCCTTTCACATAAGTAGATACATTATCTATGCTCCAAGCACATTAGAATTGTCGGGCGAGATTCGAATATATTCTCCCTTATTCTTTTAAAAGTTGGACTATCCTTGAAAATCCAATAACTCCATTCTGAATTCATACTCTAGAAACTCAAAATCTATAATCCTAGGAAGGAATGATTTTGTCTCATTGAAATGATTATAGAAACACTTGTGTTGAGTAGGTCTTTTAAAATATTTAATGGGCATTTTTCTAATTTGAGTTCTTGGAGTTGTTTCCTCTCTTTTTGCTAGTTCTTATTTCTTCCTCACTATTAAAAGACTCATCCATTTCTCTAGAAACGTTGGAATCTTGATTACCTTCTTGAAAGCAGACTCTATGATCGATAGATGTCGTAGCGTCATCTCATGATCATTTGGAATGCTTCCATTGCCGTCTAGGAACCTCCCCTTGGGTGTTGGATTGAGAAGGGCAAGATACGGGAAGCTCGGAGGGTTTGCTTGCCGTTTTCTTAGGAGCAATGTGGAGATGGGAGTATGAGAATGGAAATGCACTAGATTGGAGAGGGATTTAAGAGGGGAAATGCAAGATACGAGTTTTGGATGCTTGGAGAAGGAATTTCAGAAGCGTAAGAGAGGAGAAATGAAGAATGAAATGATTCTGGGTGCTTTAATATGTTAACTGACACACGTTAGTGGGGTCGACTTCAAACCATAAGTCGGATTTGAAGTCGACTTGGGCTATGCGGAGTCAACTTGACTCCCCTGCCTATGTCCTAAATGCGGTTTCTAATGCAACTCTTTACCGTTAATCATTCTAATATTTTCATTACGCACTTCAAAAAAAACATTAAACATGAGCAAAGTGTTAGAAACAAGTGTTGAAATCAAAGGCAAAATAAGCTAAGTTGGTGTTTTGATTATTAACAACTCAATTTGAGTAAGTTGTGACTACTAATATGTTTGGTGAAATGTTTAAAGGATATAAAAATGAAGAAAATAAAGCATGACAGGTCAAGTCGATTCCCAAGTCGACTCCAGCATCGACTTCAAAGGCCATTTTTTGTCCAGCGCTAAAATTGAGGAGCAAGAGCTGCCGAAGTTGCACACGAAGTCAACTTCGCATGCGACTTGGGTGAATTCGCAGACCAAGTCGACTCCAGCATTGACTTCAACTGACCAGCACAGAATTTGAAGAGCAAAGTCGCAGACTAAGTCGACTTGACTTACGACTTGAGTAAAGTTGAAGACCAAGTCGACTCAAACATTCGACTTGGACCAAATGAAGATAAATCATGACTAAACTAAGAAAACTTGCATGAATTCATCAATCTGGATCAAGAATATCATTTGGACATCTTCATGAACTCCAAGATTCAAGAATTTAAGATTTCAAGACATGGAACTAAATGTTTTCAAGATATAAATAAGTGGAAGAACATTTAATATGAAGAAAATCAAGCGACCAAAGCCATCTCCAAGGAATTCAAGTTCATATAGCAAACAAAGGAAGTGAAGTCGTACCGAAGTTGACTCCAGCAGCGACTTGGGTCAAGTCCAAGTCCAAGTCGACCTGAAGAAGAGACTTGAAAATTGCAGAAAACCGAAGTTGCACCCGAAGTCGACTCCACATGCGACTTGGGTCAAGTTCAAGACCAAGTCGACCTGAGGAGGAACTTGAGCAGCTTGGTTAAACCCAAAGTCGCACCCAAAGTCGACTCCAGCATGCGACTTGGGTGAAGTCACAACCAAAGTCGACTCCACCTGCGACTTGGGTCGCAACGTTTGAAAAATTTGAACGTTGGTGCATTTAATACGCGCCAACCAACTCTCTAACATTCAAATCTCTTCTTCCATTATATATAGACACTCAAATGAACGTGAAACACAATAAGATAGAGCAGAAAAAGAAGATAGAAAGTATACTAAGGTCTATATTCCATCATCTTCTACTTTTGAGTGATCTATACACGTTTTGAAGGAAGAACAAGCTCTAACTTGCTACATGCTCCAACGCTGATCATATCGTCTCTTCTACAAGTTCTTCCTTGAGCTGTAACTTGCCTACACAAACTATAAAGTGTAGATCCCTTTTTCTTTGCAATTTGTTATTCGGTTTTAATACTTGGTTTGATTTTGGTGTTTCAAACCAAGTGGTAGCAAAGTAGCATTGTGACTGGAGTGGGACTCGTCACCTACTTGTGCTGTGTGTTGTATATGCCCCCTAGAGCTGAAATCTAGAAGAAAGCGGAGACTCTAGTTGTATTCGAGGAATACATAGTGGAACCTAAGTCACAAGGGGTGTGGGCTTGGAAGAGTGGAGTAGGGAAGGTTGCCCGAACCACTATAAAATCTTGTCAATTGATTTTTATTTCTGCTTTCATTATCTTATTGGTTTCCATTTGTTTCATTAAAGGAGATTAAACTAAACCGGGGAACGTTTTTAGTTTAAGCGAAAAATTTTAAATACCCAATTCACCCCTCCCCTCTTGGGTAATTGCCATAAACTCGGGACCAACAAGTGGTATCAGAGCAAGTCTTTGAGTTTAAACCAAAGAGATCTTTTGAAATGACATCCCAATCAACTTCCACCCCTGCTTTTGCCGAGGGTCAATCTTTCACTAGACCACCTCTATTTAATGGGACTAACTTCGGTTATTGGAAGTTGAGAATGAAACAATTAATCATGGTTACAGACATTGATTCTTGGATTGCTATCCAAGATGGGGTTGTGTTGCCTATCGATGAAAGAGCCTTCACATGGTCCGAGGAGGAAGAAGAATTATTAAAAGCAACGCGAAAGCCATGAACTCCCTCTTTTGTGCATTAACGACATCGGAATATGATAGAGTATCATCATGCCAAACCGCCAAAGAAATATGGGATACATTGACATCCATACATGAGGGAACTTCTCATGTCCAAGGGACAAGGAGAAATATTTTGATTGGAGAATTGGAAAGTTTTAAAATGTTAAAAATAGAAAATATTTCTAACATGTTTGCTAGATTTTTCAGGATTACTAACGCCTTGAAAGGGCTAGGAAAAATAATTTCTGAATCTAAGAAGGTAATGAAAATTCTAAGGGCGCTATTCGAATCATGGACTCCAAAGATCACAACTATTGAGGAAGCAAAAAACCTTAATACACTACGGCTAGAAGACCTTATAAGCTCACTCATGTCACATGAGTTGATAAAAAGGAAAAATGAGGAGCAACATAGAGGCAAGAGAGCCATCGCCTTGAAAGCCGCACAAGATTCGGACGACTCCACCTCATCATCACAAAACGACGATGAGGAAATTGCCTTACTTACAAAATGATTCAGAAAATTTGTAAGGAAATGAAGAAATTTCAAAAACTTTAAAGTAAGAAATTCTAAAGAAAAAAAGAAAGAGGCAACAAAATGTTTCCGGTATGGCGGTACGGGGCATATGCAAGCCCAATCTCCAACGCCCGAGGAAACCAAAGCAAAGGAGCGAAGAGAAAGGAAAGATCGAGGCGACAACGGAAAATTTCAAAGAATCAAAGAAAGAGACATGTATGTAAACGAGGAAGAATCCACAACATGCAGCTCCTCAAGTGAAGAAAACGAAGCAGATTGTGCAAGGATTTGTTGCAGGACAAATTCCAACATTTGTCTTGCAGCGACAGAAATTTTGGAGGACCAAACCACTTCAATAAACTGCACAAGTAGTCAAGAGGTAACCTCCAAACAAAAATCTTTTTTAATTTTTTCTTCTACAAATGACTGCCTCAAATGTGCTGAATTAGAAGAACTTCAACAAGCATATGATTCATTATATGAGGAAATAAAGAAGTTAGGAAATAAGTTCACAATAAAGAAAAGACAATTTAACACAGTAACTATTGTGAACGGAAAACTTGTAGAAAAAGTCGATCATTTGACAAGCGAAAGGAATACCTTGATAAATGAGTTAGAAAAACTCAAAAAGGAAAATGAATCATTAAATGAATAGCTTGCTAAGTTTTCTAATCCTGGTGAAAGTGTCAAAATATTTTTGAAAATGACCACCCAAAGCTGTAAAAAAGGTCTTGGGTATACTACATTTGAGCAGGGTGAAAATAGCAAATCTAATACTCCAAGGAACCTTAGAAACAAACCAAAATCCATCCATGTTAAACCTAAGATAAATCATGTGATTTGGACCAAAAGACCAATTGGGGAACCAATTACCAAATGGCTTCCCACTCCTAGACTCTCAGGAGTTTGTAATTTTTGCAACAAGTTGGGACACAAGGTTTATCAATGCAAAATGAGAAAATTACAAAACCTTAGTGTGAAATTGGTTTGGATGCCCAAGAGTATTGGATTTATGGCTTCAAAAGAAGATCAACGTAGATTCTAATGGATAACTATCCCAAATGGACCCACAAAATGGGTACCAAAAGGATGAACTCCACTTGACTTTATTTTTGCAGGTTTGTCTTAGAGCTAAGGTCAATAACATATGATTTATGGATAGTGGCTGCTCAAGACACATGACAAGAGAAAAAGGACTGTTTCATAAGATCAACTTGTGCAACGAAGGAATAGTTGCTTTTGGAAATAATGAAAAAGGTAAAATCAAAGGTAAATGAAATGTTTATGGAATTTCAAATGCATGTATTGAGGACGTACTATTTGTTGAAGGACTCAAACACAACCTAATGAGTATTAGTCAATTATGTGACAAAGGTTATAAAGTTGTATTTGAATCCTCTATCTGCAATGTATTTGATGATGATCACATAATATTTAATGGCAAAAGACATGTAAATGTATATTTAGTTTGCCTAGATGAACTTGAGGGAAAATGTCTAATAGCCATAGAAAATGATCTATGGATATGACATACTAGGCTTGGACATATAAATATGTCAAATATTAAAATATTATGGAAAAAGAGTCTAGTACAAGGGTTACCAAAGCTTAAATATGACAAGGATAAGATTTGCAAGACTTGTCAATTATCCCAACAACCCAAAATGCCATTTTCCACTAAAAAAAATTTCAACAACTAAACCACTTGAATTATTGCATATGGATCTTTGTTGGCCATCGGACATTTTAACTCTTAGTGGGAAAAGTATGTATTTGTAATTGTTGATGATTTTTTAAGATTTACTTGGATCATACACTTAGCTAGCAAAGATGAAACATTTTCTATGTTTGTCACTTTTTCAAATTTGGTGCAAAATGAAAGACAAAGTACAATTATTTTCATTAGAAGTGATCATGATGGTGAATTTGAAAATAAACGATTCATAGAATTTCGCAATGAAAAAGGAATTCATCATACATTTTCTGCACCAAGAACTCCTCAACAAAATGGAGTTGTTGAAAGGAAAATCCGGACAATACAAGAAATGACTAGAACTATGCTAAATGAAAGTAAATTGTCCAAAAGATTTTGGGGTGAAGCTGTAAGTATAGCTTGTCATGTATTAAACGAGTTACCATTAGAGCGATATTGAAAAAGACCCCATATGAACTTTGAAAAGATAGAAAACCAAGCATATCATATTTCCATACTTTTGGATGTACTTGCTATGTGTTAAACAATGAAAAAACTAATTTGGAAAAATTAGATGCCAAAAGTGACGAGACAATTTACCTTGGTTATTCATCAAATAGCAAAACATATAGAATTTTCAACAAAAGAAATCAAATAGTAGAGGAATCAATACATGTTGTTTTTGATGAATTTAATGAAACTCCGAGAAAGGAGGATGAATTAAGTGATGCAGATGATACATTAAAGAATTCAAAAGCGTAACAACAAGAGCAACAAGGAGAAACCGAGCCTAAGCAAGAAAATTCCATAGAGAAAAGGGTAAGTGAAGGTAATAATTCATATAAACCTCCAACTGATTTAAAATTTAAAATGGCCATCTTATTGAGCAAGTTATTGACAATATCTATGAAGGAGTAAAGATTAGAAGGTCAAAATAAAATATTTATGGACAATATGCTTTTGTGTCAAAAATTGAACCGACAACTATTGATCAAGCTCTTGATGATGAAAACTGGGTTATTGCAATGCAAGAAGACCTAAATCAATTTGAAAGGAACAATGTATGACATTTAGTTCTTAGACCCAAAGATTGCACTATTATTGGTACCAAATGGGTATTTAGGAACAACTTAGACGAAAGTGGACTTGTAATAAGAAATAAAGCCAGACTAGTAGCCAAAGGTTATTCCCAAGAAGAAGGGATTGATTTTGAAGAACTATACGCACCTGTGGCTAGACTAGAAGCCATACGCATTTTACTAGCATTTGCTTCTCATATGGATTTCAAATTGTTTCAAATGAATGTGAAAAGTGCATTTTTGAATGGATACTTGAACGAAGAAGTCTATGTTGAACAACCCCCTGGATTTGAAGAAAAGGATCAATCAAATTATGTTTATAAATTAACCAAGACATTATATGGACTAAAATAAGCTCCACGAGCTTGGTATGAAAGGTTAAACAAATTTTTGATTGATCATGAATTTCAAAGAGGAAATGTTGATACTACATTATTCATCAAGTATAAGAGTAAAAATATTTTAATTATTCAAATTTATGTAGATGATATAATATTTGGTGCTACTAACGAAACTCTGTGCAAAGAATTTTCTAAGATTATGCAAAGCGAATTCGAAATGAGTATGATGGGAGAACTGAATTTCTTCTTTGGACTGCAAATCAAGCAACAAGCCGAAGGGATCTTTATAAATAAGTCCAAGTATATCAAAGAAATGTTAAAGAAATTTGGAATGCAGATTAGCAAGGGAGCAAACACTCCAATGAGTTCAACAATCAAGATCGACATGGATGAAAACGGTAAATGTGTCGAACAAAAGCTATACAGAAGCATGATAGGTTCTTTGTTATATTTAACCGCTTCTAGACATGATATTCTATTCAGTGTGTGCATCTGTTCTAGATTTCAATCATGTCCAAAAGAATCACATTTAATGGTTGTGAAAAGAATTTTTAAATATTTGATAAATACCACTAATCTTGGACTATGGTATCCAAAGGGGTCAACTTTTGATTTAATCGGCTACTCGGATGCAGATTTTGCCGGATACAAAGTAGATAGAAAGAGTACTAGTGGAACATGTCAATTGCTTGGAAACATGTTATTATCATGGTATTCAAGAAAACAAACTAGTGTTGCTCTATCTACGGCGGAAGCAGAATATATAGTCGCCGGGAGCTGTTGTGCCTAACTTTTTTGGATGAAACAACAACTTAAAGATTATGGTGTTGATTATCATGATACTCCAATTAGATGTGATAATACAAGTTCAATTTGTTTGACTAAAAATCCTGTATTGCATTCTAGAACCAAACATATAGATGTAAGACATCATTTTATTCGTGAACATGTTGAAAATCATGATGTTTGTTTGGAATATGTGAAAACAGAAGATCAAATTGCAGATATATTCACCAAACCTTTAGCAAAAGAATCTTCTCTCTCCGGATCTCACTGTCTCTGTCAATCCCTCTCTCATATCTCTCGGTTTCCCTCTCACTGCCTCTCTCCATTCTCATCGCTCTCTCAGCTCTCAGTCTCCAGCTCTCATTTCTCTCTCCATCTCTCCAGCACCGACTCTCTCCTCTCTCTCTCAGAGATTCCATAAGCTCTCTCTCGATTCATCTCTCTCTCTCTCTATCCATCTCCCTCTCTCAGTCATCTCTCAGCTCTTGGTCTCCATTTCTCACTCTCACAGATTTCCTTTCTCTCAAATCCTCCATTTCTCTCAAAGTTCCATTTGAAAAACCCACTTCAAATCCAATGGCACCCAAATCTAGATTGCCTAAATTGGCTGTGTCCAAACCATCCCAAAGGCCAGTCCCCAGACCATCTGGCTCCTAAGTCGAAGAGGAAATCCCTAGGAGACAACGGACTCCATCTAAGCGAGCCCGGGAAGAACCATCCACTTCCACTGGCCGTAGAGTTCGATTTCAAGTCGGGACTCCATCCACTTATGCTCCCAGAGGGGAAGAACCTCAGACCTCAAATAGCTTAGATACAGGGGCCAGAAGAAGGGGAACCCCAACTACAAAGGGTCAGGTCCTGAAAATGCCGACAACGTATTTCAAGTTCGAGCTGCAGCACAGTAGGTTCTACAAGAGCTTTTATGAGCGTAAGATCTTTGTCCCAAAGATAATTGATTTCAAATTTCTTCATGATTATGAATTTGGGATAGAAGAACTGTTGGACTTTCAAGGATGGACAGGGCTTTTGAAAGCCGATGACAGGGTATATCCTGATTTGACCCGCATTTTTTACTATCTATGGGATTAAGAATACTTTAGTACATTTGTAAAAGGTATCTAGATTTATTTGGGCACAATGGGGGCCCCAAGTAAAGATCAGGCTTTTATGAAGATCGGCAGAATCCTAGGAGTTCCATTTGAGGATGAACAGCTACCCGCCGACCTATCTCTCACTCAAATGTACAACCAGCTTACTAGGAGCAACAAATATCACCTTGGGATCAAGTTTCTACACTACATGGACTTATCCCCTAGGTTGAGGGTCCTAAGGCTATTGATTGCCCACTGCATCTACCCCAAGGGCGGGGGCAGAAATCAGGTGAACCCACAGGAGGCGGAAATTCTGTGGAAAGTAGCAAACAAGGTCAAAGTTAGCCTCCCACGACTCTTCCTTGAAGCCCTTGCCTCTAGAAAGGACAACCCACGAGGGGTTTTGCCTTATGGAACATGGATCACTAAGATTCTTGAACATTTTAAAGTGGACATCGACAGTGAGCCTTTCGAGGTACTGAAGTCGACCAATGCGATAAACAAGGCTTTGCTCCAAAGAATGAATATTAATGTGGACAATTCAGGGAAGAGCGAATAAGGGAAAGAATGGGTGTGCCGGCTCAAAAAGAAGCCGGAGGAGCACAGGTTGAGGGGGAGTAGCCCCCGCCATCACCAGAGGGTCAACCCGCTCCACCACAGGATGCACCAGAGGAGCCCGCATCGCTGCATTCCCATGGGTCTTGCTCACTTAGAGGATCGGAGATCCCAAACCCAGCTCCACAGCCACCGTCTTGGGATAACTCGGTGAACGCCATTCGGGAACACTTGGAGCAAATCGAGGATTGGCTAACTTCGCAAATTGCCGGGGTCCTAAACGCTGTGATGGATATGCACACCAGACAGGATCGTATGAATCGGGAACTCCGCACGATCAAGTATCGGCTTGCATCCGGGAGCAGCAGGATTAGACCTATACCCGACTTGGATCCATTCAAAAGTGAGTCAGTGCGCCGGGATCCTACTCCTAATCCTATCTCATCTTTCTATTCATCGGCCCGCATTCGACCCACTCATACCATCCCACCGATTCCTTACCCAATCTCAGCATTTCAGTTTACCAAATCTCTGCGCGTCGACCCCTATTTGATCTATTGACAAAAATGGGGAGAATAGTTGAGGTTGTTTCTAGTTTTTAGGATGTTAGGTTGGGTAGTTTGTATATAGGTTTTAATTTGTTTTAGTTTGCTTTTGAAACATTGTATGAAATATTTTGATCATATATGAAAATTTGTTTATGCTCTGTTTACTTATGGTTATTGAATGATGAAAAAGCTTGTATGAATGGTTTTAACTTGTGATTTTATTGGAAATGAAATATGCGAATGTTGAAAATGGAATATGTTTGTCAATTTCATTAAGTTCAAAAGGAAAATGACCTATGATTATCCTAAAAATGTCAAAACAGGATAAAATGGTATGTTTTAAAGATATTGAAAGGTACATACTCAAATTGGTTTTGTCAATCATCAAAAAGGGGGAGATTGTTAGAAACAAGTGTTAAAATCAAACGAAAAATAAGCTAAGTTGGTGTTTTGATGATTAACAACTCAATTAGAGTAAGTTGTGGCTACTAATATGTTTGGTGAAATATTTAAAGGATATAAAAATGAAGAAAATGAAGCATGACAGGTCAAGTCGATTCCCAAGTCGACTCAGACATCGACTTAGGCCAAGTCGATCCCCAAGTTGACTCCAGCATCGACTTCAAAGGCCATTTTTTGTCCAGCGCTGAAATTGAGGAGCAAGAGCTGCCGAAGTCGCACATGAAGTCGACTTCGCATGCGACTTGGGTGAAGTCACAGGCCAAGTCGACTCCAGCATCGACTTCAACTGACCAGCACAGAATTTGAAGAGCAAAGTCGCATACTAAGTCGACTTGACTTACGACTTGAGTGAAGTTGAAGACCAAGTCGACTCAAACATTCAACTTGGACCAAATGAAGACAAATCATGACTAAAACAAGCAAAGTTGCATGAATTCATCAATTTGGATCAAGAAATATCATTTGGACATCTTCATGAACTCCACGATTCAAGAATTTAAGATTTCAAGACATGGAACTAAATGTTTTCAAGATATAAATCAGTGGAAGAACATTTAATATGAAGAAAATTAAGCGACCAAAGCCATCTCCAAGGAATTCAAGTTCATATAGCAAACAAAGGAAGTGAAGTCGCACCGAAGTCGACTCCAGCAGCGACTTGGGTCAAGTCCAAGTCCAAGTCGACCTAAAGAAGAGACTTGAAAATTGCAAAAATCCGAAGTCGCACCCGAAGTCGACTCCACATGCGACTTGGGTCAAGTTCAAGACCAAGTCGACCTGAGGAGGAACTTGATCAGCTTGGTTAAACCCGAAGTCGCACCCGAAGTTGACTCCAGCATGCAACTTGGGCGAAGTCGCACCCGAAGTCGACTCCAGCATGCGACTTGGGCGAAGTCGCACCCGAAGTCGACTCCAGCATGCGACTTGGGTGAAGTCACAACCGAAGTCGACTCCACCTGCGACTTGGGTCGCAACGTTCGAAAAATTTGAACGTTGGTGCATTTAATACGCGTCAACCAACTCTCTAACGTTCAAATCTCTTCTTCCATTATATATAGACACTCAAATGAACGTGAAACACAATAAGATAGAGCAGAAAAAGAAGATAGAAAGTATACTAAGGTCTATATTCCACTTTCTTCTACTTTTGAGTGATCTATACACGTTTTGAAGAAAGAACGAGCTCCAACTTGCTGCATGCTCCAACGCTGATCATATCGTCTCTTCTACAAGTTCTTCTTTAAGCTGTAACTTGCTTACACAAACTGTAAAGTGTAGATCCCTTTTTCTTTTCAATTTGTTATTCGGTTTTGATACTTGGTTTGATTTTAGTGTTTCAAACCAAGTGGTAGCAAAGTAGCGTTGTAACTGGAGTGGGACTCGTCACTTACTTATGTTGTGTGTTGTATATGCCCCCTAGAGCTGAAATCTAGAAGAGAGCAGAGGCTCTAGTTGTATTAGTGAATACATAGTGGAACTCAAGTCACAAGGGGTGTGAACTTGGAAGAGTGGAGTAGGGAAGGTTGCCCGAACCATTATAAAATCTTGTCAATTGATTTTTATTTCTGCTTTCATTATTGTATTGCTTTCCATTTGTTTCATTAAAGGAGACTAAACTAAACCGGGGAACATTTTCAGTTTAAGCGAAAAATTTTAAATACCCAATTCACCCCTCCCCTCTTGGGTAATTGTCATAAACTCGGGACCAACACAAAGTATTTCAACATATACATATTAATCAAGTGAGCAAAATAATCAACACTTCAAGCTTTTATATCTATCATTACCACTTTTTTCTTAATTTTATAAAATGATTCAATGTTAATGGTTTGGTAAATTATCTGCAATTTGATCATTTGCTTTTATATGTTCTAAATGTTATGATTTTCAAGATGTTCTCTTATAAAATGGTTTCTAACATCAATATGTTTTATTCTAGAATGTAATACTAGATTTTTAGTTAGACAAATATCATTAGTATTGTCCTGTCTAATTGGTATTTCCTTATGCTTTAGTCTATAGTCTCTCAATTGTTGTCTCATTCATAGCAATTGGGAATAACAACTACTTGTTGCTATATACTCGACTTCCATGATAGATAGAGCACACTAGTTTATTTTCTTGAAACTTATGATGGTATCCCACTGGTGCTTTTCTATCCACTTTGTATCTGGTAAAAACTGCATCTGGATAACCTATTAAATCAAATGTTGAGCTCTTGAGATACTATAATCCTAAGTTTGTTATGTCGATTAAATATTTAAATATTCTTTTAACTATTATCATGTGAGATTCTTTATGATTAGATTGAAATCTTGAACACATACACACACTAAACAAAATATTAGGTTTACAAGTAATTAAATATAATAAAGATTCAATCATGCTTCTGTATAAACATTGGTCTACTTGTTTACCTTTTCATCCTTATCTATTTGAGTGTGCTTATTCCTATACCATTTTGCATTCCAAATTTCTTGAGGATTTCCTCGATATACTTGGAATAGTTGATAAAGATTTATTATTTAAATTGCTTGATTTACGATCCACAAAGTTGAGTTCACACATCATTCTCATTTCAAATTCATTTTGCATTAACTTGGAAAATTCTTGCACAAAGATTCATTAGTAGCACCAAAAATAATGTCCTATACATAAATCTATACTATTAGAATATCATTTTCTCTGTACTTGATAGATAAAGTAGTGTCAACTTCTCCTCTTTTGAAATTATGATCAATTAAGAACTTACTAAGCCTTTCATACCAAGCTCTAGGAGCTTGTTTCAATCCATATGATGCCTTGGTTAGCTTATATAATTTTGATTGATCATTTTCCTCAATGCTTGGAGGTTGTTTAATATACATTTTTCATTAAGGTAACCATGTACAAATGCACTTTTGACTTCCATTAGAAATAATTTGAAGCCCATATGTGATTCAAAGGCAAGTAAAATATGCACTGCTTCTATTCTTGCTATGGGGGGGGGTGTAAAATTTCTCAAAATTTATTCCTTCTTCTTGTGAGTATTCCTTAGCTAATACCCTAGCTTTATTTCTCATAATTAAACTACTTTCATCTAATTTATTCCTAAAAATTCATTTAGTACAATTAGGGTGTAATCCTTGGGTCTAAGAACAAGTTGTCATACTTTATTTCTCTCAAATTGATTAAGTTCTTCTTGCATTGTTATTATCCAATTTTCATCATTGAGAGCTTAATCAATTGTATTTGGCTCAATTTTTGACAAAATATAAAATATCTGCATACGTTTTGTCTTAAGCCTCTTGTTTTTACACCATCATATATGTCTCCAATGACTTATTAATTAAACGGTCACTTTTGAATTTAAGATTCTTAGGGGGTTTATAGACGACCTTCACTTACCTCTTAGTTCAATTTTTGATCTCCTACATCTCGTTTGATCTCCTCTCTATTTCTTTCTCACTTGTAGCTTCTCAAAATCTCTTGACAGATTATCTGTATTACTAAGCTCATCCCCTTTCTTTGGAGTTGGGTTGAAGTTAACAGGAGTAACATGTATAGATTTCTCTATTATTTGAGTTATTTTGTTAAAGACTATATGTTTTGCTATTAAAGAAGTAACCAAGGAATATCACTTCTTAACTTTTAGTATCTAATTTTTCAAGATTGTATTTACCATTATTCAATACATAGCATGTGTAACTAAAGGCATAAAAATATGATGTATTTAGCTTTCTACCTTTCCATAGCTCATATGGGGTATTTTTCAAAATTACTTTAATTGTGACTTGATTTAACACATAATAAGCTGTGTTTACTACTTCATCCCAAAATTTCTTGGATAATTATAACCATCTTTTGTATTGTTGTATTCTTTCTTTCAACTACTTCATTTTGTTGTGAAGTTTTTGATGTAGAGAATGTGTTACTCCTTTTTAATTGCAAAATTTTATAACATATTTATTCTCAAATTCATTACCATGGTAACTTCTAATAGATATTTTTGAACTTTGTTTTTCATTTTACACAAACTTAGAAAAACTTTAAAACATAGAGAAAACTTCATCTTTGGTAGCTAATAGTATTATCTAAGTGAACCTTGAAAAATCATCAATAGTAATATATACATATCTGTCACGCACAGACCCAGAAAAATGACCACTGAGCCTGACACACAGAGCACATGGACCCAGAAAACGTCCATTGGGCCTATGGGCTATGAGCATCACAGTATGATATTGTCCTCTCTGGCCTGGCAACTTAGCTGCACGACTTTACAACACGTCATACCATATTAAACTTGAGATCCACTTATAAACTACCAGGAATTTTCTCCCATTTTCGATGTGGGATTCAGTTCTAGGCTATTACAAGCCCACCAGCTTTCACCTAGTTCGTCCCCGAACCACAACGCAACTCTAGGTTTCTGCCTGCAGCCCTTACTTTCACTAGTTCAACTCTCCGAATTACATCTACTGGAGGAGAAGCCGCTCTGATACCACTTGTCATGCATAGACCCAGAAAAGTGACCATTGAGCTTGACGCACAGAGCACATAGACCCAGAAAATGTCCATTGGGCCTGTGGGCTATGGGTATCACAGTGTGATATTGTCCGCTCTGGCCTGACAGCTTAGCTGCACGACTTTAAAACACGTCATACCATATTAAACTTGAAACCCACTTACAAGCTATCAGGAACTTTCTCCCCTTTTCGATATGGGATTCGATTCTGGGCTATTATAATACCTTTTTCTAACAATGCTCAAAATGTCAGATGGTCCATAAAGATTCATGTGTGGTAACTCAAGTAGTCTTGATATTGAAACTTCATTCTTAAATGAAAATGATATCTTAGATTGCTTGGACATTTGACATGCTTTACAAATATTGTCTTTGTCATATTTGAGTTTTGGTAGTACCTTTACCAAAATCTTTTTCTACAAGGTCTTTATATTTGACATATTTATGTGTCCAAGTCTTTTGTGTCATACCCTTGAATAATTTTCAATAGCCATTAGACATTTTCATTCAACTCATCGAGGCATACCAAATATATATTTTCATGTCTTTTGCCACTAAAAATTGTGTTCTCCATTTAAGACAATGCATATAGATGATTTAAACGCAACATTATATCCTTTGTCATATAATTGGCTAATACTTATTACATTGTATTTGAGTCATTCAATAAAAAGAACATCCTTTATGCATACATTAGAGATGCCATAAATATTACCCTTAAATTAATTTTACCTTTTTCGTCGTTGTCAAATGCAATAATTCCACCATTGTATGTGTGACGCCCTAAACCTGAGGCACCAGATCCTTACTCCAGGACCAATATTGAATGGTAAACGTGAGTCAGGAATGTCTCCTTGGTCACACGGCGAGATTTTTTTTGGATTCAATCAATTTCAAAATTTTAGTATCTGTCTCTTGTAATCCATTTCAAATGACATTCATAATGTCATACATAATTCGTTCACATCAAAAGTTATAGTCACTCCATCAATCATAAAACATAGCATCGATCTTGATGTAAACAAAGGAATACAAGAACATAACTTTTCTTCATTTAAACCTGTTCTCTACTCCTTGATCCTTCTTGTACCTGTCTAGGGTTTGGAAAAATAAAATATGAGTACTAATACTCAATAAGCAAGCTGTGGTGCCCCAACCCGAGCGTCACAATATGAGCCTTACTCCGAGATCGTTTATTGATTGGTATACGTGAGCAGGATTGTTGCTCTGTCACACAGCGGGTTTATTTCATAAATATACATTTTTAATTCACTCCATAGGAGTTTATCACATGACACTTAGTCAATTTTACACCAAATTTGCCTATCTTGGCCATCATCATGCCCTGATATACACATTCAACATTCCTTTCCTACGCATCAAGTTCCATCATATAATATAAAATTTAATGGCATTCATATCATATTAAGTTGTACATTCATCATCCATCAACATTTTTTTCAACAATTTGTCATATCTCAATCCATATCACATACCAATAGTGTATAATTCCATAAATAATAACAAAACTGCAAACATTTATTTCCTAATACATTTTTCATCATATAGGCGCATACATAGGAGTACATTAATTATAATCCTTCATTTAAACCTGAGCTCCTTCTTGGTAGCCATCCTTGTACCTGTCTTAGGGTTTGGAAAACAAATCGTGAGTATAACTCAGTCAGCAAGCTGCATAGTTTTCAGGCAATTCATTTTTCAGGTAAAGTTTTCATTTGAATAAACATCTTTGAAACCAATATCATACCCACTCGTGGGTATATCATGAAATATGCAACATCATACCCAACATGGGTAGATCATGAATAATTAGATGCATTATTATTATTATCATAAACATGAACATCATATGATGGTATGCTAGCTAGGCGACCATCCATCATCCTGCTCCCATCTTAGGGAGGGCGTCGCCGGCCTTTGGCCTATCTTAGCGACTTAGTCACACTAGAGGGGGACAATCGGTCCGCTCACACCTCTTAAGTGGACCTAGTACCTTGTGCACCATGAACATAGACTTAGACATGCTAGAATGAATTTCATGAGTAAGCATTTGAGTTATAGTTTCTCAACATCATTTAATAACACATTGTACAAGCCCATTTGCAAGAGTTATGGGGATGACCATCCTTAAATAATTCGAAAAGTATTTAAACATCCATTTGCAAGATAATTCAAAATATTTAAATAGCAATTTCTAACATAATTTCAATATTTTAAAAAATAAGTTTTCAAAATTTGCTTGCTTATCCGAATTCACTTTAGTTTCTTTCGTCCATCTTTTCTTTGCCTTTGCCTAAATACATAAAAATGACATTGCATTCATAAACATAATTTCATATGCTTGCATCTTATATAGTTTTCCAACCCACATGATTTCCATCAATTTACTTATCCCGCTTGTCTTTCAAGTTGGGTGTTCATTTTACCAATTCACACATCGGTATAACTCATGCTTTCATAGCACCCATTTCTTTCATTTTTAATCCCCTTATTTAGGATAAACTTTCAAGATTATTATAACCTTCCATTTAATTCAACATATGGAAGTTCATTACTTCCCATTTATCATTTAACACCAAATAGACTTTACATATTAATCTCAAATTTTTAAGATTTCTTAATTTTATCAAAACAGTCATCTCTTTTCACATTTTAGCAAATCATGTTTGGTTATTTTCCATTCTTACCTTCCATACCCTTCATGTGCACCCTCTTAGTTACACATATATTATGTGTTATTCAAATTTATACAAAACAACACCTTGCCTTCTCTTTTGGTTTAATTAAAATATTTATTTTGCACATAATTTAGGGTATGTTCATGAAATTAAAATTCCTTAATTATATGGTTCCAAAACAGCAACTTTTTCATTATACTTTCCACTTTGAACATCCATATCAATATGTGTCCCATAAACAGATTTTTATATTTTTAATTTCATCCCTTGGACATCCTCTTCTTGCTCCATGTTTAGGATATGTTCATGTAATAAAAATTCATAATTTAAGTTGCCCAAAACAACAACTTTCCTTCCATACTTTTCGACCCTTGGACGTCCACATCACATGTCCAAGTAAAATAGATTTTTGAATATTGTTTTCAGCCCATGTTGGACGTCCATACCACCTTAAATTTAGGGTATTTTACCCTCATAATTTCTCACATATTAATCATTCATACAAGTATGGCTACTACTTAACAACTTTGGTATTCCCTTTAGAGGCTTGTTTATATTATATAATAAATAATATTTCAATCAAAATTTCTAGATTAATTCATCCTTCTAAAACAGCCATATACATACTTGTTTTAGTTGAGTTTTATTCCTATACTTGTATATTAACTTAATAATCATGCAATATAATAACCTAACAATCATACTTGCTTTCAACACTCTTAATTACATCGTTTGCTAACCTACACATCATATAATAATCAAGAAAAATTTAAACAGAATTTTCTTTTCTAACTATCATCTTGCTTGGACGTTATCTAAGCATAGAATAAATCAAAAATCAAACACATAATTAAACAGTTCATGAACAACCTCTTGGATGTCAATCACCTTACTTATACACATCATTTTAACATTTAAATTTCAGCAATATATAATTGTTAATTTAGCATAGCATAAACTAAATGATTAACCAAAATAGAAAATCAAAATTTGAAACCCGTTGGGCATGACCTAGTTGCTGCCTTGGACGTCCCCGCTTTCTACCCTTTTTGAGAAATTTTTTCTCACTTAGATGCTTCTTACAAACGTCCAAGGGCTGCACCCTTTACCCCCTTATATAGAGCTGAAATTTACCCTTGCTTTGCCCCATTTTAACCATGGTTAAAGGGATTAAATTGCCTTGATTTATTGTTGCAATATGGACTGTCCAAGTGTCCATTCATCCCCCTTTCCATTTAATTTTGCTGCATTAATCTAAACCATCCATTTGTGTTGAAATTTTATCATTCAATCTCCTCCATACATGTGCACATAGTTTACGAAATCACCTCTCTAGCTATGCCATATTATCACCTCATTTCCATTTTCCAACAAATAAAAAATTGCCTCAATTTTACTGCCCTAATCACGTCCACATGTAGCTGGATTTACTTGTGATTTTTCATAATTTTTTTCATGGAAAGCAACCCAATTCACCTTTCTTTGCCACCTTAGCAACTTAGCATTAGTTACCTCCCAATTTTACTTTTTATCTCTTCCATTTAATGCTGTTAAGATTTGACATAATCAAAACCATGTATAACCTATAGAATGAGCCATTGACTTTTCATAAAAATTTTCATCCTTAAATGATCAATATTGGTTAAGATATGATTATTGAAACTAACTCAAGGCATTTTATGAGATCCCTAGTTGTTTAACAACTTTCTAATCAAAATACTCATAATCCGCTCCATTCAACTTGTAGGGTACCCTAACTTAGGTTTACCCTAAAAATTCACATCAACTTGCCTTACACATTTCAGGATATGAATTTATCAACTAATTAATTAACTAATGACATGTAAAGGGGTCATTAATGACTAAATCACATCTTAAATTCTCTACAAGTCCTTTGTCTTGTAGTGAGAATCTTCATCCTTGTCATTTAGTGCCACCTCATCTTCTTGTCTTAATGAGTTTTGTCTTTTTGTGCACATCAAAGGCGATTAACTTTAAGCATTTTTCCTAATCAACTCGCTTAATCTCATCCACCTAGATCATACAACATGTAGTTCTACACCTCTTATCAAAATTTTACCTCAATCGGAGTTAAACATGCTTAGATCTAATGGAATTAGTCAAGGATGGATATAAACCCTCCACTTGGAATCAATTAGGGGTCCAAAATTTCCCGTTTATTTTTAATTTCTCATAAGTTGAGAAATTTTAAACCATTCAAGGTAGTATATTTCAAAATTTAGAATTCTTTTCCAAAATATTTTCAAAAATTCATTTATGCTTTACATCTCATACACACTGCCCATTACACTTCCTAGGCTCAAAAGAAACTGGGGTTTCACAGTGTATCTTGAGATCATAGAACATTACTTTATTTTCTGTCATGTGTCTTGAGCATCCATTATCTATAAACCAAGTATTGATTGTCTTTGCTCTAACATACACTTGTAAATAAATTATAAAACTCATCTCTTTGATACTCATCTTTTGGGTCCATTTGGTTTAGTATATGATTATAGCACTAAGAGGCACATGTTCTAGATCTCTTGGTACCCATATCGATTTGCTTCTCTTTTATGTAATTTTATAACTTTACACTAGTATATTTTTGTGTCCAAACTTGTTATGGTACATGCTCCATGTATCTTTTGGGAGCACTCTAAGTGCTTGTTGGTTGCCAATTTGATCTCCTTAACCATGAAGTATTTTGAGGTTTATCTTGGCCTTTTTATGCAGCAGCTTTGCTTGAGATTTTACCCATTTAGGTGCATTTGGATTTCTCCACTTACCATATTCAAATTTGGAGTATTCAAGTTCTCTATTACTCATTTGTTGTTGTCATTTTGGGAAACATTTGAACACTTTCTTCATCTTCTCTATTTCGCTAGACAAGATTTTTACTTTTTCAATAAGAGACTTGACTACTTCTTCAATTCTTGCCGCACAACAGATTCTTGCACAGTTAGCAGCTTTTTGATCTTTACTAAATAAGCTGCTTGATGAGGATAGGTCTTCATTTATATACATCATTCTGCCTTCTTACTTTGAAAATTTTCTTGAACCACTTCACTCTTTCCTCTCTTGCATCTCCTTGGATTTGCTCTCATCAGGTGTAAGATATTGTGCTTGCGTGTGTCTTATTCCACCTCACTTGTAGCATTTGATCGTATCTTTTTTCTTTCTTTTCTATTCTTTTCATTGTAGGTTTTGAAGGAACCTATATCCTGTCCACTACTTACATATATTTTGAAATTTTGAGTGAGAAGAGCAGTCTCTTTATTTTTGTTTTTTGATGTCGAAGAAGACTTGTCCTTGCTTTGATGAGCTGTCTTCAATGCAAGAGTCTTGTTTCCTTTGCTACATTCTTCATTTCTCTTTTTTACCAGCTCACGAGACTTGAATGAGTTGATGTGATTTTCTAGCTTCAGGGTGTTCAGATCTTTTGCTTCTTCAATGGTTGTGATTTTTGGCATCCATGATTCTAGTAGAGCTCTTAAGATCTTCATCACTTGCTCAGGTTCAGAAATAACCTTTCCTAGGACTTTAAGAGAAAAAGTAATCTTTAAAAATCTAGCAAATACTTTAGATATATTTTTAGTTTCAAGTATTTTGAAACTTTTTAGCTGTTCAATAAAAATATTTTTTTCTCATCCCTTGGACTTGAGAAGTGCCCTCATAGATAAATGTTAGAGTGTTCTAAATCTCTTTGACAGTCAAGTAAGATAACACTCAATTGTACCCTACTGTAGTTAGAGCACAAAATAGAGAATTCATGGTTTTAGCATTACTTTTTACTATTCTTATCTCCTCATCGGTCCAATTGGAGGCTGTCTCACTCATAGGTAGAATAACACCGTCTTGGATGATAATCCAAGAGTCCATATCTGTGGTTATAATTAACTGGTTTATTCTCAACTTTTAATAACTGTAGTTATTTCCATCAAATAGGGAAGGTCTTGTGAAGGACTACTCCTTTACAAAGGTGGGAGTGGAAGTTGATTGAGTTGCCATAGTAAATATATTTCTTTGGTAAATAACTCAAAACCTACTCTGATACCACTTGTTAGTCCCTATTTGTCGACGAAACTCAAGAGTGGAGGGGTGAATTGGGTTATTAAAATTCTTTGGTAATTAAAACTAAACCCTTTTTCAGTTCAATCCCCTTGAATGAAACACAAAGAGCCAAAGAAAGAGTAATAGAGAAGCAGAAGCAATATACTCTCCTATGTCTTGGGTTATGTTACTTTAACACTCTTCTAGTTTTCGGCTCTTGAGGGCATTTATAATAGTTACATAAGTAGATGGAGAGTCCCACTTAAATTGAACACTACTTGTGTTTCAACTTGGCCTTGATCCCCAACACCAAGCCAAGCCACTAATACAACAGGGCAATAGAAAGAGAAGAATCTACACGTTGCAAACTTACATAGTACAATTGAAGCTTAGTAGAAGACTCTTGAAGATTTGTAGAAAATGAGAAGATGGAGCGCTTTCAATAAATTTGAGAGTCTTGCTTTGAAGAACACTTAATGCGCTCTTGATTGCATGGAGTAAGAAGGTGAAGGGTCAATAAATGCTCTAGCTAACCCTCATAGCTCTCATTGACGTGTCTTTTGACAAATGTTGAGACAAATAAAGGAGAACTTAAAGATAAAGAGTATATATGCTGAGGCATTTGGTTCATGAAGTCTTGAAGTTCCAAAGAGCATATTGAATAGTGAAGTCGCAACCTAAGTTGACTTCGGTTGCAACTTGGGTCAAGGCTCAGACCAAGTTGACTCCAAAATGGAACTTGAAGCTAGAAGCAAGAAAGAAACCTTCGGGAAGGAAGTACTGATGACTGAAGTTGCAAACCAAGTTGACTCTAAGTGTGACTTGGATCGTAACGGTTGAAAAAAATTTGATTGTTAGCACATTTAATGTGTACCGCCTACCTCTTAACACTTTGACTGCCTCGACTAATTGCACAAGCACTGAGGTAACTTCTAAACTTAACCATTTTATTTCCAAATCCTTATATTCCTCCACCCATGACTGTCTCAAATGTGTTGAATTAGAAGAATTATAATAAGCTTATTATTCATTGTATGATGAAACCAAGAAAGTGGGCAACAAATATAACTTAGAGAAAAAGTAATGTAACTCTACTATTATAGTAATTGAAAAGCTAGCTGAGAGAGTCAAATGCCTAGTTGATGAAACTAAATGTTTAATAGTTGAAATTGAGAAACTAATGAAAGAGAATGAATCTCTAAATGAATCATTCGCAAAATACCCAGGAGAGAATGTCAAAATGTTCCTCAACATGATCACCCAAATAAGTAGCTAATGACTGAGATATTCTATATTTGAGCAAGGAGAATGCAACAAATCAAATGCTCCAAAGTTGGTTAGACCCTAAGCCAAGGTGACTACATCTCAAGGAAAAACTATAATAACTAGAGTTTCTTGGGTAAGAAGATCAACATGGGAACTAAGGTGTTCATGGAGTCCACACCAAAGAATTCATGGGGTATGCAGTTTTTGCAACAAGTTTGGTCACAAAATGTATCAATGCAAAATCAAAATATTGCAAAACAAAGGTGTTAAACTAGTTTGGGTACTGAAGAACATTGAATTTGTACCTTCTAAACTCGAATGGTATAGACTCTAAATGCTTACTAACTCAAATGGACCCATGAAATGGGTACCAAAAAGATGAGCTATGCTTGATTATTTTTGTAGGTTTGTCTTAGAGTAAGAGACAACAATACTTGATTTATGGATAATGATTGCTCAAGACGCATGACTGGAGATAAAGCCTTATTTCATGAGCTTAAACCTTACAATAGTGGAACTGTTGCATTTGATAACAATGAAAATGGTAAAATAAGTGTTAAGGATAACGTTTATAGCATTTCAAATGCATGCATAGAGGAAGTCTTGTTTGTTGAAGGACTCAAACACAATCTAATGAGTATTAGCCAATTATGTGACAAAGGGTATAAAGTTGTATTTGAGTCATCTATATGCAATGTTTTTGACGAAGATCATATTGTCTTTAGTGGAAAAATACATGGAAATATATATTTAGTATGCTTTAATAAATTAAATGGAAAATGCTTAGTAGTTGTTGATAATGATCCGTGGGTATGACACAAGAGACTTAGACAAATAAATATGTCGGATATCAAAATTTTGTGGAAAAAGAGTTTAGTAGAAGTGCTACCAAAACTCAAATATGACAAGTACAAAATGTGCAAATCCTATCGAATGTCCAAATAGTCAAAGATATCTTTTTCACCAAAGAATGAAGTTTCAACTTCAAGGCCACTTGAGTTATTTCACATGGATCTTTATGGATCATCCAACCTATTGAGCTTTGGAGGAAAAAAAGTATGTTTATGTTATTATTGATGATTTTTCAAGGTTCACTTGAATAATGTTATTAGCTAGCAAAGATGAAACTTTCTCTATGTTTGAAAGCTTTTAAAGGATAGTGCAAAATGAAAAATAAAACACAACATAATGTCTATTAGAAGTGACCATGATGATGAATTTGAAAATAAATATTTTATAGAATTTTGCAATAAAAGAAAAATTCACTACACATTCTCTGCATTGATTTTGAGGAATTGTATGCCCCCGTAGCAAGATTGGAAACCGTGTACATATTACTGGATTTTGCTTCTTATGTGGGCTTCAAATTATTTCAAATGAATGTTAAAAGTACCTTTTTGAATGAATATCTTAATGGAGAGATGTATGATGTATGTTGAACAACCACCTGATTTTGAGGAAAAGGATCAATATAAATTTGTATACAAATAGACCAAAGCCTCGTATTGATTGAAACAAGCTCCTGGAGCTTGGTATGAAAGACTTATTAAATTCTTGATTGATCATAAATTTCAAAGAGGTAAAGTTGACATTACCCTATTCATTAAGTACAAAGAAAAAAATATTTTGATAATTCAAATTTAGGTAGATGACATTGTATTTGTAGCTACTAATGAACTTTTATGTCAAAAATTTTCCAATCTGATGTAGAATGAATTTGAAACGAGCATGATGGATGAACTCAACTTCTTCCTTGGACTGTAAATCAAACAATTAAGTGAAGAGATCTTCATAAATCAGTCCAAGTATATCAAAGAAATAATTAGATTGGAATGCAAAGCAGTAAGCACACCTGTGAGCGCCACAATTAAGATTGACAAAGATGACAAAGGTAAACAAGTTGATTAAAAGCTATATAGAAGCATTATAGGAACCTTATTATACTCGACTGCATGTAGATTGAATATATTGTTTAGTGTTTATATGTGTTCTAGATTTCAATACAACCCCAAAGAATCTCACTTGTTAGTTGTAAAATGAATTTTTAAATATTTGATTGATACTATCAACTTAGGGTTATGGTATCCCAAGAACTCAATATTTGATCTAATCGGTTATTCGGATGCAGATTTTGTTGGTTACAAACTGAATATAAAAAGTACTAGTGGGACTTGTCAATTCATTGGAAACATGATGGTTTCATGGTTCTCGAGAAGATGCTCCATTTAAGGGAGATGCTCATTCACAACCACAACATTCACCTATACCTTAGGCCCTAGCCCCACCTCCATCTCATGCATCATTCTCACCCCAAGGATCTCGGGCTACAGACCATTTTTCCCATTCACTATCTCATCCCTCCACATTCAATGCTCTCTTAGATTACCTCAAAGCTTTGGAGACCAAAATTCCCAATGATTTTAATAACATAAACCTTTATCTTTTGGAAATGCACACTGGACAAGAATCCCTTCATTGTCTATCATTAGAATAAGAATATTTAAAATTTGCAAAGAGAAGACAACTCGTTCAAAGATGATAACTAGAATGCCCTCTCAAAGATTAACCATACTGATTGGGAGAGACCTTAGAAAAATCTTGCTTGTGCATCACAAACCACTTACGAAAATTGTCCAACTTGTATATGTTGAGTCTGATCATCATGAGGTATCTTATCCATCTTTCTACTATTAGGAATTTTGGTTATAAAAGAAGAGAATTTAATCAGTTAAAGAATTTGGATGGTACTTAAAAGTGGAAAAATAGTGAAAATATAATCTCAACAAACATGGAGTATTAGAGTGCATTTGATTATCCTAAATGGGCCAATTCATTGACTACTCAATCATGTAAATGTCTTTATTACATTCACGAAAGCTGAGGTAATTCTAATCTCCAGTAGTAAATTTTCTAGCATTTGCTAAATGCTAATTCCCTAATACTATACAAGTGATGAAGTTCAACCCTTGCAACTAAGATCAAAATTTCAAGGAAGCAGAAAGCCCCAGCAAAGCATGCCATCGGAAAGAGTGCAACATTACTAACGAATCAATTCCATTTCATAATGAGGATAATTAGTGTAGAGGCTCTCTTGCAGCTAAATAATAAATAAAGGTTAAAGCCAAAGGCATTAGAGAACTTAAAAAGGCCTTGAAAACAACCATCGCTAAGAATGCAATACACATCAATGTTATTATTAAATTTCAATATGAAGTCAATGGGAGCAAGAATCCTCAATTATATTATGAAAAAAAGCAATAAAAACCCTCATAGAGGTCAATGATGATATAAGCGGTTACCTTGCTCGAGATGAGATGCAGAGACCAGAGATGATGAGATCTAGAGAGCAGGATTTGGCTGGGGCATTTGGTTGTGGGAGGAGAAACTAGGGGAGGCATGCAATGGTGCAAGCGGTGTAGCTCAATAGCTGATGCACAGACCAGAGAGGAGATTTCAAGTGCAGAAGGAATTACAGAGAAAGAGAGAGGCATGAATGAGTTGATGTGCAGGTAGTGGTGTCACAACAGTGCAATGTTTAGGGTTTTTGGGGGTCGGGATGTGGAGCTATGCACATGTTTAATTAAACGGATCGATTTAATGCAAGTATACATGTTGAATAAGTAATATATGATGACTTGAGTATCGTTCCCACAAGGATTTATGTTTAAACATAGCGCTACCTTAAAATTCAATTGTTTGAATTGAGTTGGTAAATTAAATGAGAATTTGTAATTAAAGAGCTAAATTCAACTAAACTAAATTAAACAAAAGATAACCGTGTTGGAGAAATTGCCTCGGGTTGATTAAAATGGATGGGAGTATGAATTCATTGACTCATAGCTATGTCATATTATATATGAATTCATTGACTTATAACTATGTCGTATTAGGTCTCTTTTAAGTTAGTTGTGTAGAGATTACTAATCTAAGTTTATTTATATTCTCATAAGATTTCTAACACATACAAACCTAAATGTATTTTAATTATTTGTTATGTTCTCTTGTTCCTAAGTAAAGCAAGACTGATAATCACATAACCTAATTAAGATTACATAGGGTTAATGGGTATATTTCTATCTATATAAACATCCAATACAACGAGAGCTGGAAAACTTATGCCTTATATATAGAATTCATCCAAATCTCATTTTTCAAATATAAATCTGAATATTGAATCAATTTACAAGGTAACCAAGCTTACAAACACATTAAATATGATATATAAGCGTAATCCTATGCAATACAAGTTACAACACAATCACATATTCATTTTAGTAGAAGGAACCCAAAGTTAACGTAGCTATGAGTTCAAATCATTTATATCCCCCATCGTAAAGAGTTCTAGCTCATAAACATGATTTCAAATCCCATAAAAATCAAGTTTAGATACATCCTAAGTGAGGAGAATACACAAAATGAAAAGAGAAATGAAAAGAGGAGATGAACCTATACGTATTGCAATAAAAAAATTTGAATCTCATCTTGATCTTCTCTCTTTGTCTTGAAGTGCTTGTCTTTCTTCCCCTTTTTTAGTTGCCATGAGTCGCTTAGGTTCCATTTGAGAAACCTCAAAGTTGTATTTATACACCCTTTGGATTGGAGCTTGGCATGTGTGAGGAAACACGTGCAGGGGATGACACTGTGGCGCCAACTTTTTGGAAGTTGCCTGAATGCTACCTACTTCTGGACTTTTCTGTTTGTCGATGACTGAGACCGGGGTGCCAACCTTGCTGCCTTGAATTCTTGCACTTTACTTGAGACAAACACCTTCTTTTCATTCCATTCTCTTTTTGCATTGAATTTGCATGGGAATTGTCCTCCGTCTTCTTTAATAAAAGATAAAAATAAGTAAATGCATTCCTAAATAATGTAATGGACTCAAAATAACCTAAAATGAAATGATTTACATTGAATTCAACCAAAAATTCATGAAATCTACACACAATGTATGCATGTAGAAATGATAAAAACTAATGTAAAACCTATGTAAATTTACATATTTCTCTTGAACTAGTATTCAATTTGAATACAAAATAAGCCTTGACAGCTTTAATTTTATAGAGTTGTCACTCCCCCAAGCTTTAACGTTACTAGTCTTTGAGCAACACATAAAACATAAATAAAACTACTACATGTTAAAACCAAGCTTGCATCTAATCTTTCGTAATGTAAGCATATCTCTCAAATTAATAATGCAAAAGATAATAATAAATTGAAACAACTCATGAAAACCTGTTAAGATCAAGCCTTGATATGCATTTTCAATCCAAAAGTTAAGCTACATGCAAAAGTAATCATAAATAATAAGAAGTTATAGTTCATCCCAACTTACCGTTCTACTGATCAAAAGGTCTTTTTAGGACAGATGTAATATAGATGAATATGCTCAAAGTAAATCTTTCATTTCAAGAAAATATAAAATCCATTCATCTAATTTGCTTGGCCTAAACTTAGATAATTTGCACCATTTCTCCCCTAAACTTATTGTTTTATCTCTCCTCATCATATTTTAAGATATCTGGAGAGTTTTTACTTTCTTCTTTTTTTTGGCTCTTCTCACCACATTTTAGGGTATTTGGAAGAATTTTTTTATAAAGTACTATTACTATGACTTTTCCTTGCCTTTTTACACGAATCTTGATATTTGTAGATGCCAAGTCCCGGTTACTCAGCTTGGGTTAGCCACCCCCTTCATTATGTATGCAAAAATTTATTTGGGGTGATGTATATATACTAATATACTATGTACATATATATTCAACCATAGGTCTCAAGTAAAATGATGAACTAAGCTATGAATCAATGAGACAATGTACTTACTTTTTAGCATAGGGTTGACAATATATATATATACATACAAGCTCAAAAACTAGGACAAATGATTGCAAAAAGAAATGAAATTCAAGCACAACTAAGACATGTACTCATATTACACAAAAAATTACCTCAATAATTTCGTTTGAACATGTTAGCAAGCATATAAACTACAAATTCAATTACTTAGTTGATTTATCATTCACATGTCACTTGAAAATAATGAAAATTTAACATGCTTAAGCTCAATCAATGCATAATCATGACATAAAATTTTTTAGATTTTGATGAATTATTTTTCAATTTAAAATTTTCTTAAACATTGCAAGTATTCATCAAGATAGACTGCAACTAATTGATTATTATTGGCAAGATCCTTAAAATATATACGTAACACAACTACCTAAATGAATTTGTGAATGAAAACAATATAAGACAAAGCATCCCTCAAACTTGAGGAATGCATTGTCCTCAATCATAAGAATTAATAAAACTACAAACGAAAATGATATACAAATGCAAATGCAAACGATAGGCCATTGAGAATGAAAAACTAAAGAAAAGAAAAGAAAAGAAAAGGAACTGGTGACTCCCCTAGTCGTTTGGATGGATAGAATATTTGTCGTCTTTGTCTCTCTCTTCGTCTTCTTCTTCCTTTATTGGCTGAAAATGTTCATTAGGCTACCTTTGCAATACTCAATATATGATGATAGATGAAACATCCAACATCAAATGAATTGCTAGAGAGGATAAGGTTTAACAAGATGACTCGGTTCAAGCGACGTTGTAGACGTGAAGAAGGAAGCAATTGAGCGACGAAAATTCAAATGGGCACTATAAGCTAAAATGC
Source organism: Annona cherimola (assembly GCA_030490835.1). NCBI lineage: Eukaryota > Viridiplantae > Streptophyta > Magnoliopsida > Magnoliales > Annonaceae > Annona > Annona cherimola. The sequence goes on from CM059974.1 coordinate 42,280,690, forward strand.
CCATGACTCTACACCCCAAATATGCTCAATACAAGTTCTTCTCAGGCAATCCAACTCAAGTTTCAAGCCACATCATTAATACCACAAGTGCAATCAACAAATTTCTCTTATACTACATTAAACTCTTAGCTACAATAAAAAAATAGAGTAGCTCAAATCAAAAAGTTACCCACTAACTACAAGTCAATGTGCCCACAAATACACGCAAAACGCAAACTACCCACTTACACACATTTTACTAAAATTAATAAAATGGCTGATTTACTTTAAATAGTAAATAAAATTGCGTAAAACTTCAACGGCCTCAGATCATATGAAAATGATGGATTTTCACATAAAAAATGAGCCAACAAGGCTTGCCTAGGTTTTTATGTCGACAAGCTCAAAAATTGTTTTTTGTTGATATGCTGTAGCTCCCATAAGCCTTCCCGAATCAAAATTTATGGTCAGTTGCAGTAGACATGCTTATTTCTTGCTTTTGGACCATGCTGCTCCATTTAAAGCCCCAAATCTACTTGAAAATGTAGTTTCAAGAAGCCTCAATTCTACATCACTTGATTGATGACATCGCTTCTCCTCTTTTGCTAGTAGTTTGGCTCCAGACTAGTTGGAATGCAAAGGGAGATGGCCATTAATGAATTTTATGGAAGAAGGAAAGTGAGTTGAAGAGAAGGAATGAAGTTTAACTCTGAGAATGGGCTAGGGTTGGAGAATAAGAAGAAAAGAAGGGAGGAAGAAAAGGTAATGGGTAGGGGCAGCTCAGCAACTATTTTTTTACATCTGCTTATTAACGATGTCGGTGTTCCACCGGCCTGCTTCTGGGGCTCGATGCTGAATTTTTTTTTAGCTAGAGTTGGTGTCGGGTGCCACTTGGTTAGCTCCAAGGCGCCAACTCACTAACTCCAAATTGTGCGAAGTTGCTCCTTTGAAAATTAGTGGCGTCGGGGTGACACAAAGTGAGGCGGGGGCCTCACATGTTCTTCATCTTCATCTCTTGAACTAACCTGAAACTTCTTGATTTCATCATTGTGAACTTGGGAGTGAATTGAAATTCCAAAATTAAATACGATGACCTTGTTCTTCATGCCTTGAGAGATATACAACCTTGAATTCCATTCTCCAAAACCTTGGGTTGAATCGAACACTAATAACCTCTCAACCAATGTTATGAATGAAAGTTGAAAATCTCAACTGAATGCATTGAGTGTTGATTTGCACTTGCTCTATTTTTCAATAATAGAGGGGCATCTTTCACTCCTTGTTTGCAACAAAAAGACTGAAATCATGGTTGAATTGAAAATTTAAAGATCACAAAGAAAATAATAAAAAAGAGTGTATACATTGAAGTATTGGACTCCCTTATACCCTTAAGCTTTTAAAATTATGATCTTCTTGAGATCGCTTACTTTGGGACACAAATTTGATTTGTAATCCATGCCTTGGACCAAAAAATAAAAAGTATAATGGGTTGCCTCCCATTCAATGCTAAGTTTAATGTCATCGGTCTAATGTCCCCTTAATGATCAACCAATTCCTGCTTGATCGAACTTCCTTCCAAGCAGGTTATGCATTGGAAGTTTAGATCTGTTCCTAGCTTCCTCAAATGGATCGGTTAGCCCCTTCTTTTTCTATTTCATAGAGTATGGCACCCCAGCCAAAGCGTCACAATATTATCCTTATTCTGGGACCGTTATTGATTGGTAAACGTGATCAGGATTGTTGCCCTGTCACACGGCAGGATTTATTGGATATTTATCCACTTAATCTTGACTCCTTAGGAGTTTATATCATTTAACACATTCCAATTTCCATCAAATGCCCTTTTAGGTCATTATAACATCTGAATATACACATGCTATATCATAAAATTCATATTCAATCATAATATGATAAATCATACCTTAACATTTGTCTATAAAATTTTTCGCCATCCATAATCACATAACATAACATTATTCTTATACAACATCAAAACAATCATTTAGGATCATCATACAACCATTCATTCATAAAGTCATATACATGTGTTCATAAAAATTCATTATTCTTTGAAGCTCCACCTGTGCTCCTTGCTTAGTGCTTCCTTTCACCTGTCTTTGGGTTTGGAAATTAAAATCGTGAGGTGAAACTCAATAAGCAAGCTATAAGGTTTTCAGGGAATTCATTTTGCAGACAATACATTTTCATTTAAAACATCTTGAAAAACAACATTATACCACTCGAGGGTATATTATAAAAACATGATTCCTTATACCCGTCAAGGATATATCATAAACAATGCAATGCATTATTTTTAAACATGACATCATAGGATAGTGGCTAGCTAGACAACCATCCATCTCCAACATCTCTCCCAATCCAAGGAGGCACCGTTGGCCCAAGGCCTATCTTAGCGACTTGGCCGCACCAATGGGGAACAATCAGTCCGCACCTTTGAGGTGGACCTCATGCTTTGTGCACATGAACCTTTCGTAAACTTTATTTTTGACATTCTAGCATGATTTTGCATTCATATTTCATCACTTGTCATAAGTAATTGAGAAAGCATTGAATAATTCATTTAACATATTGGAAATATCATTTTAATATACAATGGGATAAAGGAATGGTCATCCTTAAACATCTTAGAAAGAATTTAAATCATTCATTTGCTAACCCATACAAATAGTTAGAACATCATTAGCAAATATTTTATCATATTTGATAAAACAGAAGCATTTAGAAAATTGCTTGCTTACCTCTTTCGCCTTAGCTTTTCGAGTTAACTTTCTCTTTGCCTTTGCCTATACATAAGAATGACATTGCATTTATAAAAATTTCATTTGCTTGTATACATTCAGTTTTCCAACCCATAATTCATTTCACACACAACCAACTTGAATTTCAAGTCGGGTACACATTCATAGCACTATTTGTGCATCATACCATCTATTCTATATTGCGTTTTAAACTCATATGTAGGGTAAACACATAATAACCATTCATTAATCATCATATGGGGGTTCATACCTCCCATTTATCATTTTTCCTACACCAATGCTCATTTTAAGCACATAGTTGACGCTTAGGCTTCATATATTAATCTCAAAATTTGAAATTATACTTAATCATCAAAACAGCAACATAATCATGCATTTCATCATATATTCATGCATTTTTGTATTTTAACAATTCATATAAGTCATTTATCCTTCAACCATACATAGTCTTTCATATATACCTATCTTACAACACATATATTATGTGTTTCTTAAAATTTTTCAAAACAGAAACTTGTATCTTATTTTAGTATGATTAAACCCCTTAACTAATATATAATTTAGGGTTTAATTATGGTATTTTAATCCATTCATCATTGGGTTCCAAAACAGCAACGTTAGGACCCCCTTCTTCATCCTTTCAACGCCTCTTTTGATAATTAAATCAAAATAGATTTTTAATCCATAAATTTCAGCAACTAATCATGCTTTTCTTAACCCAAATTTAGGGTAATATCATATGTTTAAAATTCATATATTAGTTTTTTCCAAAACAGCAACTTCTACGCATGTTTTGGATACCTTTTGCATCCCTCTTTGGACACCTTTTTTTGCATACCCTTAAAAATCAAATTTAGGGCATACATTCCAAAATTATTTTGGCCATCCAAAGAACCCTAATCATAGGGTATTTTACTTTCTAAATCATCCATGATTTAATCATTTACAAAACAGCAACATATTATACATGTAGGGTACCTGTTTTAGCTCCATTTGGACGTTCCTATGCATGTGCTCCAAAAAATCAGATTTAGGGCTATCTCTTCCACCCCATGTAGGACGTTCAAAGGGTCTTTAATTTAGGGTACTTTACCCTACAATTTACCCATAAATCATTTAGGCTACTCCTTGCATCATTTTTAACATAAAAAAATGAAAAATTAGGTAATACATGAAACCCTAAGTTCCATCCTTGCTAAAATCGTTAGCATATGCCCAAATCAACATGTATAATCCATAAGAACATAAATAATGTCCTAATCATGGTGCTTAAGTGAAATAACAACTTAGCTTAGGGTTTTAAGAAAATTCAAGATAGGTTCCATCTCAAAAATCAACCCTAGCTTCCATTTTCTCCCTCTTGAACCTTTGATTCCATATATAACATTCAATCCTCATTCAATACCCTCATCAAGGGCATCATAAATCATCCTTGAAGGGTTCTTAATGAATCATATTCATGACCTTTAATTAGAGGTAAAAAACTTGATTTAAATGATTCAAAACTAAAGATACACTTACTTGAATTGAATCAACCTTGAATCCAAACTTCCTTAGCTTGAATCCCTTTCTTTCTTCCCCTTTTTTCTTCTCTTTTTCTCCTCCTTTTCCATTCCTTCCTTGCTGGTCTTGGGCACATCCTAGGGCTACCTTGCTTGGAATTTTTCCCCTTTGCAATTTTTAACTAAAGTGGACGTCCTTACCTTGCTCCATCTATATATATACTTTGATATATTTTTTTAATCATCTTGTGGGACCCACTTGCCACATCATGGATAGGATAATTTATGTCCCACTTATCCATTGATGACTTGGCACAATCACATCCAAGTGAAATGGCTAATTATTTCATTTTTAAAATTTCAAATCTAAGCTCATAAGTGAGCTACATAGCTCCCTCAATTGGACATCCACATGGCTGCATGGTGTGGCTTGCTTGGCCACCAATCCAACATCCATTTATGTGCATTTACATGCCCTCTCTCCTTTATCTTAGCTAGGTTTTGACTTAGGTAAATAAAAAATCAAAAATCAAGCAAGAGCATAGCCTTGGACGTCCACACATATGCCACATACACAAGCCTCCTTGAGCTAGCTCATTAGCCCTTTAAATCAAGCATTAATGCATGGGATTTATCATGGATTTCGAAATTTTAGGTAATTCACGAAATCCACTTAAAATTTCCTCCTGTCGACACCTCATTTGTGCCATTGAGCATGCATTTAATGTCTTTAGCTTTTACATAAATGCAATGCTACTTTATGGTACATAAAGTCAAAGCTATGCGCATTTTTCTAATTAATCATATTCTCATAATAATTAGCTTAATCAAATCCTTCCATAATGTTAATCATATAATTTTATCCGACCATTTCAAGTTTCGTCTCAATACGACTTTTTTATATCAAGTTATAATCATTTGAAATTAACTTTTGGGTTTGGGATGAAAATAAATAATTATCATCCCAATTCCATCATATTTTCCTTAGTCCAATCCATCCATAAGATTGAGCACAAAATCATGTACTTATCTTTCAAATTTCATCTCAATCCGCCTTGTAGGCGTCAAGTTATGAATTTTCTAGTATTTTTCAACTTAATTCCATAATTATCATTCTAATTTCCATTAATCAAATCATGACAATTAAAATAATTATTCATGACACATTAGCATTTTCCAATCTTTATTAAGCCACTTTAGTCATATTGACTCTCTTTGGGCTATGATGATTAATCTGAACCACCATTCTTAATCACAATCCTAATTACAAAATATCGCTAAATCATAAAAATCATCTATAAATCAACCAATTCATACATGAATCATAATTATAGTTTTAATGCACTTATATGAGCCCTACTTGGGTCTGAGTATTACATAGAGGCTATAGAACAGTTGTTCTTTAGGGTATTGAGTTGTCGACTTCAAGGAGATGTTTTTCAAGAATGACCAATAATTGATTAATTATTGTTGCTCTTGGATTCTTGAAAAACACAATAGAGGTGTGGATATGTGATAATTTTCAACTTCCTCCACCACAACAACCTCATTTCTTCATCAATTTCTTCTTCAACTCCTTTACTTTCCATTGATTCAACCATTTGTTCAAGTATGATTTCAGGGGCAAATTGTTCTGTCATATGGACAGATATCTCTTTTTTGATACTTGTAGTAACTTCATAGCCCTCATCCAACACAGTTTCCTTTGAGTCCTTTTCAATATCAACCAAGAGGACTCTTGATGATTACTTTGGATTGGAATAGCCAATCACTCCACTTGTTTCTCCATGTTCATGTTAAACTCCATTTGAATTTACATGAATTGTATGAAGATGTCCTCTTATGATTGCTTGTTCTCAAGTGGCGATGGTTCCATGCTTGATGTGTCTGAAAATCTGACGGCATCTTTTGTCTTAATTGCAAATCTTCATGACTATTCCATGCAACATTTGGATGATCAATATAGCACAATCCATTTTTATACATGGATCCATTTGTTCATAGCTGAAGCCATCCATATAACCCAAGAATGTCCATTGATTTGATAAATATCCATTGCCTTAGCACAAATCGCAGTAACTTGAATAAAAATTATCCATGCCCTGCATTTAATTGTCAAAAGCTGCAAATTGAGCTAAGGGTGCCTATGTATTATTAAACTCATGGATACCCGACATGGTTGGTGTTGGAAACTCTACATTTGGCTAATAATAAGCATTTGAAACCATTGAAAATTGCAATAAGAAGACTTTTGAAACAAAATTTCATCAAAAGTAAATAAAGAAAAATAAAAGCTAGATAGAATATATACAAATTCACAAAAAGACAAATGAAATTGTCGGGTACTACATTTAAAAGCACTAATCCCCGGTAATGGTGCCAAAAACTTGTTGAGCTACGTACATGTTTAATTAAATGTCTTGATTTAATGCAAGTATACATGTTGAATAAGTAATATAATATGAATTAAGTATCATTCCGACGAGAATTTGTGTTTAAATATAGTACTACCTTAAAATTCAATTGTCTTAAGTGATTTGTGATTTGGTAAATTAAATGAGAATTTGTAATTAAAGAGCCAAATTGAACTAAACTAAATTAAACTGAAGATAATCAAGGATGGGATGACTACTGGAGAGATTGCTTTAGGATGATTAAAATGTATGGGAGTATAAATTTATTGACTCGTAGTTATGTCATATTGGTTCCGTTTTAAGTTAGTTGTGTAGAGATTACTAATAAAAGTTCATTTATATTGATATATGCTAACACATACAAACCTAACCCTGTTTTTGTTTTCTTTTGGGTTGTAGATGTTGTGTTACTCCTAATAGGTGCTAACCTTAAGCTCTTAAGTCTCACAGATTGCATGAACTATTTGCCAATATGAATAATCTAGAAAAGGAGATTAGTTAAGGAGTCCATCATGTATTAGTGGGAATGTTGAAATTATATTAGGCTAAGGTTCCTATATGCCCACAATGGGTTTCCTAGTCCTACTTGTACTAGGAAACACAGTCCTACTGGATACATAGCGTATGGAAGGGGATAGCTCCTGCATATTTCTCCCACTCCAATTATAGATATGTCTGAGGTTTTTAGGTGAAATGCACATTTGAGCATACAAAAAAAACTACCGGAGAGTTTCCCTAATTTCTAAATTAATGGTATTGTGGTTAGTTTCCAATTTGATGGTTCCAATTCGGCCAAGTGACGAAGTTTGAGACACATCCTTCTAATCCTTCCGCTTCTGTTTCTTATAAATAAGTTATGTAATAAATCCTTAATTTTTCAACATATGCATACATGGACTTGTTCTTAGTTGAAGAAATTGATAAGAGAAACTATGAAAGGAAAAATTTTCTCCTAGAGGAGATGAGAACCATCTACCATCAATGGCAACCTGCCCATTCCAAGAAGCAATCCATTCCCATTAGTCAATCTCCACCCCTCCCCACACCATCCTGCCCCACTCCCACACGACAATACAAACCTTAAACATGGTTGGTTCCCCCCATGACTAGGGGCTTTCTCTCTTTTAAAATCTATGTCTACTCCTTCTCTTATGCAATTGATACGCTGCCTCAAGATTTTTGTTTGTCTAATGCAACTTCCCAAATCGCTAGTCTTGCACTTTGCGAAACTCCAATCTTAGACACGTGTATAAAATCCTAAGATTGTAAACCCTAGGTAATGTATTAATGAAATATATATTAATGAGTATAAAAACATGTGTATTAGAGGTTACAGAAATGCAATTGTGGGATTAAACCATGTGAATAGTGCACGTGAATAGTAACTGAGGTGATTAAGAGTTAATCACGTAGATTAACCTAATCACAAAATGACAAAAAAGGGAGATTTAATCACTACAAGACGAAATAGCAATACTTATTGATAGTTTAATAGAATTTTGGATTTTAGTGAAAAATTAAAGAAAAATTCATAATTTGCAATCCGGACGTTGGATTTAGATGATTTTTTTTATAGATAGTTAAAAATTCATGATGGACATGATGAATGGTTTAAGATGTGATGAAAATCATTAATTAAAGGTCAAGATTAAACGTCATTTGGAGATTAAAAAAATAGCTTATCTTTATCATTAATTTCCTTTGACTTTTATTAAATTTAAATAATTAAAAATAAAAAAATAATAAATGCAAATCAGAGCTACAGAAGGGTGTGGTTGGGATCCTTGACCAAAATCAATGGTTCACATTCATCATCATCAAAGATCAACGGCTAGGATTAAATTAGCTTAAAATAAATAATTTTAATAAATTAAAAAAATCTAGAAAAAATAGGGCTGCCATAGGGGGGCTGGAGCTTCTGTAGGGTGGCTGCACATGGCTCCATGCATCTTTTGGAAATTAGAAAAAAATACATTTATAATTTAATACCTCAAGCAAGGGGGGTAAATTCCAATTTTATGAAAACTCAAACCCTATAAATAGGGCCAAGGGGTGAACGACCAAGGCCCACCATTACCAGCTCCAAGCTTGAGAAATTTAAGCATTCCCACCCCCAAACACGTTTTCGGCCTTTAGAGAAAGAAGGAGAGAAGGAAAGAGAGAGAAAGAGCCGAGTAGGAGGCGAGTTCTTCACTTGAGGTAAGGAAATTCTTTCCAAATTTTTTTTAGATGTTAAGTAGGGTAAAACCATGCTTAGATAAGGCCTAAGAATGAGAAAATAAGTATAGTTATAATGCTTAATCGTAATTATGCCAAAATATCAAAAAATTGGAGCAAAGATGGAGCATTCGGGAAGATAGCATATGATATGCATAAATAATGCTCCAAAAATGATAAATGATGATTTGGGATATATGAATATGATAAATATGATATTGGAATGATTATATATTAATTTCATGATTTTTGGAATTAAGGATTATGCTTAAGTGAATTTATGTCGATTTTTAGTACATGGAGAAAATGATTTATTTAACCAAGTTAATGATGATAAATTCAAAATGTATGAAAATTTCCATGATATACTAAGCATAAGCTATGTCATAGTATTTTTTATTTTTGGAAAAAATGTCAATTTTTGGAACCCATGAACAGTAACCCACGTCGTTGTGAACAGTAATCAAGGGTGAACAGTAAACGTGAATAGTAATTTGCTACAGTACATAAACAATAATTATAAATAGCGAACAGCGTGATTTTGGGAAAAATTGAGATTTATTTTTATATATTTATGAGGATATATGGATGAGATTTTTAAAGGATTTATGGAAAAATCCATATAAGGAGGTAATGACCAAGTATATTGATAAGATTAACCTCTATAGGAATGAGGTAACGAATGATTATAAAGCATGCACGGGAAACAATCTAAGACATGGAATGATATAGATAAAATATCATTTTTCCTTGTATAGGAAAAAGAAAGGAAAAGGTGGAGGACACAAACTAAGGAAGTAAGTAAGCACAATTTTGAAAATATGTTTTATTCTCAAATATTTATGAAATGTGTTTAAGGGTGGTGATTCCTATAATGTTTTGAAATGATGAATGTTTATGAGTTTTTATGAAAAGTCATGCCGGCATATTGATATCATGTGATGTTCATGGACATGTGCACATGTATGATGTATAATGAAGAGGCTTTGGTGGAGGTAGAAAGCGGATCAGAGGGTCCCCCTTCACTATTGCCGAGTCGTATGGGTTGTGTGCCGACGGCATCCTCCTCAGAGATGGAGACAAAGGAATGTTATGTGTGAATGAATGCATTGCATTTTCATACATGGATTGAAAAGGAAAGCATGGATTTGAAATGATGTTTTTAAGGGATGGTGCAAATAATTCTCTACATGAGAATGATAAGTCACCTAGTGTAAGAGGTATATAATGTCGGAAAAATCAAAAGTCATGCATGTAGGAGACCATGTAGGCGTCAAGAGGAAGAGGTTTCTATTTCATTGATAATTGATTACTTGCTAAGTGTCTCCTATCGAATGGAGAGAAATGCATTTACGAATGATTTACCTGAATGGTTTACATGAATGATTTTCATGAATGGTTTACGAAAAGGTTTCTATTCCATTGGTAGTTGATCACTTGCTAAGTTCTCCTACCGAATGGAAAGAAATGCATTTAAACGAGAATGAAAAATGCTTGCTTATTGAGTTTCGACTCATGTTTTGTTTTCCCCCCTTAGACAGGTGTAGGGAAAATTCAAGTGATGAAAGACATGTATTGCTAAAGGAAAAGAGGAATCTACAAAGGTCAGTAGATTTTTGTATGAATAAATGCCCTAATGGGATATGGCAAAAAAGACATACGTTGTATGAAATTATGAAGTTATCAATAATATGAGAAGTTGATGATTTATGATGATATGGATGAGTCCATTATGAATGATGATGAGTATATGATTATATGATGAAAGAAAAAGAAAGAAAAAAAAATTGGACGAGTTCAATTAAGAACCCGCCGCGTGATCAGGGCAACAATCCTGAGTCATATTTACCAATCGACAAGATTCCGGAGTAAGAACTATGTGGATGTTGCGGTTCGAGGCGCCACACTCTTCTTCTCCACTCATCCGCCATTGAAAAAGGGAAAATTTCAACTTCAAATGTTGAATGCTTGGTTTTGCGAGACTTGGGCAGGTAAAGTAAGCTTCTCTAGCAAACTAAAGTCCAAATCATATACACGCATGTATAAACTAATTGTCATTCCCATGTTCCCCTGTTTACTAAGCCATATCTCAGCTGCACATTTAAGAGTAATGGTAAACATGACATGTATATGTTCAGCCAAAGGTGCAAAACGTTCCAAAGAAATAGGTCTCATAACAATAATACGATAAACAAAATAAAACAAAATAACATGTAGCTGGTGTTATGAAATAGAGTACCATGTTTGGAATGAAGCAAAATAAGTTTAGAGAACATGCTTGGATGAAGTATATGTGCATCCAAGGGCACAATTGGAGGCTATGCAAGTTGGAAGTCCTGAAAATGAGGATAGAGAAGTCGATGACAATCAGAATGATGACTAGGACGAGGCCTATAGGCACCATCCATAGCTTTTCTATCTCTAGCTGGAATGTCAACCTCCTACCTCACTTCATCTCCACCCACCTCCTTCCTCTTTCCCCGAGCCTTCACAATAGAAAAAATTATGGAATTGCATGTTCACATCTAGTATCATCCTAAGATGGGATAGGATTGAATGATCCTAGAATGAAAATTTCTATTTTCTAACATACTTTTACTTAATTTTAATGCACCTTTTTCTATTTCGAATACACTTTCATCCCAAATTCCTAGTCAAACAATAAACAGCCTTGTACTCTCTTAAGGTTGTGCTCTAATCTACTACGACAAAAGGTGAGGTTTTGTTCGAGGCAACTCTCTCTTTCTCCATTTACAATAGTTACATTAAATGTCCTAGAGCAAAGTCACCAATGTTGGTTACTTTTGTCAACAATCTTTGTGACAAAAGTAATTGTGGCATTAAGGGTTTGTTTAGTAATGTAAACACGTGGGGCGATGTGGGATGGGGTGGGAAATATCTCATCTTGTCTATTTCCCCACATTATTTAATAAATTAATAACTTTATATTTTAATTTTTACTCCTACATTTCATTTATTTTTCCTTCCAAATACCCTATTCATTCCACCTTTATGTATATAATTTCATATCAATCGAACGTTTCTCAAAATATTCTTCTTTCTATTTTCAACCTCTTGTCACAAAAATCAACATTAGTAAGTATCCCTTAAATCTGAAGGGCACATCATAGATTATTGCTATTGTAGAAAAACAACTCTGCATATATGATAGGGTCATAATTCAATATATACATATATTGCAAGCTTCAACATATATGTATTTTGAACATTTTTTTTAATTTTTTTTTCATTTTTTAAGTGGACCCAAATGTATTTAGTTTATATATTAAAATTTACTATTTTTGATTTTTTTACATTTTTATAATTTCAAAAATATACAATTTTCACTCTCATTTGATGCTAAGTGAGGGAATGTGTTGATTTTTTAAATTATAGCATTTTGGGCTGATGAAGGAGATGTTTTGTATTTTTGTGGGAATTTGAGATGAGGTGGGAAATGGAAAAGAAAATATTTTGAGAATCATGTGATGGATCTAAATTTATAGAGCGAAATTTGAAATAAATAAAATAGCAAAAAAATGATTGGAATGTAAGGTAAAATTGAAGAAATAAGATTATTAGGTTATTAAATAATAAGTTGAAAAATGAGCGTGACAGTATGGTTTCCACGTCGTCGCACCATTTCACACGAATGAACATTACCAAAACATCAAAGATAACATGTAAGCCTAGATAAAAAATGAAACGAAAAATAAAAAATCTCAAAACACTTATATTTTTTGAGGCTCGACACATATATTTATTGAATAATTACTAACGCAAAAAATCACTTTAATTGAAAATTATATGTTATAAATATTTAACATCATTTGAAGGTGGATATGGAATCGGTAAAATTTAAAATATTTTCATATGTAAAAGTTTTCAGAACATTTGATTTTTAATCTCATATTAAATGTATTTAGATGAATATTATAAAGGGTTTGGACGCTAGAAAACATATGGGCAGTGAAAACAAACCGTTTAACCATGCTATGCAAATGTTTATAGGGAGTTACTCCCCCACATCTGAAACGTATTTCCCTGTATTTGCATATGTATTTCTAATAGGGTCACCCAACCCTCCAATCTACACAAGTTCTATTTTAAAAATCTATAATGTTGGACCTAAAATTTTCATATTAATTTTTCCAACCCAAACGAATTCATTTGGGTTATAACCAACTGCACTAAGTTTTATGTACTTGGGTTGCATAGAAGCGGATTCATATAACTCCCTTAATTTTTAATATGTTGTTGATTGATGTAAAATCAAATCTATTTATTATATTTAGCATTACTTATTTAGTCAGGAGACCAAGTTTCATCTAAATTAAGTATGTCATGGGCCACATTTGCTTAAAAATAAATATATTTGTTTATAAATTAAAAAATGATTAGATCCATTCTCATATATGTTAAAATACTTTATAGAATCATTTATCCATATAGTAGTGATATTTTAGATATTGAAAATGCTACTATAAGATTGATATTTAACATTAAACTATTTTATTATGTTGATTCTACAAGTTTTTATATAGGCTTATGCCCAATGATAATAAGAAAATGAAAGGGTTTCCATGATAACATAAATTATGCAAAATATAATAAATGGAGTAGATTTTTCATCAACTGTCAAGATATTAAAAATAAACAAGATTACATAGAAGAATATACAGTATTTTTTCACATCATGGATGGTTGGGAAAACTAGCGAACTCGGCTCTTTCTTATTTTTGATGGTTGAACTCCTCCGGTCTTAGTTCTATTGGCTTAGTTTTCAGAAGCTATGAGCTTTATAATTTCATTCGTTCTTTTCTTTTCTTGTCTTGTCTTGTCTTGTCTTTGATTGGCTAGATACTTCTCGTTGAATTCAATTCCAGTCGAGTCGTAAGGCCAAATTAGCCAAGACCAGCGGAACATGAGCTTTTGGAGATGGGGAATCAATGATGAGAACCAACTAAAGGTAATTTGATTTTTATGAGACAAGAGAAAGAAAAGAACGGCAGGCCATGGCAAGACCATGCACTTTCTTTCTTTCATGGATTCTTTTTACTCTAATTGTCAAGTGGACTGACTGACTGACTCACCCCGACAATTGGCCGACTAAAGCACATTGAGAATGGCTGCAGGCCGTAATAATTGTTGGCTACCTAAAACTAAAATAAATAATAGTTAGAAGACCAGGGCACTAAACACTATAACTAGCCAAACTGCTGCTACTAGTAATAATTACAAGGAGGAATATAAGGCTTTTTAACCAGTGTACCAGGTTGCGACTCATACGTCTTAGGTTTTTTAGTATTTCAATTTTCCTATTGAAATCGAAGCCAAGAACTGTATTTAAAAATGTTTTTCTAGTTCAGGTATGAAAGTTTAACTTAATCAAAAGTTTTTATAATCTATGACGTTGAAAAATATAATTTTAAGAAGCCCTATGCATTTTGCATTTGCTGTTAATTATACATAAATTTAATAACGAGTTCTGATGTCCTAGAGCTATTTATGGAGAAGGATATCATGCATGAGTTGGATGTAAATAAAAAAGTAAAAAACATTGGGGGAGTACAAGTTGCAATTCGTTGCACAAGAGCAAATTCAATGAATGAGCTTTCCTCCAATGCACCTGTTTGCAACTTGTACCCTCTATTTTAATTTTTTTATTTAGATCAAAAGCATACGTTGCACTTAAAAATATTTTTTTAATCTAGGCATGAAAAATTAACTTAATAAAATGTTTATAATATACAATGTTAAAAAAGTATGGTTTTAATAAAGCCTCACGAACTTCTATTTGTTGTGAATTATACACAAAAGTTCAATAAAAAATTTTCATATATTCAAGTTATTAATGAAGAACGATATGATGTGTAACTTGGATCTAAATAAAAAGTAAAAAATAAATAAAAAACATGGGTTGCAAATTGCAACAAAACACGAAAATAGGGCTTTTCCCCGATGTACATGTCTACAATTTGTACGATTGTACCCTCTTAGTTTTTCTTTTTCATTTTTTATTTAGATCCAAACTATAAATTATACTTAAAAGTATTTTTTTTAGTTTAGATGTAAAAATTAACTTACTACAATCTTTAAAAAAAATATGATTCGAAGAAGCATTTGCTATAATTTTTCATATTCTAAAATTAAATTCAAGTAAAAAATCAATAAAAATTGAAAACAAGGGGTACAAGTTGTAACCAGGTGCACAAAAGCAAAGCCTGGGAAGGAGCTTTTATATAATGTACCACATATACAACTTGTACCCTTTTGGATTTTTTATTTTTCGTTTTATTTAGATTTAAAACATAAATTGTATCTAAAAATATTTTTCTAGATACAAAAATTTAAATTAAATTCTTTTTTACGATTTACAATGGATAAGGGTTAAGCCAAGCTTCACAAAGATGCCAGCTACTGCGGTCCTCAAAACATGGAAATAATGGACAAGCCTTCCTGCTCAGTAGGCTTTGCATCAAATGCCTATTGTCATGATGACAATTGATGAAAATTCCCACCCATGGTAGCTAGTAAATATCATAGCCTATGAGCTAAGTGAAGTCAGTTAACCATAAATGCAATGCAAGCAGTGTGAAGGACAAAGCTGACTCAACCATTATAAGCCAAGTGCAACCTTCCTCACCAAGCTCTCTGCCTATCAAGAGTAGCCATGTTGCCTTAATAAAAATATGAAGGGATTATAGTGTATCTCCCCCTAATAATAAGCATGTCAGGACAATTAGGTTACTGTGGTGCCCCAGCCCGAGCGTCACATCCTTTCCGACTTGGCAACGTCAAGGGGGACTCCTTGTCCACTTACTACCTCGACTAGCCTACTTGATTTCCATTCCATGCATGACTTTTAGTCACCTCGGCATTATATACCCTCTTACACATGGAACTTGTCATTATCATGTAGAGAATTCTTTGCACCATCCTTTTTAAACACCGTTTCAATGAAACATCGTATAAACCCATGTTTCAACACATTTCATGCACAATTGCAAAACCATAAGCAATCATTTATTTCAACAGAAATAAACATTTCAATCTCATAAAAACAAGGAATGGCCATCCTTAAATACCTTGTAATGAAAACTAAAGTCATTTAGAAAGCTGCTTGCTTACCTTGCTTGCTTAGCTTCCTGTTTCGCTTATCCCTTTTGCCTTTGCCTATACATATAAGAATGATATAACATTCATATATCTCCTTTGCTTGCATTCAACTCAGTTTTTCAACCCATTTTTATTAACATACATAATTCTTTCGACTTCTCAAGTCGTTATACCCATATAGCACATACTTATTGATGAGCTTTTACACACCCTATTTAATCCCATAAATAGGTTAATCATCCAATCACTTAATAATCATTCAATAACCATTATCTAATGGCTCATTATCTTCCTTAAGCCATTTTCCACTTATGCATGTCTATCCTTTCACATATGCCCATTTGGCAACACATATATGAGGCCTTTCATAAAATTTCCAAAGTCAGCAACTTAATCCAAATTTCAGCATGATAATTATCCTTAATTACCACTGTACTTAGGATATTTTCATGGAATTTAAATCCACTAATCATAGGTTTCCAAAACAGCAACTTTGGAACCCATTTTTCACCCATTTAACGTGTCTCTTGACACATAACCCTAAGAAGTTCAATAAATTCAAATTTTCAGCAAATAATCTCACTTTTCCTAACCAAAATTTAGGGTATTAATAAATATATCAATTCGGGTCATTTCTACAGAGGTTTCATATTTCTTTTTTATTTTCTTCTCCAACTATCCACATATGCTGAAATCAGGCGTACTGAAATCTCAAAATCTTGAATTAATATCAAATCAAGTATTTTTGATCTGAAATTTATTTCATACCTAAATAACTACATTAATTAACCAAAATAAATATTTACAGCACTAAATATTTAATATTTCTATTTATTTTGGTATTTTTACCTTGCTGAACAGCAACATCTAATTTCAGACCGCCTGAATGACGTTATTTATGGGATATATTTATACCAATAAAAACCTAATTTTTAATTTTTTTATATGATTCTAAATATTTATTATATATCCTGTAAAAGTTTCAGTCCAAAATTCTGTGTATAAAAATTATTAAGAATATTTTTATACAGATGATTCTGTCACTCGTTTTACCCTGTTTGGGCTAATCTTCTCAGATTTTTAATTTGAAAAATACTTATCCTTTTAAGCTGAAAATTTGGTCGTTTCTTAATCAAATTATAAGGATTATTTTAAAAACTTTTCATGCTAAAATTCATCCATTTACTATTCCTTCCATATTTTAGTTTACAACATCAAATAACTTCCAGATTTGAGACATAAAATCAAGATAATCATATACTTACTTGATTAAATGATAATCCCTCTTTTTACCCTTCTTTTTCTTCTCTTTTCTTCCTCCTTGGTGGCCTAGAGCTGGGACGTGAGCACTGCCTTGGGGAGATAGGATTTCAGCACTTGGAAATTTCTCAAAATCTCTCTCTCATATGGACGTGTATAGGTTATATATATTGCTGGATTTTTCAGCTGTGGGGCCCACTTGATGCTGCAATTCCACATTCCTTAAATGCTCCCTTATCTACCATATATGGTGGCACATTTACAGCCAAGTAAAATCTGATTTTACCATTTACAAAAGTCAAAAAATCTACTTTAATCACAACCATCCACTTGTCCACAATTGTCATTCTTTACTTAGCCCTTAAGCAACTTGTTACTTGCTCTCCAAGAAAGCCACTTTCCATCATAATTAGCTTAATCCATTCCATTCATCTCATAGATTTCATAATTTTATTCCATCGTTTCAAATTTCATCTCAAACCGACGCTTCTACGTCAAGTTATGACCACTTGAATATATCTTTTGGATTTGGGAATAAAAATAATTAATTATCACCCTAATACTATCATGATTCCCTTAATCTAATCCATTCATAAGATTGGGTCCACTGTCGTGATCTTACCTTTCAAATTTCATCGAAATCCGCCTTGGAGGCGTCAAGTTATGAATTTTTTATCATTTTTCCACCTTAATTCCAAAATTACACTTTAATCTCCATAAATTAAATCATGGTAATTAACATGATTATTCATGACACCTTGTCACCATTAAATCCTCATTAAGCCCCTCGGGTCATACCGACTCACTTTGGGCTCCGGCAATTAAATTTTTAATCACTGTTTCCAATGGAAACCCTAATTCAAAATATCATAAAATTCTAAAATCATCCAAAAATTCCATTTAATTCACATATAAATCACTTGTATATGTCCAATGCACATATTAAATCCTCCTTAGGTTGGGGTTTCACAGTTACTATAGGTGCAATAGGCCTCATGCAACGTTAGGTATGAAAACGCTAGTGCCCCACTCACAGACCCGATTGTCTTACTCCCATAGGCCCTTGGAAGATAGGTTGCAATGCTTGGCTGCAGGCGCCTCCACACACAATAGTAAAGACCTTGATAATGTTAGCCACCATGGTGAAGGTGATTGCTAATACTTACCCAATGATAGTCTAAACTTATTTGACCTAGTTTGGATTTATCACGATTTTTATGGATAAATGCAGAATAATGGAGATCTAAATATTCAATTATCATATAATGCCTAGATTAAGAATCACATCATCTTTTAACTAGGTTCAAAGAATTACATTAGAAGATATTGCCTAAAGTTTGATCTTCTAATCTTACATCCCTAAAAAGGGAAATTTTTATTAAAAGAGCAAAAGACAATGACAAAGATGTAATAATACTTTAAAATAAGAGAGGCAAAAGATAAATATGATAAGGCCCTTGAAAATAAATTCTCATTATCAAGACATAAGTACAAAACATGACAAGTTGTATAATCTGGTTGATGAAGACTAATTATAATTTATTGACAAAAAAGAGTATACACATAGTACGACATAATGTTTAGATGATACTCTTGCACATTGGAGTGATCAAGAATCTTGTTTGACATTTTTCCATGTCGAGGATACCAAATGGCTCATTAATTAATGCTTGGCATATTGATTACTTTTAATTCAGTAGGTTAGAATCAATGAGAGGCTCGTTGGCTACATTGAAGATCTAAGTAGAGGTAGAAAAGAATCATGTGGTGAACTCAAGTTGAAAACCAAAAGCAATACATATTTTGATAATTAACAACCCAATTTTGAGTGATTAAGGCTACTAACATATTTGGTGAAGTGTGTTAAAGATAGAATTTTCAATTAATAAGGCATAGCAGATCAAGTCTCAAAGTCAAGTCGACTCAGCCATACAACTTGCGCCAAGTCTATACCCAAGTCGACTTCAAACTATAACTTAGGTTAGTCTTGAAGTGCAGATAGGTGAAGTAGCAATTCCAAGTCAACTCCAACAGTGAATTGGGCAAAGTCGACTTAGGAGGTTGCATAAACCTTCTGACAAGAAGTTGAACGTACAAAGTTGCGACTTGAGTCAAGTCGAAGGTAAAGTCGACTCAATACTCTAACCTGTGTTTATGAAGAGCCAAGCAATATTTCAGATGCTGAGTACCAGATGTCTAGTAGCATATCCAACTCGACTTCGCCAAGCGACTTAGATGAAGTTCAAGATCAAATCGACTCAAAGTAAGGACTTGAAAGAATGAAAGCAAAGAAGCACTAGATATGGAGTTTTAAATTTCAAGAAAGAAGTAAAGTCACATAGCCAAGTCGACTCCATTAACGACTTAGGCGAAGTTCCATAACCAAGTCATCTTAGGTGTTGTATATTTCCATTGAATGAAATAACAAAGCATGAAGTTGCACCTAAAGTCAACTCCACATGCGACCTGGGTCAAGTCAAAGACCACATCAACTCAAGATAGAACTCCAAGAATACTGCATATGAGAGAAGAACTTAAGAAGCTGGAAAGTTCCGATTGAAATCGCACTCTAAGTTGACTCCATAGAGCAACTTGGGCGAAGTCACAGTTTAAGTTGACTCCAGTTGCAACTTGCATGGTAACGGTCGAAAAAATTCGAATGTTGGTGCATTTAATGCGCACCACCTACCTCGTAACATTTGAATTTATTCCTCCATTATTTAAGGCTCAACAAATGAAGTGAAGAGAGTTAGCTAGAGCATTGATTAAGCTTTCATCTTCCAAATTACAAGCATTTATGTGACATTTAAGTACTCTACAAGAAGAACTATGCGATTCATTGCAAATGCTGAAATCTTCCATCAACTTGAAGCTTTAAAAATTTTCTCCACGCTGAATCTTTCTCTACACAATCTATAAAGTGTATAATCTTCTCTTATTCCATTTTCTTGTGATTGCACTTAGCTTAGTTTTGGATATTAAGGCCAAGTAAAGACAAGTGGTGTGTGGTTAGCATGTGACTTGCTGCCTACTTGTGTGATCTTTGTAAAGGGCCCTTATAGCTAGAATCTTGAAGAAAGCAATGACTCTAGTTGTAATCTTATTGATATAGTGCAACTCAAGACGCAAAGGTGTGTTCTTTGAAGAAAGGAGTTGGGAGGGTTGTCCTGAACCACTATAATTTCATGTGCATGATATTATTGCTCTTCTTGCACTTCTATTCTCCACATTTTCATTCAAGTGGACTTAATTCTCAACGATTTAAGATTAATATATCGAAATAAATTCTAAATAACCCAATTCACCCATCTCCTCTTGAGTTTGCCATAATTTTGGGACCAACAAGTGGTATAAGAGTAGGTCTTTGAGTTTATATCAAAGAGATCTATTAAACGACATCCCAATCAACTTCTATTCCTACCTTTACTGAGGGACATTATTTCACAAGGCCACCTCTATTTGACGGTAGTAACTTCAGTTATTGAAAATTGAGAATGAAACAACTCATTGTGGTAACAGATATGGATTCTTTGCCATCCAAGATGGAGTTACTCTATTTACAAGTGAAAGAGCCTCCAAATGGACTGAGGAAGAAGTTAGACTAGTAAGAAGTAATGCTAAGGTAATGAACTTCTTATTTTGTACCTTAATTGCAGCTGAGTACAATAGGGTGTCCTCTTGCTTAACTGCGAAAGAGATATGATACACACTAACCTTAATATATGAGGGTACTTCTCAAGTCCAAGGGATGAGAAGAAACATTTTGATTGGAGAATTAAAAAGTTTTAAGATTCTTGACACTAAGAACATTTTTGAGATATTTGCCAGATTTTCAAAAACTAATGCATCGAAAGACCTAGGAAAGGTAATTTCTGAATCTGAGCAGGTCATGAAGATCTCAAAAGCTTTACCTGAATCTTGGACCTCTAAGATTACTGTCATAAATGAAGCAAAAGATCTAAACACATTGAGATCAGAAGATCGCATCGGCCCACTCATGTCACATGAATTGATAAAGAAGAGAAATGAAGAACATCATAAAGAAAAAAAGGTCATTGCGTTAAAAGTCACACAGAGCTCAAATGAGTCTACTTCATCATCAATAAATGAGGATGAGGAGATAACCATCCTGACAAGAAAGTTCAGAAAGTAGAAAAGAAAGGAAGAAGGAAGCAACAAAATGCTTCAGATGCGGTGGAGTGGGACATATGCAAGCTCAATGTCATACACTTAAAGAAAATAAATCTAAGAAAAAGTAGGAGAAGAAAGATAGGAACAATTCTAGAAGGTTTTCAAAACCAAAGGACAAGGAATCTACATAAATTAGGACTCATCTACAATAAGCAGCTCCTCAAATGAAAAAATGAAGTGGAAAATTATGCTAGAATATGCTGTATAAAAAGAACTGAGGAAGAGAACACACTAAAGTACCTCAAAGCAAATGAACTGGTAGGTGGTTTGGCTGCTTCTACTGATTGCACAACTAATAAGGAGGTGTGGCGCCCCGAACCGGGTGCCTAGAAGCCTTACTCCGGGATCTTTATTGATTGGTAAACGTGACTCAGGATTGGATCACACGGCGGGATTTTTAAATTGGATCTCATCCAAATTTTTTTTTCTTTCATTCATTTTCTTTCATCACATAAGGAGCTAAATTATATCAATGCAAAATCAAGAAATCGTACAACCAAGGAGCTAAATTAGTTTGGGTACCAAAGAGCATTGAATTTTTACCTTCTAAGTTAGAACAACATAGACTCCAAATGCTTACTAGCCCACATAGACTCATAAAATGAGTACAAAAAAGATGAGCTTTACTTGATTATTTTTGCAGGTTTGTCTTAAAGCAAAAGCCAACAATACTTAGTTTTTAAATAGTGGTTGCTTAAGACACATGACAGGAGATAAGACCTTGTTTCATGAGTTTAAACCCTACAATGGAGGAACTGTAGCTTTTGGAAAAAAAACGAAAAAGGTAAAATAAGTGGTAAGATAAATGTTTACTGCATTTCAAATGCTTGCATAAAAGAAGTGTTATTTGTTGATGGATTCAAACACAACCTAATGATAATGGTTATCAAGTTGTGTTTGAATCATTTATATGCAATATTTTGTATGAAGATCACATAGCCTTTAGTGGAAAAATACATAAAATATATATTCGATGTCTCTAAATGAATTAGATGGAAAGTGTTTAGTGTCCGTTGATAATGATTCATGGGTATGGCACAAGAGATTTTGACATATAAACATGTCGAATATTAAGATTTTGTGAGCTTGGTAGAAGGGCTATCAAAGCTCAAATATTATAAAGATAAAATCTGCAAAGATTGATGTCCGAACAATCAAAAGTATCTTTGTCACCAAAAAACGAAGTTTGAACTTCAACGCCACTTGAGTTACTAGACATGGATCATTATGGACCATCCGATATATTGAGCCTTGGAGGAAAGAAGTATGTGTATGTTATTATTAATGACTTTTTAAGGTTCACTTGGATAATGCTATTGGCTAGCAAAAATGAAGCATTCTCTATGTTTGTTAGTTTCTCAAAACTAGTACAAAATAGAAAACAAAATACAAGTATATTTATTAGAAGTGACCATGGTGGTGAATTTGAAAATAAACATTTCATAGAGTTTTACAATGAAAAAAGGATTCACCGTACATTTTCTGCATCAAGAACTCCTCAACAAAATGAAGTAGTTGAAAGAAAAACAAAACTATAAAAGAGATGACAAGAACTATGCTAAACGAAAGCAAATTATCTAAGAAATTTTGGGGTGAATCTGTAAGTACAACTTGTCACGTTCTAAACTGAGTAACCATTAGAGCAATTTTGAAAAAGACTCCTTATGAGCTGTGGAAAGGTAGAAAACTGAATATCTCAAATTTTCATACCTTTGACCACACATGCTATGTATTGAACAATGGAAAGGACAACATTTGTAAATTAGATGCCAAAAGTGATGAGGCAATATTTCTCGGTTACCCGTCAAACAACAAAGCATATATAATTTTCAACAAAAGGAATCAAGTTGTAGAAGAATCCATTCATGTTATCTTTGATGAATTTAACTCAAGTCCCAAGAAGAACGATGAGCCTGGTGCTGCAGATGAACTATCAAAGGATTTACAAAAGCTACAAATGAGAAAGCATGGGGGAGAAGAACTCAAACAAGATCAAAACGCATACCAAGAGGTAAGTAAAGATAATATTTCCCATAAACCTCCCAAAGACTTGAAATTCAAAAATAACCATCCAATTGAACAGGTTATAAAAGACATATGAGTGAAAACTAGATGCTCTAGACAAAACATTTGTGGACATTTTGCATTTGTGTACAAGATAGAACCAAATTCTATTGATCAAGCTCTCAACGATGAAAATTGGATTGTTGTAATGCAAGAAGAGCTAAACCAACTTGAAAGAAATCAAGTGTGGCATTTAGTTTCTAAACCCAAAAATTTCACAATTATTGGTACCAAATGGGTATTGAGGAACAAATTAAATGAAAGTTTACTAGTGGTAAGAAACAAAGCTAGACTTATAGTCAAGGGGTATTCACAAGAAGAAGAAATTAATTTTGAGGAATCATATGCCCTAGTAGCAAGATTGGAAGCCATACGCATATTACTAATTTTTGTTTCTCATATGGTTTCAAATTGTTTCAAATGGATGTTAAAAGTGCATTTTGAATTGTTAACTTAATGAAGAAGTGTATGTTGGTTTTGAAGAAAAGGATCAATCTAAGTTTGTATACAAACTAACCAAAGCCTTGTATGAATTGAAATAAGCTCCTAGAGCTTGGTATGAAAGACATAGTAAATTCTTGATTGATCATAAGTTTTAAAGAGGTAAAGTTAAAACCACCATACTCATTTGTTGGAAACAATGTTCAAAATAAAACAAATTGACCAAGGATTGAGTTTTGATGATTAACAAGAACTAATTTGAGTATATATATATATGACTAATATGTTTGCCAAGTGTTTAAGGAAAGCAGAGAAGTCAAGTCGATCTTCGAGTCGACTTGAACTTCGACTTGGGAGTGAAGTCGATAGTGAAGTCGACTCCACTAATGACTTCAAACAAGCCAAAACTGGACAGTTGAAAATGGAATTCTGACGAGTGAAGTCGCAGGTCAAGTCGACTCCACATGCGACTTGGGTAGTCAAGTCGCATACGAAGTCGACTCCAGCATCGACTTCAAAGTGCACAAAAATGTCCAGCGTTGAAATCTGGCTCCCGAAGATGACGAAGTCGCAGACGAAGTCGACTCCAAGTGCGACTTGGGCGAAGTCGCAAACCAGGTCGACTCCAACTTCGACTTGAGAAGTTTTGAGGTCTAAGCTGAAGTTTCAAAGCATATTCAAGACATCCATTTGAAGTTTCTCACATACAAATGAGATGTAAAGACTATTCTTAAAGAGAAACTTAAGTTTTGAAGATCAAAGCAAGAATCTAAGTACAAATTCAAATCAAGTCTATCAAGCTCAAAGCAAATCTTCAAGCTAGCTTCCAAATGGAGTAATATCCAAGTTGTGAAGACCAAGTGAGTCCAAAGCAAAGCAAGGAACATACATATATTGTGCAAGGACTCAAAGCTTTCAAATGGTTTGCAAGATTCAAGACATTTCAAGTGAGGATCAAGGCGTTTTTGCAATAGATCAAGCCAAGTCGCAACCCAAGTCGACTTCAGGATCAACTTAAGTTAAAGTCTGAAAGCCAAGTCGACCCAAGTCTCAGACTTGAGTTTCTAAAGAACCCAAGTCGCAGGCCAAGTCGACTCCATGTGCGACTTGGAAACCAAGTCGCAGGCCAAGTCGACTTCATCTTCGACTTGGAGTATAACGGTCAAATTTTTGAACGTTGGAGTTCATTTATTGCACGCCAACCACTCCTACAACGTTCCAATCTTCCTCATTCTATAAAAAGACATTCAAATGAACGTGAGAAAGAAGAATACTCACTACTCTAAGGATCATAGAGAGAAAAGAAGTGCAAGAAAGACTTTCAAATCCCTTTTCTCCATATTTGAGTGTTTCAAAGGAAGAAAGAGCTTCAAACTGCAAGTTGCTTCAACGATCATCATCCCAGCTGTCTTTGATTTCTTTCTCGAGCTCAATCTGTCTACACAATCTGTAAAGTGTAGTTCTTGCTTATTTTTATTGTTTTGTTGTACTAAACTTGATTTAGCTTGGATAGCTAAGATCAAGTGTATGCAAGAAGGGAGTGATTGGAGTGAGACTCATCACCTACTTGTGCATTGAGCTGTTACGCCCCCTAGAGCTAGAATCTAGAAGAGAGCAAGTGGCTCTAGTTGTATATGCCCCCTAGAGCTTTGAATCTTGAAGAGAGCGGTGACTCTAAGTGTATTCAAGGAATACATAGTGGAACCCAAGTCACAACGGAGTGTGAGCTTGGAAGAGTGGAGTAGGGAAGGTTTGCCCGAACCACTATAAATCTTGTGTTCTATTTTCTATTACTGCGTTATTTTAATTTGCTCTCCATTAGCTTTCATAAGGGGATTAATTTTTGAAAGGGGTTAAGTTTTTGATTTACCAAAGATTTTTTAAAAGAACCCAATTCACCCCTCCCCTCTTGGGTTTAGCCATCAACTCGGGACCAACATCATTAAATGTAAAGGAAATGATATTTTAATTATTCAAATTTATGTAGATGATATAGTATTTGAAGCTACTGATGAACTTTCATGCCAAGAATTTTTCAAGCTTATGCAGAAAGAATTTGAAATGAGCATGATAGGTGAACTCAGCTTCTTTCTTGTACTGCAAATCAAGCAACAAAGAGAATGAATATTCATAAACCAATCTAAATACATCAAAGAAATGCTCAAAATGTTTGGAACGCAAAGCGACAAAGGTGCAAATACATCGATGAGCTCCACAATCATCGATAAAGAAGGTAAATAAGTTGTTCAAAGAATGTATAAAAGCGTGATTTGTTTTTTATTATACTTGACTGCATCTAGACCAGACATATTGTTTAGTATTTGTATGTATTCTATTTTTCAATCTAATCCCAAGGAATCTCACATGTTAGCAGTAAAATGAATTTTTAAATATTTGATTGATACTACAAACTTAGGGCTATGGTATTTTAAGGGTTCACATTTGTTCTAATTGGATATTCAAATACAGACTTTGCTGGTTACAAGGTGGATAGAAAAAGTACTAATGAAACTTGTCAATTCCTTAGAAGCATGACGGTTTCGTGGTTATCAAGGAAACAAACTAGTGTTGCTCTATCCATTACAGAAGTCGAATATATTGCATTAGGTAGTTGTGCCTAAATATTATGAATGAGACAATAATTAAGGGATTATGCATAGATTACAGAGATATACCAATTAGATGTGATAACACTAGTGCTTTATGATTAATTAAAAATCTAGTGTTTCTAGAACCAAGCACATCAATGTCAGACATCACTTTTATTTGGGAACATGTGAAAAATCATGATATTAGCTTAAAGTATGTCAAAACTAAGGATCAAATTGTAGACATTTTCACTAAACTATTAAGTGTTGAGTCATTTTATAAAATTAAGAAAGAAATGGAAATGATTCATATTGATGCTTGATAATAACACACTTGATTGCTATGAGATTATCCAAGTATGTTTGTGTGAACTTTGAATGTGTAAACAAATTAGCATGGATTGGGATGAAGAATAGAAAAAATAATGCATTGTCATAGGACAAGACCTCAAGTCGACTGGTTAGACCAAGTCGACTCCGGTCAGACCAAGTTCACTTCGTATGAGCAAAGTTGATTTTAAACCTGACTTAGGGTTTGGAGTCAACCCCACCTCACGATCATTCGACTAGTTTGTATTAAGTGGGAAAGCCAACTTGCTCTCATTTCCTTCGCTTTTCCCTCCGGTATTTTCTCCCCATCACTCCAAGCACCTCTGAAAATCTCTAAGCTTGGAAAGCAGCCATCTCCTCTCTGATCTTTTCAAAAATCCTTCACTCCTATTCCGATTCCGTCATCCATAGCCTTATTTTCACTCTCCGCAAATAATGGCTTCCAAATCGATTTCGAAACCAAGCTAGCTCCTAGTTTCACACCCTTCTCGCTTAACCACATGAGAGGATGTCCTTAAAAGACATACAACCCCCTCTAAACGGTCTCGGGAAGAAGCCACCACTTTAATTGGTCGATGGGTACGGTTCAAGGAAGGTAATCTCTCAGTCTCTACACTCCAAGAAGATGAAAATGTGGAATCTAGTGGGGAAGGGCCAAGGAGAAAAGGGACTCTTACCACTAAGCCCTAAGTAAGAAAGATACTCAAGGAGTACTTCCAAACTCCACAACAGCATTGGCGATTTTATACCCACTTTTATGAGAGAAAAATATTCATACCCAAAATCATAGACTTTGATTTCCTCAGAGATTATGAATTCCGAATTGAGGAACTACTTAATTTTCAAGGGTGGACTACACTGTTTAAGGAAGAATGCAGGATATATCGAGATCTAACAAGTCAATTCTATTACTCTTGGAGCCAAGACAATTTCACCACATATGTGAAGGTCATAAGAATAAACCTAGGCGACCATAGGGTTGAGGCTGTTGAAATAATTAGAGCCATCTTACAAGTACCCTTAGGATATGACAGGACCCCTAAAGAATTAACCCTATTTGTCATGTATAATGAATTGACTAGAAGCAACAAATAAGGTGAGGGAACCAGATTTCGGTATTATAAGGATCTACCACCAAGATCGAGAGTCATTTGGTTATTAGAGGCTCATTACTTTCTTCCAAAGGAGGAGGAAGTAATGCAGTCAACATATTTGGTGAAGTGTCTTAAAGATGGAATTTTCAATTGATAAGGTATAGTAGAACAAGTCTCAAAGCCAAGTCGACTTATCCATACAACTTGGGTCAAGTCTATACCTAATTCGACTTCAAACTGCCACTTAGGTTAAAGGAATGCAAGTCTTGAAGTGCAGATAGGTCAAATAGAAATCCCAAGTTGACTCCAATAGCGACTTGGGCGTAGTCGATTGCGAAGTCGACGTAAGAGGTTGCATAAACCCTCTGACAAGAAGTTGAACACGCAATGTCGATAGTCAAGTTGACTCCACCTTGCGACTTGAGTCAAGTCAAAGGCAAAGTCAACTCATGACTCTAACCTACGTTTATGAAGAGCCAACCAATATTTCAAACGTTAAGTACCAGATGTCAAGTCGCACATCCAAGTTGACTTTGCCAAGCGACTTGGATGAAGTTTAAGATCAAATAGACTCAAAGTAAGGATCGACTCAAAGTAAGGACTTCGAAGAATGAAAGCAAAGAAGCACTACATATGGAGTTTTAAATTTCAAGTAAGAAGTAAAGTCACATAGCTAAGTCGACTCTAGTAACGACTTGGGAAAAGTTCCACAACCAAGTCGACTTAGGGGTTGCATACTTCCACTAACTGAAATAACAATGCATGAAGTTACAACCAAAGTTGACTTTACATACAACTTAGATCAAGTCGAAGACCAAGTCGAGTTAAAATAAAACCCCATGAATGTTGCAAATGAGAGAAGAACTTAAAAAGCCGAAAAGTCCCAATTGAAGTCGCACTCCAAGTCAACTCAAAAGTGAGACTTGTGTGAAGTTGCAACTGAAGTCGACTCCAGCTGCGACTTTCACTATAAAGGTCAGAAAAATTCGAACGTTGACGCATTTAATAGGCACCACCTACCTTATAACATTTGAATTTATTCCTCCATTATTTAATCCTCAACAAATAAAGTGAAGAGAGTTAGCTAGAGAACTAATTAAGTTTCTACTTTCCAACTTACAAGTATTCAAGTGACATTTAAGTGCTCTACAAGAAGAACTATGTGATTCATTGCAAGTGCTAAAACCTTCCATCAACCTCAACCTTAAAAATTCTTCTCGGTGCTGAATCTTTCTATACATAATCTGTAAAGTGTAGAATCTTCTTTTATTCCATTTTCTTGTGATTCTACTAGGCTTGGTGTTGGAGACTAAGGCCAAGTAAACAAAAATACTGTATGGTTAGAGTATGACTCACCGTTTACTTGTGTGATCTTTGTAAAGGCTCCCTATAGCTAAAATCTAGAAGAGACTAAGGGAACTAGTTTTAATCTTATTGATATAGTAGAACCCAAGAAGCAAAGGCGTGTTCTTGGAAGAGTAGAGTATGAAGGGTTGTCCCGAATCACTATAATTTTATGTGTCTGATATTATTGCTTTGTTTGTACTTCTATTCTCCATGTTTTCATTCAAGGGGACTTAATTCCCAAGGGGTTAACATTAATACACTGAA
The DNA here is from genome assembly GCA_030490835.1 of Annona cherimola. NCBI lineage: Eukaryota > Viridiplantae > Streptophyta > Magnoliopsida > Magnoliales > Annonaceae > Annona > Annona cherimola. The sequence goes on from CM059974.1 coordinate 42,310,280, forward strand.
AGAAATTTAAAAGAACCTAATTCACCTCTCCCCTCTTGAGTTTTACTACAAACTCGGGACCAACAAATTATACTTGTTAATGTGAAATAAAGTAGTTGTTGTAAGGTGATAGATGGGAGCAAAATTCTGGACATGTCCTAAGGAGGGGTATAACTTATTTTAGAAGTTCATTGACCTGAAAGTGAAGAATAGAGAAGGCATAACTCTGATGTGAAGCTTAGGAGCTTGGATATGAACAAGGTAGCTGATATAACTCAATGATTAAGTTTAGGGATCGATGTGAGGTATCGACTGAGGTGCAACTATTCAATTTCTACTGCAAATGCACGTGTCATGAATTGTAGTATTTAAAATATTGATCCCAAAAAATAATTCAGGACTTATAATATTCTTTTTAATCACTTATATCAACACCAATAGAATAAAGTAGAGTAAACGAAAGAATAGCCGTTTCAGCCTCATTTTAGGTTGAGGTTGATCGTCCCATTTAGGTCGGTGGTTTTAGTAAATAAAAGCTCAATTGATTGTGAATTTTTAAGCATTTACTTCCTTTAATCGAGTTCAAAAAGTATATCACAACAGTATTTTGTATTGTGTTTCATACTCTGATTTTACATCTCTAATGAGAAAACTCTTGATTAAAAGAGCTGGATATAATAGTCTATAATGATAATTTCATTGAAATAATGATAACATGCGTAGGTCTTCCTACGACTTTACAAGTGCACCAAAAATCATATCTGACAAAAATACAAATGTGGTTGAGTACACTTTGCCCCATGTCGTGACTCAAAGAATGAGAAGATGTCGCCACGTGCCATGACTCGAGTGGGTTGCATATCGACCACATAACACGACTCACAAAAATAAATACATGTCACTTCACCACGTGTCGTGATCCGAAAAAATTCAATACACTAAGCCGTGCGTAGTGACTCAAAAAGGAGGAAGTACATGACACAACGCGCCATGACTCAAAATGAGTTTATGCTTAGCCTATGAACTAGCAATGACTCAGTTTGGGACTATTGAGGGGTCCGTCGATTACAGAACCAACCATACATAACAAGTTGAGTACATTCTCAACTTCTGAAGTTATACAACAGACTAGTGTCTCCCACATTCAGTCTCTAGATTGAAAGTTGGGTGGTTTGACCAAGAAAATTGGGTTTGATGAAAATGTGTTTAGGTCATCTTAGACAGATTAAAAAAGAGGTTGGGGCTTAATTGGGCTTTTCAAAAAGAGTTAAGGCCTAATTGGGTTGACTCAAGGATTTGGGCTCATTAGGAGGTTAGGGACCAAACCGGGTTTAATGGCAAGTTTTTAGTAAGTCTGGGTAATACGAGGAATTCCGGGCCCACTTAGGCTTGTTGTAAAATTTGGACCTAATTGGGCCTAGTTAAAAAGCCTTCACAAGCTTCGGGCCCAAAACGGCTAGGTAGTAAGTAAAATTTTAAGTCATTCGCTAGTCGAAGATTATTTGTATGATATAAGTAAAATTTTTCAACAAAAATAATTTTTCATTAAAAACAGGAGGAAAATACTTAATCCCATATTTCAAGTCATCTGCAACTTAGAGATTATCTACATGGGATAAAGCAATTTTTCAACAAAAATAATTTTTTTCATTAAAAATATGAGGAAAATACTTAACCCTACTTTTGAAATCATCTGCCACCTATTATTTTTTATTAAAAATAAGAGGAAAATACTTAACATCATGTTTCAAGTCACTTGCCACCCAGAGATTATTTACATCGGGTAAAGTAATTTTTTAACAAAACTTTTTTTAATTAAAAATAAAAAATAAGAGGAAAATACTTAACCTCAAATTTTAAATCATCTTTCACTTAAAGATTTTAATTAGGGTAAAGAGAAATCTTTTACATTTGAATCCTAGTTAGGAAGACGAAAATGAGTTTTTTGAAAGATTTTGAGATTTTTATTTGACTGAAGAAGGCTGGGAAGAAAGCTAAGGGGTTTGGGAAATTGGAAGACTCGGTTATTTGAGTTGTGTTGGGTTCTCTCGGTATTTATGGACCTTAGGATGCAATTTTGCATGAAATATTATGGCGTGGGTGCCGAGGTTTGTTCTTGTGTAACTAGGTTACGTAGTTGCAAAGGTTTTATCTTGGCAATCAAGTAATTAACTTTCAGAATAAGAATTCAGCAGACTGTATTTATGCAGAATTTGAATTCAACACTTACGCATGGCCTGGTTAGCAGCAAGCCTTCCACACATCAACCTCTTGTTGGTGTTTTCTTGCACATTTTAAGTGTGCTTTTACCACACATTTGTAGCTGATTTGGATGGTGGAGATATTTGCCATGTCATCTATCTGTGTTATTGCTCTTTGGTTTACAAAACAACCTCAACGAGTCATCAGCAGTAACTACTGCAATTCCGGCCAAGGCAGGCTATCTTTACGTTATTTCATTTTCACCCTTCTTTCTCTTCTGATGCTCCATCACGACTTCGGGGCTAGAGGAACTCCTCACCAACCTCGCCTTCTCATCCCTCATCCACGAAATTCAACCCCAGCATAATGGTAAGATTAGCCAGATACGGCATCTAGTGGGGACGCAGGACAGGTTGGCTAAAATCATCTCTATGTTATTACCATATTCGTCTGCTACCCTCACTTGCGCATCTTGAACATGAGCTTGGGCTTATGCTGCATTGCTCGGAGGATATCTGCATTGGTGAGGATAGATCGAAGAGGCATATAGCGTAGTTAGGTATTGTGCAATCTAAAGCCAGGCAGACCACATGTGATGCCAAGCATTCCAGGTTCAAAATAGGAAGCTAAGGATTGTCATGAGTGATGTAAGCGAGAACCGAGAAGAGGTTCTAGATCACCATCACCTTCCATTCGAGTGGTGATGGCGATGCAGAAGAGTGAGACATAGGAAATCTGAAGATCTCCGGAGCGTTGAGGTGTTCATTGCTGGTGCCTTCTTAACTACTTGTTCTTTCCTTCTCATTTCCTCTAAGCAGATATCTGGCAAACCAAATTTACGATTGTGTCTGCCGGGCTTGTGATAAATTTTTTAGAACCTTCTTCTTTTTTAGATCTGTTTGTTCAGCATTGGCATCTTACTTGCTTCTTGGTCTTAGTCAGAATGATGTGCACCATCAACAATTTCTGGCTCACTATCTTCCTTTCTGGCCCAAGCCTCTTTCTTTATTCATTTCATTCATTTTTTAAATTCTGTGATGCTTTACATAGCTTCGCCTCTCTTCTTCTTTGAAGGCTCCTTCATTTCTCTATAGAACTCCATGCATGACATCTTTAGCTACCATCCATTATTCTATCGAAATTCAATCGCTTAATGGCTAATCTTAGTAGCTGTCATGAGGGAGGCGGGCTTCGAGTATGGCACACTATTTAATCGGTCAGTTTGTTTTGAGTGAAAATTCATTTTGGCTAGCCATTCCATGCCATGTATCTTTTTCTGCGTAGCATTTTGCCTGAGCTTTTATTTCGTTTCCATGTACTCAATTTGCTCTTGCTTTGGCATACCATTTGGAGAAGCTTGTGTCTGTCATCTGCCTTTTGTTATTTTTATTTTTATTTTATGTCATACTTTGGTGCTAAGAATGTATTTTGCTCTTTACTTCATGATCTACCTCTGTTTTGGCCAATAGGATTTTCTCCTCTCTTTTCTTCTTTATTTTCTTTAAGCTTATTAGCCTTTAAGTTCTTTTGTCTTTTATCTAAATCTATAAATATATTCAATTTCTATAAATACTATAGTTTTATATTTTTTTATTTTATTGTAGTTGAATATTTCTTTGCAGAGTTTATCACTCTTGCATGCAAAGGAGTCATGAGAACAAAGGTAATATATTGCTATTTGATCTCAAGCCCGAAAGAATATTCTTAAGAAGGCATCTTAGAAGTAAAAAGGCTCAAATGCGTAATATACAAATGGAGCATACAGGAGATCAAAGAGAAAATAACAATGAGAAACAGCAGGTCAAGGTTCCTCAAGCTCCATAGCAAGATGACTTGGACCGGCCTGTTTAGGATCTCATTGTTATGGGCTAGAATGCAGCGCAAACCAGTATATAGCCTCCTCCTATCGACACCAACAATTTTGAGATCAAACCTGTGGTATTCCAAATGCTACAATCTATGGAGCGATTTGGAGGTTTTCCTTCTGAAGGTCCACACCGCCATCTCCCCAATTTCTTACAAATAATGAATACATCCAAGCAGCATGGGGTTTCATATGAAGCAATGAGATTGAGGACATTTCCATTTTCCTCGAGAGACAAAGCTTCGAAATGGCTTAACTCTTTGCCTTCCAAATCCATCAACACTTAGAATGACTTGGCATAGAAGTTTCTTGAGAAATATTTTCCTCCTGCCAAGCTTGCCAAACTTAGGGTGGATATCGTCTCAGTTAAGCAACATGCTGATGAAACTCTATCTAAAGCATGGGATCGCTTTAAGGACCTACTTCCCAGATGCCCTCATCATGAGATACAACCATGGGTGTAGATCCAAATATTTTACAATGGTCTTTGGGATTCTACACGACATATGGTGGATTCATCTTCTAATGGGGCATTGTTGAGGAAAAGCTACAGGGAATCCTATGATCTTCCTAAAAACAAGACAATAAATACTTATCAATTGCCTTTTGATAGAAGTAAGAGTGGGGATCAACTTCATCTTGATGCGATTCATCCATTAAAGCCCACATTGATGCTCTATCAAAGAAAATTCAAAATTTATCAATGTCTGCCAATGTCAATGTAATTGGATCTTCATCTTCATCATCAACAGAGTATTGCATACGGTGTGACAAATTTGGCCACCTTAGCGAGCGGTGTGACTCCATTCCGGAGTCAATCGATTATGTTTGTAACTTCTAGTGGAACCAAGGCAAACCTTGTTCAAATACTTACAATTCGAGGTGGAGGAACCATCTAAGCTTTTCTTGAAACAATCAGGCCACCTCAAAACAAGTGAGAACAAGCCACCCATCAGGGTTCTCTTCACCGCTACAGCAACAACCCATAATCCCAGCTCTACGCGCTCTACCACCATCAGAAGAAAAGACATCAAGTTTGGAGGATATGTTTATGCAGTTCATGCAATCATAGGTCACAACCAATAAAAATTTGGAGGCTTAGATAAGGAAACTTGCCTCTGCAATTAATATTCATCAAGCGACATCGAACTAAATCCTAGGGGTAGAGGCAAGGAGCATGTTCAAGTCATCACCCTAAGAAGTGGCAAGGAGTTGTATGCTAATACCCCTCCAAAGAAGACAGTTACAATTTCTATCCACTCTCCCATTGATGTGTAAGAAGCAGAGGAAGATGAAAGTATGGCAATTCATCAACAGAAGGCACTAGACGCTCCTCCTTTCATTCAAAGACCACCTCCGCCATTCCCTCACATATTAGAAAGAAAATAGAGGATGGCCAATTCAAGAAGTTTCTTGAGATGTTGAAATAATTACACATTAATATAGCCCTTGTTGAAGTTCTTGAACAAATGCCAGTTTATGTAAAATTCATGAAGGACATCCTCATAAAGAAACGTCTTACTGAGTTTGAAATAGTTGCTATCTAAAGAGTGCAATGCAATTATACAAAGGAAGCTACTGCCGAAGCTAAAGGATCCTAGGAGCTTTACTATACTTTGCATAATTGGAAATTATCACTTTGAAAAAGCTCTATGTGATCTCGGTGCAAGCATCAATCTGATGCTAAATTTTATTTTTAGAAAGCCTGGCATTGGTGAAGCAAGACTGACCACATTCACTCTCCAATTGGCCGACAAGACCCTCATGTATCTTAAAGGCATCATTAAGAATGTGTTGGTCAAGGTCAATAAGTTTATCTTCCCTGTAGATTTTATGGTAATGGATTACGAGGAGGATGTTAATATACCTATTATTTTTGGAAGACCACTTTTAACTAGAAATGCACAAATTATAAAAACTACACAAAAGAACGCAACTAATGCAAACTAATGCAATTTCTATTCAAAACTATGCATTGCTTCTCAACTAGCATCCAAAATGAGTGTAAAATAGGCATTGACAACTCTATTTTTTTATAGAGTTATCAATGACCAAATATTTATGGTATCTTAACTAAATATAAAAAAAATTTGAACTCTTAGATCATGGTTAGTAGGCTACGAGCTTAATATTCCTTTGCAAATCTGATATTCTCCTTCTTATTTTATAGATAATGGCTTTAGAATTGCAAGTGGCCAAATCTAATCATCCCACTCCTAAATTTTTCGCTCTTCCATGTAAATAGAAAGCAACCATTCGAAAACAATGACTAGAAAATAGCACAGCCCCTCATCTTGAGACGGTTTCAATCATAGTGCTCCTAGTGTCAAATTATCATCTAAAAAGGTATAATTTTTTTTATCTGCATGCCCACGAGTGTTAACTCATTTTCATACACTCTTTCTAGTTTATTATTTAATAGAAATTTAGTTAATTGAGATTGTTTAATTCAATTATTCCTTGATTTAGTTTTGTTTTATAAGAATACTCACTATCTAATTCAATTTGTGAAAAATAGGGAATAATGTGCAATTTCAGTGCAACTCGTAACCAAATTGGCAAGTACTGATGAAATCAAGGTTAAAATGCAAATTCAAGACTCACTTTTGAAGTAAAATAGTGTCCAAAGTCAGCTCAAACGCTTAGGAGGAAGCTTTAAGCAGAAGGAAAGGAAGTAGGAGCAACGTGGATCAACCATGCAACAAATTACACAGTCTAGTGACCCACACAATTTGAACCATGTAGAGCAGGGTGCCCCAAAATTCAAATCGTGTGGACCCCTAGATGTGCAATCCAAGTGCGCAATAGACTCTATGGGCAAGCTACCTTCTGAAAACCTATATAAACACCTCCTAGAAACGTCCTAAAGCATCCTAAAGTGTGGCTTGAGCTAGGGTTTGAGGTCCAGGAGCAAGAGAAGGCGAGGATCACAAGGTGAGGAGCAAGATAATTAGTAGTTTAAAGCATTCAAGACACTATTGATGCTTCTGATCAATAAACTTTCTTTTCTTTAGTTTAATTACTTGTTTAAGATGGATTCTACATACAATATTGGTTTAGATTTTATTTTGAACATGCTCTGCTAAGCCCTTAATCTAAGATTAAGGATGTAGCAAACAGACAATGTAGCGAGAATTGTGGACATAATGTATTTATGATAGATATTAGTTATTAATTTAATGTCTTGTATTCTTAATGCTTGCTTGGTGCATGAGCCTATACTATGACATGATTCCATTTATTAGGTGATGAAATCGAAAGATGGAAATCTAATAAAAGATAATCAAGATACTAAACCTAGAAGTCTAAGATCATGAAAATAGGCATGATGACTTTAAGAAAATTCATGAACTTTTATAGCACTTACTAGATTCTAATTGACTTAATTCCATGAAAATAGGTGGTTAAGAAGATTAGAATACGCCTCGTAGGCTTCAAAAGAAGGTGCAAGGATAAAATAAGGATAGTTCTCCTTTAATAACTGATATCTAAATTAAATAAATGATACCACATATCCATTGCAGTTGTTGCATGTGAAACCCTAAAACCCTAGATACTCTTCTCCCGATTTCTATTCTATACGTTGCACTTCTATTCTCTCTCCATTATCCTTTTCTTATTTGATATTTTCTCATATTCCACCCTCTTTCGTTTAATCATTGAAATGTTTAAGAAGCAACATTCTAAGTCCTAAATTCTTTGTGGGAACAATATTTATATACTAAAATCTACGATTGGTGTACTTGTAGTAAGAAAGTGAACAAGTATTTTCGCGCCAATGCCAGGAAATTCGGTGTTACTTTGAATTTTACTATTAGACACTTTCTTTTTCTTTTTCTTTTCTTTATTTATTCTCCCCTTTCTTCACCACCTATCCTTCTTATTCTTCTTTTTCTAAACCAATTAGTTAACTTATACTTGTATGCACCCGCATACTTAGAATTTTGCAAAACAACTAGCTGAGAAGCTTTTTACTGCTGACCGTTAAATCGAACATTCTTTCAGGATGAGAATTTGTGAATACAAAAAGAAACAATCCAAGTAGGAAACTATGGTAGAACGCAACAATCCAGAACCACCACAACAAGAGCATGAATAAGAATAAGCGGAGAACAACAACCAGCCAAGGAGAATAACCTTAACTGATCGGAACTGTCCTAACCCCCAAGGCTTTCGATCATGCATAGTGGAACCAGAGATCTGTGCAAGAAACTTTGAATTCAATCCGAGACTTATCCAGATGGTTCAGCAAGACCAATTTGCAAGACTACCCACTAACGACACTAATGTATACATCAATAAGTTCCTACAGTTGTACAACACAACTAAAGTACTAGAAATCTCGCATAAGTTAACTAGTCTTCAACTCTTCTCATTTTTTTCATGATAGGGGAAGTGAGTAGTTCTATTCTATGTCATTCCACCCTTTCAATATATGGGATGAGCTCTCTACTGCTTTTTTGAAAAAATTCTTTCCACCAACAAAAATTAAAAAGAATCAAGGATGAAATCTACCAATTTGTCCAAAAAGACAGTGATGAGTTGCATATATGTCTAATTAAAATGCTTGTTTTAACGTAAGTATACGTGCCGATTAAGGATAAAGAATGAGTAGAGCATCATTCTCATAAAGATTGTGTTAAATGGAATAACACTTTAAAATTCAGTTGTCTAAAGTGAATTGGTAAATTGAATGAGAATTTATTTTCAAAGAACTTAATTAAACTAAACTAAGCAAAGTAGTCAATAACCAAAATGGAGTGGATACTACTGAGATTGCTTTGAAATGATTAAGATAGGTGGGGGTATGAATTCATTGTCTCATAACTATGTCATTTTTGTCTCATTTAAGTTAGTTATGCAGAAATTACTAATCTAGGTTCATTTATATTCATATATGTCTTCCAAAATATTCAAACCTAGGTATATTCCTATCCATATTCACATCTCACATAAATAAGAATTGGAAAACATGTGCTTGTATATGGATCTCATCCAAAACTTACTCTTCCAAACATAGATTTGGATATTAATCAATCCACAAGGTTTCAAAGCTTGTAAATGTATTAAGCAAGATATATAAGGGTAATCTCATGCAACAAAAGTTATAGCACAACCACATATTCATTTAACCATAAGGAAACGAAAGTTAACATAAATATGAGTTTAAATCATCCACATCTTCCACCCCAAGGAGATTCAGCCCATAAACATGAGATCAAATCCCTTCAATATCAAGTTTACAATCATCCCAAGGAAGGAGAATAACAAAAAATGAAGAGAGAGACAAGAAGAGGAGATAGAACTCAATGGATTTGCAAGAATCAGCTCGTTCTCCACTTGCTCTTCTCTCTTTACTTCAAGCCTTGGTTTTTCTCCTCCTTTCTCAGCAACCATGAGCCCTCTATGTTGTGTTCTTCAAATCGTAAAAGTACTATTTATATCCCATAGCATTTGAAGCTCACATATGTGGAAAAATCCACACGCGTGCCTTCATGGTCGCGACCTCCATGTTGCTGGGCAGCGGCAATGCAAAGTTGTTTAAGGCGATGAAGTTCGGGGCTGCGGCCTCCACCATGCTGGAGACAACATTACACTTTTGATAGCTTCAAGCAATTTTCCTCATTCCATCCATTTTTTGCCTTGAATTTGTATGGGATTTGCCCTCCTTTTGTTACAACACAAGGTTATAACAAGCAAATGCATTCCTAAATGGTCAAATGAAATTAAACAATCAAAATGAGACGAATTTAAACTAAATGCAACCTAACATGGATACAAACCACACAAGATGCAAGAATTACACAAATGATGAAAACTAACGCAAGACCTATGCAAATTTACATATTTCTCTCGATCTAGCATTCAAAATGAGTGTAAAATGAATGTTAATAACTCTATTTTCATAGAATTATTAGTCGATGAGACCCTTTATGATGCATAGGAAAGAATAAAAGACTGGCAACATAAGTGTCCACATCATTGAATCTCTCAAGATGATATCATTGAAAATTTCTTCAACAGACTCAACAGACCGACTCAAAGTGTCGTCAATTCAGCTACCGGAGGCCGATTCATGTGCATTACTAACAATGAGGCTCTCGAACTCCTTGATAATTTGGCCCTCTATAATTCTCACTACAGTGATATCCGAGGTCCTTGATGAGGTAATGTATATGATGTCGAATACATGCACACTATTCATGTTAAACTGGACCAACTACTACAACAAAAGAAGCAAGATACCACAGACCGAGGCACATCTTCTTCTCAATAAATTTCATGTGAGATCTGTGGAGAGTCACATTACTTGTATGAGTGTATCATTACAATCCAGGACACCATGAGCGAACAAGCCAATTCAGTCAACAACCAGTACAATACTCGCACATATGATAATCCATACTCTAACACTTACAACCCTAAATGGATAAACCGTCCCAACTTCTCTTGGTCAAACCAGTTAAACGTCCAAATCTATACCCAACATAGTAAATCATTTGATTTCCGAAGAAGACCTCTTAACCCACCTATACAACCAGCTTTACCTGCACCCCCTCAAGCACAATCTACTGAATTCATGCTCAAAAATATTATTCTCATGTTAAAAAAATCAACAAAGAAATAGATCAAGTCAAAATCCACATGAAATTGCTTCAGAACCGAATTGCTAAACAAGCCACAACATCATCCTATAGAGACCAGAGCAAACTCCCTAGCCAACCTGAAGTAAATCCTAAGAAACAAGTGTAGGAAGTCACTCTGCGGAGTGGAAAATAGCTTGATCCACCTCCTACCCCTAATTAATGTTGAAAAGGAGGCTGAACAAGTACAGAAGCAAGAAGAGGAGCCACGACCCAAACCAATGTTGGAGAAGTTGTACATCCCACTACCTCCTTACCAACCTTATCTTCTCTTGCCAAAAAGGCAGTGATAAGCTAAATTTCAGAAGTAGTTCGAGAAGTTCATAACAACTCTTAAGAATCTGTCAATCAACATGTCTTTCATCGACATGCTCTCCCAGATGCTAGCCTATGTAAAATTCCTAAAGGAGATGTTGTCCAACAAAAGAAAGCTCGAGGATTACGGAACCATTTCATTCACTAAGGAGTGCAGCGTCATCTTACAAAATAAGCTACCGAAAAAGCTTAAAGATCCCGAGAGCTTCTCCATTCCTTGTGCTCTTGGGAATATTTAGATCAGTAATGTGTTATGTGATCTCGTAGCCAGTGTAAGTCTAATCCCTCTATCCATCTATAAAAAAGTTGAACATGGGCCACCCACCTACCTCTATGTCACTTCAACTTGCCAATCGGTTAATCAAATTTCTAGTCGACATCCTTAAAGATGTACCTCTAAAAGTCAATAAGCTATTCGTTCCTATCGACTTTGTAGTCCTCGACATGGAGAAGGACCGCCAAATCCGGATCATTCTTAGACAACCTTTCTTAGCCAACCTTGGAGCCATCATAAATATTAATAATGGTCAACTCTCTCTAACAATTGGAGATAAAAAAGTGAAGTTCAACCTTTCTAAAGCCACAAAGCACCTACCAATTGATAAGTCTTGCTTGCGAGTCGACGTCATCGACTTTTCACCAGTTGAAAAAAAAGAAGACTTGACGGAGGTATGTATCATTCAAGGTGCAACAATTGAAAAATTAATCCAAAACTTTCTGCTTATGCAGCTGATAAGTCTAAAAATTTTCATTTAATTCCATGTTAAATTCGCACAATTAAATATTAAAACGTTAATTAAATGCATGTTTTAAGTGGAATTGTATGAAAATCATATTTTTCGTAAAATCTTTAATTTTGTTATAAAGTGGGTCATTTTGTAACATTCTTAAAAATATAAATTTCCTAGAAAATTTTAACGTTAAAATATATATCAGCATATTAATATAATTTGGGCAAAATTATAAAACTATCTAATTGGAAAATCATAAATATATAACTATAATTATATGTAAAAATATGGGGAATAAAGTAGACTATCATATTTAGATGAATTAAAATTAGGATGACAATACCGAAATGATTTACAAATTAATAGTTAGATTCGTATTTAAATACGTCGCAGGGGCACCAGATTTTCGTGCGCCACCGGAGCACCTGTTATGGTGCTCCACCATGCCCAAATCGTGGCAACCATGGCGTCCCGGTCGGACAAGAAACCAGCAGCAATTTCGCCGGCCCGAAATCCAAGCAACATCAATGGCAATGGAAAGCAGCCATCATCCATTAAAAATCCAGTTGCCGGCCATGAACTGCAGCACTTCCTCTTCGCCGGCAGCGATGAAACCCGCCAGGCCGGAAAATTCCACGATCCATCTTCCTCACAGCGGCAGAACCGGCAGCAAGAGAATCGGCAGCCATTAAAGCACCATCTCTTTCAGCCATTGAGCCCGTCTTCCATCCTCTCGAAATCCAAGCTGCATTTTCGAACCATGCTTCTACCTGCTGCTGTCGCCTAAAAGCTCCCCCAATTCCATTTTCTAATTTCTAGCTACAACAATCCAAGCAATTTCCTAGCTCTAAGCAGATCCATCACTGGCCCGAAGAACCCGAGCAGCCATTAATCAAAATCTAGCTGCCGTCAACCACAGCCAGCATCCCGTCTTCTCCAACCACGATCACAACAGCTTCTCCAAGCACCGGCAAGATCCAGCGCCCAATCGACCAGCCCATCTGTGCAATTTCTGACATAACCGGCAATAGCGAGCTCCAATCCCGGCAGCTGCATTCAAGCAACCGTCCGGCAGCCAAAACCGACCAACAGCTGCCCATCCATTCCACCGGAATCCACCACCGAATCCATCTTCCCCAAATCGACCATCCCCAATCAGCAGCCATCGCCCATCTCATTCTCGGCATATTTCTTCAACCCATCCCTCATGACCTCCAATACCTCGTCAATCTCGCCGTCCAAAACCCACCAACTCCCTTCGCAACTGGACCGCCTCAATCTTCTCCGACCCTTGCAGCAATTTCACTTCCTACCTCTCTGGCGCCACCTCCTACCTGAACCAGCAGATCGACAGCCATCTGACCGGACAAGGCAGCAGCGCGGTTGAAAATCAGCTGCCTCCCCTAAATCCGACGAAGTAGAATTTTCAGCACCAATGAATTTTCCGCACAGCAACTGGACAAGCAGCTCTCAAATTCGATCAGAAAATTCCAGCAGCAGTCTCTTCGAAGATGTAAATCTGGCGCGCCTTCTTTTGCGGGGAGTAAATCTTCATATAGGTTGCTTTTGAACAACAATTTCTTCAATGGGTCGATTTACAGATCGTAATCGTGTGGAGAGCTTTGCAGTTAATCTGAGCACTAATTAGATCTCAAGCGGGATGAATGAAAGGTCGAACTTCAGCTGCTCGAACCTGAAGAGCTTCCAGGTAGCAGATAATCGGCTCAGCGGTCCGATTCCGTCCTGCGTTGGCAGTCTGCAAATGCTTTCATGCCTGGACTTGAGAGGAAATAGGCGAGAGCAGTTATGCAAAAGGGGGCGCTTCAGAGGAATCCCACATCGGATTCAAGTTTGTTCAAAGGGCCCCCCCTCACATCTATAAAAGGAGGGCCCCTCCACTCACCAAAGACACACCCCATACCCCACATACCCCTTTGGTGGGACCCATTTGGTGGGACCCCGTAGCAAGGAGGTGGGGCCAAGCAATAAAAGTTTCCATTACGTGGAGATTCGCTGTTTACGGGTGATGTAAATTTTATTTTCTGCTTTATGCTTTGTAGTGTTTCGTAGTAGTTAAATTTTAATTTGTAGTTTTAATTTTTAGATTAGATTTACTGCTTTATTTTATGCTTTGTAATTTTTAGATTAAATTTAATGTAATTCTCTTTCCTGCTTTAATAGTTAAATTTCATAATTTTTATTGCTTTCTTAGAATAGTTTTAATTAAGTTGTTAGTTAATTTCTTTTAGCTTCTTGTCTCCATTTCTTTTATGTTTAAATCTTTTCTCCCTTCTTTCTCTCTCTTCTCTCTCTCTCTCTAATTTCTTCTTCTCTCTCTCTGACATCTCTCTCTCCTCTCTCTTAGTTTCTCTCCTTTTCTTTCTCTCTCTTCTATTTCTCTCTCTTCTCTTTCTCTCTCTTCTCTCTTCTCTCTTTCTCTCTCTTCTCTATACCCTCTCTTTCTCTTAAAAACAATTCAAAACTACATCGCCTCTCTGTGGATTCGACCCGACTCACCATTATTCTACACTATCACTCGTATAGTGGTAGCTTTAATGTGTTTCGATTAATTTAAATTAAACTGGTGATCACAGTGCTCTTAACGACAAGCACTTGGTTTGCATCAAGTTTTTGGCGCTAGAATTTTCTGGTAATTTCATATTAAATTCACACCGTTAAGTATTAAAATGTTAATTAAACGCATGTTTTAAGTGGAATTGCATGAAAATCATATTTTTGATAGAATCTTTAATTTTAATATAAAACGGGTCATTTTGCAATATTTTGGAAAATATAAAATTATAAAAATAATTAGACATGCTAAAAGGGATTAAATAGGCTAACTTTGAAATATGGGTGCAAAGTAAATCATTATAAAATCTTAAGATAAAATAAAATAAATTCAAAAAGCACTCAAAAGTAAATTAAAAGTCTACGTGGGTTTATTAAAATTATTTTAACAGAAATCAAATATGGAAAATCACGTTCTTATTTTCTGCATAAGTACAGATGGTCGGAGCACCGCCGGAGCACCTGTTATGGTGCTCCATCTTCCCCAAATCGGTAGCATGGAAGCACGAGCAGCCACCGGCCATGAAAATCTAAGCAGGCAAGCACCGAACAAAAGGGCAGCAATAAAATCGACAGCCTCTCAGCGGCAAGAACCCATATCCTCTGTATCTCCCTTGATTAATTCCGGCAAACCAGCACCCATCAACGGCAGCAGCTCGTGCCCACCTAATCAAGCAAAAATCGAGCTGCGCCCTTTAATTCCAGCCATGGCAGTGCCGATTCAGCGTCCCGATTTCCGTCCCAACTCCGGCAACAGCAAACCCCTTTCCATCTTCCATAGCAGATCCGGCAGCTGCAATCCAAATCCGGCAGCCTGCATCAAGCTCAACCGGCGACGCCAGAGCTGCCAAGGACGCTCAATCAGCCCTCTTCTTCTCCAAATCCGTCCATTTGACACAACGAACAGAACACACCACCAGCTACACAAAAATCAGTCCACCATGCCCAGATCGACAAGCATTAAACCCAAGCTCCCAGCCTCTACACCGGTAACCCAAAATCGCCAAACCCACTAATTCCGGCGTCAATCATCCAAGCAGTCCAGTTCACGGCAGCAGGCATCCAATCTTCTCCACGCCAAGCACTCCAACCCATCTTCAAACCACCAAAAATCGACCAACATCCACAGCCCTCACCCAAAACCCAATTTCCATCACAAACCCACAAGCTGTCGTGCCTCTGTTCCAACTCGCCCAAATTCAATTTCTGGCGGCCATCTTCACAAATCTCAAGCCGTCAATTTTCCCTCTTTCAGCCCAAACCAGAAAATCCAATCAGCAGCTAAAACCTCCAAGCACAAAACCACCCATTCAGCATCAAGATTACAGCCGCTCGTAGGAACCAGGTTGGGAAATTCGTCGCCACCAAATAAGGCTGCTCCGACCAATCATAGGCATCAGAAGCAGCCTTATCTAGCCACGATCTCCCTTTCCAACCAGCCAAGTTCACGCAGCAAGAGGAAATAGGCAAGAGCAGCTACAGGCGTGAAATGAATCCCACATCGGATTCCAGCAAAGAGAGAGGGCCCCTCACACGCCTATAAAAAGGGGGCTTCACTCATCCAAAAAAAACACCCCATACCCCACACACCTCTTGGGTGGGACCCATTTGGTGGGACCCCGTAGTAAGTGGGTGGGACCCATTTTTGTGGGACCCGTAGCAAGGAGGTGGGGCCAAGCAATAAAAGTTTCCATTACGTGGAGATTCGCTGTTTACGGGTGATGTAAATTTTATTTTCTGCTTTATGCTTTGTAGTGTTTCGTAGTAGTTAAATTTTAATTTGTAGTTTTAATTTTTAGATTAGATTTACTGCTTTATTTTATGCTTTGTAATTTTTAGATTAAATTTAATGTAATTCTCTTTGCTGCTTTAATAGTTAAATTTCATAATTTTTATTGCTTTCTTAGAATAGTTTTAATTAAGTTGTTAGTTAATTTCTTTTAGCTTCTTGTCTCCATTTCTTTTATGTTTAAATCTTTTCTCCCTTCTTTCTCTCTCTTCTCTCTCTCTCTCTAATTTCTTCTTCTCTCTCTCTAACATCTCTCTCTCCTCTCTCTTAGTTTCTTTCCTTTTCTTTCTCTCTCTTCTATTTCTCTCTCTTCTCTTTCTCTCTTTTCTCTTTCTCTCTCTTCTCTCTTCTCTCTTTCTCTCTCTTCTCTATACCCTCTCTTTCTCTTAAAAACAATTCAAAACTACATCGCCTCTCTGTGGATTCGACCCGACTCACCATTATTCTACACTATCACTCGTATAGTGGTAGCTTTAATGTGTTTCGGTTAATTTAAATTAAACTGATGATCACAGTGCTCTTAACGACTCTTGGATAAAAGCCCTCTTATCTCATCCACTACCATTCCACGATACGAGAAATTGGACATGGGGACCACCTCACTGACGTCAACACAACCAAAGGAAGAAGCAAGTCAGATAGAACTAAAAGTTCTTCCTAAAAATCTCGGGTATACATTCCTTAGCCCAAATTTTACTTATACCGTCATCATAAATGTCAATCTCTCTGAAACCCAATCTGAAACTCTTTTAAATGAACTAAGAAAGCATAGGAAAGCAATTGGCTACTGCATCAATGATTTACTTGGTATAAGCACTTCTCTATGCATGCACAAGATTCTCGTGGAAGATAATTGCAAAACCAGCATTGAATGCCAGAGGTGTCTAAACCAGAACATGAAAGAAGTGATGAAAAAGCAAATTTTAAAACTGGTCAACACTAGAATCATATACCCTATCTCAGATAGTAGCTGGGTAAGCCCCAGTGAATGTGGCGCCAAAGAAAGGAGGCATGACTGTCGTAAAAAATGATAAAAATGAACTTATACCAATAAGGATAGGAATGGGGTGGCGAATGTGCTTAGATTACGATGAGTCGAACAATGCAACCTGAAAGGATCACTTTCCTCTGTCTTACATCGATCAAATACTTGAACGACTGGCCAACCACTCTTATTTTTGTTATCTAGATGGGTATTCTGGTTACTTTCAAATTTCTATTCACCCACAAGACTAAGAAAAGATGTCCTTTACCTGTCCATATGGCACTTTCGCATACCGACATATGTTATTTGGACTCTGTAATGCACCTATCACTTTTCAACATTACATGACGGCCATATTTTCTGATTATATTGAAAATATTATGAAACTTTTTATGGATGATTTTTCTATTTATGACACCACTTTCGAATCATGCTTGTCTAACCTGTCTAAGATTTTGCAAAGGTGTTAAGAAACTAATTTGGTTTTGAACTGGAAAAAGTGTCACTTCATGGTACAGGTGGGAATTATTTTGGGCACTAGTTTCAAATATGGGAATCGAAGTTGACCGGGCAAAAATAGAAGTCATTAAAAAGTTACCACCACTTAATTTGGTTAAAGGAATTAGAAGCTTTCTTGGACATGTCGGTTTTTATGACGCTTTATTAAGGATTTCTCTAAAATTGCTAACCCCTAACTAATCTTCTTAATCAAGATGTCCCTATTAATTTTTCTAATAAATGTTTAAAGTCTTTTTGCAGAATGAAAGAAGCACTGACAACAGCACTAATCATTCAATCGCACTTGCCATTTGAAATCATATGCAATGCAAGTGACCATGTGGTTGGGGCTGTTCTAGGACAGAGGAGAGACAACAGATCGGTGGTGATCTACTATGTAAGAAAAACTCTGGATGATGCGCAAGTCAATTATGCCATAATCGAAAAGGAATCACTAGCTGTTGTTTTTTGATTGATAAGTTTTGTTCTTACCTTGTAGGTTCAAAGGTTATTGTTTACACCGCCCATGCTGCCATTCGTTATTTTCTTGCTAAGAAGGAGGCCAAACCAAGATTGATATATTGAATCTTACTACTGCAAGAATTCATCCTCGAAATATGTGACAAGAAAGGCACAAAAAATGCGGTAGCTGACCATTTGTCCAGATTACTGTCTATTGAGGAGACTAATCTGACTAAAGACAAGCAAATCAATGAAAACTTTCCTAATGAATTTTTGCTCACACTGAAGGAAGCACCAATGCCCTATTATGGAGATATTATTAATTATTTTTTTTGTAAAGCTATTCCGCTAGATTTCAGTTACCGGCAGAGGAAAAGGTTTTTAACGGACATGAAGCACTACATCTAGGAGGATCCGTATCTTTACAAGAGATGCGACAACGGTTTGATTTGTCAATGCATTCCACATGAGGAAGTACAGAACATTCTACACCATCATCATTCCTCACCCTATAGTGGACACATGGGACCCTCCAAAACTACAACAAAAGTTCTACAATTAGGTTCTTTTACACTAACCTATGACAGGTGCCAAAGAACAGGAAATATCTCAAAGAGGAATAAGATGCCACTTACAAACATACTAAAAGTGGAACCATTTGATGTTTGGGGCATAGGTTTTATGGGACCAATCTCATCATCATTCCATAATCAGTACATTCTCCTAGCGGTCGACCACATAAAAAGATGGGTAGAGGTGATTGTTGCACCGACACACAATGCGCAAGTGGTCATCAAATTCATAAAATGGAACATCTTCACAAGATTTGGGACACCATGCGATCATCAGCGACAAAGGTAGCCACTTTTACAACAAACAATTCGAGCACCTACTCAAGAAATATGGGATCACACACAAAATTGTCACCCCATACTACTCACAAATAAGTGGCCAAGCAGAAATTTCAAACTGTGAGATCAAAAACGTTCTTAAAAAGATGGTGTCCCATTCATGCCAAGATTGGTTGAGGCAACTCGATGACACTCTTTAGGTGTACTGCACTAAATTCAAAACCCCAATTGGGACCGCCATTTCAACTTCTTTATGGAAAATCCTTTCATTTACCTGTTGAACTTGAGCATAAAACATATTGGGCCATTAAATTTTTGAAATTTAACTTGAAATCTGCAGGGGAAAGGAGTTTGCTTCAACGTAATGAGCTTGATGAGATTAGATTCGACACCTATGAAAACTCTAAGCTTTACAAAGAGAAAACCAAATATTGGCACACATCAGAAAAAAGGCAATTAAAGTCGATGACCTGGTTTTACTTTTTAATTCATATTTTAAGTTGTTTTTAAGTAAATTGAAGTCAAGGTGGTTGGGACCGTTCAAAGTCTTACACGTATTCCTACATGGAGCTATTGAAATCTGGAGCAAGAGTACTAACACATTCAAGGTCAATGGACAACGACTCAAGCCTTTTTTTGCAGGGGAACTAATTCCAAAAGGAGTCATGTACTCCCTCTCTGAAGCCACACCAACTAAGTGAATAACAGAAGTCAAGCTAAGGACTTTAAACTAAGTGTTATGTGGGAGGCAACTTGATTTCTTTTTGCTTCTAGGGGGTGTTAGTTTCATTTTTTATTATTTTACTTTCTTTTTGAACTAAATACTTGTCGATTTAGATTTTGTGGTGACTGATATTTTAGGAAGTTCGACTTGTCCAAATTGAGAAATTTTTCTTGCCTTACCAATTTACATAATCCATGCATATTTCAATCCATTAAATTTTATATAACTAAATTTGAATTTCCATTCTACGTGTTCTAGAGCATATTCTTTGCATAATTTTGAAAGAAAATAATTAGATTAGGATACATAATTCAGGCTCTACAGTGCAAAGCAAGTGTGGGGGAATTCATGTGCAACAAACAGAGTATTAAACACAGCCAAACGGACAAATTTTGAGGTTCTAAGCAAGTTTTATCAAAGCAAAAACAAGATACCATAGGCAAAAGGGACAATTCGGAAAAACTTGGAGTGAAAACCAAGCAAATAGAGGCACATACGATTCAAACCATGTGCTTAGGCCTTCACATGGTTCAAATTGTGTAAGCCTAGGCACCACACGGTTCGAATTGTGTGATACCTAGAACCACACAATTGAACTGTGTGGTTAACTGGACATGTTTAAACCCCTTCCTCCCTTCGTTATTCCATTACTCTCCCTCTCTCCTTTACTCTAAAATCTCCTACACATCTACTTTCTCCAAAATCCAATTTTATCCCTTCTACACCACTCTAAAATCACAATAACTCATCTCTTAATCCATCCCTTTTCTGTTTTCATTCAAAATTTATCCTGAAAATCCCTCGCATCCCCCGTTTCAAACCACGGCCATCAAGTGTTTGATAAAATGTCTAAACTAATATCCTAACCTCAGACACCTCTAACCATATACCATTCTCTTCTCCATACAAAACCTAATCCATATCATCCACTTCCACCATCCACTACCAGACTCAACGTTAATTTTCAGCACCTCATGCATACTCGTGTAGGTGGTTATGAGTATATTGATCTACCGATGCTAGTGTATATGAGGATGGCAGTTAAAGATAGGGGCGGCAGCTATCTTGTGTAGCTTCTACACAAATTGATCGTCCCCAAGTAAAGAGCACCTATTCCCCCACCGCAGAGCACCATGAGTCGATTGATCCACTTGATGTACCTATTCCTGATTTTTCTTTTCCTCCCTCATCCGACATTCCCTCTAGCTCCAGATCTATTGATGAAAAACTTAAATATCTCATTCAACAAATGCACGATCAACGAGACTTTGTTACTAATTGGTTTGACGCTGTAGAGGGTTGGATTGGCTCCTTCGAGGAGGCAATGGATTTTCTTAGGAATATGTCTCGACTGTTTTCTTTATATTTTTGAACTTTCGTATTTTCAACTCTAGACTTTTATTGATAAATACTCGAACACACTGAGACTTTCTAATTTGGCTTGTTGATAATTGGTTGTTATTTTTGAACTAATTACCTGTGACATTTTATGCATGAATACAATCTGACAAGTCCTAAGCTTTTGTTCTCAACATTGAGGTCAGTATTGTGTTAAGTGTGGAGGATGTATATTTTGCTGATTTTTACTAATACTTTGAGCTATTGTTTATTTTTGTTGATTTTTTTGAAATTCTTATTTTGAGATTTTCTTGAAATTGAAAATCTGATGAAATTGTTCTAAAATATCTGATTTGAGAAATTTTTTCCGAAAGCTTTGTTGAATCCTATTAATGCAATGAAATATGAGAATTTAGAAAGATACTTTGATTTTGAGATAATATAACCCCGCCTTGAATTTTTTGGAAATCTTATAAGCATATGTTATTGTCAAGGCTAATGAATGAATGAACTACAGTAAGAAATTGAATTTATTTCTGAACATAAACCTATTAGAAAACACTCATATAAAATATCTTGAATCACTTGATGAGACTTTAATACTATAAATTGCTAAGACCTATTTTCTGAAACGTTGAGAATAATTCTCCTTGATTTGCCTAATTTTGTTTGATTGATAAATTTCATATACATGAAAGTCTAATTTTAATTGAAAGATCTCCATGACCAATAATTAACTTAACTTGTGTGTAAATAATGAACAAGGCATTCTTTTTTATATTATTTCTTTTGAGCTTTAATTCCTGCATAGTTGAGTTAATTTTGAATTTTTGAGCTAAAAAGCGTAATAGGAAAAAGGGTCGAACCACACTACTTATGCATTAAATGCTTCTCTAAATACCCTAAAATATGGTGAAGAGGATTATATATGAAAAAAGAGAAATTCTTATATACCCTGAAATATGATGAGGGGGACCAAACTTGATTTTAAAAAAAAGGCAAAACAAAACAAAACAAAACAAAACAAAATTGTGGGTAAAAACAAGCTTAAAATAAGTGTCTGGATGAGACGTAATTCTTGGTTGCATAAGAAGCTCAATTTCAGTTTGAAAATAGGCTCACTTGCATGGATTCTTTTCAAACTTGGTTAAATTATCACTTTTTTAAAAGGCCTTGTGATTATATAACTTAGTCAAATAAATTTAGAAAAGGAGATCAAAGTATTAAGATAGGATAAATTGTGTATGAAACTTATCTATCTCTTACTGCATGATGATCATTGCATCGAGGAAGTTTTCTTAAAAATAGGATAAGTAATGCAAGAGTTTACAGAGTTTGTCAAGTGAAAAAGAAAATTTAATCAGGATTTCTGATGAGCCTTATGTTTGGAATAGATGGTTCAACATTCTTCATGAGTTTTTATTTACATTGCATCTAAATTTTTATGATTGACAACTATTCTGAGATTATTTGAGGACAAGTAAAGGTTCAAGTGTGGGAAAATTTGTTAACTCATTTTCATACATTTTTTAGTTCATTATCTGATGGAATTTTGGTTAGTTAAGATGGTTTAATTAAATTATTCCTTGATTTAGTTTCATTTTATAAATACCTCCCGGAAGCCTATTCAAATACCTCCTAAAAACATCCTAGAGCATCCTTGAATGTGGCTTGAGCTAGGGTTTGAGGTCCAGGAGCTAGAGAAGTCGAGGAGCATTAAGTGAGGTGCAAGACAGCTAGTAATTTAAAGCATTCAAGACACCATTGAAGCTTCCGATCAATAAGCTTTCTTTTATTTCTTTCCTTTGGTTTTAATTGCTTGTTTAGGATAGATTCTACATACAATATTGTTTTGGATTTTATTTTGAATATGCTTGGTTAAGCCCTTAATTTAGGGTTAAGGATGTAGTATGCATACAATGGAACGAGAATTGTGGATATAATTTATTTATAATGGATATTGCTTATTAAGTTAATATGTTGTGTTCTTAATTCTTGCTTAGTGCATAGGCCTATACTATGACATGATTCCATATATTAGGTGATGAAACCGAAAGGAAACTATCTAATATATGATAATCAAGATATTAAACTTAGAAGTGTAAGACTACGAAAATAGGCATGATAACCTTGAGGAATTTCATGAACTTCCATAAAACTTAATGAATTTTAATTGACTTAATCCCATGAAAACAGGTGGTTAAGAATATTAGGGTACATGTTGTAGTCTTTGGAAGAAGGTGCAAGGATAAAATAGGGACAATTCTCCTTTAATAACTAATATCTGGATTAAATAAATTATACCACGTATCCGTTGCAGTTGTTCTATGTGAAACCCTAATACCTTAGATACTCTTCTCCTGATTTCTATTTATACTCTGCACTTCTATTCTCATTCCATTCTCCTTTTCTTATTTGATATTTTTTCTTATTCCACCCACTTTTTCTTAATCATTTAAGCGTTTAAGAAACAACATTCTAAGTCTCGAATTCTTCATGGGAACCATATATATACTGCAATTTACGACCCATGCACTTACGATGAAAAAGTGAACTACTAGGAGTGCAAAAGATGAAAACCCATAACAAAGAAGAAAGAGGTTGCTAGAAAGAATACTTCCAAGGAAAATTTTGCCAACTACACAGCATCCAAGAAAAGACAACGTACTCCAATGAAGAAGAACTCAGAATGTGACAAGAAGCATGACCTTTTCTTCAATCGTCCTTCTTGAGGCTGTGCCCCATATTTTAGGTGGTATCCATCTTTGGCTAGTCGCGAGTATCTCCAAGGTTCATAGGAACCTTCTTACTTCAACCCTATGCATTGTGACCTAATGGAAGATATCATTGGTCGCTCTACTCAAATTTTTGTGAACCTGGAGAAGATTTTTATTGAGCGGTCAAGTTGCCAAGAGGTAATTCTCATATTTTACTGGCTCCAATATTTGAGCGGTCAATTCGACCCTAATATTTTATTGGCTCTTTCCTTCTTTCAATTAGAGAACTAGGTAATCCTCATAATTACATTGTTGAGACACCATGTTGGTTGAAAAAGAAACTAGAGGATTATCTTTTTAAGTGCTAAGAGGGCATTAATGTCTACCACGACTTCTTAGGTGATATCCCGAGTTTCAATTGATGGGGACAACACTTGGTTTCTCCTTGTGAGAACACGCTAACAACTTCTAGGGTAAAGGATGCAATCATAGCCACTGGCGAAGGTTTGTAGAAGAATAACAATATCATTAATGCGTTTGTTAGTACTGATTTTATCTTACCATTTGGGGAGATGAGCATCACCCTATGGGATTTGAAGGGATTATGCAGCCTTCCTGTGTGTGGGGTCCCTTTTGGTGAGTGCACTCTTCGTAATTCTATCTTCAGTAAGAACTTGATAGCTTTAGCTTTAAAAGTTGTAGATCTTCTCGATGAACTTTATCAGATAACCAAGAAAGAAAAATGTATCGCTGGAGAATAGGTGGCACTATTTTCAAAGTAGTTTGTGGCTTCCTCTCGAACATTTGTAGCAATTAGAACCTAAGGTGGAGCATGCTCTCTTTTTGTGGCTTTGGATTTCCATAGTTATTTGTCCCTCCTTTGCAGCCTATGGCCTTGTGAAGTGGTCGTGCCTCTATGTTGCTTGTGAAATGGCTCATGGTAAGCACTTTGATCTAGCACCTAGAGTGCTATGTGATATTTATAAAGGGCTTAAAATAGATTGTATACAACGAGAAAAGTCGAGGGCATTCCATTTGATATTTTTTCAGCTCATTTTCTCCTTGATTAACTTGGGTTCTATTTTTCTCAAATTTACAGGGTTGAGGAAGGCTCCTAATTCCTTTCTTAAGGTTTGATATTGAAGAAATTTACTAAGTAAAATTTAGCTAAAGCCTAATACTGATCAAAATTCTTTAAGTGAGTAGAGATGGATCAAAGGATGCGTGTTGTGGTGCAAAATAATTTTAGCTTTAAAAATTCACCTGCAATACCAAATGTTGAGTCATTTTTATTCTATGTATTTTGAATAATAATCAAATGAGAATTTGAGTGTCTAAGATGATTTGAATCATATTTTGATTGATTTAGCTTTGTTTACAGCAAAACACTCACAATTGATTGCTATGTATAAAATCAAGTTAATTGGAGCAAAACTCATGCAATTCTTGGGAAGTTGAAACATGATAACCGAGACTCACTTAATTTGATGATTTTGAAGAATTAAAAGAAGGTAAAATAGTGATCAAAACAACTTAGAACATGTTTCACCTAAGACCTAAAAACATTTTAGGTCTGGTAACAATTTTTGAAGAAAACTGAGCACCCTAGAGGTTCGCATAGTTTGAACCATGTTGATCTTGGTGGCACATGGTTCAAACCGTGTGGGGGGCTAGATACCCAATTCCATTCATGAT
This sequence comes from Annona cherimola, assembly GCA_030490835.1. Lineage (NCBI taxonomy): Eukaryota > Viridiplantae > Streptophyta > Magnoliopsida > Magnoliales > Annonaceae > Annona > Annona cherimola. The sequence continues at coordinate 42,335,645 of CM059974.1, forward strand.
TTGGACTGTGTGCAAGTACTCCCTAGAAACATATATAAATACCTTTTGAGAATGTCCCAAGGCATCTTAGAATGTCTTTGGAGCTTGGGTTAAAGTCTGAGAATAAGAGAAGGCATAGAGCACAAAGTAGGGAGCGAGACGGCAAGTTGCTTAAGTAGTTTAAGACACCACTGAAGCTTCTAATCAATAAGCTTTCCTTTTCTTTTTCTTATTATATTGTTTTATTTATAATAGATTTGAGATACGCTTTTATTTTATATTTGAATTTGATCAAAACATGCTAGGCTAAGTACACATAGCATATATTGTGGTTTTGATTTATTTATAAAGGATATTATGTGTTAATTTAATATCTTGTGGTTTAAAATTTGCTTGGTGTAAAGGCCTAGGCTTTGACAATGATTCTCATATATTAGGTGAAGGAGTCAAAAGGTAGAAGTCTAATATACGACAATCAAGATATTAAATCTAGAAATCTAAGACCATGAGAATAGGCAGGATAACTTTAAAGAATTTCATGAACTTCTACAAAACTTAGTAGATTCTAATTGACTTAATCTCATGAGAATAGGTGATTAAGAAGATTAAGGTACGCTTTGCAGGTTTCAAGAGAATGTGTAAGGATAATATAAGGATAGTTCTCTTTTAATACTTAATCCGGATTAAATGATAATTTCACGTATTCATTGTAGTTGTTACATGTGAAACCATAGACCCTAGATACTCTCATCCTGTAATTTCTAATCTTCATTCTACATTCTTAAGATCAACATTCTTCTTTTCTTCTTTCTTTACTTTTACTTTCTTCTCTATTTTTCTAATATAAGTATTTAAATCCAATATCTTAAGTCTTAAATTCTTTATGGGATCAATATTTTATATACTACAATCTATGATCTGTACACTTGCGGAGAGATTGTAAACACCAGCATCCAATGATTGTGCACTTGCAGAGAGATTGCAAACACCAGCATCTAGCAATCATGCCTTAGGAAACCTTTTGGCCTTCCATATATATTTAAATATTGATGTGGCAGATCAAACATGAAATCTTATGGCAGTGGCCCCATATTTTCTAATGATTGATTTATATGGAACTATCTAAAGGCGCAAACACCTAAGGCACATAGTTCCCCTCATCTATAGCTCAAGGTATTATTTTCCCTCTTTTTCTGTTGCCAACTCAATTAATTTTTTCATTTTTTCTTGACAACCGCCTTAGTTAATGAAAATTTTGACCAAGGTATTCATGGTGAAAAGAATCCATGCTGCTCAATTTTGATGCCTCAATTGAAGCATTGCCCATCTCACCCATTTGTTAGGTATTACCATACCCTTTTTCTCCTTTTTTCCCTCTTCTCTTAGGTTTATTTCTGGGAAGCTTACTATTTGTTAACCTCTGACTTCAAGCTTTGGGATATGGTAACCGGGTGGTCCTCATTTTAACACCACTGGTCTAATAAGCATCAACAAAAGTTAGAGCAAGACTTGCCGATTTCTTGATGTTCAGGATCATTTTTTGAGCCATTTGCAATACTTCTTTTCTACCCTAAGGGTTATTGGAGCTGAGAATCTAGGGCAAGTAGATTACAAGCATTTAATACATACCATCAAGAACTTCAAGATGGGAATTATTTCTTCCTTTGAGACTATGGATTCTCCAAATGGTAAAGCACTAGGTATTTGTGAGATTTTTTCCATGATTTTGGATAGGATTCAAGTTAAAGTTTCTGGTTTTACCGATGTTATCCTTTCTTTGAAAAAATTTTACACTCGCTGGCGTGAGCTTAAAGCTATTGCAAGACCCTTGGTTTTCATACTGGATTTAGCATCGGCGGAAGACGACTTTGCAACATGTAGAGATTGCCTTGCCCGAATTAAGGAATAGAGACTTCAAGTCACAAAAGAAGCAGAGGACAAGAGGAAACCTACAAAAGTCAATTAAGATTCCATAGAGACGAAGTAAACTGAAGTTTGTCATATTATCACAGCCATCTCCATAGATAGATATAAATTGAATTCATTGATTTCAGCTTCCAACAAAATCCAAGCCAATGTTGATCTTTATGGGGGTAAGAATTGCTTTGGAAGATCGAGACCTTTCTATTAGGGGTTAAGTTCGAAGAGCTTCGTGTATATACAATCCCTCCAAAAAATGTGATAAACTCTCTCCAAACCCTTAGAGAATCTCTATCTTTTACAAAGGAGACTATATGGGTTTATTTGTAAAATTTCAATTTGTAATTAGCCTTGTAACTATTTATGAATAATACTTTTTCAAATATTTTCTGTTTATTGTTGCTTTGATTTGACTTTCTCAATTTGCAATCTCGTATGTGTCGTTGCCATAGACTCTTTCAATGCTGTAGGTTCCTTCCCATTTAGGTTCAAACTTGCCAGTGAATTTGCCCTCGGCCATGAGTTCAGTATGTAGCTTTAGCACCAAATCACCCTTCTTAAAACATGATGTCGTACAACTTTGTTGTATGCTTCAATCATCCGAGCCTGATAGAGTCAATTCGTTGTCATGCTTGTGTCCACTTTTCATCTAATGCTTCAAGTTTGTCATAACAGAGCTTAACTTGTTGTTTAGTAGTCAACCCATAGCGACCCTTAAGGATGCTAACTGAGTTTCTATGGGTAATAGTGGTTCAGTACCAAAAAGCAATGAGTATGGTGTCGTATTGATAATTGGTAAATAACAATATATTTTACGGGTATTTCAATATTAATTTGGTGGGTAGTATTTGTGTTTAATGTGAAATTTGATTTAAAATGTGTATTTGCAACAACTGGGCATTAAATATTAGTTTCAAGTGATTTAAACAATTTTTATAGTCTTTTTGGCTTGAAATTACTTCTTATTTGTTGCAATGAAATTGAATAGGATTGAAATATTTTTTTTATTAATAACTTGGTGATGAATTTGAGGAATTAATAATTTAATTACGTTTTTTTATGTAGGTTTCACAAGCCCAATCGTGGGCCCACCATCTGAACCATCCATCCATCCAATCAACACTGTACATTCGCGACCAAAAAATTTCAGCTCAAATCTAAACCATCCAACCCATCTTGACTGTTGATCAGATCCTATCAAATTAATGGTTCCAAGCTGTCCAAAAATAGCACCAATACACATCATCTAATGGCTGAAAGATCTGAACGTCTAGATTTTGTTTCCACCGCCCAAGCTAATTCCCATTGATTCTTCAAGTCATGCAATTAAATCACCGTCCAATTGATTTTTCAATCTAGATGTCCATTACACCAAACCGCTCTAGTAGCAAGTAATTAATGTAAATCAACACCATTCAGAAATTCTTAGTTGTTCAATTGATAGATTTCACCCAAGCAATGCGCATATACTATTTTGAAGCAACTAAAATTCTCCTCAAGCTATGCAATCCACCAACTTGTAATTTCAACAAGCTTTAATCTAGGCCGTCCAATTATTCCCCATTGAAAATGAAAGGCCAGCAAGCAGCAACATTAGCGCGTCTACATGCTGAATTAGCAAACCGCCTAACTATGCATTTTCAGTCTATATCAAGTTTATCTATTCCACCATCTTGAGCAGAGACTACTCATAAGTAATTAAATCACAGGCAGGACAGGTAAATGAACAAGTAGCGTAAGCAAGCATTCCACAGCCTACGCAATTTCAGATTGCGTTAATTGGTAAGTGGTTGCAGAATTTACATATACAAAAGGGAGAGCAAGCACAAGGGAGACAACAAAAAATTGATGACAGAGATTACACAGAGAATTGAGAGGACAAATCAGAGAGAGAAGGAGCAGCGGGGTAGAGAGCACGGGCAAGAGGCGGACCGGCGAGTTGCGTGGAGCGGCCGACATGCCATCGGGGCTTCCAACAAATAAGATTTTCTATCTCTTTTTCTTTTTAATTTTAATTGCCTTATTTAAGATCAGTTTGAATTTTAATTTTATTTTGGACTTAAACATGCTCGGATAAGCTCTAAATCTAGGATTTAAGATGTAGCATGCATATAATATAGTTTTGTGTATGGTCTTAATTTATTTATGATGGATATTATTGTTAATTTAATATCTTGTGATTTTAATGATTGCTTTGTATATGGGCCCGTACTTTTGCATGATTCCTTATATTAAGTGACGGAACCGAGAGGCGAAAATCTAATATATAACAATCAAGATATTAAACTTAGAAATCTAAGACCATGAGAATAGACATGATAACATTGAGAAATTTCATGAACAAGTCATAGAACTTAATAGGTTCAAATTAACTTAATCCCATTAGAATAGGTGATCAAAAAAATTAAGATACATCTTGTAGGTTTTGAGAGAATGTGCAAGGATAAATTAGGATTTGTTCTCCTTTGACAACCAATATCCAGATTAAATAATCATATCACTACCCATTGCAAAAGACACATGTGAAATACTAAATCTTAGGTACTCACATCCTTGTTTTCTACTACCCATTATAGTTTTAAATTTTATTTTCTCTTCCCATTTTTCTATTTTTTATTCCTTTCTATTTACTTTATTCTCTTTATATTCAACACGAAAGCATTTAAAAGCAAAGTTTATAGCCCCAAATTTCCTGTGAATATATACTACAATCTATGACCCGTGCACTTGCAGTGAAATTGCGAACACACACTGATTGTAGTTTGATGTGTGGTTCTGTAAGACCAAAGTGCTTCAGTCAATCTCTCATGCAATCACGCTTGTTCTTCACTATAGTTCTTTTGAGAATTTAAATGATATTTTTGTTGAATACCTCTACTTGGTCATACCCTTGTGGGTAATATGGTAAAGAGAATGCCAGTTTGATCCCAAACTTTAGGCAAAGCCGGTCTACTTTGTCATTCTTGAATGGTGTGCCATTATTTGAGATGATTTGATATGGGACACAATCACGATAAACAATCTTATGTTTGATGAATTCGACCACCTCCTATGCTCACACTGTCTTGTAAGCTTTAACTTCTGCCAACTTGGAAAAACAATCTGTGGCGGAAAAAATATATTAGTGTCTTTAGATGATGATGGGTTGATTATATCAATAATATCAAAACCCCACCAAGAGAATGGCCATGAAATAGGTCCTGGTAATCACTCCGAGGCAAGAATATGATGAATTTCACCATGTACTTGATAGGTTTCATAAGATTTTGCAAAATTGATTGAGTCTTGGACCATTATGAACTAATAATAACCCAATATCTTAATTCCATGATATAGGCATCACCTTGATTTGTGGGCACCACATTCATTGGAATGTGTCTCCTGAAGAGCCTAACCAATCTCATTTTTGTCGATGCAACAAAGCCAAAGTTCATCAAAACTGATCCAATATAACTCATTTTGAAACATAGTATGTCACAAAATGCTCTCTTGTGTAATTTTCTTACATTAGGATCATATGGTAAAATACCATATTTATGGTAGTTGACAATGGATATGAACCAATCATTATTGCTTACAAGGCATCAGACACACTTCGTCCAACTTGGTTGACTTGGAGATCTTTATCATTTTTGAATCCTTGCACTCAAATTATCATATAATTAAGCTTAATGAATGTGAGGATATTGGTTAACTTTGACAATGCATTAGCGATAATGTTTTTTCACTGAGGAACATGCTCGACAGAAACAACTTCAAATTTTTCCAGTAAGGTCGGAGCTTTGTCATAATGTTTCCACATATGAGGCTAACGTACCTCATATTGATCATTTAGTTGTTTAACAACTAATTATGAGTCTCCAAATATTTGCACAAATAAGATGTCTGATTGTAAGAGAAGTTATATACTAATAATAAAAGCTTCATACTCACCTTCATTATTTGTTACTCTTTTTTCAAGACTCGACAGATGTGGTTCGTTAGAGTAAACACCCATCAGGTCCACAATATTCTTGGTTTTTTTCCTATAACAATGGAAGTCCAATTTCTTGAGCTTTATAGTTGGTAAGTTTTGGCGAAGTCCTCATCTTAAGGTTCCTGGACACTTGGGGTAGACACATTAAACCCAACGAGCATTGCTAAGGCCTTGTTGAAATCTCCCTAGGTTTTAAGTGTTGATTAATAGCCTCAGTAGCCATTCTGTCGCCATCATGATAAAGCGATTTGGCATCCTCATTGGCCATTTTGTCGCCATCATTTTGTAGGTAATTTTTCTTTTATTTTCCTTCTTCTTTTTTAGAAGTTATTACATGGTATATTATAATTAGTGTTATAATGATAGAATGGGTGCTAAACCTTTTCGTAATGATAAGATGGACTAAATTGAATTGTTGTTAAGAAAATTAGACTTGTTGATTATTAGAAATTGTAGGCGTAATTCATATGGAGAGGGGACTTCAATGATGAATACATTATACCAACAAGATTGGGGACATGGACAGCAAAATTATTATAACCACGACAACCCTTATCTTATTGAAAACCCTTTTTCAGACACTTACAATTATGATAGGCCTACACATTCGAAATTTTCTTGGTCCAATGATTATAACTTTACATTTGAATAAAATTGCTTCACACCTCAACAACATGAATCAAAATTTTAAAATATGTTGAAAAATTTTTCTCCCATCATTCCACCAATAGTTTCGCCACAACCTAAAGAATCCACCATTGACAAGATTTTAGAATGACTTTTTCAATTCGATCAAAAACTTAATCAACTAAATGAGCACCTCCTAGTTCAAGGAGAACAAGTTGTACAACGAGGCAATTATTCAAATGAGAATTATGATGAGCCTCCTAGTCACCAGTGCATTGAGTCTATAGCTTTTTCTGACAATTATTATGAAATCATCTCAAGTAATGAGGATCAAGTAGAGGATAAGATGCATGTAGATGAACAAAATCAGATGCAAAACCAAGCATATCATGAAGATATTTTGAATAATGTGAATTAGGCAAAGGATGTGGTGTAGGATGATAACAAAAGGCACATTCAAATGAAGTTAAATTCTGAGGAAGCTCAAGTTAAAAGCAATGAGGAAGAGATGAAGATCACAAAGAAACAGAGAAAGGAAAGTCATCCATACCACTAGTGATATACAAGCCATCCTTTTTCTCATAAAGAGTAGTGGAACAATGCATAAATCTTAAAGATATAGATATCGATAATCATAATTTAGAAAATTTTATCTCTTATTTTATTTGGATCCCTATTTAGATACTAAAAGTATCTATGGTTTGGTAAGAAACTATAACAAGATGATGTTGTAAAGGGAGTTTTTGGATATCACGTCTGGTGATAGTCTGAGTTTCACAAGCATGCAGAATGCAGCACAAAAGATCATAGAGAAAGACACATGAACTTATATTTGAAATATTGGGTACGGGTTAATGCCAGTTTAACCAGTCCAACTGAAAACATTAAGCTTAGTGCAGATTAGGAGGCAACTCGGGTTTCAGTTTGGGGAGTATTAGTTTTTTCTAGTATTTTTATTTTTTTTTTAGAATTTTGATGCCTTTTGATTTGCAGTTTTCATTTGGTGTTATATAAGAACTCGCTCAAGAAGAATGAAATTTGAAAATCTCAGTGCTCAAATAGAAGTTAACACTAAAATTCTTGAAAACACTCAATTAATGTTGATATACAAGTTTGATTGAATGAATTGTGTGTTGGAAACAATGTTCCAAACAAAACAAATTGACCAAAGCATAAGTTTTGATGATTAAACAAAGACTAATTTGAGTATATAAAGGGTACTAATGAGTTTGCCAAGTGTTTAAGTAAAACAAAGAAGTCAAGTCGATTACCAAGTCGACTTGGACTTCGACTTGGGGTGAAGTCGATACCTAAGTCGACTTCACAAGCGACTTCAAATGGCAAAAGGTGGATAGCATTGAAAATAGAAAACAAGCAAATGAAGTCGCAGGCCAAGTCGACTCCAGGTGCGACTTAGGAAACCAAGTCGTAGACGAAGTCGACTCCAGCATCGACTTCAGGTATCCAGAGCTGAAAAGTGGAAACGAACATGACGAAGTCGCAGGCGAAGTCGACTCCAGGTGCGACTTGGGTGAAGTTGCAGATGAGGTCGACTCCAACTACAACTTGAGGAGTTCAGACTTGAAGATTGAAGTTTCAAGCTTATTTCAAGAATCCATTTGGAATTTATCAAATCCAAATAGGATGCAAAGTTCATTCTCAAAAAGCAACTAAAGTTTCTTGAAGATCAAAAGCTAAGATGCATATTCAAAGTTCAAATCAAGTCTATCAAGTTCAAAGCTAAGTTTCAAGCTTATTCCAAATAAAGCAATACCCAAGTCATGAAGACCAATTTTACAAAGATTCAAGACAGTTCAAGAGGATCAAGGTGTTTTTGCAAAGGACCAAGCCAAGTCGCAACCCAAGTCGACTCCAGGATCGACTTGAGTTGAAGACTGAAGGCCATGTTGACCCAGACTCGGACTTGGAACTCTGAAGAACTGGAGTCGCACACGAGGTCGACTCCAGGTGCGACTTGGAAACCAAGTCGCAGGCCAAGTCGACTCCACATGCGACTTGGGTCACAACGGTCGGAATTTATTTGAACGTTGGCGCATTAAATGCGCGCCACCTACCCTCTAACGTTTGGATTCCCTCCAAAATTATAAATAGCATTCAAGATGGACGAGGAAAGAGCTGAGAATCATTAAGTGTGCTTAAATACTACATTCAAGAGCTCAAAAGAGATCAAGCCACTCAAAGAAGAAGAACTCCATCTCAAACTGCAAGAGCTTCATTTCAGAATCTTCAAAGCCAACTCTTCAAGTTCTTCTATGCGCCTAATTGCTGCTACACATCTGTAAAGTGTAGTTTTCCTATTCTTTCTGTTGTATGTGTTAAACTTGATTTAGTTTGAGGAACTAAGATCAAGTATAAGCAAAGTAGTGTGTGATTGGAGTGTGACTCATCACCTACTTGTGCTGTGTTTTGTTGATGCCACCTAGAGCTGGAATCTAGAAGAGAGCAGTGGCTCTAATTGTATTGAGAATACAATAGTGGAACCCAAGTCACAAGGAGTGTGAGCTTGGAAGAGTGGAGTAGGGAGGTTGCCCGAACCACTATAAAAATCCTGCGTGTTTGATTTATTTATCTGCTCTTTACATTATATTGCTTTCCATTACGATTCTTCATTAAGGGGACTGGATTAATCCGGGGTTAAGTTTCTGTTTAAGTTATAAATTTTTTAAATACCCAATTCACCCCTCCCCTCTTGGGTTTTGCCATTAACTCGGGACCAACATTGTGTTGGTTCAGAGATTGTGGCAAAACCCAAGAGGGAAGAGGTGAATTGGATTCTTTTAAAAATTTTAAAATTAAACCACTTACAAATTGTGTCCCCTTGAATGAAAGTGAGGAAAATAATAAAGAAAAATAGAATAATAATAGTATACATAAGAAATTTTAGTGGTTCAGGATAACCCTCCCTACTCTACTCTTCCAAGAGTACACTCTTGTATCTTAGGTTCCACTATACCAATAGATATATAACTAGAGCGTTTACTCTCTTCTAAATTATAGCTCTAGGGGTTCTTTACAATCACACCACAAGTAAACAGTGAGTCACACTCCAACCGTTCACTACTTATCTTTACTTGGCTTTGGTCTCTAACACCAAACCAAGTAAAGTTATAAAAGAACGGTGTGAAACCCGGACCCACATAGGATTCATCTATATGCATTTGACACATAAATATGATTCATGTATGATTTGATTAAATTTGAATGATTTCTTTGCAATTTTGATGATTTATTGCAATTAGATCAGTGGTAATGAATGATGATTAAATCAATCATTATAAGTCAATACGGGTCAATATGATTAAAGTGGCCTAATGAGGATTAAAAAATATTAGTGTGCCATGAATAATTAATTTAATTTTCATGATGTGATTAATGGAAATTAGAAGGCTAATTATAGAGTTAAGTTGGAAAATGCTAGAAAATTCATAACTTAACGCCTGTAAGGCGGATTGAGACGAAATTTGAAGGGTAAGCACAAAATTTTGTGCCCAATCATATGGAAAGGTTGGTTTATAAAAAATTTGATGAGATTAGGTTGATAATTGATCATTTTCAAATCCAAAGATGATTTCGAATGATCATAACTTGAGATAGAAAAGTTGGATTGAGACAAATTTTGAAATGATCGGTTAAAATCATGAGATCAAGGCTATGAAAGGATTAGATTAAGATAAGTATTGTGGAATTATGCCTAAAAAAAAAAGGTGTGCACCTTTGACTTTGTGCACCATAAAGTAGCTTGCATTTATGTTAAAGTTAAAGTAATTAATTATATAATTAATGAAAAAATGAGGTGTCAAAAGGAGGTAAATTCTAGGGTATTTTATCAATTTCCTAAAATGGAAAAATTCATGAAAAATCCCCTTCATTAATGTTGGATTTAAGGAGCTAATGAGCTAGCTCAAGGGAGGCACATGGAGATGGCACACTATGGACGTCCAAGTGCTCTAAAAGGTGGATTTTTGTGGTTTTTTATATAAAATCAACACCTAATATAGCTAGGGAATCAAGATAAGTAAATGAGCAATTAAATTGAGTGGAAAATTGTGGCTAAAGATGTCAAAATCAAGGCCACATGGACATGATGTAAAGTGGACAGCAAAGTGGAGCTAGGAGAGGTGGATGTCCAAGGCTGATATTTGTTTTTTTTTTGTTAATTTTTTTAAATGAAAAATGGACAGCTAAGTAAGCTAATAGCTAGGGTAATTAAATATCCTTAAATTAAAGCTGCAGTTTGTGGGATAAATTGCAAAAAGGCTATTGCAATTGGACATCAATGTGTGGACAAATTTTTGGCTATCAATGACATGGATTTTTGATAGATTTTACAAAGATAATTTTCTAATTTACTTGGAGCATAATGTGCCATGTCAACAATGGGATAAACATGCTTTAAATTACCCTTTAATTGATGTGGCAAGTGGGGCCACAAAGATGGAAAAATCCATCTTACATAAGGGGTGGACGTCCACATGATATGAGGTGTTTGAGAGGAAAACAATTCAAGGAGCAAAGCCCCCAAACCAAGAAGTTGTGCACGTCCCTGTCCAGCAAGAAAAGGGCAAGAAAAAGGAGAGAAAAAGAGAAAGAAAAAGGGAAAGAAAACAAGGAATTCAAGTTAAAGAAATTGAGTTCAAGTTTGATTCAATTCAAGTAAGTTTATCTTGAGTTTTGAATCATTTAAACTTAGTTTTCTACCTCAATTTATGAGTCATGAATATGATTCATAATGAACCCTTAAAGGATGATTAATGATGCCCTTGATTAGGGTATTGAATGAGGATTGAATGACAAGAATGAAATCAAGGGTCAAAGAGGAAGAAAATGGAGATTAGGGTTGAAAATGAGTTGATAAACCTAGCTGAAATCTTCTTAAACTCACATGTGATGTTGCTATTTTGATTTATTATCATGATTATATGATGATTATATATGTTGATTTGGATATGAGACATGAACCCTAGAAAGGATGGAACTTAGGGTTTACAACTTAATCGATTTTTACCCTTTTATGATATGTATGATGCATAAATTAGTCTAAATGATTTATGGATGATTAAGAGGGTAAAATACTCTAAAAATAAGGTACTTTAGATGTTCAAAATGTTTTTGGACAGATTGCCCTAAATCTGATTTTTAGGGGCATACATAGGGACGTCCAAAGTGAGGTGCAAGAAGGGTACCCTACGTGCAAGAAAAGTTGTTGTTTTGTAAGCAACCAATATATGAACTTTGAATATGTGATAATACCCTAAATTTGGATTTAAAAAGAGTATGATTGGTTGCTAGAATTAAGAGATTAAAAATCTTTTAAGAATTAAGTGTTAAAAGAGACGTCGAAAGCATGAAAAAGGGGTCCCAAAGTTGCTGTTTTGGAACCCTACGATTAGTGAATTAAAATTCCATAAAATACTCTAAATGAAGTGTGGATTAAGGATTTAAATCATGCTGAATTAGAAAGCAAGTTGCTGATTTGAAAAATTTTAAGAAACACATGATCTGTGTTGTGAAATGAACATGTATGGAGAGATAGGCATGAGTAAATGATAAATGGTTTATGTGAGTTGTTAAAATGCAAAAAATGCATGAAAATATGATGAAATGCTTGAATTATGTTGCTTTTTGGTAAATAATTATAATCTCAAATTTTGAGATTAATATATGAGGTTTAAAACATCAACTAAGTGCTTAAGAATGAGCACAATGTGTGAATTATGAAAAAAAATATGTGCAAAATGATAAGTGGAAGTAATAAACCTCCATTTGGTGATTTATGAATGTGATATGATATATATGGATGTTACCCTAAATATGGATATTGAACATGTGGTGTAATGAATGGTATGATGCATAAGTTATGCTGTGTATGTACACCTGACTTGGAATTCAAGTGGGTTGTGAATGTTAATGAAAATGGGTTGGAAAACTAAGTTGAATGCAAGAAAATGGAAAACTATATGAATGCTATGTCTTAGATGTATAGGCAAGGGTAAAGAAAAGGTTGACCCGGAAAGCTGACGTGATCAAGGTAAGCAGGCAAATTTCTAAATGATTTTTGTATCTCAAATTATTCTAAAATAGTTACAAATAATGTTTTAACTGCTTTGATTTGTTTAGCAAATGATATTTGAATTTATTTCTAAGGTATTTAAGGATGGTTATTCCTTAGTTCAATATGTGTTAAAATGATCCTTTTATTTGTTAACTGATTTGCATAACTGCTTTAATAAATGTTTATGAAAAAAAATATTGATTTATGAATCCATGAAAGAAAAATCATGCTAGAATGTCAAGAATGGTTCATGTGCATGAAGCATGAGGTCCATCTTAAAGGTGTAAGTAGACAGATTGTCCCCCTTTGGTGTGACCAAGTCACTAAGATAGGCCAAGAGCCGAGGCGCCCTCCCTGAGATGGGAGAAGATGAAGATGGATGGTCGCCAAGCTAGCTTCTATCCTATGATGTCATGATGCATTACATTGTCATGATATACCCATGATAGATATAAGGATCATGTTTTCATGATATACCCTCGAGAGAGTATAACATTGCTTTCCATGATATTTCAAATGAAAAATGTTGCCTTCAAAATGAGTTACCTGAAAAATATACAGCTTACTTATTGAGTTTTTAATTCACGTTTTGTTTTTCAAACCCATAGATAGGTGAAAGAATGAAGAAGACAAAGGAGCAAAAAATTTGGGCTTGGAAGAATGTAAAACTTGATGATTTCTTATATATGTCGCTTATGGCGAATGATTGTAAAATGACTTGGTATTTGTTTTCTTGATGATTGTAGGTGATTTATGTCATGACTTGTGCTTTATGAACAAGTGTCAATGGATGATGAACATGTTATGAATTTCTACGATTGTATATGATATAAAATGTGTATATCAGGGCAAAGTTAGCTTGAATGAGCACTTGATGGATAATAGCATAAAATTAACTCTTAAGGAATAATGGTTAAATGGATAAATATCCATTACCCGCCGTGTGACAAGACAACAATCCTGATCATGTTTACCAGTCAATAACGATCCCGGAGTAAGGCTCAAGATGTGACGCTCAGGTTGGGGGCGCCACAAAGCTTGGTATCAGAGCATGAACTAGTAAATAGGCGTGGAAAAGTTCTAAGTATGATGATTGAATTAATATAATGAGTTATATATATGGTTTTATGATGATTTGATATGTGATTATCATGATGATATGCATGGCATACGATGATGTATTGCAAAATAAATTGCAATATGTTGTCTTTACAACGTAGCTGATTTGTTTTGTTTGAATAGATGGCAGATAAAGGAAAGAGAATAATGAGTGTTGATGAATTGAGAAAAGAGATGGAGGAGGAGGAAAAGAGGCGAAGGATGGAAGAAAATGTAAATAGGTGGTGGACATCCCAACAGAACATAGACCACTTCCCATCGGTTCCTCCAGGGTTTCCACCAAGGCACCCTCCATCACAATCTCAGAGAAACTATCAGCACAGACAAAATTTAGAGGAGTCTAGCAATCGGGCTCCTAGAGCTGAAGTTTTCACAACATCCTATATTGGTCGTCCAAGAGCCCCACGGGTTCCCACTGATGATATACATGCACTGGACCTTCAACGTTTTTAGGGTAAGACTCCAGCACCCACACCTCTCGATCTAGGACCATGGTATAGGTTTGAGTATGGAAGTATCCAATTCTGTCATGGGATGAGTTGGGAGAGGATACATTGAAGGAAAAAGGAGATGGCCCCCTTCATAGAGCAGTATCGTGCTCAAGGGATCATAGAAACACTTGCCCCTCCTTGCCCCAATGAGGTTATTATACACGTAGCTGAGAGTACGGGTGAACTCGTTGCACTCGGTGGTGAAAGTGATGATGATGATCCTATAGAATACCTCGAACCTGTCGAGGAGGTAGAAGATGAAAGTGATGATGATAGTAGTGATGATGATGATGACGACGATGATAGTGGAGAAGAAAATAATCCCGCTTGGTCTGATACTAGTACAATCACTGAAGAATCCACACGGATCCCGCCTCGCCGTAGGCGTTATATAAGAAGAGGTCCCGGTAGATGATAAATTTTTCTTGTTTTGTCAAGAATATGTATGTATAATTATGAGATAATGATACTATACTATGATAGGATGATGTGTATATAAATATGATGTGTATGTATGTGTGTTATGCTACACCATGTTGAAACTATGGTTTGTGAATGGAATGTTTGCTGATATAAATGATGTGAATAGTTATGTTAATATAACTATAGTTAAAAGTTTTAAATATGTGAAATGAATGAATGGGTATGAATGTTTATGATGATGGATAATATGACATGATTGTGATTGCATGAATTGGGTATTAATCATATGATAATGAGGTATGTATATGATGATCTAACATTAACTATGAATGAAAGTTATGTGATTTTATATATTCAGAAAAGAACCATGGTGGAAATAAGGTCAGGAGTGAGAACAAATAAAGGAAAAGAAATTGCTACTGAAGAAGTCCCCAGCCAACATGAGATTGGTGAAACTAGTGGCAGACCCAAGAGGTCTGAACTAGAACCAAATAGGCAAAATCCAAGAACTCATCAAAGATGAGACAATATAAGCCCAGAAAGGGATGTGAAAGAAGAACATGAGTCAAGACAGGCTTGACTCATAGAAGAGAGAGTAGCTACAATAGTAAAAGAAGCAATGCAACAAGCTACTCATGATTGGGCAACACAAATGACAGATATTATCCAAGGATTATGGGAAAGGACCTAGCAAGCCCAGTTGGGTAGTACTGAAAGAGAAAAATCCATTCCAACGGCTGGCCTGACTCCCACACCAGCACCAATAAGAGATGAAAATTAATTAATGGAGGCTGATAGAAAGGCAATCAATGCATTCTTAGCCCAGCGACCCCCAAAGTTTTCAGGAGAACCTAACCCTATACAGGCAGAACAGTGGATAACAGAGATCAAGAAACTGTTTAGAATATCTCCGTGTAATGATCGATAGAAAGTATTGTGTGCCACACATTTATTAACTAAAGATGCACACGAATTGTGAGAAACAATGCTGGTTACTATGCCACAACCAGAAGAAGTGTCTTGGCAAGCATTTGTTAAGGAGTTCAATAAAGAATACCTCCTCGTAGGATTATGAAGTCAAAAGATAATAGAATTTGAAAGACTTTATCAAGGGAGGATGTCTGTCACAGAGTATGCCACTAAGTTCAATGCCTTAGTCAGGTATGTGCCCTGGATCGCCAATGTGCCAAAAAATAAGGCACAAAGATTCCAACAGGACTGAGACTATACCTCAGAGAAAGCCTTGCCTCTCTACTAATCAAGAATTATGCTTCAAGTCTTGAGAGGGCGAGAGCATTAGAGATTAAGGTATTAAGAACCCAAGAATTGAGACTAGGGTCAAGAATATTCAGTTCAGGTCCAAAGGAAGTTGAAGTGGGGAAGGAAAAGGCTAGGAAAGGAAATATGAGAAGAGGAAAAGGAGCCCCAAAGAAGAAAAGTCCGTCTTTGTGTAGAAAATGTCAAAGGCGTCATACAGGCGAGTGTTTGAAAGGCTCAAATCGGTGCTATAAATGTAGGGAAACTGTCCATATAGCCAAGGAGTGCAGGACGGGTCATCAAGTGTTATATTTGTGATAAAAAAAGGATACATTACTCCGAACCGCCCAAATAAGGCACAAACGTCACAAGGACATAGAAGACCCACTCAACTCAGGATACCCAGAGCAACAAGTAAACAGGGAACCTCTACAAACCTGGTACAAGTGCATACCTTGACTCGGACAGAGTCACAAGAGCAGGAAGAAAAGGTAGTCACAGGTATGGTTTACATTTTAAGAAATTCGGCAGTAGCTTTGTTTGATTCAGGCGCTAGTCACTCATTCATAGCATGCCAATTGTTGTCACCCATGCACTACCGGAAGAGGAGACCAATAAGATAATTCACATAGAATCCCATGTTTATAGGTTAGCTAGCTCTAGCCAAGTATGCAAAGCATGCCCAATTAGGATAGGATTGTTGATTTTAAAAGTCGACCCGATCCTATTACCTATGACCGAATTTGATGTAATATTGGGTATGGATTGGTTGAGTCAATGGGGAGCTACTATTGATTGCAAGAATAAAAAGGTACAATTTGAAGCGGCCCCAGAAAAAGAGAGCCATTGGGAAGTTAAGACAGCCTGAAAATTCGACTATACTGATAACGCCTATGAAGGCGGTCAAGATGATTTGCCAAAAGTGCCAAGCTTACCTGGTATCAGTTAATGTGAAGAAAGGCACGAAGATAGAAATAAACTAAATTCTGGTGGTTAGGGAATTTCCTGATGTGTTTCCAAAGGAACTGACCACATTACCTCCACAAAGAGAGATGGATATGACCAGAGATATCATACCAGGTATAGCCCCGATATCTAAGACTTCATACAGAATGACACCAGCTGAAATGAATGAGTTGAGGACTCAAATACAGGAGCTATTGGACAAAGGTTTTATTAGACCCAGTATATCACCTTGGGGAGCTCCAATGTTATTTGTAAGGAAAAAGGATGGAAGTCTGAGACTGTGTATTGACTACAGATAATTAAATAAAGTCACGGTGAAGAATAAATATCCCTTGCCCAAGATCGACGATTTATTTGATCAATTGCAAGGGACTACAACTTTTTCTAAGATTGATTTACAGCCAAGGTATCATCAGTTGAGAATAAGTCCTATCGATGTTCATAAGACGGCTTTTCAAACTAGGTATGGACATTATGAGTTTTTAGTGATGCCTTTCAGGTTCACTAATGCCCCTGCTGAATTCATGAACATGATGAATAGGGTATTTTGGGACTATCTTGATCAATTTGTGGTTGTATTTATTGATGATGTCCTGATTTACTCAAAAACAGAGAAAGAACATGAAATTCATTTACAAAAAGTATTGGAGAGGTTGAGAAAAGAAAAACTATACGCCAAGTTAAAGAAATGTAAATTTTGGTTGAAACAAGTAGGATTTCTAGGACACATAATATCAGAAAAAGGTGTCCAAGTTGATCCTCAGAAGTTTGAGGCAATTTTGAAGTAGCAGAGACCCACGACCATTACAAAAATTCGAAGTTTTCAAAGATTGACAAGATATTACAGAAAGTTTGTTGAAGGGTTTTCATAGTTATTAGCCACATTAACGAGACTGACTTGTAAAGGAGTTAAGTATGTATGGTCTGAAGAATGCGAGCGCAATTCTTAAGAGTTGAAGCAACGGTTGGTAGAAGCGCCCATCCTAACCCTACCCGAAGGAAATGAGGGATTTGTGGTTTATAGCGACACTTAAGAAGGGGTTTGGGATGTGTGCTGATGTAGAAAGGAAAGGTGATAGCTTATGCATCACAACAATTGAAGCCTAATGAGGTAAGCTACCCCACTCATGATTTAGAATTAGCATCAGTGGTGTTTGCCTTGAAAATTTGGAGACAATAACTGTATGGTGCTAGATGCAAAATCTATACAGATCATAAGAGCCTTAAATATATTTTCACTCAAAAGGAGCTAAACATGAGGAAAAGGAGATGGCTCAAATTGTTAAAGGATTACAATTTGGAGATAGTATACCATCCAGGTAAGGCAAACGTGGTAGTTGATGCATTGAGCAGAAACGTCAACATAGCGCACCTTATTACAAAAGAGGAAGGGTTGCTTCAAGAGATAAGGCAATTAGAATTGATTGTATGTCCACCTGGAGTTCAAATAAGATTATCACAAATGTACATACAATCTTCCCTATTTGAGCATATCAGGACTGCGCAGCAAAAGGATACAGACCTATATGCACATGTGGAAAAGATGAAGAAAAAGGGGTTGACTGAATTTGCTGTTGATGAACAAGGTATGTACCGGTATAAAGGTCGTCTTTGCATACCTAATACAGCAGAGTTGAAGGAACAGATACTCAAAGAGGTGCATTTTCGCCATTTTCCATTCATCCAGGAAGCACTAAGATGTATTAGGATCTCAAGAAAGCATATTAGTGGAATAACATGAAAAGAAATATCGCTGAATACGTAGAAGTGCTTAACTTGTCAAAAGGTGAAAGCTGATCACCAATGGATACTTGAAAAGTTACAATCGTTGGAAGTTTCTAAATAGAAGTGGGATGACATTACAATGGATTTCATCAAAGGATTACCCAAGACTCAGACAAGAAATGACTCTATATAGGTGATAGTAGATCGGTTATCCAAGGTAGCTCACTTTATACCCATAATGAGGACCTGCACAAGAAAAAGGTTGGCTAAAGTGTATTACAAGGAAATAGTACGACTCCATGGAGTGCCTAAGTCAATAGTTTCCGATTGGGACACGACATTCATATCTCGATTTTGAAAAAATTTACACGAAACCCTAGACACTCAACTCAAATTTAGTACAGCTTTTCATCCCCAAACATATGGACAGATGGAGCAAGAAAATCAAATTATCGAGGACATGCTCCGTATGTGCACATTGGAATTTGGAGGTTCGTGGGATGAATATGTACCTATAACTGAGTTTGCGTACAATAATAGCTATCAGGCTAGTATTCAAATGACCCTATTTGAAGCATTTTATGGACAGCGGTGTCGAACGCCATTAAACTATGATGAAGTTGGAGAAAAGAAGCTAGCCCTAGATTTGTCTCAACGAATGGCAAACAAAGTACAAATTATTCGCCAGTGTATACTCACAGCCCAAAGTCGGAAAAAGAGTTACACAGATTGCAAAAGAAGAGATTTGAGTATCCATGTTGGTGTACATGTGTTCATAAAGGTCGCGCCATTCGAAGGAGTTACAAAATTTGGGAAAAAGAGCAAGATGAATCCCAAGTACATCGGACCATTTGAAGTGTTGGAGAAGATTGGAAAATTGGCCTATAGAATAGCTTTACCTCAGGCACTAGCCTTAGTACATAATGTTTTCCATATTTCTATGCTTAGGAAATGTATCTCGGATCCGACCCATGTACTGGTAGCAGAAAATCTACCGATCCAGGATCATTTGAACTACGAGGAAAGACCAGTTAGAATCTTGGATCATAAGGTACAAAAGCTTCGGAATAGAGAAATCGAATATGTAAAGGTTCGATGGAACCGGTATTCCGAAAGCGAAGCTACATGGGAACTAAAAGAAGAAGTAGAAAGGAAATACCCCCAACTGTTTAAAAGATAGACGGTTTCGGGACGAAACCTGTTACAAGGGGGAGAATTGTGAAACCTTGACCAACATAGGATTCATGTATATGCATTTGACACATAAATATGATTCATGTATGATTTGATTGAATTATGAATGATTTCTTTGCAATTTTGATAATTTATTGCAATTAGGTCAGTGGTAATGAATGATGATTAAATCAATCATTATAAGTCGATAAGGGTCAATATGATTAAAGTGGCCTAATGAGGATTGAAAAATATCAGTGTGCCATGAATAATTAATTTAATTTCCATGATGCGATTAATGGAAATTAGAAGGCTAATTATAAAGTTAAGTTGGAAAATGCTAGAAAATTCATAACTTGACGCCTGTAAGGCGGATTGAGATAAAATTTGATGGCTAAGCACAAAATTTTGTGCCCAATCATATGGAAAGGTTGTATTATGAAAATTTTGATGGAATTAGGGTGTTAATTGATCATTTCCATCCAAAATCCAAAGATGATTTCAAATTATCATAACTTGAGATAGAAAAGTCGGATTGAGACGAAATTTAAAATGATCGGTTAAAATCATGAGATCAAAGCCATGAAAGGATTATATTAAGCTAAGTATTGTGGGATTATTCCTAAATAAAAAAAGGTGTGCACCTTTGACTTTGTGCACCATAAAGTAGCTTGCATTTATGTTAAAGTTAAAGTAATTAATTATATAATTAATGGAAAAAATGTGGTGTCAAAAGGAGGTAAATTCCAGGGTATTTTATGAATTTTCTAAAATGGCAAAATTCATAAAAAATCTCCTACATTAATGTTGTATTTAAGGAGCTAATGAGCTAGCTCAAGGTAGGCACATGGAGGTGCTCACCATGGACGTCAAAGTTCTCTAAAAGGTGGATTTTTGTGATTTTTTATATATAATCCACACCTAAGATAGCTAGGGAATCAAGGTAAGTAAATGAGCAATTAAATTGAATGGAAAATTGTGGCTAAAGATGTCAAAATCAAGGCCATGTGGACATGATGTAAAGTGGACAGCAAAGTGGAGCTAGGAGAGGTGGACTTCCAAGGCTGATATTTGGATTTTTTTGTGATTTTTTTAAAATGATAAATGGAAATCTAAGTAATCTAATAGCTAGGGTAATTAAATTTCCATAAATTAAAGCTTCATTTTGTAGAAAAAAATTATAAAAAGGCTGCTGCAATTGGACGTCAATGTGTGGACAGATTTGTGCCTATCAATGACATGAATTTTTGATGGATTTTACAAAGATAATTTTCTAATTTACTTGGAGCATAATGTGTCATGTCAACAATGGGATAAACATGCTTTAAATTACCCTTTAATTGATGTGGCAAGTGGGGCCACAAAGCTGGAAAAATCCAGCTTACATAAGAGGTGGACATCCACATGATATGAGGTGTTTGAGAGGAAAAAAATTCATGGAGCAAAGCCCCCAAACCAAGCAGCTATGCACGTCCCTGTCCAGCAAGAAAAGGGCAAGAAAAAGGAGAGAAAAAGAGAAAGAAAAAGGGAAAGGAAGCAAAGAATTCAAGTTAAAGAAATTGAGTTCAAGTTTGATTCAATTCAAGTAAGTTTATCTTGAGTTTTGAATCATTTAAACTTAGTTTTCTACCTCAATTTATGAGTCATGAATATGATTCATAATGAACCCTTAAATTATGATTACTGAAACCATTGATTATGGTATTGAATGAGGATTGAATGACAAGAATGAAATCAAGGGTCCAAGAGGAAGAAAATGTAGATTAGGGTTGAAAACGAGTTGATAAACCTAGCTGAAATCTTCTTAAACTCACGTGTGATGTTCCTATTTTGATTTATTATCATTCTTATGTGATGATTCATGATTAATTGAATTATATATGTTGATTTGGATATGAGACATGAACCCTAGAAAGGATGGAACTTAGGGTTTACAACTTAACCAATTTTTACCCTTTTATGATATGTATGATGCATAAATTAGTCTAAATGATTTATGGATGATTAAGAGGGTAAAATAATCTAAACCTAAGTTACTTTGGACATTCAAATTTTTTTGGGAAAGATTACCCTAAATCTGATTTTTAGGGGCCTACATAGGGACGTCCAAAGTGAGGTGTAAGAAGGGTACCGTACATGCATGAAAAGTTACTGTTTTGTAGGCAACCAATATATGAACTTTGAATATGTGATAATACCCTAAATTTGGGTTAAGAAAATTATGATTAGTTTCTGGAATTAATAGATTAAAAATCTGTTAAGAATTAAGTGTTAAAAGAGACGTTGAAAACATGAAAAAGGAGTCCCAAAGTTGCTGTTTTGGAACCCTACGATTAGTGGATTAAAATTTCATAAAAATACTCTAAATGAAGTGTGGATTAAGGAGTTTAATCATGCTAAATTAGAAAGCAAGTTTCTTATTTGTAAAATTTTAAGAAATACATGATCTATGTGTTGTGAAATGGACATGTATAGAGAGATAGACATGAGTAAATGATAAATGGTTTATGTGAGTTGTTAAAATGCAAAAAAATGCATGAAAATATGATGAAATACGTGAATTATGTTGTTGTTTGGTAAATAATGATAATCTCAAGTTTTTAGATTAATATATGAGGTTTAAGACGTCAACTAAGTGCTTAAGAATGAGCCCAATGTGTGAATTATGAAACAATATGTAAAAAATGATAAGTGGGAGTAATAAACCTCCATATAGTGATTTATGAATGTGATATGATATATATGAATGTTACCCTAAATATGGGTATTGAACATGTGGTGTAATGAATGGCATGATGCATAAGTTATGCTGTGTATGAACACCCGACTTGAAATTCGAGTGAGTTGTGAATGTTAATGAAAATGGGTTGAAAAACTAAGTTGAATGTAAGCAAATGAAAAAATATATAAATGCTATGTCATTCTTACATGTATAGTCAAGAGCAAAGAAAAGGTTGACCCGAAAAGCTGACGTGATCAAGGTAAGCAAGCAAATTTCTAAATGATTTTTGTTTCTCAAATATTCTAAAATAGTTGCAAATAATATTTTAACTGCTTTGATTTGTTTAGCAAATGATATTTGAATTTATTTCTAAGGTATTTAAGGATGGTCATTCCTTAGTTCAATATATGTTAAAATGATCCTTTTATTTGTTAACTAATTTGCATAACTGCTTTAATAAATATTTATGAAAAAAATATTGATTTATGAATTCATGAAAGAAAAATCATGCTAGCATGTCAAGAATGGTTCATGTGCACAAAGCATGAGGTCCATCTTAAAGGTGTAAGCGGACAGATTGTCCCCCTTTGCTGTGACCGAGTCGCTAAGATAGGCCAAGGGTCGGCAGCGCCCTCCCTGAGATGGGAGAAGACTAAGACAGATGGTCGCCAAGCTAGCTTTCATCCTATGATGTCATGATGCATTGCATTGTCATGATATACCCATGACGGGTATAAGGATCATGTTTGCATGATATACCCTCGAGAGGGTATAACATTGCTTTCCATGATGTTTCAAATGAAAAATGTTTCCTTCAAAATGAGTTGCCTCAAAAATATACAGTTTGCTTATTGAGTTTTCAACTTACATTTTATTTTTCAAACCCATAGACAGGTGAAAGAATGAAGAAGACAAAGGAGCAAAAAAATTAGGCTTGGAAGAGTGTAAAACTTGATGATTTCTTATATATGTCGCTTATGGTGAATGATTGTAAAATGACTTGGTATTTGTTATCTTGATGGTCATAGGTGATTTATGTTATGACTTGTGCTTTATGAACAAGTGTCAATGGATGATGAACATGTTATGAATTTCTACGATTATATATGATATAAAATGTGTATATCAGGGCAAAGTTAGCTTGAATGAGCACTTGATGTATAATAACATAAAATTAACTCTTAAGGAATAATGGTTAAATGGATAAATATCCACTAAATTCTGCCGTGTGACAGGGCAACGATCCTGATCACGTTTACCAGTCAATAACAATCCCAGAGTAAGGCTTAGGATGTGACGCTCGGGTTGGGGGTGCCACAAACGGATTAAAAGAAAGTTCTACATATTATAGATTGTGTAAAGGAAGTTTCAGCACATGAAAGAGCTTTATAATGCTTGAGATTAATGAGAAGCTTCAACACTTGTAGTGAAAATCACAGTTCTTCGTTTGGAGCATTGAATGATCACTTAATTTCTTTTAAATAGAAAGGTGAAGGCTCAATGAATGCTCCTTTTTTTATCTTCTTCATTCTGCTTGACGTACTTTAAATAATAGAGGAGTTATTTCAAATGTTAAGAGGTAAGTGGTGTGCATTAAATATGACAACATTCGAATTTTTCGACCGTTATAGTACAAGTCGCAACTGGAGTCGACTTCAGCTACGACTCACCAAAGTCGTTCACTGGAGTCAACTTGAGGTGCGACTTCAACCAAAGCATTTTCACTTCATAAGTCCTCCTTTGAATTGCAGTGCTCCTTAAGTTCCATCTTAGGTCAACTTGATTCTTGACTTGACTATGGGACTTCATTCCTCACTTGAAACTTCAAGCTCCACAACATGTGCTTCTTTGGTTTCAAAATTGCAAGTCCTTGGCTTGAGTCGCGTTGATCATGGACTTCATTCAAGTCACTTAGAGAAGTCAACTTGGATATGCAACTTGACTTTTGGTACTTAATCTCTATAATTTGATTGATTCTTTAACAACTTAAGCTAGAGTCTGGAGCTAACTTGGTCTTCTACTTGACTCAAGTGATAGGGTGGACTTGACTTGTGGTTCAACTTTGTATGTTCAGTTTTGAGTCAAGGAAAACATGCAACCCCCTAAGTCGACTTCGCTCAAGTTGCTAGTAGAGTGGACTTGGGTCTGTGACTTGACCTATCCGCTCTTCAAGACTTGTATTCTTTCAACCTAAGTTGCATTTTGGGGTCGATTTAGGCCTGGACTTCACCTAAGTCATTTGTCTAAATCGACTTGGACATGGGACTTGGTCTGCGATGCTTTTGGCACTTCAAATTTTCAACTTGAAATCATTTCACTAGATATATTAGTCCCTTTAGACACGCAAATTTGGATTGTTAATTATCAAAACATAGATTACTCTTGGTTTTCTAGTTGAGTTCACAACAATCTTCCATTTTTTGATGATTGACGAAACCAAGTTTGAGTTACCCTTTCCTTCTTTAAAATTTAGTAATGTGGAGTATGTTCTTTGGCATTTTGAACTTAATCATTGAATAACAATTTCAAAAACATAATACAATTTAAACAAAATGTGTAGTATGATCTTTAGCATTTTGAACTTAACCATTAAATAACAATTTCAAAGCATAATTTAATTTAAATAAAATGCATTCATTTTTCATACATCTCAATAATCCATTCATTCATACTAAAACATTCATCATACTTGTATTCATTCGAGATTTTCATTTCTAAAATGTTCCAAAATACAATCTACCCTACCCATATACAATGCACTCAAACCTTCCCTCTCTCTCTCCCCCTTTTTGATAAGCATCAAAAATGGAACAAAGGAAGTTTCAATGTGAGCCTAGATTTGCAAAACATGAAAGAGGAGATAGTGTAGGGTGGATGAGTAGGGACAAATGAATCATATCATTTGGAGACGCGAAATCATAAGGAGTAAATGAAGGATTGGATTTGTCTTGCATAATTGGTTTAGCAACAGCTGACTCTCCCCAATAAGGTTCTAAGTGAGGAAGACTTGGAATGAGATGACTCCTATGACTCCTTGAAGCCAAGTGATATTTGATTTGAGAAATTTCTGCTTCTATGTGAGCTTTCTTGGCATGCATTTGTGTTAGTGAGAACCGGAGGCTTCCTAGTTCTTAGGTAAGTCTATTCTCCAGACCTTGAAAGAGGTTACGAAGTTCAGACATATCAAATGTGGGAACTTGAGTGCGTCTAGTTTGAGCTTGTGATGTTTGTGGGAAATGAGAAGCATGGGATATACGTGATATAGGCCTGGGCGATGCACGTAGGGCTTGGAATTCCCCCTCAACTGGTGCTTCTCCTGCAAGTTCCTCATGCGAAGGTTCTCTATCCATTCTACCCTGAAGTTGCACCCTTCTAAATGCTTCAATGCCTATCTTAATTCTTTGGAGCAAAGCTTTGTTAATTGCATTGGTTGGCTTCAATACTTCAAATAGCTCATCTGTTAGATCAATGCCTAAGTATTCGAGGATTTGGGTAATCCAGTGACCATGCGATATAATAACTCTTGGATTTTCTTTTCTAACAATCAATGCATCCAAGAGTAGTTGGGGTAGTGAAATGTGGCTTCTATTGATCAATTGCCATATGATAGTAGCCTTTTTTGGATTGACTACATTTCTTTGCCCTCTTTTAGGAAGAATGCAGTGATCCACCTATAGCCGAATGACCCGTAATCTTAGGGGCATATCCATGTAATGCAGAAATCTTGCTCCCTCGCTATACTTGTTGCTTCTAGTCAATTCATTGTACATTAATGGCAAGGTTAATTTTTCAAGAGTTCTATCTTTTTCAAATGGTACTTCTAGGATGGCTCTTATAATCTGAGCAGCCTCTGCTTTGTGATCGCTTAGATTAATTGTTGTGCCCTTCACATAGGTAGTAAAATTATCTTAGCTCTAACAGTAGTAGAATTATCGAGTTCGATCTAGATAAATCTGACAATTTTCGTTAAATAGTGCAATCCATCCTTGGAAATCAAGTAGTTTTTCAATTCTAAACTCATAATCTCTTACGAAATCAAAATCTATAATTTTTAGTAGAAAGATCTTTCTCTCATAAAAGTGATTGTAGAAACGCCGATGTAGTTGTTGGGTCATAAAATATTCCTCTGGCATCTTTCTAACTTGTGGTTTAGCAAAGAGAGCTCTTTTCCTCTTTGGTCTCTCTTCCCCACTAATATCTAAGTTTTCCTCTTATTGAGGTATAGAAGTGGATGGTAAACCTTCCTTAATTCTTGTGCTTATTTGGATGGGGTCCTTTGTCTCTTTGACACCTCCTCTCACGTGGTTGAGCGGGAGGGGCGAGAAACTAGAAACTTGCTTGTTTAGAAAGAGGAAAAAGATTGCGGCAAGAGATTTGTGAGAAGATTCAAGAGATTTTTGTAATGTTGTACAAAATGGGTTGAGCACTATGAGTTTTCTGAATTTTGGGAGGAAGAGAAATGAGATTAAAGAGACGTTTGGTGCCCATTTTAAGCGACTCATAACGACATCGTGCAAGGTCGACTCTGAACCCTAAATCATGTTTGAAGTTGACCTGTGCTAAGTGGACTTAACTTGGCTCCCTGTCCTGAGGACAATGCAATATCTATTTTACCCTTCTTCCTAAGGTATGCTATTGACCAAATTAAAACACATATGAGTTTCACACAAGCATGCTTTCATAATTTTATATTTAAACAATCATTTCGATATCAACCATCAACATCAATTATGCCCATTTCTTTTTTAATTTTATAAAATGACTCGATAGTTAGTGGTTTAGTAAAAATATCCGCAATTTGATCCTTAGTTTTGACATATTCTAAGCAAATGTCATGATTTTCAACATGTTCTCTAATAGATGGTATCTTACATTGATATGCTTAGTTCTAGAGTATAACACTGGATCTTAGTTAGACATATAGTACTTGTGTTATCACACCTAATTGGTATGTGTCTATATTTTATGTCATAGTTGTTGGAAACAACTGTTAAAATCAAATGCAAAATACCCAAAGCATAAGTTTTGATGATTAACAACTCAATTTGGGTTAGTTTTAGCTACTAATATGTTTTGTGCAATGTTTAAGGTTATAAATATGAAATATATAAAGCATAGAAAATCAAGTCGATCCCCAAGTCGACTTAGACATCGACTTAGGCCAAGTCGCAGGCCAAGTCGACTCTAGCAGTGACTTCAAAGCCTAATTTTTATCCAGCGTTGAAATTGGGGAGCAAAGCTGCTGAAGTCGCACATGAAGTCGACTCCACATGCGACTTGGGCGAAGTCGCAGACCAAGTCGACTCCAGCTTCGACTTCAGACCGACAGTGCAAAACTTGAAGAGCTAAGTCGCAGACCAAGTCGACTCGATGCCAGACTTGAGTAAAGTTGAAGATCAAGTCGACTCAAGCATTCAACTTAGGCCAAATGAAAATCAAATCAAATCCAAAGCAAGCAAAGTTGCATATATTCTTCATGGAGGATCAAGATCACACATTTGGACTTCTTTCATGCACTCCAAGACTCGAGAATTCAAGAATTCAAGATATGGAGTCAAAAGGTCTCAAGCAAAATTAATCCTACAGATTTTTGAATGATTCAAAACAAAGGAAGAATATTTAATTTGAAGAAATTAAAGAAACCAAAGTCATTCTAAAAGAGTTTAAGTTCACTTGGCAAGCTAAGAAGGTCAAGTCGCAACCGAAGTCGACTCTATCAGCGACTTTGGTCAAGTCTCAGTCCAAGTCGACCTAAAAGATAGGCTTGGAAGTTGGAGGAATCTGAAGCCGCGACCGAAGTCGACTCCATATGCAACTTGGGTCAAGTCCAAGGCCAATTAGACCAGAGGAAGAACTTGAACAGCCTGCTCACAGCCGAAGTCGACTCCAGCATGCGACTTGGGTTGTAACGTTCGAATTTTTGAACGTTAACGCATTTATTACACGCCAACCAACTCTCTAACATTCAAATCTCTCCTCCTATTATATATAGACACTCAAGTGAACGTGGAAACTAACAAGATTGAGCAGAAAAAGAGGAAAAAGAAGCTACTAAGTTCAATATTCTACTTTCTTCTATATTCGAGTGATCTATACATGTTTTAAAGGAAGAACGAGCTTCAACTTGCTGTTTGCTACAACGCCAATTTATTCGTCACTTCTACAGTTCTTCCTCGAGCTGGAACTTGCCTACACAAATCTGTAAAGTGTAGATTTCTTTCATTTCATTTTGATTTTCTGTTTTTTATGCTTGGTTTGATTTTGATGTTTCAAATCGAGTAATAGCAAAGTAACGTTGTGACTAGAGTTGGGACTCGTCACCTACTTGTGTTGTGTATTATATATGCCCCCTAGAGCTAGAATCTAGAAGAGAGCGGAGACTCTAGTTGTATTCGCGGAATACATAGTGGAACCCAAGTCACAAGGAGTGTGAGGTTGGAAGAGTGGAGTAGGGAAGGTTGCCCGAACCACTATAAATCTTGTCCATTGTTTTTCATTTCCCCTTTCATTATCTCATTGCTTTCCATTTTGCTTCGTTAAAGGGGACTAAACTAAATTGAGTTAAAGTTTCTAATTTAAGTTGAAAATTTTAAATACCCAATTCACTCCTCCCCTCTTAGGTAATTATCATTAACTCGGGACCAACAAGTGGTATCAGAGCATGTCTTTGAGTTTTACCAAAGAGATCTTTTGATATGGCATCCTAATCTACTTCCGTTCTCGCATTTGCCAAAGGCCAATCTTTTACAAGGCCACCATTGTTTGATGGGAATAATTTTGGCTATTGGAAGTTACGTATGAAACAACTCATCATGGCTACAGATATGGACTCTTGGATTGTAATTGTTGCGCCCCAAACCGAGACGTCACTTCCTTACCTCAAGACCTTATAGATTGGTAAATGTGAATCAGAATTGTTGCCTTGATCACGTGGCAGGATTTTGATTAGAACTCATCCAATTTTTTTTTTCGTTCATCATCATTCATATCTTTACATTTCACATCATTCATCAAACAAGTGGTGATACACTTGTAATAAATTTCATAATTTCATTCATAACATCACTTCATACTATTCTACAATGAAAGTCTTCCTGACTAAATCATCACATTTTACATCTCATAATTCTTTCATAGAATTCATCATGCTTTTCTACAATAACATTTACATTTCATACAAGCATTGGATCACATAGAATTTATAATTCTACATAAGTTTACATATACATCAACATACCTTGGATCTATAATCAAGCTATCACATTCCATTCCTTATAGCCCACATGGCTACCATTACGTACCTTTTTTCCATTTCTTAGGTCCTCGACCTCTTGAGTCTCCCAATACCTGTCTAAGGTTTGGAAAATAAAATGTGAGTGATAACTCAGTAAGCAAGAAGTTTGGAGCAAGACTTTCCTTGAAAATCTTTTCCTAAAACATTTTTCTCATAAATCATTTTCGCCAGGGGACATTTTATGTCCCAAAACATCTTTACATAAACTATATTTGGCAATGGACGTTCTCATGTCCATGAAAAGACATTTTTCCACATAAATCATTTTGGCATTGGACGTTCATACATCTTAAAACATTTTTCCACTTAAACTTTGTTGGAAACGGACATTTATACGTCCTAAAATATTTTTCCACGTAAACCTTGTTGGAATCAGACGTTTATACATCCAAAAAAAATTTTCACATAAACACTTTGATAATGGACATTTTTATGTCCAAAATACATTTTCGGTAAGCCTTTTTGGCAATGGACATTCATATGTCCACAAACACCTTTATCCCTTAAACTCTTTTAGAAACGGACATTTTTATATCCACACATGTTCCAACATAAATCCTTTTAGAAAATTGACATTCTCATGTCCAATCATTTTTCCCACATAAACCTTTTGGAAATGGACATTCTTATGTCCAAAATATTTTCCAACATAAATCCCTTTAGGAAATTGACATTCTCATGTCCAACTATTTTTCCCACATAAACCTTTTTTCAAAATTCCCATCTTGGGGCTTGTTATAGCAAACAAGTCATAAATCCTTTTCATGAAAACTTTTGCATAAAAACTATTTTTTTATTCTTAATATTTACACATTTTATGTAAAACATCCTACTTTTAGGGTAACTTATGCATAATGGCTCATAGAAATCCAATTTAGGATAATTTTTTGTATAAATGCTTTTATATCTCAATCTTTGGGCTTTTGAAAAGCAAAACGTATGCAAACATAGTTCTTCCCATCCAATAGTGACACTTACCAAGTGATCATGCTACCTTTTGGAAGAGAATCCATAACAGCATGCTAGTCAGGCGACTGTTTATTTATCCTACTCCCATCTCAGGGAGGGTGCCGCTGGCACTCCTGTCATCCCTTAGTGACTTGGCCTTTTATAGAGTAGGCCCCGGTCATCCCAACCGTACTCTACAACCGGCCTGTTTCTTGTACTAGTGTACCGTACATTATTATGACAGACTGCAGCCCGTTTGGTTTGAAGAACCACAGACCGCAGCCCATGTCCTTTTAAACTGGGATCACAGACCTCAGCCTGCATCCATACTCATAAAAAATCTTAGACCAAAGTCTATATCTTTAAAAATTATTTTCAAAAACACATCACAGACCGCAGTCTGTGTCAACTTATAAGCGAGCGCACCCACTTTAACAAGTTGTTATTTGAAATCTAATTTTCGTATGACCTTCCTTAAATTCTATTAGAAACATTTTGATAATATTTGAAATGTTTGAGAAATAACACACTTTAAAACCCTTTTAATAGAAGAATTTCAAAACTTTTAGATTTTCAAGAATAAATCATGTATTTTTCCTAGCATTTTCTTAGTTTCCATTTCGGGGCATTTTGCTCACAAAAGTTATACAATTGTGCTAACCCCTTCTCAACCACCTTAAAATCAATTTATTGTCCACATATCAATTTTGTCATTTTTACATAAAGGAGCCTTGCATGGTCTTTTGTATGCTACTTTAGCAACCCGAAACCAAACTATTTTAAGAAAATCAACATAGGAGGTTGGTCATCCTTAAATCCTCTTCAACGCATCCGTATAAATATTTTTCAAGATATTTTCAACATAGATTTCCTTATCTAAAGAAAATCAAAACTTTTTGAATATCGTTTCAAAACATATGAACTATGTCCAAATCATCATTTATTATTTAATTATCAAGACCTAGCAAAACAAATCTTTTTCATAAATCAAATCCCTTTTTTTTCTTTTATAACATGATTATTTATCATTAAACATCATAAGAGAAATTCAAAACTTATTTACATTTGTTGCTTTGTGAAAAAAGGCAAAATTTCCTTTTTCTTATATAATACAGTTGGTCCCGAGTTGATGGCAATTACCCAAGAGGGGAGGGGTGAATTGGGTATTTAAAAATTTAAACTTCAATTAGAGACTTTACCCCGGTTTAGTTTAATCCCCTTTAATAAGACAAATGGAAAGCAATAAAATAATGAAAGCGGAAATGAAAAACAGTAGACAAGATTTATAGTGGTTCGGGCAACCTTCCCTATTCCACTCTTCCAAGCTCACACTCCCTTGTGACTTGGGTTCCACTATGTATTCCATGAATATAACTAGAGCCTCCACTCTCTTCTAGATTCTAGCTCTATGGGGCATATACAACCAGAGCCTCCGCTCTCTTATAGATTCTAGCTCTAGGGGGCGTATATAATAAGCAGCACAAGTAGGTGACGAGTTCCACTCCAATCACAACCCTACTTTGCTATAACTTAGTTTGAAACACCAAACTCAAACCAAGCACTAAAAAATGAATATCAAAATGAAATGAAAGAAATCTACACTTTACAGATTTGTGTAGCACGTTTCAGCTCGAGGAAGAATTTGTAGAAGCAATGAATCATTTTGCGTTGAAGCAAACAACAACTTTGAAGCTTGTTCTTCCTTTGAAAGTGTATAGATCACTCAATTGTAGAGAAAAGTGGATTGAAACTCTTAGTAGCACTTCTTTCCTCTTTTTTAGCTCTTAATTGTCTTTTTCTACGTTTGCTTGAGTGTCTATATATAGAGGAGGGAGAATTTTGAACGTTATAGAGTTAGTTGATGTGTAATAAATGTTCCAACGTTCAAAAATTTGAACGTTATTTCCCCAAGTCGCAGACCAAGTCGACTTTGTGTGCGACTTTGCCCAAGTCGCATGCTGGAGTCGACTTCGGGTGCGACTTCGGTTGTGCTCCACTTATTCAAGTTGATCCTTGGGTCGACTTGGCCTTGGACTTGACCCAAGTCACATATGGAGTCGACTTCGAGTGCGACTTCGGATTGCTTTAGCTTCCAAGTCTGTCTTCTGGGTCGACTTGGTCTGGGACTTGACCCAAGTCGATGCTGGAGTCGACTTCGTTTGCGACTTGACCTTGTTAACTTGCCAAGTGAGCTTAAACTTCCTTAAAATGTCCTTTGCTTGCTTAACTTCTTCAGCATAAGTGTTACTACTTAGATTTGCATTATTTGGAGTTTAGTATATTTACTTTGCAGAAAAATTCTTTTAGCTTCATGTCTAGGTACCTTGGAAACTTGAATCTTGGTATGCATGAACAGATCCAATATATATATATATATTATGATTTAAATGGATGAATTCATGCATCTTGCTTGCTTTGGAGTTGGATTAATCTTCATATGTTCCAAGTCGAATATTTAAGTCGACTTGGTCTTCAACTTGACTCAAGTCTGACCTTAAGTCGACTTGGCCTTCGACTTGACTCCTGAAATTCTGCCCTGTCCAACTGAAGTCGATGCTGGAGTTGGCATGCGACTTCGCCTAAGTCGCATGTGGAGTCGACTTCGTCTGCGACTTCAGCACCTCTTGGTTCCCAATTTCAACGCTGGACAAAAATAGGCACTTGAAGTCGTGCTGGAGTCGACTTCGGGATCGACTTGGCCAAAGTCGATGTCTGAGTCGACTTGGAGATCGACTTGACCTGCCATACTTTATATTTTTCATTTTTATATCCTTAAACAAAATACAAAACACATTAGTAGCTAAAACTTACTCAAATTGTGTTGTTAATCATCAAAACACATGCTTGGGATATTTTGTATTTGATTTTATCAATTATTTCCAACAATCTCCCCCTTTTTGATGATTGACAAAACCAATTTGAGTTTATACCTTTCAATATGTCATTTTATCCATTTTTTATGTTTTTAGAATAAGTATAAGTCATTTGCCTTTTGATTTTGATGAATTTATTTTATTTCATCATCCATATATGTTGTTCCAAATGATTATAAGTTGACAATCATTTAACTGTTTCAAAACAAAACGTTAGTGATCGAGTTAAACATAATTAATCAAGACATGAAACAGAACATAGCATAAACAAAACATTTCATGAATATCCTTTTCAAGAATTCATACAAGTTTCAAATGCAAATGAAAATGAAACCTATATACAAGCTACGCATCACAAAACCTAAAACTCTAACTCAAAACGCCAAACTATTCTCCCAAGATGGCGGTCGTGGTGCAGGATCTGGGATCTCCGAGCCACGAGGTGAACATGAGCCATGTGAGGCAGGCGATGCGGGTGCCTCGTGATCATCCTGTGGTGGAGCAAGCTACTCCTCTGGAGGTGACGGGGGCTGCTCCCCCTGTCCTTGTGCATCCCCGGCTTCATCTTGGGCCGGAACACCCATTCTTTCTTGAATCCTCTCAGCTCTGAATTGCTCCACATTTATCTTCATTCTCTGGAGCAAAGCCTTGTTGATGGCATTGGTAGTCTTTAGAACCTTGAACGGCTCGTCATCAATGTCAACCTCAAAATGCTCTAGGATCTTAATGATCCATGTTCCATATGGCAATACCCCTCATGGGTTATCCTTTCGTGAGGCCAATGCTTCCAGAAACAGTCGCGGTAGGCTGACCTTGACCCGATTCGCAACTTTCCAGAGAATTCCCGCCTCCTGCGGGTTTAACTGGTTCCTTCCGCCACCCTTTGGATAGATGCAGTGGGCGATGAGTAGGCGTAGGACCCGTAGCCTCGGGGACAAGTCCATATAGTGCAGGAACTTGATCCCGGGATGATATTTGTCACTCCGGGTGAGCTGATTATACATTTGATCGAGGGTAAGATCCACAGGGAGCTGCTCATCCTCAGCAGGAACACTTAGAATTCTGCCTATTTTGATTAAGTCGTCTTCTTGATTTGGGGCTACCATTGAACCCAAGAACATTTCAACTCCCTTAACATAAGTACAATAGTTCTGATCATCTCATAGATAGTAAAATATCCTAGTCAGGTCGGGATATACTCTGTCATCGGCTTTCAACAAACTAGTCCAGCCTTGAAAATCCAACAGTTCTTCAATTTCAAATTCATAATTGTTCAGGAACTTGAAGTCTATGATTTTTGGAATGAATACCTTCCGTTCATAAAACGATTTGTAGAATCGGCTATGCTGGATTTCTGTCTTGAAGTATGTGGTCAGCATCTTCAAGACTTGTGCTTTAGCTGCAGGGGTTCCCTTTCTTCTAGCCCCAGATTGTGTGCTTTGTGATGTTTGGGTTTCTGCTCCCTGGGCAGCCGTAGTCGATGGGGTCCTGGCTTGGAAACGGACTCTGCGGCCTGTGGAAGTAGATGGTTCTTCCCGGGCACGCTTTGAGGGGGTCCGTTGTCTCCTTGGGACCTCTTCTTCGGCTCGGGAACCGGATGATCTAGGGACTGGTTTGAGTGAAGGCTTGGATATGGCAAATTTCGACAATCTGGATTTGGGTGCCATTTGGATTTGGTTTGTGTAATGGGATGAAGATTTGCAAAAGAAACAGTGAGTTGGAATTTGAGTGCTTGAGTGGAAAGAGAAAGAAGAGAGAGACAGCTTTGGAGAGAAAAGAGATGATAAGACAGAGAGATTTTCTAAAGAGAGGAGATAGGAAGAAGGTTTGCCGGAGCAGAGGAACGTCGGAATAGAGAGGAAAATGGGGGAAGAGAAGAGGAATGAAAGATGGAGGGAAATGGAAAGGACGAGTGAAAAAGATGGAGAACGAGAGAGCTTTTTGCGGAAGAGGAAAAATGGAGAAGGGAGAGAGAGAAAGGAAGGTCGGAAGAAAAATGCCGGAGGAGAAAAGAAGTGGAGCCGAAGATAGTGAGCAGTGGGAGGAGAGAAGGAAAACAGCGCAGAGGGAAAATGGGAAGAAAAAGAAAAAAAGGGAAGAAGAAAGAAATAGGTGCGGGAAGCTGGTCGGTCACGCGTCTGAAGTCGACTTGCCCTAGGCGAAGTCGACTTCTCCATGCTCAAGTCGACTTCACTGGAGTCGACTTAGGGGCCCTGGAGTCGACTTGGCTTATCGACTTGGACTTTTCTAAGTCCATTTTTCTCATCTAGCTATTTCTAATTTAACTCAATCATCCCCATATCATTTTTATTTTTGTAAAATGATTCTTTTGCTAATGGTTTGGTAAAAATATCAGCAATTTGATCCTCGATTTTCACATATTCTAAGCAAACATCATGATTTTCAACATGTTCACGAATAAAATGATGTCTTACATCTATATGTTTGCTTCTAGAATGCAATACAGGATTTTTAGTTAAAAAAATTGCACTTGTATTGTCACATCTAATTGGAATATTATAATAATCAATACCATAGTCTTTTAATTGTTGTTTCATCCAAAGTAGTTAGGCACAACAGCTCTGGGCGGCTATATATTCGGCTTCCGCTGTAGATAGAGCAACACTAGTTTGTTTCCTTGAATACCATGAAACCAACATGTTTCTAAGGAATTGACATGTTCCACTAGTACTCTTTCTATCTACTTTATAACCGGCAAAATCCGCATCCGAGTAGCCGATTAGATCAAAATTTGACCCCTTTGGATACCAAATTCCAAGATTAGTGGTATTTATCAAATATTTAAAAATTCTTTTCACAGCCAATAGATGTGATTTTTTAGGACATGCTTGAAATCTAGAACATATACAAACACTGAAAAGAATATCCAGTCTAGAAGCAGTTAAATACAACAATGATCCTATCATACTTCTATAAAGCTTTTGATCGATACATTTACCGTTTTCGTCCATGTCGATCTTGATTGTTGAACTCATTGGAATATTTGCTCCCTTGCTAGTTTGCATTCCAAATTTCTTTAGCATTTCTTTGATGTACTTGGACTGATTTATGAATATCTCTTCGGCTTGTTGCTTGATTTGTAATCCAAGAAAGAAATTTAATTCTCCCATCATGCTCATTTCGAATTCGCTCTGCATGATCTTAGGGTGTGTTTGGTTGGGGGTAAAACTTTTGATGAAAAGTTTTTGAGATAGAAGTTGTCACATTGATAGAAAATGATGTGATATAATAGGAGTAATGATGAGAAGTAAAGAGAATAAAGTTAAAATAGATAGGTTAGTTGTATAGATAGTTGTGTAGAAATGATTGAACAGTAGGGTAGTTTGTATAGGAAAATGTAAAAAAATAATTAAAAAATAAAGTAGTTATGGAAAGTGAAAAGTTTTAGATTGAAAAGTTTTGGTTGACATGTTTATATCCCAAACAAACACACCCTTAGAAAATTCTTAGCACAAAGTTTCGTCAGTAGCACCAAATATTATATCATCTAAATAAATTTGCACAATTAAAATATTTTTTCTTTTATACTTGATGAATAAGGTAGTATCAACCTTTCCTCGTTGAAATTCATGATCAATCAAAAACCTATTTAACCTTTCATATCAAGCTCATGGAGCTTGTTTTAGTCCGTATAATGCTTTGGTTAATTTATAAACATATTTTAATTGATCATTTTCTTCAAATCCAGGGGGTTGTTCAATATATACTTCTTCATTCAAGTATTCATTCAAAAATACGCTTTTCACATCCATTTGAAACAATTTGAAATTCATGTGAGAAGCAAATGCTAGTGAAATGCGTATGACTTCTAATCTAGCCACGGGTGCATATGATTCTTCAAAATCAATCTCTTCTTCTTGGGAATACTTCTTGGCTACTAATCTAGCTTTGTTTTTTATTATAAGTCGACTTTTATCCAATTTGTTCCTAAATACCAATTTGGTACCAATAATGGTACAATCATTTGGTCTAGGAACTAAATGTCATACATTATTTCTTTCAAATTGATTTAGCTCTTCTTGCATTGCAATAACCCAGTTTTCACCATTAAGAGCCTGATCAATAGTTGTTGGTTCGATTTTTGGCACAAAAGCATATTGTCCACAAATGTTTTGTTTTGACCTTCTAGTTTTTACTCCTTCATAGATATCGCCAATGAATTGCTCAATTGGATGGGCATTTTTGAATTTTAAATCAGTTGGAGGTCTATAGGAATTATTACCTTCACTTACCTTTTCTTCCGTAGATTTTTCTGGCTTGAGCTCGGTTTCTTCTTGTTGCTCTTGTTGTTTTGCTTTTGTATTATCTGTATCACTTAGTTCATTCTCCTTTCTCGGAGTTTAGTTAAATTCATCAAAAACAACATGTATTGATTCTTCTACTATTTGATTTCTTTCGTTGAAAATCCTATATGCTTTGCTATTTTATGAATAACCAAGGAAAATAGCTTCATCACTTTTGGCATCTAATTTTCCCAAATTTATTTTTCCATTATTCAACACATAACAAGTACATTCAAAAGTATGGAAATATGATATGTTTGGTTTTCTGCTTTTTCAAAGTTCATATGGGGTCTTTTTCAATATTGCTCTAATGGTAACTCGGTTTAATACATGACAAGCTGTACTTACAGCTTCACCCCAAATCTTTTGGACAATTTACTCTCATTTAGCATAATTCTAGCCATTTCTTGTATTGTTCGATTTTTTCTTTCAACAACTCCATTTTGTTGTGGAGTTCTTGGTGTAGAAAATGTATGGTGAATTCCTTTTTTATTGCAAAATTCTATGAATCGTTTATTTTCAAATTCACCACCATGATCACTTCTAATGGAAATAATTGAACTTTGTTTTTCATTTTGCACCAAATTTGAAAAAGTGACAAACATAGAAAATGTTTCATCCTTACTAGCTAAGAGTATAATCCAAGTAAATCTTGAAAAATCATCAACAATTACAAACACATACTTTTTCCCACCAAGAGTTAAAATGTCCGATGGGCCATAAAGATCCATA
Source organism: Annona cherimola (assembly GCA_030490835.1). Lineage (NCBI taxonomy): Eukaryota > Viridiplantae > Streptophyta > Magnoliopsida > Magnoliales > Annonaceae > Annona > Annona cherimola. Next base: position 42,374,247 of record CM059974.1, read on the forward strand.
TGCAACAATTCAAGTGGCCTAGTTGTTGAAATTTCCTTTTTGGTGGAAAATGACATTTTGGGTTGTTTAAATAATTGACAAGCTTTGCAAATCTTATCCTTGTCATATTTAAGCTTTGGTAACCTTTGTACTAGATTCTTTTTCCACAAAGTTTTAATATTTGACATATTTATATATCCAAGCCTTGTATGCCATATTTATGGATCATTTTCTATGGCTATTAGACATTTTCCCTCAAGTTCATCTAGGCAAACTAAATATACATTTTCATGTCTTTTGCCACTAAATACTACGTGTTCATCATAAAAAACATTGCATATAGAGGATTCAAATACAACTTTATATCCTTTGTCACATAATTGACTAATACTCATTAGGTTGTGTTTGAGTCCTTCAACAAATAGTACATCCTCAATACATGCATTTGAAATTCCATAAACATTTCCTTTACCTTTTTCATTATTTCCAAAAGCAACTGTTCTTCGTTGCACGGGTTGATCTTATGGAACAATCCTTTTTCTTCTTTCATGTGTCTTGAGCAGCCACTATCTATAAACCATATGTTATTGGCCTTAGCTCTAAGACAAACCTGCAAAAAATAAGTCAAGTGGAGCTCATTCTTTTGGTACCCATTTTATGGGTCCATTTGGGTTAGTTATCCATTGGAGTCTACGTTGATCTACCTTTGAAGCCATAAATCCAATGCTTTTCGGCATCCAAACCAATTTTGCACCAAGGTTTTGTAGTTTTCTCAATTTGCATTGATAAACCTTGTGTCCCAACTTGTTACAAAAATTACAAGCTCCTGGGAGTCTAGGAATGGGAAGCCATTTGGTAATTTGTTCCCCAGTTACTCTTTTGGTCCAAACTACATGATTTATCTTGGGTTTAGTATAAATGGGTTTGGTGTTGTTTCTTGGAGCATTAAATTTCTCTTGCTCAAATGTGGTATACCCAAGTCATTTCTTACAAGTTTGGGTGGTCATTTTTAAGAACATTTTCACACTTTCTCCTGGATTAGAAAACTTGACAAGCAATTCATTTAATGATTCATTTTTCTTTTTGAGTTTCTCTAACTCATTTATCAAAGTATTCTTTTCATTTTTCAATTGATCAATTTTTTCAGCAAGTTTACCGTTCACGATCATTACTGCATCACAATGTCTTTTTTTTATTGTAAACTTGTTTCTTAATTTCTTTATTTCCTCATATAATGAATCATAGGCTTGTTGGAGTTCTTCTAATTCAGCACATTTGATGCATTCATTTGTAGAAGGTAAAATTGAAAAGGATTTTTGTTTGGAGGTTACCTTTTCACTACTTGTGCAGTTCGTTGAAGTAGCCTGATCCTCCAAGATTTCCGTTGCTGCAAAACATATGTCGAAATTTTCCATGCAACAAATTCTTGCGCAATCCGCTTCACATTCTTCACTTGAAGAGCTGCATGTTGTAGATTCCTCTTCATTTACGTACATGTCTCTTCCTTTGTTTCTTTGAAATTTTCTGTTGTCGCCTCGATCTTTTCTTTGCTCCTTTGCTTTAGTTTCTTCGGGCGTTGGGCATTGGGCTTGCATGTGCCCCGAACCACCACACCGGTAACATTTTGTTCATTCTTTCTTTTTCTCTTTAAAATTTCTTTCTTTAAAGTTTCTGAAATTTCTACCTTTCCTTACAAATTTTCTTAACCGTTTTGTAAGTAATGCAATTTCATCGTCATTTTGTGATGATGAGGTAGTGTCATCCGAGTCTTGTGCAGCTTTCAAGGCGATGACTCTTTTGCCTTTGTGGTGACCCTCGTTTCTTTTCTTGATTAGCTCATGTGATATTAACGAGCTAATAAGGTCTTCCAACTTCAACATGTTTAGTTCCTTGGCTTCTTCTATTGCCGTGATTTTTGGAGTCCATAATTCGGGTAGTGCCCTTAGAATCTGCATGACCTGCTCAGATTCAGAAATTGCCTTTCCTAGCTCTTTTAAGGCGTTAGTAATCTTGGAAAATCTAGCAAATATTTCATAAATATTTTCTGTTTCTAGCATTCTAAAGCTTTCCAATTCTCCAATCAAAATATTTCTCCTTATCCCTTGGACTTGAGAAGTTCCTTCATAGATAGATGTTAGTGTATCTCATATCTCTTTGGCAGTCGAACAAGAGGATACTCTATCATATTCGGAAGCAGTAAGAGCACAAAATAATGAATTCATAGCCTTGACGTTGCTCTTTACAATTTTCACTTCCTCATCGGTCCATTTGGAAGCTCTTTCATCAGTAGGCAAGGTCACACCGTCTTGGATTGCAATCCAAGAATCCATATCTGTAGCCATGATGAGTTGTTTCATACGTAGCTTCCAATAACCAAAATCGTTTCCGTCAAACAACGGTGGCCTAGTAAAGGATTGGCCTTCGACAAATGTGGGAACGGAAGTGGATTGGGATGCCATATCAAAAGATCTCTTTGGTAAAACTCGAAGACCTGCTCTGATACCACTTGTTGGTCCCGAGTTGATAGCAATTACCCAAGAGGGGAGGGGTGAATTGGGTATTTAAAAATTTAAACTTCAATTAGAGTCTTTATCCCGGTTTAGTTTAATCCCCTTTAATAAGACAAATGGAAAGCAATAAGATAATGAAAGCGAAAATGAAAAACAGTAGATAAAATTTATAGTGGTTCGGGCAACCTTCCCTACTCCACTCTTCCAAGCTCACACTCCCTTGTGACTTGGGTTCCACTATGTATTCCACGAATACAACTAGAGCCTCCACTCTCTTCTAGATTCTAGCTCTATGGGGCATATACAACCGGAGCCTCCGCTCTCTTCTAGATTCTAGCTCTAGGGGGCGTACACAACAAGCAGCACAAGTAGGCGACGAGTTCCACTCCAATCACAACCCTACTTTGCTATAACTTGGTTTGAAACACCAAACTTAAACCAAGCACTAAAAACTGAATATCAAAATGAAATGAAAGAAATCTACACTTTACAGATTTGTGTAGCACGTTTCAGCTCGAGGAAGAATTTGTAGAAGCAACGAATCATTTTGCGTTGAAGCAAACAACAACTTTGAAGCTTGTTCTTCCTTTGAAAGTGTATAGATCACTCAATTGCAGAGAAAAGTGGATTAAAACTCTTAGTAGTACTTCTTTCCTCTTTTTCAGCTCTTACTTGTCTTTTTCTACGTTTGCTTGAGTGTCTATATATAGAGGAGGGAGAATTTTGAACGTTATAGAGTTGGTCGGCGCGTAAAAAATGTTCCAATGTTAAAAAATTTGAACGTTATTTCTCCAAGTCGCAGGTGGAGTCGACTTCGTGTGCGACTTTGCCCAAGTCGCATGCTGGAGTCGACTTCATTTGCGACTTGACCTTGTTAACTTGCCAAGTGATCTTAAACTTCCTTAAAATGTCCTTTGCTTGCTTAACTTCTTCAGTATAAGTGTTACTTCTTAGATTTGCATTATTTGGAGTTTAGTATATTTACTTTGCAAAAAAATTCTTTTAGCTTCATGTCTATGAACCTTGGAAACTTGAATCTTGGTATGCATGGACAGATCCAATATATATATATATTATGATTTAAATGGATGAATTCATGCATCTTTCTTGCTTTGGAGTTGGATTAATCTTCATATGTTCCAAGTCGAATATTTAAGTCAACTTGGTCTTCAACTTGACTCAAGTCTGACCTTAAGTCGACTTGGCCTTCGACTTGACTCCTGAAATTCTGCCCTGTCCAACTGAAGTCAATGCTGGAGTTAGCATACGACTTCACCCTAGTCGCATGTGGAGTCGACTTCGTCTGCGACTTCAGCACCTCTTGGTTCCCAATTTCAACGCTGGACAAAAATAGGCACTTGAAGTCGCTGCTGGAGTCGACTTTGGGATCGACTTGGCCAAAGTCGATGTCTGAGTCGACTTGGAGATCGACTTGACCTGCCATATTTTATATTTTTCATTTTTATATCCTTAAACAAAATACAAAACACAAAACACATTAGTAGCTAAAACTTACTCAAATTGTGTTGTTAATCATCAAAACACATGCTTGGGATATTTTGTATTTGATTTTATCAATTGTTTCCAACAAATAATTTTGAAACAACATCATAATGAACTTGCTTACTTAAAAGAAAATTCTTATCATAAACATGAAACGTGAAATCCTTTGAAAACATTATTGTGGAGAACTTGCTTACTCATAAGCAAATTTCTCAATCCATTAACATAAAGCATTGCCAATCTTTGGCAACACTGATGACAAAATTCTTATCTTAAAACGTATTGTTTGCTCCCCATGAAGCAAACCTTGAGGCTTTTCCTTAAAGCCATTCTTTTCTAAAACTTACGATTTTTCATTAAAGTCATTATTTTCCAAAACTTGTGGCTTTTTATTAAAGTCATCATTTTCAAAACTTGTGCTTGCCCATTTGTTAAAACATAAACATAAACATTTCAATCATATCAATCACATAGAAAGAAAATAGCATTTTAGAAAGTTCGCTTGCTTACCTGAGATCGCTATAATCCTTTTCTTTCACTCTTTTCCTTGCCTTTGCCTAAATAAATAAAAATAATATTTTATTTATTTGCATCATCTTCAAATACTTATATTCCTTAGGTTTTTCAACTCATTTTCATTAACATACATAATTTCTTTGACTTCCCAAGTCATTATACCCATATAGCACATACTTATTACATGAGCTTTTACACACCTTATTTAATCCCATAAATAGGGTAATCATCCAATCACTTAATAATCATTCAATAACCATTATTTAATGGCTCATTATCTTCCTTAAGCCATTTTTCACTTATTTTTCAAAATTCACACATCGATGCCCATTTTAAGCACACGTCGTTGCCTTAGACCTCATTAATTAATTCCAAATTTTGGAATTAACATCATACAATTTTGACAGAAATATAATCATGAAATTCATCATATTCTCATGCATTTTTGCACAAAATCATATTTCACAAGTCATTTATCACTCATGCATATCTATTCTTTCTCATAAGCCCATTTGGCAACACATATATGAGGCATTTCATAAAATTTTTCAAGTCAGCGACTTGGTCACTAATTCAGCATGATAATTATCCTTAATTATCACTTTATTTAGGGTATTTTTATGGGATTCAATTCCACTAATCATAGGTTTCCAAAATAGCAACTTTGGAACCCATTTTTCACATGTTTAACGTGTCTCTTGACACATAACCCTAAACAGTTTTATAAATCCAAATTTTCAGCAATTAAAATCAAATGCAAAATACTCAAAGCATAAGTTTTGATGATTAACAACTCAATTTGGGTTAGTTTTAGCTACTAATATGTTTTGTGCAATGTTTAAGGTTATAAATATGAAATATATAAAGCATAGCAAATCAAGTCGATCCTCAAGTCGACTCAGACATCGACTTAGGCGAAGTCGCAGACCAAGTCGAATCCAGTAGCGACTTCAAAGCCTAATTTTTGTCCAGCATTGAAATTGGGGAGGAAAGCTGCTGAAGTCGCACATGAAGTCGACTCCACATGCGACTTGGGCGAAGTCGCAGACCAAGTCAACTCCAGCTTTGACTTCAGACTGACAGTGCAGAACTTAAAGAGCTAAGTCGCAGACCAAGTCGACTCGATGCCGGACTTGAGAGAAGTTGAAGATCAAGTCGACTCAAGCATTCGACTTAGGCTAAATGAAAATCAAATCAAATCCAAAGCAAGCAAAGTTGCATATATTCATCATGGAGGATCAAGATCACACATTTGGACTTCTTTCATGCACTCCAAGACTCAAGAATTCTAGAATTCAAGACATGGAGTCAAAAGGTCTCAAGCAAAATTAATCCTACAGATTTTCAAATGATACAAAACAAAGGAAGAATATTTAATTTGAAGAAATTAAAGTAACCAAAGTCATTCCAAAAGAGTTTAAGTTCACTTGGCAAGCTAAGAAGGTCAAGTAGCAACCAAAGTCGACTCCATCAGTGACTTGGGTCAAGTCCCAGACCAAGTCGACGTAAAAGACAGACTTGGAAGTTGGAGCAATCCAAAGTCGCAACCGAAGTCGACTTCACATGCGACTTGGGTCAAGTCCAAGGTCAAATCGACCTGAGGAAGAACTTGAACAGCCGAAGTCGCACCCGAAGTCGACTCCAGCATGCGACTTGGGCGAAGTTGCACACGAAGTCGACTCCACTTGCGACTTGGGTCGTAACGTTCGAATTTTTGAACGTTGGCGCATTTATTACACACCAACCAACTCTCTAACGTTCAAATCTCTCTTCCCATTATATATAGACACTCAAGTGAACGTGGAAACTAACAAGATTGAGCAGAAAAAGAGGAAAGAGAAACTACTAAGTTCAATATTCCAATTTCTTCTACATTTGAGTGATCTATACATGTTTTAAAGGAAGAACGAGTTTCAACTTGCTGTTTGCTACAACGCCAATTGATTCGTCACTTCTACGAGTTCTTCCTCGAGTTGGAACTTGCCTACACAAATTTGTAAAGTGTAGATTTCTTTGATTTTATTTTGATATTCTATTTTTGATGTTTAGTTTGATTTTGGTGTTTCAAACCGAGTGATAGCAAAGTAGCGTTGTGACTGGAGTTGGGACTCGTCACCTACTTGTGCTGTGTATTGTATATGCCCCCTAGAGCTAGAACCTAGAAGAGAGCGGAGACTCTGGTCGTATATGCCCCCTAGAGCTGAAATCTAGAAGAGAGCGGAGGTTCTAGTTGTATTCGCGGAATACATAGTGGAACCCAGTCACAAGGAGTGTGAGCTTGGAAGAGTGGAGTAGGGAAGGTTGCCCGAACCACTATAAATCTTGTCTATTATTTTTCATTTCCGCTTTCATTATCTCATTGCTTTCTATTTTGCTTCATTAAAGGGGACTAAACTAAATCGAGGTAAAGTTTTTAATTTAAGTTGAAAATTTTAAATACCCAATTCACTTCTCCCCTCTTGGGTAATCGTCATTAACTCGGGACCAACAATAGTCCCTTATTTGTTGTCTCATCCATAATAATTAAACACAACAACTACCAGTTGCTATATATTCGGCTTCTGCAATAGATAGAGCAACATTAGTTTATTTTCCTAAAAATCATAAGACCATCATGCTTCCAAGGAATTGACAAATCCCACTAGTGCTTTTTCTGTCCACTTTGTAACCGGCAAAGTCCATATCCAAATATCCAATTAGATCAAATGATAAATCGTTGGGAGATCTATAATCATTTTATTAAATCTTCTTTGAGCTAATATATCCGTCTATGGTTTGTTGAGCATCTAATGATGGTTATCTCAAACAACTCATGTGTTGACCCGCTCAAGGGCTACGACATTAATGGTGTTCCTTAAGTGAGAAATATTTCAAAGTTAATATGATGTCAATGCATCTATCTAATCTTGCTTTCTCAAAGGAGGCTTAACCTTCTGCTCTGAGGGTGTAAACTCTCAAAAGTGGTGAAGGCCTAAAGGCCTTGGTACTTGAAAGTTCACTGCTCCTTATGATATTGTTTATTGCCTCTTTGTGCTGAAAAGCTAGTTATTCAACCAACTCTTATCAATTACAAATCGACAGATGTATAGAAATTTTTAGTAAATGTTAATTTTGGCATGAAAAATGTATGTTGTCAAATAATATTATAAATGTTATAAATTTAAAATTAATTTTAATTATAATAAGTAAGAGGTCATTACTTTTTATATCTATATAATAAAAAATAAGAAAGGACATAAAAACATCAGCATAAATGTTATAAAAAATAATAGATATATAAAGGGTTAATAAGCCTTAGGCATATTCAACATGCTAGGGCCTAATCCACTACAAATTGATCCTCACTTATTATAAAATTAAAATTCTACAAGTCATATGATTTAACATTTTTATTTAATTATGGTATCAAAAATCCCTAACAAGTGTTGAGTAAAAGTCAACCCCTTGGCTACGAGTCTTGAAGACCATGACATCATAAGAGGATTCAAGTGAACTCCCTCATAAAATCAAAAATCTTACTTTTGGCCACTCTTGAGGATATACCCTCTCACAAGGAAGCTAAGCCCCTCTATTTGGTAACAAGACAAAACTGAACCATCTCATCATTCTAATGTCTACTAGCTTCTCATCTAAGGAAGTTCATTAATGACACAACCCCCAAATGGAACATGATCCCCAGCATTAATGAGGACTCTAATATCTATAAGAAGCAAAGTCAACTTAGTCATCATAGGCTACCTCTGGCAGGCCTCATTTGATTCTCGGCTAATCAAAGATTGTACGCATCAACTTTTAAAAGATCTAATTGAGATGATTACAAATCTCCCTTTGGCACTAAGCATGTGTCCAAATAGGTCCTAGCATTTAGAAAAGCAACCCTACATCCTGGTGCCAAGGGATTGGAATGGGGTTCTAGCCCCCCAAGTGGACTTCCCCTAATGGTGGGGTCCAATCTAGTAACTCTTTTTAGGAACCTTCCTAGAGGAGTTCCACATCAAAAGGAAAATCACTAGAGCTTAAAACTCTAACTCTGGGTACTCTAAACTCCAAATAATGGAACTTTAGTCGTGATCGACCCATGATTTTTGTGCGACCTTATATTCATGTGTCACCGTCTTTTCACATAAAAACCCTTTGCCTAAATAATAAATAGGGTTAGGTTTATATGTGTTGAAAAGCGTATTTATATATATATATGGGCTTCACTTCTATGTAATCGGGTTACATAGAAGTGGACCCATGTGACCTCTTCAAAATCTATGATTTTGATCTTTGATGAAAAATTTAATTAATACATTATATTTAACATCATTTTTTTATCTAAGGGATCAAGTTTCATTCCAATCAAGTGTGTTTATAGGTCACATTTGTTAAAAAATGTATATATTCATGTGTAAATTATGAAAAATGCTAAAATATCAACTTTAAAGTAGTATTTACGACATCTAAACCGTCCAAAATATTATTTTTATGTGAATAAATGATTCTATAAAGTATTATTACATTCTAATACATGTGTAAATAGTTCTAAGTATTTTTCATAATTTACACATGAATATATATATATTTGAACAAATGTGGCCCTTAAACATACTTGATTGAGATGAAACTTAGTCTCTTAGATAAACAAATGATGTTAAATACAATGAATGGATTAGATTTTTCATTAAGGATCAAAATCTTAGATTGTGAAGGGGTTATATGGGTCCACTTCTATGCAATCGGATCACATAGAAGCGGGATTGTATATATATATATATATATGAACTTAAGTTAGTAAATCTTTACACAACCAATTGAAATGAAACTAAATTAGCGTAGTCTAGGGTCAATGATTTCTAATTTTTCGTTCACTTTAATCCATTTAAGAATCCTCACTTGTTCCTGCATAACCACTAGCTCTTTACTTGTTAAGTTCCTTAATAATTTCTAAATTTTGTTCAATCAATCTCTAAATTTCTATAATAGCAAAGGCAATCGAATTTTGAGGTACTAATTAGTTTAAATCCAATTCTCATGGGAACAATACTCAATTCATCATATATTACATGATTGATATGTATACTTACATTCAAACGAGCAAATTAATTAGACATACATGCGGCTCGTCAAATTTTTGGTGTTGTTGCCGGGGATTAGGTACTAAACTTATTAGCTTATAAGTTCATTTGTCTCTTTTATTAATTTTCAAGTATATTCAATTTGTGTAGATATTTTAGTTTTCTATTTTCCATTTTACTGCAGTTGTATTGTTCTTTATAGAGTTTTATCACTCTTGTGTGCGATAGGGTCGTGAGGACAAAGGTAACATATTGTCGTTTGATCCTCAACTCTAAAGATCATTCTTAAGAAGGTGTCATAGAAGCAAAGAGGCTTAAGCACGTAATATACAAATGGAATATGCAGAAGGTCAAGAAAATAATAACAATGAGAACTAGCAAGTCAAGGTCCCTAATGCTCCACAGCAAGATGAATTGGACCAACCTATCTGGGATCTCATTGGTATGGAACAAAATGCTTTACAGACAAGTATTCAGTCTCCTTCTATTGATACCAACAACTTTGAGATCAAGCCTATGGTATTCCAAATGTTGTAATCTATAATGTAGTTTGGAGGCTTGCCTTCTGAAGATTCGCGTCACCACCTTCGCAACTTCTTACAAATTATGAATACATTTAAGCAAAATGGAGTTTCTGACTAAGCGCATCACCACCTTCAAAGTGGCTTAACTCTTTGCCACCCAACTCTATCAACACTTGGAATGACTTAGCTCAGAAGTTTCTCAAAAAATATTTTTCTCCGGCTAAGCTTGCCCAACTCAGGATGGATATTGTCTCCTTTAAGCAGCATGTTAATGAAAATCTATCTGAGGCGTGGGATCGCTTCAAGGACCTACTTTGCAGATACCCTCATCACAAGATACAACTATCAGTACAAATTCAGATATTTTATAATGGTCTTCAAGATTCTACTCGTCATATGGCGGATTCTTCCTCGAATGGGGCATTTCTAAGAAAGAGCTATAGGGAACTTATGCTCTTTTAGAAAACATGGAGGCAAATAGATATCAGTTGCTTTCAAAGCAAAGCAGAAGTGCTAGTCTTCTTCATCTTGATGAAGTTTCATCTATTAAGGCCCACATTGATGGTTTGTCAAAGCAAATTCAGAATTTATCCGTATCTGCCAATGTCAGTGCAATTAGGTCTTCTTCATCCTCATGTATGATATATTTCACGTGGTGAATTCATCCATCTTTGTGAGCAATGTAACTCTAATCCAGAGTCAATCAATTATATTGATAAACTCCCTCGAAACTAGGGTAATCCGTATTCAAATACTTACAGTCCGGGGTGGAGAAACCATCCAAACTTCTCTTGGAGTAACCAGCCTGCATCTCAACAAGCGAGGCCAATTCCATGACCTCAACAACAACCCATGCGCCTAGCTCTTCCTGCTCCACCTCCACCAAAAGAAAAGAAATCGAATTTGGAGGATATGTTTATGCAGTTCAGCAGTCACATATCACAGCCAACAGAAATTTGGAGTCGCAGATCGAGTAACTTGCTTCAACAATCCCTAGCACTAAACCAAATCCTAATGGCAGAGGCAAGGAGCAAGTTCAAGTCATCACTTTAAGAAGTGTCAAGGAGTTGCATCCTAATACCCCTCCAAAGAAGATAGTTATAGTTGCTACCCTCCTCCCATGGATATGCAAGATGCAAAGGAAGAAGAATTTCTTAAATGCCCTCAAGAGAAGGCATTAGATGCTCCTCTCGTTATTCAAAGACCACCTCCGCCATTCCCTCAGAGGTTAGAGAAGCAAAAGAAGGATAGCCAATTCAAGAAATTCCTAGAGATGTTTAAACAGTCGCATATTATTATACCTCTAGTCGAAGCCCTTGAACGAGTGCCTAGCTATGTAAGGTTTATTAAGGACATCCTCACAAAGAAACGACGTTTGGTGGAGTTTGAAATTATGGCAGTATCTGAGGAGTGCAGTGCCATAGTATAGAAGGAAGCTGCCGCTAAAGCTTAAGGATTTGGAGAACTTTACTATACCTTGCACTGTTGGAAAGTATCATTTGGAAGAGCTCTTTGTGATCTTGGTGCAAGCATTAATCTCATGCCAAAATCGATTATTAAAAAGCTTAGCATTGGTGAAGCAAGACCGACCATTGTTACTCTCCAATTGGCGGACAGGAGCCTCACGTATCCTAAAGGCATCATTGAAAACGTGTTGGTCAAGGTCAATAAGTTCATATTCCCTGTAGATTTCATGGTTATAGACTATAAGAAGGATGTGGACATTCTTATTATTTTTGGGAGACCATTTTTAGCGACTATAGGAGCAATCATTGATGTGAAGCATGGAAAATTGACTCTAAGTGTGAGGGATGAAATAGAAAGTTTCAGCATATATTCAACCACAAAAGATGAAAATATAGATTTTCAATGTAAGCTAATTAAGGAAGTTGATCAACCCCAAGCTTCTACTAGTAGTTTGAAGGTACATTTATCGGCATGGTGTCAAACAGTTGAAGACTTGCAGTTTCAAGTCAATTGTGCTATAAATTTGTTGCCTTCTCTCAATGAATTCAACATCTGAAAAATTAAAATGATGAGGAAAGTAAATTGCAGGATGCAGTTGATATACGTGTTGGAATCGAGTGATTCGACTATCATGTCGGGCTGATGACGCTAAACTTAATGCTGAATGGGAGACAACTCATTGCACTTTTTTATTTTTGTTCTAAGACATGATTTCATGCTCTATCATGTGTCTTGAAGCAAGGACACTTGAGAAGATCATTCCTTTTGAGAACATACAAGTCAATGAGAGTTTAGCTCTACACTTAGTCGATTCTCATTCATTTAGTGTTACGATCGTTAGAATTTCAGCTCCAAATGTGAAGTCCATCCGTTTGGAGCCAGCTAAAGTCTACGGTAGTTCAAGTAGAATTGTTAAAGTCGTCAACTTGCAAAATTTTCAATTCCAAGATCAACATGTTCAATCTTGCTTTTCCTTTCAATTTGAAGTGTTGGTGAGATGGAGTGGTTATTTGCACAAGCACAATTATAGGTTTTAATGCATGAAGGGGTCCACGAGTTATTTCCATCTCAAGTTCTTAATTTAAATCTAAACATTTTCAACTTCAGGGAATGCCATTCAATGTGAATATGAAGTATAGAAGCCGAAAAATATCAAGTCAGTTTGAATTTCCAAGCAATTGCAATCCTATGCAGTGGAATTCAGTGTTATCATGCTCAAAGTGGGATTTAGATCCTTCTCCAAATATTATTTGAAGAAATTGAGGACTCACATGCTTATCTATGTTGTTTAGAGCAAGTCAGGACAGAAAATTGAGGCTCCAGCTTTGAATCTATGGAGCTCTAGCACCAAAATTTGTTAAAGTGGAAAGCTACGATTAGGGAGCAGAAAGTTAGTGCTCTAGCGCTGAATATCCTTGCATCGTGGCACCACTTCGTGAACAAACCAACCCATGCAAGATTATTTAAGTCAACCCTTAGCTATTTCCCCTAAAACCCTCATATCTAACTCTGCTTTCTTCCCTACCCTTTAAAACCTGAAAAGCCCGTAAGGACTATGTATTTCTTTTAGAATTATAACCCTCCTCTGTCCATGAGGTAATTTGTAAATATGTTCTAAGAATTAATGATGTTGTGTGGTGCATAATGTACATACATATGACACTAGAGGACGTAATGTATACAGGCATGTATTATAACCTTGGCACTTAGGGTGAATGGGCACGAGCATGTTAAACATAAATATAAGTTTATACATTTGCATGTTTATATAGCTATGGGCCTTGATTATGATTTGATTTAGAGGTACATGGTTGACACGTTGTTTGGAGGTACTATGACTATCTCTCACTTTGCAGAGTAGGTACGGGGTTCGACCTGCCCGGTTAAGTCACAGGGGTCAAGGTGGTAACACCCCTTGCGGGGGTGAAAGGGGCAGCGCCCCAAGAGAAAATTTTAATTAAAGAAATAGTGCCATTGAAAAAAAGGGGAATAATTTAGTTCTTAGGCTCTCGTCTTGCCTGGCTTGCCAAGTGGCAAGTCCATTTAAAAGGGGGGAGGTGCGAGGTTAAGGTTCGTTTTTCCCCTTTCCCTTCTCGTTCTTTTTCCTTCCTTTTCCATCTTCTTCCTCGTCTCCTCAGTGCCCAAATCTAGCACCAAAGCTCCACGAGATCGTGGTAAATCACCTCAGGGTCACTTCTTTGCACAAAGGCAGTCGAAATCCCAACAATTCAAAGTCATGGCCACTGATATTGGGAAAAATCATAAGCTAGGTAAGTAGATGTTCCTTTTCCTCAAGTTAAGAGTTGTATTTGTAATTAAATACATTATAGAGCTTATGGGAATGTTTATTGCGAATCAGCCTTATGGAATGAGGTATTTTTAGGACGTAGTGCAAGCTAGGGTTAGCTGGATTCAAGGAGTGTTTAGGATCATTGCGTGGATTTGGTGAAACGGATGACATATTGCTAGTTTCTCCCTAGTGGGTTGCAATATAGTCTGGACAGGTTGTGATATAGCTTGAATGGGTTGGATTTGTATGGAGAACTAGAGATTTCCTTTCCGATGCCTATCATGTATTCGATGAAATGCTTGGGTGATAATTGGTACATTAAACATGATTTAAACTCATCTTGATGGTTTTAATGCTATTTGTGTGGTTTACAACCTTTGATTTATGTGCATTGAGGATGGGTCGTTCAGTTAAGTGATTGGATAGGGTTGTTCATGGCCCTTGATTGACGTGAGGTGAGGGTTACGCATGGCCTGTTAAAGACATGCGGTTATATACATATGTTCTTGGACATTAGTGTTGAATCTACATATTATGTATGGTCACTTAGAAATTATCTTACTGCATCATGATCATGGCATATGCACATGAAAATTAATTGATTCACCTCCTTTTTTTACTGCTATCTACTTACTGAGTCACATGATTTGTTACTTTATCTATAGATCACAGGTCAGGTGAAGAGCCTCGGGATGGGATCAAAGAAGGACATAACCTTGGGGAGCAACCTCATTAGATTTATGCTTATATTCATAGTTATTTTGGGTCCTGTACTTCTATTTGATACTAGTGAATATATACACTTAGTTGATACTACTTGGAAAACATGTTGTACTTGGGTATTTTGAGCTTAGTTATAATCTACATAGACTCATGCATATATATATATATACATGTATGATCTTTTAGGTTTCCTTATTGTCTGATGATAAATTGTGATGACTTCCTTAGCATACGAATGTCTCTATAGTATGAAAATATAAATATGTTAATGTAGAGCTAAACGTTATATTTTTGGGATGAAAATTGTGGCGTTCATGTAAAATAGGTCTTGTAGTCTACACCACCCCATTATAGATTACGGGGAGATGCTGCCGAATTTTTTTAGGTCATATGACACCTGTTGACTGGCCATGGGCAATAGGGCGTCATAAAGCCCTAACTCCCTTTCCGTTCAACCTCCATCAAATCTTCCTATTCCACCTTCTAATCTCTTCTTCATCTTCTTCCTCTTCATTTTCTCTTTCATTTTCTCCATTCCATCTCTCTGCGTTTTCTTTCTCTTTTATTAAATCCTTCTCTCTTCTCTAATCCAAGTTTTTCCTCCTATCTACCTTGCTTTCTCTCCATTTTCCCTTATTTCCCTCATCAACTTGTGAAAGACTAAATCTCCCTCCAACACATATCAACTTGTGAAAGATTTAAAGAGAAGGTTATAAATCTCCCTCTGACACTAAGCATGTGCTAAAACTAGCTGAGTCTTGTGTAAAGCAACTCTACACTCTAAGACTAAGGGATTAGAATGGGGTTTGGGCTTCCATGCCTAACCTCCCACCTAGGTGGAATCCCATTAATGGCGGGCGATTCTATCTAGCAACCCCTCTGCAAGAACCTTTCCAAGGGGAGTTTGGCACTAAAGGAAAAATCACCTAAGCTTGTAACTCAACTCCATGTACTCTAAGCTTTGAATAGTGGAGCTTTTGCCAAAATCAACCCCGTAGTTTTCTAAGTGATTTTATTTTCATAGGTCACACTTTTTCCATATTAAAATCCAATATCCGCTCCAACTACTCACTTACCTAAAGTTACCCAATTTATGATGATTTAAGTTTATAATTTGTACAATCGAGCCTTGAACCAAATTTTGGATTTACCTATCCTAACTAGAATATTTTATATGATAAAAAGGATGCCTTATTAATAAACCATTACTTATGTTTCAATTTGAAACCAAAGTAACAAAAAAAAAGAGTGCATCTGAATTTTATTCATTGGATAATATCTAATTATTACATATATGCTCTCAAACTGGGAATGCATCTAATAAATCTCCCTTATCATCATTTTAGCTATTGATCATATTAGGTTGTTATTTAAGCAGAGACATTAACTTGATTGAATTACTTTTTTGCTTTGTTGTCCCTCCATTGCATCTCAGTTAGTCATTTCATACCAATAAGCAGGGCTATAGCTTCCATTAGTAGTGACTTCATCATCCGACCTTTGTTTAGCTTGGATCTGCTAAAAAGGATCCATTAGCCTTTGGAAAGGCTGCTCCCAATTTAATCATTTCACTGTTTGATTCACTCTAACTTGATATATTACTGAAATAAATTACTATAAATACAATATATAGTAAGTTTTAAATTTTATTGCCAATATAAGGCTCATTTGCTATAAGCTAACAGTACTTTTAAGGGTGTATCTAGCATTTATATCAGAAATATTCAGGTACAGATTCACTGCACCATAATTATGGTGCAATTACCTCAAAATGGGTCTCACATGACCTAAAATTATAATCTACTTTACTCATTGTATTTAGAATTATAGGTTTTATTACTATACTAATTTCATCCCAATTGGATATGTATATAGACCTTATCTGAAAATAGTATAAATTTAACATAATAAAATAATTTGACATAAGTAACAACTTTAAAGTTATTTTTTGAATATATAAACCATTTGCTATAAAATTTATATATGAATAATGATTGTACAAAGTATCAATACATTTAATTACATGTGGGGCCTATTTTAGGCCAAAAGCACTATTAATTATGGTGCAACTTCAATGCACAGGAAAAGTTTTTTTCTCTCTATATATATGAGATATATTCAGGTGCAATGGCGCTGAAATGGGCCTCACATGATGATAAAATTAAAATCTACTCCACCCATTGTATTTAAAATAATGTATTCTATTATCATATCAATTTTCATATTAAAATGCAATGAAACTTTATACAATCATTTATCCATATATAAATTATACTTTAGATGGTTTAGATGTTGAAAAAACCACTTTAAAGTTGTTGTTTATATCAAACTATTTTATTACGTTGAATTTATACATTTTCTGATGGGGTCCATACACATATCCGATTGAGATGAAAATTAATATGGTAATAGAATACATTATTCTAAATACAATGAGTTAAGTATATTATAATTTAATCATTATGTGGGACCCATTTCAGCACCGCTGCACCCGAATATATCTCATATATATATATATATATGAGATCCGATCCTGTGCAGTCTGCTGTAAAATGGACCCCACACATATTAGATTGTAATGAAACTTTATACACTCATTTATCCATATATAAATCATACTTTATACGGTTTAGATATTGAAAAAACCACTTTAAACTTGATATTTACATTAAACTATTTTATTACGTTGATTTTGCACCATTTTAAGGTGGGGACTACACACATGTTGGATTTGGATGAAAATTGGTATGCTAATAAAGTGAACAATTCTAAATACAATGGATGGGGTGGATTTTCTATTTATGATCAAGTGGGGCCCACAGTGCATGGACTGCACCATCCAGTCGCATGCACTGAATTATTTCCCTATATATTCCTAAGTCTTACCAAAGTCATTCAACACATAATTTGTGTTGACTACAAACGATATCCAACCAAAGAGGAAACAAGATTTCGAGACAAGATTCGCACGGAGAATGTTTTTATTGTCTTGTTTTTTATTCCCTCACATGTAATCCCGACACACGTTGGGTAAGAATATTCCTTGGAAAGTTTTTTATTGTCTCACGTGTAAATTCAGACACGCTTGTTACTTAAGAAATATTCCTTTGTAAAGGCTGACAAATGACAATTGCAGCAGTAACTTCTGTTAATGCCGCGGAGGGTAGATAAATAAACGGAAGCTCAAACAAACCAACAACAAACAGAGCAAAAGAAACCAAAACTCTTCTCAGAAAAACAGGACCAAGAACTCTGCTTTCATCTCCCCGTTTCTTCTTCTTCTACCCTCTTCATTTTATGTCTTCTTCCGATCTGTTTCTCTTCGATGGTTCCTTCTTCCACCATTCTCCGGATGCATTCTCACCTGATATTGATCTCCAATTCCTCTCAGACCCTCTCTGTCATTTTCCTAGCCCATCTCTGGAGACTCCTCAATCCATCTCTAATAACGCAATTCCGTCACACCTGCTGAATTCATCACCCATTCTTCCTTCCATCTCTTATTCTCCACCGAATCAGAGAATTCAAAATTTGTCACTGGGCTCTCCGACATCTGCCACAGCTGTGCCAGCAACAGCAGAAGGGGTTGCTGACTTGGGCGTGAAATTGGAAGAGTTCTGCACGGATATTGAGTTGGAAAATTATCAGAATTCCATCCCCATCAGCCTTGGACTGATGCAAAGGAGCTTGAGTAGTCAGTCACTGGATCAAAAGCCTGATTTTTCCTTCCAACCTCACTTCTCTTCTCTCTCAGAGAGTCCTAACTTCCGGACCCAAATCTCAAATTCTGCTGAGAATCACAGATTTGAAGGAGCCATGAGAAGGGCATGCAGTACAGGGGACTTACAGGTATAAAACAACAAACTTTTTTTGTCCTCCCTTCTTCTTTATTAATTGGCCTTTTTCTGAATCTGTCAAGCTATTGTTCTGTTTTAGCAAATGCCCGATACGCAATCAAATTACGCCAGTTCTTACACAGAAGAAGCAGGGAGTTTGAGGGTGGGAAGATACAGCGCAGAAGAAAGAAAGCAGAGGATTCTTAGATACAGGACCAAAAGAAATCAAAGAAATTTCAGCAAGACCATCAAGGTGATACTGCTGGGATAGTCTTTTGCATCTTTTCAGTTTGATCATTGCTTTATTTTTTTTCCCCTTGATCAGTTGAAAATGATGAAATCGAAATAAGAGCACTTTAAATTAAGCTGAAAGTGGGAATTTGGTTTTGTGTAGTATGCATGTAGGAAGACTCTTGCTGACAGCAGACCGAGGGTCCGTGGCAGGTTTGCCAGAAACGACGAAGCCGGAGATAGTTTCAAAGCTCCTGGAATACATCGAGAGGAAGAAGACGAAGAAGAGCTCTGGGTAATCGATAAAGAAAGAAAGACAACAAAACTAAACAAGACAGAGGAGTTCTCAGCATTTGTACCACTTACATTTTTAGTATAATTGCATCGGTACTAATACGGCCAAAATGACTTAAAAAAATCAATTATTACAAAATTTAATGCACATAACAACACCATACTCATGACTGTAAATGAACATTTAATTCTTTTACCTTTTCCAAAAAAATTTTATATGGGCATAGTAAATTTCTTAACACTATAACCATGTTACATGGAGCAGTTCCATGTATCTTCGTCTATTTTTTTAGCTTAATAATTGTCGGAAAATCTAATAAATCTATTATATTTATCATTGTTTGTGTAACTAGGAAATCAAGTTTTTCCGAAATTAGATACACATGCTTAAAGATATATTTTCATTCATAAATTATAAAAAATGATCAGCCAATTTCCTTTATATATTCGTGAGTAAATTATGAAAAATTTAAATTTATTTATATTTAAATTAGAATATAAAAATATTTTATAAAATTATTTATCCACAAAGTAATTATTTTGGACGGTTTATATTGTTCAAATATAACTTTAAAATTGGTATAACTATTTTCCTATATTTATTTTATATATTTGTAATGTAGGTTATGCACAATGATATTATACGAATAATTGAATTTTTGTTATAATATAAATAATGCTAAATATAATAGATTGAGTGAATTCATAATTAATTATCAAGGTAAGAAAAAAATGAAGTCACACAACAAAGTGAGTTTAATAGATGCATAACTCAATAGTGATGTAAAATTTGTATACAGGCTATGAATTTTGTTTTCGAAAGCGTTTTAATCATGGTAAATGGCATGCATGTAAATAAAAGAAAAAAAGAACACGTGCGAGCATGTCTCGTTGAAACATACATTTCAGCAGAATGAATGGCTGGACTTTTATTTTGTTGTCAGGTTGATGGACTTCATGAGGAGCTGGAGGAGGTGATGGCCATGACAGCATTCGCAGATGGCAATAGTCCAAATTTCCAACGCTGGGTACGCTGATTAAGTCATCCAAAATTCCTCTACCTTTTTAGGAAGATGATCGCAAATTAAGGAATAAAGAGGACATAAGTTAGCATATGCTTGGGCAGAAGATCAGATCAGAACCTGTGTGGTCCGCGACAATAACCAAAACAAGAACGAAACCATGTATGTGTGTAACTATAGAGAAGTTTTCAAGCCAGTTTGACTCACTCTTCTCAGCTGCTGCCAGCCATTGTCTTGTATATACTTCATCGACGCCCCAAACGGGTGATGATTCCGTGCAGCCAGTAAAACTATTCTTTTCCAAAGGAATCTAAACCTTTTATATATTTATTTATAATGTCAAAATTCACATCCATTGAGAACTTTTATGCGCTGTATATTATTTTCAAAGCTTAATAATTACATATTTATTCCCAAATGATTTTGAATATGAGTGCTTTTTGGCATCATTAAAGACAACTAATAAATAAATATTAAAGGGCCTGGATTTCAAAGAGGAATTAAATAAAAAAGCAGCAGGTTGCATGGAATCATGACCAATATTTAATTGCTGTATTATTGCTGTTATTTATAATAACAGTTTCGTTTTTCGTAGGGAGTTTTTGGACCCTTTTTTGACTCCACTAGAAATTTTCATACGTCAAGAGTACTTTTAGGCGGATTCGTGGGCCATGCGCACCGACGAGGCCGCACTACACCACGCCGCACGGTACCATGCGCAAAAGGTTTCTGTCCATCCATGCGACAATCAATAACCACGCGTGCGGCGACCACAAGATCGCAGCACCACCAAGATTGTTCAATAATTTAAGTTATTCCTTACTTACGTAACTTCATTTTGGAAGAAAAGTCACCGTTGAATTTCAAGCATACCCATCAATTTTACTCCTACTTCCATTTACACTCACACATGTATTTTGCCTAAAATTTCACTTAACCCATACTATTAAGAATCCGTTAAAAGGATAGTTATTTCTTTTGTAAAATAACGAATATGCCTAAGCAATATAATTTGATGTTAATTTTCTCAAAGCTAAAAATTTATATTTAAATAATATATGATTTTATAGTTGTAAAAGTGTTTAAAATTCATTTAAATGTGAAATTTTAGCTATAAAATTATAATTAAGAATGAGCATTTTTATCATTTTATACGGGTGCTAACAACCTATTGAACAAACACCTAATAACATGGGGTCTAAGTGAAATTTTATGTAAAATCAATGGATATATTAGGAATTTTTGAAATATCATGAATATAAGTGGAGTTATGAGTAAAAATTTATTGGCGTAGGTGGAATTTGCCCCTTCATTTATTTTTCTATTACAATAAATTTACTTCATCCATTATATTTAACATTATTTACATTAGTCCTCAAAAAACCATTATTTATATTAGAAAATTTTTCATTTGTACACATGAATTTTTATCATAATTCTCCGTATATCCAAGGGTTTTCAAAGACTCCTCTTATACTCATAAATTTTTATTAATATTCCTCTCGTACCCATGTTGTTAACTTCCTTTAGCTAGCATTTGGATTTTTGAATCTTTTATTTCTAATATTTTTTTCATTTTTATTAAATACCCAAACCAACCAGTCCATGAAATAAAACAATTAAGAGCAATGGCTTGTTGGTTCCCGTAAATGTAAGTCTAAAAATTCTAAAATCCTCGTATTCTTGTCTTGCCCAACCTAGCCACCATTGTCTGTAGTGCCCTTGGGCTGGCACCCTGCACATTACAACCTCCTGCTACTTTTTGCTTTTGGGTGATATTTAGGATAGAGGAAAAATTTCTCCACTTCTAGCAACAACTTTCTTGTTGCCACTATGTTGTCGCCTTTGACGATTTTGCAAATTTTAAAAATCTCTCAAGTACCTTGTCGCCGTTGTTGAATTTGTAGCTGGATGTCACTATTACAACTGGTTGCAGCTCAAACTTCCTGCATTTTTTTATAATTTCCAATTGTATGAGAGCCATATCCTTCAACCATCAGCACTTGGACAACATTGTAATGGGCATTAAAACATTCAGTTTGGGCATGATATAAATGTTCTCGGAAAAAAATTGTGATTCAGTCCTTATGATGTTTTCAGCCAAGGCATGAACATATGTTGATGTGAATTTTCTTCCAAGCTATACGTCTTATATATTTTGTTGCTCCGTTTTAGTAGGATTGAATTTAATGGGATTAACGAAATTCACATATAAGTATGTGTAATAGGATTGAATTTGTTGGGATTTATGAAAATTATATATGAAGTATGTGCATGTTGATTTTGCAACCTTGTGGATTTGGGAGGGTCGAGTTGCTTTTAAATGATTTCATCAAGAGAGCAAGATGGCTATGACTTTCCTCAGTTTGATAAATAAAGATGTCAATCCATAACGCTTGTAAACCCACAGCTAACTTTTAGTTTTTGACTCCGCGTTTGTGGTGTTGGAATATCCTTTCCAATTTTCACAAATCGGCTATCAAGCTGCGATGTAGGCATGATTTCCTTGTGTGTTTGTGGTGATCGTTATAATCATCCACTCACCAGAACAGCGTAGCTTGAGGCACATCTGTTCTTTAATCTTTTAAGTTGCATTTTAGAGTACATCATTCATTTTAATACAATGAAATTCTTCTACAATTACTAGAAGGTATATAACAACTTTCATGCTATCAAGTTTAATCTCCTTGCCACTTGACATGATCAATGTTGCTTTAGCTGATCCATCACCATTTTGGGAGCTACACTATAAGGACACCAAATTAATTCCGTTGACGTTGGAGAAGAGATCCATGCGGCCAAAATGAAGGGCAATTTACAGCTGATAACTCGTATTTTTACGAGTTATCATGGTCCATTTCAGGCTTGATTTGTGCGTTAGTTCGAGAGATTAGACATAGTTTGCACTCATTTAGCTTAATTTTCATTCGCTTTTCATTTTAGGAGCATTAATTAGTTTTTAGGCAATTTTAGCATTATTTAGGCATTTTTAGTTTATTTATTTAGTTTTTCCATCTTTTGCAGGAAGGACGGGACGTACGACGGCAGTAAGCAAGCTGTGGCATCCAGAAGCAGAAGGATAGCGCCCAGGCGCCACCCTACGCGCCTTGACCATTTGCAGCACACACAGCTGACATATAGGGCAGTCTAGAGAGTTGGCACCTAGGCGCCACTTTTCTACATGAAACCCAAGTCAGAAGCCACAAATCAGGTGGTGCAGTCCAGGGAGTTGGCGCCTAGGCGCCAGTGCAAAAATTTCTAGGGTTTCCAGAATGTGTCCAAACTGCTCAGCACACAGAGAGTTGGTGCCTAGGCGCCAATACGCATCCGTACGCAAATATTTCAGTGCGTAAGCTGCGCAAATAGGACTCTATATATAGTTCCTAGTGGTTCGCACGCAGGAGAGAAGAGAAAAAGGAGAAGAAGGAGCCAGGAGTACGAGTTACAGCGCAAGAGAAAGCGGAAATCAAGATTAAAGCTCGGATTGAAGAAAGGAATCAAGTCCCGTTGGTGGAAACCGCCGGAAAATAGTTTTTCTTATTCTTTCTAATTTTATTTCTCTGCCTTATGGATACTTTTTATATGGATGTATTGGATGTTAAGATCATGTTTTTCAACTAAACCTCCATTAGATAGATAGTTAGGATGATTTGAATTCTAAACTATATTGTTTCTTGGTTCTTAGAATATTCAGGAATGAATAGTTGATTTTATGCATGATTGTGTATGATTTACCTTTGCATGTGTGGATTTAACGCTTTGTACAAGATTAGCTACCTTGTAAGATGATTTAATTGCTTGATTTAGCCTTGGAAGAGGAAGATCTTTGAAGGATCCATGTGCAAGGCATAGGTTTCGACCTTTGTGTAAGGAGAGTTGTTTAACGAATATGAATATACCATTAAACCCTGTGTAGTCATTATACAAGTTACGAATTTATCAATTTTACTTTATTTAATGGCATGGGAACATAGCACTTAAACAAAGTGTAATTAGCTTTATATAATGTTGGAAGACATATATAAAGATATATGAACTTGGGCTAGTAAATTCATATGCAATCCAATTAAAAATAACCAGAGCAACATAGTTTAGATTCAAGAATTCTGATCTATCCATCTGACATCCCTAATCAGAAAACCTGTTCAAAGTATCCAGTAGTCTCGAACTTTCACTCTAATTTCTCATTGCAATCGTTAGCTTAGTTAAATCACAAAATCAAAATTTTCCATCCATAGAACGCAGTTTAACTAATTAATAATTTCGCTAACAATTTCTCATGGGAACGATACTCTACTCACTCTTTATTACTCGACACAGCACGTATACTTGCGTAAATAATGAACATTTTAATTGACATATACGTATCTCATCAAGTTTTTGGCACCGTTGCCGGGGACTTGTTTAGCCAATTATATTTAGTTTTATTGCTTTCTTGTATAATTCTGTAGAATAGCTTATTTTCATTATTTCTTTTAGCTTAGAATTTCTTTTTCTTTCTGCAGTTCAATTTCATTGGTTTTTGCAGAGTTATCTCATATTGCATGCGCTGAGGCAGAGCTGGAAAGGAGATTGTCATCCCTTTTGATCCAGAACCCGAAAGAACCTATTTGAGAAGGCGTCGAACGAGCAAGGAGGCTAGAAACCAACAGCATACGATGGAGCGCATCGAGAACCAGGACAAGAACGTTCATGCAAACCAGCAGGGAAACCAGAGGATCGATATCCCGAATTATCCACCTCAAGATGATTTGGACCAGCCAATTTGGGATCTGATTGCGCTTGGCTAAAATGCTGTTCAGACTAGCATTGCACCTCCTCCGATCGACACCAACATTCAGACTAGCATTGCACCTCCTCCGATCGACACCAATAATTTTGAAATCAAACCGGTGATTTTCCAGATGCTCCAGTCTATCGGGTAGTTCGGAGGTCTTGCATATGAAGATCCGCACCACCATCTGCGAAACTTTCTGCAGATTATGAACACTTTCAAGCAGAACGGAGTCTCCGACAAAGCAATGCGACTTCGAACGTTTCCATTTTCTCTGCATGATCGAGCTTCCGAGTGGCTAGACTCTTTGCACCGAACTCCGTCAACACATGGAATGACTTGGCTCAGAAATTCCTAGAAAAATACTTTCCGCCCACCAAGTTAGCTAAGTTGAGAATGGATATAGTCTCGTTCAAGCAACACGGCGAGGAGACCCTATCAGAGGCGTGGGATCGTTTCAAAGACCTGCTCCAATAGTGCCCGCATCATGGAATTCATCCGTGGGTACAAATTCAGATTTTCTATAACGGTCTCGAGGATTCCACCCGTCACATGGTGGATTCTTCATCGAACGGATCTCTGCTACGGAAAAGCTATCGGGAATCATACGCCCTGCTCGAAAACATGGTGGCCAACACTTATCAACTGCCATCGGACAGAAGCAGAGGTGCGGGTCTACTTCAGCTGGACGCGGTTTCATCGATAAAGGCCCACATCGACGCTTTATCTCGGCAAATTCAGAACCTGTCCAGGCCAGCCAACGTCTATGAATTAGGGGTGACTACATCACATCAATCGACAACAACAAACATTTGCATGTGGTGTGGCGAATTCGTCCATCCTAGTAATGAATGTACCTCCAACCCGGAGTCCATTAATTACGTGGGAAATTTCTAGAGAAACCCAGCTAATCAGTATGGAAATAACTACAACCTAGGCTGGAGAAATCATCCTAATTTCTCATGGAA
The DNA here is from genome assembly GCA_030490835.1 of Annona cherimola. Classification (NCBI taxonomy): domain Eukaryota; kingdom Viridiplantae; phylum Streptophyta; class Magnoliopsida; order Magnoliales; family Annonaceae; genus Annona; species Annona cherimola. The sequence goes on from CM059974.1 coordinate 42,399,944, forward strand.
CAACCAGACGAGACCGAATCAGCCGCTTAGATACCCGCAGCAGCAGCCGCAGCAACTGCCTGCAAGACCAATGCAGTTCAATCCACCGCGAGAAGAAAAGAAATCGGATCTGGAAAATCTCTTCATGCAGTTTATGCAATCCCAGATCACAACAAACAGAAATTTGGAAGCTCGATAGGCCAACTGGCCTCAGCCCTGAACAACCGACCTCAAGGATCGCTGCCAAGAGACACTCAGCAAAACCCGAAAGGAAAAGGCAAAAACAGGTCCAAGAAGTCACATTGCGTAGTGGAAAGCAGTTGCACTATCCAACTCCACCGGAATCGGTGACTGAACCCACTAACCCTCTGATTCAGCAGTCGCAGGAGCCGGAAGAACCAACTGCAACCCAAAACCAACCGGACGTTGAAATTGCCACGAATCTAAGGCCGCCTCCTCCATTTCCTCAGTGATTTGAAAAGTCTAAAAAGGAGGGCTAGTTCAAGAAATTTCTCGAGGTACTGAAGCAGCTGCACATTAATATACCTTTCGTCGAAGCTTTGGAACAGATGCCGAGCTACGCCAAATTCATGAAAGACGTGCTATCAAAGAAAAAGCAATTAACGGAATTTGAGACAGCGGCGCTAACAGAGGAAACTAGTGCGAGGGTGCAGAGAAAACTACCTCCTAAACTCAAGGACCCAGGGAGTTTCACAATCCCGTACACGATTGGCGACCAATACTTCGGGAGAGCATTATGCGACTTGGGAGCCAGTATTAATCTCATGCCCAAGTCCATTTTCAGAAAGTTGGGCCTCGGGGAAGCTCGACCTACCACTGTGACGCTGCAACTGGCGGATCGATCCATTACATACCCGGAAGGTATTATTGAGGATGTCCTTGTCAAGGTAGACAAATTCATCTTTCTGGCAGATTTTATTATCCTGGATTATGAAGAAGATCGAGATGCGCGAATCATTCTGGGTCGACCCTTCCTCGCGACGGGAAAAGCCATCATCGATGTACAGGCTAGAGAACTGACCATGCGGGTTCAGAGAGAACACGTTACTTTTAACGTGTTTAAGGCAATGCAGTTACCAAACAATCTAGAGGAATGTCTAATGATCGACATGGTGGACTTAGCAATACAAGCCGAATTCCAAATTTCAGCTTTCAAGGATATCCTAGAAGCATCGCTCGTTGGGGAAGGCAATGAATTTGATGAAGAGGCGCCCCCAACCCGAGGCATGACATAAATCCTGACTCCAAGATCGTTGTTGATTCCTAAATGTGAATCAAAATTGTTGCCCTGATCACGAAGCGGGTTCTTAATTAGATATCGTTTAAATTTTTTTTGTTTCATTCCTTTTCCCTTCATCATTTCCTTTCTTCACATTTCACACCATTCATCTCACAGGCAATGATACACTTGTAATTTGTCGCACTTAGTATTTTAAAATACTACTTGGTTCCCTTTTCATTCTTATCCCTATTCATAATCTCACATTCTGGCATTTGTCATCAACTACACATATCATTCACAACCTTCATCTTGTTCTCTTACATCATTGGTTTTATCAACTAGTCCATGCCATAATCATATAAAATACATTCATCATCAGATATTCAACATACATACTTGTGTACATATATTAAATCATCAATTCACATAGCCTTTAGAACTATCATCAAGTTCACATGTGTTAACATACCTTAAACATTCTAGTCTTACCATCCCAAACATCGTAGCTAATCATATTAGCACACTCATGAATCCACCTCATATCTTTCTTCAATTGCTCAGGTTCTTTACCTCTTGAGCTTCCCCGTACCTGTCTAAGGTTTGTGAAAACAAATTATGAGTGGTGACTCAGTAAGCAAGCATTTTATATTCAAGCAAACATTTTCCTGTAAAATATTTTTATAAAAATCTCATCATAAAGACCCAATGTCTGGGCTTTTCAAAGGCATTGCATACGCATATAAACTTTTTTAGGCAATCCCCTTTTGTTCTTGTGTGAACATTTTTTCTAATGTTCCAAAATATTTTACATAAATTCCTTTTTTCCAGTGGACATTTTTATATCCCAAATATTTTTCACATAAACCTTTTTAGTCGGTAGATATTTTTATGTCTTAAAACACTTTTCGCATGAACCCTTTTTGGCAGTGGACATTTTTATGTCCTAAAATAATTTTTCACATGAACCCTTTTTGGCAGTGGGCATTTTTATGTCCCACAACTTTTTCCATATAAATTCTTTTGGCAATGGATATTTTTATGTCCTAAAACTCATTTTGCATAAACCCTTTTTTGGCAGTAGACATTTTTATGTCCTAAAACATTTTTCAAACACCCATTTTGGCAACGGACATTTTGGGTGTGTTTGGTAATGTATAAAACTTTTGATGAAAATTTTTGGAGAGTAAAAGTTGTCAAATGATATAATATGATAGGAGTAATGATGAGTAGTAAAGAGGATAAAGTTAAAATAGATAAGTTAGTTGTGTGGATAGTTGTGTAGAAATGATTGAAAAGTAGGACAGTTGTATAGGAAAATGTGAAAAAATGATTAAAAATTATGATAGTTGTAGAGAGTGAAAAGTTTTAGATTGAAAAGTTTTAACTTTATGTCCTAAATCATTTTTCATAATCCCATTTTGGGGCTCGTTTAAAACAAACAAGGCATATGCACATAATCCTTTTTCATGAATGCATTTGCATAGAAAACATTTCATCTCAACCTTAATATTTACACTTTTCTTGTACAACAACCTATTTTTAGGGTAACTTTTTCGTATAGGCTCATAAAATCCCATTTAGGTAATCTTTTTGCATAAATAATTTTATATTCCAATTTTCTAGGTTTTTCAAAGTAAAACATATGCAAACGCATTTCTCCCCATTCAGTAGTGACACTCACCAAGTGATCATTCTACCCTTTGGAAGAGAATCCATCATATAACAGCACGCTAGCCAGGCAACCGTTAATTGAACCTTCTTCCATCTCAGGGAGGGCACCGCCGGCCTCCTGCTATCCCTTAACGACTTGGCCATATGTAGAGTGGGCCCCGGTCCATCGGCGACCATCTTTACAATCGATCTATTCAGTATTCTAGTCCACCATACATCAAATATCCATATGCTAGCATAATTTCATGAAACATCATAGACCGCAGTCCGTGTCCTTTTTAACAACTTGTAAATGGGCACCCACTTTAACATATTTAAAATCTAGTTTTAAGATGACCATCCTTAAATACTTTTAGAAATATTTAAGTAAAACATTTTGATAAGCACTTGTAATGTTTGAGAAAATAATCTTTCTAAAAATGTTACTTGTAATAATTCTTAAAATCAACATGATAAAAGAATTTCAAAGTATTTCAATATTCATGAAGAGAACATTTCTCACTAACATTTTTTTATTTCCATTTTCGGCTTTTCATAAGCAAAGGTTATGCAATTGCATCATCTTCCTTTATACATCCTAGCATCATATACTTGTCCACATATCATTCTGGTCATTATCACATAAAGAAGAGCTTGCTTATTCTTTGAATACCATTTTAGCAACAAAAATCACTTCATTTTATACAGTTAACTTATCGATTGGCTATCTTTAAACCCCTTTTTAGAAACATCTGTATAAACATTTTCAAAGCATTTTCATAGTATTTTCCTATTTAAATGAAATAAAAACTTCTCTAATAAACCATTTCAAACAAATAGTCCATTTCAAATCATCGTTTATTTTCAAGTGTCATGTCAAGAAATACACAATTTCTTTCTATAAATCAAACCATTTTTTCTCTTTTCTTTCATAATTTTACTTGATTTTCACAAAATCCTATGGGAGTAAAAATCAAAATTTGTTTGTAAGTATTTCTTTGTGAAAGCATCAAAACCTCTTTTTTTCATAAAATCCTTTAAAAATAGCATCTTAAAGAACTTGCTTACTTGTAAGCAAATTCTTAAAACCATCAATGCAAAGCATTTCTAATCTTTGCAACACTTGAAATAAAATAATTCTTTTAAAAAGTGTTGCTTGCTTGTAATGAAGCAATCCTTAAGGTATTTCATTAAAGTCATAATTTTCAATACTTATGCTTGTCTACTTGTAAGAAATTCATAAAAACATCAACATAAAACACTTTCAATCATTTCAACACTTTGAGATGAAATCAATAATTTCAAAGGTTTGCTTGCTTACGTGTGATAGATTCAATCCCCTTCTTCCATTCTTTTCTTTGCCTTTTCCTAAATAAATGAAAATGACATTTCATTTATATATATAGAATTTCAAATCCTTGCATGCCTTAGGGTTTTTCAACTTACATGAATCCATATGAATTTACATCAAATCAGCTTAACCCACTTGTCTTTCGAGTTGGGTGTCAATTTTTCCAATTCACACATTGGTGTGACATGTGACTCAATTGTGACCGTTCTTCCCATTTTTACCATTCTTTTCATTTTTATTACCCTGATTTAGGATAATTTTTCAAACTCATTTATAACCTTTAAGTTTAACTCAATCATAAGGAAGTTTGATACTTCCCATTTATCATTTAACACTTATTATTTGCATTTTTCACATTGATGCTCATTCAAGGTATCTTTTTATGAGTTAGGGCTACTAATTTCAATCCCAAATTTTTGAGATTTCATAATTTTATCAAAACAGCCCTCTCTTTACTCATTTTGCCATATTTCCTTCTCATTTTGCACCCTAGCTAATCATATATGTTCATTTTCCATTCTTGTCATTCATACCCTTCATGTGCCCTCTCTTAATCACACATACATTATGTGTTAATCAAATTTTTATAAAACAACACTTTACCTTCCATTTTTGCTTAATTTAGACACTTATTTTGCACATAATTTAGGGTATAATCATGGAATTAAAATCCATCAATTGAATTGCCCAAAACAACAACTTTTCTTCCCATTTCTTCCACCTTGGACGTCCACATCATTGGTTCCCTATCAAACAGATTTTTACCCTACTTAATCCCACTCTTTGGACGTCCATAATACCCTATATTTAGGGTATTTTACCTTCATAATCATCCATCGATCATGTTGTTTAGGTTATGCATCAATTCTACCTTAAAGGAGTAGAATTTTGCATCAAGTTGTCAACTCTATATTTCAACTTTCTAAAGTCCATCAAACATGCTTGGTTTAACGTATATTAAACATGAAAATTATTCACATAATCAATTAATAGCATAAGCTCAAAACAACAACTTTAAATGGAAATTTACAAAAATTTCAACTTAGTACACTTAGTGTAAACAAACCTAAAACCATACATAACTTCTTTGAATGTTTGAATTAAATCTCCTAATTCATTTGGCATTCAATAACCCTATCAAGGGCTTCATCAATTATCATTTAGGATTCATAATGATTCAATTTTATAAACCATTCATTGAGCTAGAAAACTTAGAATTTATCAAACCAAAACTTGGTTCAATACCTACTTGAAATGGCTAGAGTTGTTTGCTCTTTCTCTAACTTGGTTCCTCCTCTTTATCCTCTTCTTTTTCTCCTCTTTTTCTTCTTCTTTTTTCCCCTACTTAGGTCGTACACCTTGCTGCCCCTTTGTTTTTTTTCTCCAAGTTGTCCACTAAATGGGATGTCAACTGCCCATCTCCATCTTTATATATGGCTACCTTTTTACCCTTCTAATTTTCACCTCATTTTGAGGTTAAATAATGTTCATAATTATCCTCTAAAAGCGCTGGCATAATATCCATGTAATTTCCATTTTTACAGAATTTTTAAATGCTAAAAATCTGTCCAAAGTCAATCCGCCATCACGTCCACATGGGGTACCCCATTTTGGCATTTTGTGAGCATCAAGAGCTGCCCACTTGCTACCCTATTCATGTCCCTAGAGTAGCCCTATTTTATGCTTTTTTACATTTTTAAAAGTTACAAAATCTGCCAACAAAATCTCTCCTTAAGCCACCTCATTTGTACCCTTAAATGCATTGACTTTTGTATTAATGCAAACTCACTTTTTGAAGCAAGAAGTCAAAGGGTTTTGTCCTAATATGATTAAGTAATTTCCATGATAATTAGATTAATCAAGTCCATCCATATTATAGGCCATCTCATTTTAGCCATCCACAAAAAATTTCATCTCAAAATGACCTTTCTAATGTAACTTATGGTCATTTGAAAATGCCTCTTGGATTTGGATAAAATTAAATAATTATCACCCTAATTTATTCATGACTAGCATAATCTATTCCATTCATGAGGTAGAGCACATCAACATGTACTTACCTTTCAAATTTCACGTCAATTCGCCTTATAGGAATCAAGTTATGAATTTTCTAACAATAACCACATTAATCTTATAATTATCATCAATTTAATCATAATCAACGGAATAATTAACCATGTCATATCATCATTTCCTATACCTCATTTGGTTTCTTTGTACACATTAAACCACATTGGTATAACGTGATTAACTTAACCACCTCACTTGGTCATTTACCATAATCTCATTCATCTACTTCAAAGCACACATTAATGGCTCTTGTATACCTAGGTTACATTCATTGATCTCAAAATGTTCTAGGTATCGCATTTTCTTTCTCCCATCTCCATCAAGTGGTGTTGATAATCCTTGAGTTTTCCCTCTCCCATCTCCGTCAAACGGTGATAACAATTCCCCCGTTTTCCCATTGCTGCCTCCAGCAGCAAATGATGTTCCTATGCTGCATCTGCTACCTCCACCCATCAGTGGTGACAGTGGCTCTAGGCTAATGTTGCCATTGCCACGTCCATCAAACAATGGTAGTATGAATGGCCCAATTTTTTTGTTTCTATCTCCTTCAAACGATGATACCAGCGGGCCAGTGCTGCTTATGCTAACACTTGATAAGCCCATCATTCGTGTCTCCCCTCCAGTTAAGAACTAACAGTACCATATTTATACATAAAATATAGTACCATATTCTCCTTGTAGCATTGCAACATCAAGTGGTAGCTAGACTATCTTTTGATTTTTCATGAGGTGATAAGTGAATGAGAGTTCAAATACAAATGATGGCATATAAGATGGTAATATAAAAGAGAGATCTAGCCAGAAAGTTGATGTATTTTATCCGGTTTTGTGCTAACTTCTTGGGGTTGATGTATTTATATCTAGTGCAAGTACTATGTGATAAGAAACCACGCATATGCTAGTTTACGTCTTGATTTTAGTTTTTTTTCTTCAATTTTTTATTATATGTCATATGGTTTATGTGAGTCATATTTAAACATGTTTCCATCATGCGTTTCATTTCTCCTAGGATGATGCATTTATTAAAATATGTTTAACCATTTTTATATTTTTACTAGAGCTTTTAAAATATTTATAGAGTATTTGCAGCTATCCTATAGAAAGGAGAATTTCTAGTAGGATTTAGAGTAGGCAAAACTAAGTAAGTCATTAGTTAAACCCTTGATTTGTTTAGCAGATGTTTGGGTTGGCCACATGTTTTAAGTTGCTCAAAGCTTGCTGTGGATGTGCTTGTCCCCCTTGAGGAAGGGATTTATCATGTATCATTATAATATATTTAATTTTTATGCTAATGATTTTGAATGTTGCATGTTTATAGTTGTAATGTTTTGCAAATTAATGTATGCAAACATATTCACTTAAATAAAAATAAGGTTTAAATAAATGAATATAAGGTTTATATATCTTAGTTGTCTACTTAGAATAATTTCCTATTTGTGGAGAACCGAGATGGAATATAGGCAAATATGATCGCAAAGAAGATAGATCAAATTTGGGATTTATTCCAAAGAAAATCTCATGTAAAGTATTACGCCATTTGGGATTTCTTCCAAAGAAAATCCCATGTAAAGTATTAAGCCATTTTCCATTAAAGCCAAGGCTTTAATGATTATATATGTCATCTAAAACTGCAAAATATATGAGATGGCATAAGGAAGAACGAGTTGATGATGGAATATTGAGACATGCGGCAGATTCACAAGCATGGGAATATTTTGATGAATGATTCAACTCTTTTGCTTTAGATCCTCAAAATGTTAGAGTCAGACTAGCTAGTGATGGATTCCAACCTTTTGGGAGTTTCAGCACACCACATAGCATTTGTCCTGTTGTTCTTATAACATATAATTTACCACCTTAGATGTGCATGAAGCAGCCTTGCTTTTTAATGACTTTGCTTATTCGTGGCCTTAAAAGTCCTGGAAATGATATTGATTTCTTTTTACAACTCTTGATTGAAGAATTAAAAGAATTATGGAAGGTGGGAGTGGATACATATGATGCATATGCAACACAAAACTTTAAGATGCATGTTGCTATATTGTGGATAATTAATGATTTTTCAGCATATGCTAATTTTTCATAATGGATGACAAAGGAAAAAATTGCATGTCCTTGTTGTCATAAAGATCCATGTTATCTTACGTTAAAAATGCACAAAAAAGATATTATATCGGTCATTGGCACTTTTTACTATTAGACCATCCATGGAGGAAAAATAAAAGGTTCTTTAATGGTAAAAAGGAAGGGAGAAATGCACGACAACCTTTGACAAGCATGGAGTACTTTAGCAATTAAGATTGCTTCATTTAATTACATTTGGAAAAACTATGAAGCCAATACATGAAGAGCTATGCAGCGTATTTCTATGTAGAAGTTATAATTGGAGAAAGAAAAGCATTTTTTATCTACCATATTGAAAATCTCTCTTGCTACGACATAATTTTGATGTCATACACATAGAGAGAAATGTAGGTAATAATAGTTTAGGAACTATAATGAATTTGCAAGGTAAAACTAAGGATATTGCAAAAGGTCGTTATGATATGATGGGGATGGGCATAAGACATAAACTTCATCCATATGAAGATGTAGATAAAATTTTAATGTCAATAGTTCGTTAACTCTCTCATCCAATGAGAAAACTACCTTCTACAAGTTCTTATAAGAGATCAAAGTTCCAGATAGATTCTCTTCCAACATATCTTATTGTATCAATGTAAAGGAACGTAAAATTTTAGGTATGAAGTGTCATGATCATCACATTTTCATGCAAAGACTTCTTCCACTAGCCCTACATGGATTAATGAAAAAGGAAGTGTTGGAAATCATGTGATGCGGAAGCGTACCTGAATCCATGTATATAGATTCCACCTATAAAACATGTATGAAGCCCGAGTACAAGGTCTTCTCCCTCAGCACTTCTCCTTATGATATTTGCAGTAGATGGGAACCGCTTGTGTTTGTGTACATGTGAGAAAGGGACCCAGACTCCTCTATGTAAATAGAGTTTTTTCTATCATGACTTCTAGAAGTATAATATCACCTCACTAGGATTGCGTACATATCCTATATAACTAGGCACTTTTAACTTAAACCCGAAGACTACTATTTTAATAAGGACACCTTTACGTGGGTAATCTAACATTCTCCCACTTGTCTTAATTCAAAATAATAAGCAAAAGAAAAATTATATATAAAAAACAATCTTTGGATTTAACATTTGAAAAAATTACCAGGCGAGTGCACTCATTTGAAAACATGCTTAGTCGTTACGTACTCAATTCTACTTTAATAATTAGATTAAGAAAATTTGTCAATACAGATCATGATGGTTATATGCAATATGAAACACACTTCCTTCCATGCGTCACGATATTAACAAATTTAATTAAGTTCTTAACGACAAATTTACAATTATATGATTTCAATAATGTCCCACATTAATGTTGAATAGACAAAATCTTTTATTTTCAATCACATATTAATTGTTAACAAAATATAATAATGAAATGACAGAAAATAATCATCCAATATGAGATCTCAAAATGTATCGATTACATCAATAATTATTCCATACAACAAGATCATATTTCTTATATGTCCTAAGAAAACCTTAGGCACCAGAGCCTTGGTCATCGGATCGGCAATCATGTCAGTAGTGCCAACAAAATTAATTGATATTAGATGATCATTAATACTTTCTTATACCAACATAAACTTAGCGTCAATATATTTGTTGCCACTATTAAATTTTCTATAATGGGAGAAGCTAATCGTTGATGAATTGTCACAATTGATTCTCAAAGTCCTAGAGATAGAATCCATAATTTTAAACTCCGAGATGAATTTTCTCAACCACAATGCATGTGAGGATGCTTCATGACAGCCAACAAATTCAGCTTCTAGGTTAGAGTTAACCACACGATGTTGTCTACCACTCTTCCATGAAACTACTCCCCTAACTAGTAAGAAAACATAGCCTGATGTGGATCTTCTATTGTCTATGCAACCAACATAATTTAAATCTATATAATTGATCACTTCCAATTGATCAATTTTTCCATACGTGAGCTTATAATCTTTAATTCCTTGGAGATATCGCATCTGTACTGCTTTTTAATGTTCCATTCTGGATTGCTTTTATATCTTCCAAGTAATCCCATTGCATAGCTGATGTAAGAACATGTGAAAACTTTGCATACATCATGCTCCCAAGAGCAGAGGCATATGAGATAAACTTCATTTCCTGTTTCTCAATCTCATTTTGTGGACACTGATGTAAACCATATTTTGACCATTAAAGATTGGCACTTCACATGATAAGCAGATGTAAATTTTGAATCTTTCTAAAATCTTATTAATGAAAGCCTTTTGTGAGAACCCTAAAAGTCTCTTAGGTCTATTTCAATGGACCTTAATTCTTATGATATATGATGCCTCATCCATATCTTTTCATATCAAAATGTTCAGAAAAGAAACTCTTAGTGTTATGTACGAGACCTAAATCATTAGTAGCAAGCAAAATATCATCCACATATAGAATCAAAAATATAAACTTGCTCCCACTCAACTTCAGATATATACATTGGTCATCAAGGTTTTATGTAAATTTAAAAGAAGTGATAACTTTGTGGAACTTCAAATACCACTGGCAAGAAGTTTGTTTAAGTCCATATAGAATTTATGATATGAATATATCAGGACTTGATAATGGCCTGAATAAGCAAAGTGATGTGAAATTGAACATGAATGATGAGTTTAACTCCTATGGAGTAAATTATAAAAGGATAAATGTCCAATAAATCCTGTCGTGTGACAGGGCAACAATCTTGATCACGTTTACTAATCGATAATAGTCCCAGAGTAAGGCTCGGGATGTGTCGCTCGGTTTGGAGCGCCAAAGAGCTTAGTATTAGAGCATGGATTGGTAAATAAGCATGGAAACCTTACTAAGTATGAAGATTGATTGAATATGATGAGATATAAATGATTATATGATGTGATACCCAGACCCAAGTAGGTCTATAAATATGACACATGTGTTATTTAAATGAATTATGGATGATTTATGATTTAATGATATTTTGCAATTAGAGTTTGCAATTAAGAATTGTGATTAAGACTAATCGCCATAGCCCAAAGTGAGTCAAGATGACTAAAGGGGCTTAATGAGGATTAAGATATGCTAATGAGGCATGAATATTTATTTTAATTTTCATGATTTAATTAATGGAGATTAAAATGGAAATTATGGAATTATGTTGGAAATTATAGAAAATTCATAATTTGACGCCTATAAGGCGAAATGAGATGAAATTTGAAAGGTAAGCTCATGATTTTGGGCTCAAACTTATAAGTGGATTGGGTTAAGATAAATGTGATGAGATTAAGGTGATAATTATTTGATTTTAATCTCACACTCTAAAGTTATTTTCAAATGTTCATAACTTGATGTAGAAACGTCAGTTTGAGATGAAATTTGAAATGATTGAATAAAATTATGAAATCTATGGTATGAATGGATTGGATTAAGCTAATTACCATGGAAATATGCTTAATCAGAAAAAGGTACCTAGCATTGACTTTGTGCACCCTAGAGTACCATAGCATTTATTAAAAAACAAGTAGTTTAATGGCTTGATTTAATATCCATGAGAGGTATCAAAAGGAGATGCTTTGAGCTAGATCTTTTGGATTAAGTCAAGGGTCAAAATCCTTGAAAAGTCAAGTGGATAAATGCATGGTTTAAGAGGCTAATGAGCTAGCTAAGAAAGGCCATGGAGGTGGCACAAGTGGGGACGTCCAAGGGGGCCCTCTAGTTAGATTTTTTTAATTTTTTTATTTGCCTAAGTCAAACCTAGCTAAGATAAAGAGGAGAGGGCATGTAAATGCTCATTAATTGGGAATGACTTGGTGAACAAGCAAGCCATGAAAGGCAGCCATGTGGACGTCTAATCTAAGGGGGCTAAGTAGCTCACTTATGAGCTAAGATTTGAAAATTTATAAATAAGATAATTACATATTTTACTTGGACACGATTTAGCCAAGTCATCAAAGGAATAAGAGGGCATTAAAATATCCTACCTATGATGTGTCAAAATGGGCCCCACAAGATGGAAAAGAATTATAAAAAAGGGGGGGCATCACATGTGCACGTCCATTTGGAGAAAGAGAGAGTTCAAGGGCGAAACCCAAACAAAGGCAGAAAAGGACGTGCCCAATCCAGCAAGGAAGAGAAGGAAAAAAGAGGAGAAAAAGAGAAGAAAGAAAGGGAAGAAAGAAAGGAATCCAAGTTGGAAAAGTTTGGAATCAAAGTTGCTTAGATTCAAGTAAGTATGATTGAGTTTTGGATTCTTAAAACCTAAGTTTCTTCTCTCAAATCATGAACCGTGAATATGGTTCATAAAGAACTATTAAAATATAATTAATGATTCCTTGATAAGGTCGTCGAATTATTTTTGAAAGATTTAAATAAGATTAAGAGTGCAAGTGAGTGAAAAGGGAAGTTAGGGTTGAATTTTGAGAAAAAATCTAATTTGAAAATTCTCAAAACCCTAAACCAAGTTTTTGTATGATTAAAGCATGATTATTTGGATGTAATTCATGTTCTTTTGAATTACATATGTTGATTTGAGCATTTGTTAATGATCTTAGCAAAAATGGAACCTAGGGTTTCAAGTAATGCCCAATTTTTCCATTTTTGAGTTAAAAATGATACAAAGAAGTGCTTAAATATTTTATGGATAAATTGTAGGATAAATTACCCTAAATTAAGGACCCTTTGGACGTCCTAAGTGGGTTGGATGAGTTTTCCCTAAATCTAATTTTTTAGAGTACATATATGGAAAGTCCAAACGGGGGCCAAAACGGGTACTTTACATGTGATTTTTGTTGCTGTTTGTAAAAAAATGATTTATGGATGTTATGGAGGGTAAATTACCCTAAGTTTAAGGTACTTTTAGTGTCTAAAAGGTCTTGGAAAGAGATGCCCTAAATCTGATTTTAAGAACTTATGTTTGGACACGTCAAAACGGGTCAAAATGGATACCCTACATGCTTAAGATGTTGCTGTTTTGGAAGCAACTAACTTATGAATTTTAAATATGTGATAATATCCTAAATTTGAGTTAATAAAATTATGTTTAATTTCTGAAATTTATGGCTTATAAATTTGTTAAGATTTAAGTATTGAAAGAGACATTGAAAAGATAAAAAAACGGGTCTTAACATGGCTATTTTGGAAACCAGTGATAAATGGATTAAAAATCCAAAATTAAACCCTAAAGTATATGTTAATTAAGGGGTTTAATGATGATGAAAATGGGTGTAAGTTTCTGTGTTAAGAAATTTTAAGAAACACATAATATACGTGTTGTATGTTGAACGTATGTAGAGCATATGTATAAATAGATGATATGTGACTTATGTGAACTTGTTAAAATGAAAAATATGTATGAATATGTGATGAAATGCATAAGGATATTTTTGTATGAATGATGTGTGATTATCTCAATTTTTAAGATTTATTTATGGAGCTTAAAACGTCACTTATATGCTTAGAATGAGCATTGACATAGGAAAAATGGAAAATAGATGAAAAATGGTTAATGGGAGATATAAATTCTCACATGTTGATTTATGAATGATAATTACATGTTTACCTTAAATATGTGTTTAAAACACAATATGGAATGGATGGTATGATGCACAAGTGAGTGTAATGTATGTATATCTGACTTGGAATTCAAGTGAGTTATGTATGTTAATGGATTATGGATTGGAAAACTAGGCAAGCAAATGAAAATATTATGAATGCAATGTCATTCTTATGTGTGTAGGCAAAGACAAAGAAAAAGTTGATACGGAAAGCTAAGGCGAAGCAGGTAAGCAAGCAATTTTCTAAATGCTTTTCGTTTTATCAAAATATGATAAAATGACTGCAAATGATGTTCTAAATGTTTCGAACCATTTTGCAATTGATTGATGTATTATTTGCAAGTTATTTAAGGATGGTCATTCCTTTACTTCAATATGTGTTGAAATGTTATTTCAATTATGATAAATGAATTGCTTACTGTTTTGCAATTATTTATGAAAAGTGATGAAGTATGGATTTAAACGATATTTCATTGAAACGATGGTTAAAAGGGATTGCGCAAAGAATTCTCTACATGAGAATGACAAGTTGTCATGTATAAGAGGTATATAATGTCGGGGTGACTAAAAGTCATGCATAGAATGGAATCAAGTAGGCTAGTCAAGGCAAAAGCAGGACAAGAGGTCCGTCCTTGATGTTGCCAAGTCGGAAGGTCCGGCGCCAGGGATGAAAATGATCATGTTATGAAAGAATGTTCCCCGAGCTAGCGTACCCTCACATGAAGGATAATGTCATGAATGGAAATGATTCATTTGCACATCCAATGTTTATGAAATGCCCAAAAATTAGGATTAAACCGGTTTACATGACTAGTTTATATGAATGGTTTATGAAAAAGTTTCTATTCCGTAGGTAGTTGATCAGTTGCTAAGTGTCTTCTACCGAATGGAGAGAAATGCTTTTAAACAATGTTGTCTTTAAAATGAATTGCCTGAAAACCTATAGCTTGCTTATTGAGTTTCAACTCACGTTTTGTTTTCCAAACCCAAAGATGGGTGAAAGGAAGGAGGCAAGGAGCACAGGTGGAGATTCAAGAATGGATGAATTCTTCTGAACACCTGTATATGACTTTATGTATGAATGATGACATTAAAGTGTGATTTAATATTATATATGAATTACGTTATAGTTTTGTGACCATAGAAGGCAAAAAAATTTTATGGTCAAATGTTAAGGTATGAATTATCATGATAAGATTAAGTATGAAGGTTATGAGATGACATGTGTAATTCTCAAATGGTATAATGGCCTAAAAAGGCATTTGATGGAAATTAGCAAGTATGAAATGGTATGAACTCCTAAGGAGTTAAGATTAAGCAGATAAATATCCAATAAGTCGCCGTGTGACAGGCCAACAATCCTGATCATGTTTACCAATTGATAGATCTTGGAATAAGGTTGTGACGCTCGGGCTAGGGCATCACATATGATGAACTATATGTAATCATATGATGATTGTATGCTTTATGAAGATGATTTGTATTATGATGTTTTTGAAATATAGCTGATTTGCTATGTTTTAAATTGTAGATGGCGGATAAGGGAAAGACAATGATGAGTATGGAGGAGTTGAGACGGGAGATGGAGGAGGAAAAAAGATGGAGAGTAGAGGAAAATTTCCATAGATGGTAGACATCACAGCAAAATGTGATGCACTTTCCACCTGTTCCTCCAGGCTTCCAACTATAAGCCCTCCACCACAGCCCTAGGGAAACAACTATGTTGAACCCTATGTCGACCCCCTATAGTATGGATATGGTTTAGAGGAGTCTACGAGCAGGGCTCCTAAAGCCGAGGTATTGTTAGCCCCTCGCCATGACCCACAAACGATCCCAGCGGTAGCTACCGACCATATTAGTATTAGGGATCTATAGAACTTATGGGATCAGATAACCGCTCCCACACTCCCAGATCAAGGTCCATGGTATCGGTTTGACGATGGATGTGTCCAATTTCGCTATGAAGTGAGTTGGGAATGCATCCGTCAAAGGGAGAGGGAAGTCGTAATAGCTATGGAGCAACATCGCACTCTAGGAATAGTGGAAAGGCCTTCCACACCCGGCCCCGATGAGGTTATACTATGGGTAATGGAAAGTGATGGTGAGTCCATGCATATGGACAGTGATCACGATAATGAGGGCCTTGTGGAGGAGTTCCTCGAGCCAAAGGAGGATAGCGATGATGATGATGATGATAGTGAAGAGGAGAACCTCACCGATTGTTCTGATACTAGCACTATCACCAATGAGCCTACACAGGTGCCACCTAGCCGTAGGCAATATCTAAGGGGAAGGGGACCTGGTAGATGAATGTGATGAAAGTTTTCTTGCTTTTTATGTGTATATGTATAAATCATGGTTTGATGACACTTTGCTTGCCAAGTTGGTTTTCATTTGTACATAAGTGTGGTACTATGTTATGATGTGATGAGAAACTTTGGTTTCAAGATGGAATGCTTAACAATATGAATGATATGAATACAGAAATATTATGATGAAATGACTATGTTTAAGAATTCCAAATGCATGAAAAGAATGTTTATGAATGTTGATAAATGATTATGAATATTCATAAATGAATGAATGTGACATGGTTGATGTTGTTTTACGTGAATGATATGGTTATGATAAATTAACTATGTGACAATGACATAAGCATGATATGACCTAACGCTAACCATGGATGAAGGTTATGTGAAAGGCACCATGGTTGATACAAGGTCAAGAGCTAGATAAAACAAAGGAAAGGGATAGCTAACGAAGAAATCCCAAGCCAACATGAAGTTGGAGAAACAAGTGGTAGACCTAAAAGACTTGGATCAGGAATAAGCGAGCAAAACCTAAGGACTCATCAAAGACGAGAGGATCTAAGCCAAGAACAAAATATGGATACGAAAAATGAATCCAGACAGGCCAGGTTAATTGAAGAGAGAGTAGTTGCGGCTGTAAAGGAAGCCATGCAGAAAGCTACACGTGATTGGGCAGCCCAAACTTCAGATATAATTCAAAGCTTGTGGGAAAGGACCCAGCAAGCGCAATTGGGTAGTGATGAAAGAGGAGGACCCGCTCCGACGGCTAACCCTACCCGCACACTGGCACTTATGGGAGATGAAGAACAATTGATGGAGGCAGATAGGAAAACTATTAATGCATTTTTAGCTCAACGACCTCCCAAGTTCTCAGAAGAACCCGATCCTGTACAAGCTGAACAATGGATGACAGAGATTAAAAAGATGTTTAGGATATCTCCGTGCAATGATAGGCAGAAGGTGTTATGCGCCACTCATCTATTGGCTAAGGACGCCCATAAGTGGTGGGAGACTATGCTGATCACCATGTTACACCCAGAGGAAGTGACATGACAGACCTTTGTTGAGTTCAACAAAGAATACCTTCCAGTGGGACTGCAGAGTCAAAAGGTAGTTGAATTTGAGAGACTTTACCAAGGAAGGATGCCTGTCACCAAGTATGCCACAAAATTCAATGCCTTAGTGAGATATGTGTCATGGATTGCCAATGTACTAGAAAATAAGGCACAAAGGTTCTAGGGAAAGCCTTGCGCCTTTATTGATTAAAGATTATGCGTCGAGTCTTGAAAGGGCAAGGGCATTGGAGATCGAGGCATCGAGGACGTAGGAGTTGAGGCAAGGGCAGAAATTATTTAGCTCAGGTGTAAAAGAAGCGGAAACAGGGAAGGAGAAGAATAAGAAGGAAGGCATGAGAAAGGAGAAAGGAATCCCTAAGAAGAAAAGCCCTCCAGTGTATAAGAAATGTCTATGACGCCATCTAAGCAAGTGTTTGAAGGGTTCAAACAGGTACTATAATATGGGCAGACGGGTCATATAGCCAAGGAATGCAGAACGAAAGAGGCTAAGGTTATCAAATGTTACGTTTGTGACCAACTAGGGCACATTGCCCTAAATTGTCCAAACAAGGCACAAACATCACAAGGGCGTGGAAGACCAGCCCAACCAAGGATAACCGGAGTAGTTAACCGACAGGGTACCTCTACGATTCCAATGCATGCCTTGACCCGGACAGAGTCACAGGAGAAAGAGGAAAAGGTGGTTACAGGTATGGTTTACATTTTAGAAAATTCGTAAATAGCTTTGTTTGATTCTGGTGTTACCCATTCATTCATAGCTTATCAATATGTAACCACACATGCACTGTCTGTAGAGGAAACCGATAAGATCATTCACGTAGAATCCCCTTGTCTATAGATTAGCTAGCTCTAGCCAAGTATGTAAAGCATGCCCGATTAGGATAGGATCCATGATTTTAGAAGTTGACCTAATCCTATTGTCAATGACCGAATTCGATGTGATTTGGGAATGGATTAGCTAAGCCAATGTGGAGCCACCATTGATTGTAAGAATAAGAAAGTACAATTTGAAGCTGCTTTAGGAAAGGATGTAGTCATTAACAAGCTAAGGCTACTTGAGGATTCCACCATACTAATATCGTCTATGAAAGCAGCTAAGATGGTCCGCCAACAACGTCAAGCGTACTTGGTATCAGTTAGTGTAAAGGAAGGAAAGGAGGTGAAGTTAGATCAAATTCCAATGGTTAAGGAATTCTAGATGTTTTTCCCAAGGAATTGACCACATTACTTCCGGAAAGAAAAATGGATATGACGATTGATATTATACCGGGCATAGCCTCGATATTTAAGACTCTCTATCGAATGGCATCAGCTGAGATGATTGAGCCGAGAACTCAAATATAGGAGCTCTTAGATAAGGGATGTATCAGACCCAGTGTATCACCCTGAGGAGCTCCGGTACTATTTGTAAGGAAAAATGATGGAAGTTTAAGGTTATGTATTGATTACAGGGAATTGAACAGGGTTATAGTGAAGAACAAGTACTCATTGCCAAGGATTGACGATCTATTCGATCAATTGAAAGGAGCAACAACCTTCTCCAAAATAGATTTACAGTCAATGTACTATCAGTTGAGGATGAGTCCTACAGATGTTCACAAGACAGCATTACGGACACTATAAATTTTTAGTGATGTCTTTTGAGTTTACTAATGCCCCTGTTATATCTATGGACATGATGAATAGAGTATTTCGGGATTATCTAGATTAATTTGCTGTGGTATTTATCGACGATATCTTGATTTACTCAAGATAGGAGGAACACAAAATCCATCTTCGAAGGGTACTAAAACGGTTAAGAAAAGAGAAATTATTTGTCGAATTGAAAAAAATCCAAGTTCTAGTTGAAGGAAGTAGCATTTTTAGGGCATATAATATCAGAAAAAGGGATTCAAGTTGACCCTCAAAAGATTGAAGTGATATTGAAATGACCAAGACCAACAACCATTACTGAAATCAGGAGTTTTCTAGGGTTGGCTGGCTATTATCGAAGATTTGTTGAGGGCTTCTCATAGTTATCGGCCCCATTAACATGATTAACTCGAAAATGAGTCAAGTATGTATATTCTGATGAATGCGAAAGTAATTTTCAGAAGTTGAAACAACGGTTGATGGAAGCGCCTATCCTAACCCTACCTGAAGGAAATGAAGGATTTGTGGTTTATAGCGATGCCTCAAGGAAGGGATTGGGATGCGTATTGATGCAAAGAGGAAAGGTGATAGCTTATGCATCTCGGCAGTTGAAGCCCAATGAGGTAAGTTACCCCACTCATGACTTAGAGTTAGCGGCAGTGATGTTTGCCTTAAAAATTTGGAGACACCACCTGTATGGTGCAAAGTGCGATATTTACACAGATCATAAGAGTCTTAAGTATATTTTTAATCAAAAGGAGTTGAATATGAGATAGAGGAGATGACTCAAATTATTAAAGGATTATGATCTAGAGATATTATATCATCCAGGTAAGGCAAATGTGGTAGTTGATGCATTGAGAAAAAATGCCAGCATAGCGCACCTTATCATGAAGGAAGAAGAGTTGCATCGAGAGAGAAGACAGCTGGAATTGATTGTATGTCCACCAGGCGTTCAGGTAAGGTTATCGCAAATGCACATACAATCTTTTCTATTTGAACAGATTAAAACTGCATAGCAAAATGATTCAGACCTACATATACATGTAGAAAGATGAAGAAAAAGGGGTTGAATGAATTTTTCATTGATGAACAAGGTATGTATTGGTACAAGGGTCACCTTTGCATACCTAATACAGTTGAATTAAAAGCATAGATACTCAAGGAGTCGCATTTTCCGCCATTTTTTATGCATCTAAGAAGCACTAAGATGTATCAGGATCTCAAGAAGAGACATTGGTGGAATAATATGAAAAGAGAGATTGTTGAATACGTAGCTAAGTGCTTAACATGTCAAAGGGTGAAGGCAGCTCACCAACGAATGACTGGAAAGTTATAGTCCCTAGAAGTTCCTGAGCGGAAATGGGATGACATAACAATGGACTTTATTGAAGGATTGTCTAAGACTCGGACAGGAAATAACTCTATATAGGTAATAGTTGATCAATTGTCAAATGTTGCACATTTCATACCCATAAAGAGAACTTTTTAGATAGAAAGATTGGTCAAAGTGTATTACAAGGAGATAGTATGATTCCATGGAGTGCCCAAGTCAATAGTATCCAATCGAGATACGACGTTTACGTCTCAATTTTGGAAGAGTTTGCATGAAACTCTAGTCACCCAACTCAAGTTCAATACAACATTTCATCCCCAAACAGATGGTCAGACGGAGCGAGTGAATCAGATTATTAAGGATATGCTCCATGTGTATATTGGAATTTGGAGGATCATGGGATAAATATGTACTGATAGCTGAGTTTGCCTACAACAACAACTATCAGACTAGTATTCAAATGACTCCATTTGAAGCGATATATGGATGTCGATGCCGAACTCTATTGAACTGGGATGAAGTTGGAGAGAAAAAGTTACCCTCAAACTTGTCCCGACGAATGACAGACAAGGTACAAGTTATTCTCCAGTGTATACTCACAGTCCAGAGTCGGCAAAAGAGTTACACAGACTACAAGAGAAAGGATTTAAATATTTAAGTTGACGAACATGTATTCATAAAGGTCACACCATTCAAAGGAGTTACAAGGTTTGGGAAGAGAAGCAAACTAAATCCTAGATATATTGGGCCATTTGAAGTGCTTAAAATCTTCAGAATCGAAAATAGAGTATGTTAAGGTTTAATGAAAGCGATATTCCGAAAGCGAGACAACATGGGAGTTAAGAGAAAAGGTTGAAAGAAAGTACCCTCAATTGTTTAAAAAGTACGATTTTAGGACGAAACCTTTTATAAGGGGGGAGGATTGTGATACCCAAACCCAAGTAGGACCCTTACATGTAAATTAGACATATAAACATGATTCAATTGATTTATTAATTTTAAGGCTATTAATTAAGAGAGGTGATTAAATTAATCACCAAAGCTTAATGTGAGTTCATGTAATTAAAGTGTTCTAATGAGGGTTAGGAAATGTGGATGTGATGTTAATAATTATCTCATATATTATGATTTAATTAATGAAGGTTATGATGATAATTATGAATTTAAGGTGATAAATGTTAGAAAATTCATAACTTGACGCCTACAAGGCGGAATGAGGTGAAATTTGAAAGGTAAGCACATGATGATGTGCCCAACCTTATAAATGGATTAGATTACAAAAATTTTGATGAGATTAGGGTGATAATTATTTATTTTCATCCAAATCCAAAAGGTAAATTTCAAATGACCATAACTTATGCTAGAAATGTCATTTTGAGATAAAATTTGTCATGAATGGTTAAAATGATGTGATGAATCTTATGGATGGGTTTACGTAAGCTAATTATCATGGAAAAATTCTTAATCAAAAAAGGACAAAAGCCATTGACTTTTATTATCATAAAGTGACATAGCATTAATGAAAAGTCGAGCTAGTTAATGAGGTGATTAATGGCTCCAAATGAGGTGGCTTAAGGAGGGATTTTTGGAAGATTTTTACATTTCCAAAAATTCAAAAAATTCATGAAATATCAAGGGCAATGAATGCTTGTCCATAGGCTAGACGTGGTAGCCATAAATGGCCAATTGAGGTGATCATATAAGGGTCATGCAAAGGGGCTGTTTGGATGGATTTTTCGATTTTTCAAATGCTAAAAATACATGTAATTAGCCTATATCACTAGGGTGATAAATGACATTAAATTGGGCAGCTTTTGGATGGCATAAAATGCCAAATCCAAGCCACATGGGACGTGCACAAGGTGGACAGCAAGATGCCTTGATTTGAGCAGATTTTTGATAATTGAAAAATCCATTTAAAAGATGTTTTACTTGGGTAAAATTTTGAAAACACATGAAGGGATAAGTATACATCAACTTACCCTCCAAATGACGTGGAAAATGATAAGAAAAAAAATTCAAAAATATATATTAGAGAGAGGGCATAAGGGACATCCACTTTTGGGCAAAAAGCAAGAGAGGAAAAAATCTCCCAAGTGGGCAGCAGCAAGGACATCCCAGGAGGAAGGAAAATGAAGAAAAAGGGAAGAAAAGAGGAAGAGAAAAGGTAAGCAACCAAGCTAGGAAAGATATGAGCAAAGGTTCATAAATTCAAGTGTTGAGTTAAGTTTAATTTATTGAATTCTAAGTTTTCTAGCTTCATTCATGGGTCATAAATTTGATCCATAATGACCTTTAAATGATAAGTTATGATGCCCTTGATTAGGGTACTAAATAAAGAATGAATAAAAAGAATTGATTTAAGGGTATAAGAGAGCTAAGTGTAAGGTTAAGGTAGATTATGACTTATAAACCTAGTTGAAATTTTTCTTAAATTTCAACTAATGTTGCTGTTTTAAGCATGTATCATGATTGGTTTATGATTTATATTTCCATGATTAATATATGTTGATTTGGATAGGATTTAAGAACCTTAGGAAGGTTAAACCTAGGGTTAATAACATGGACAAATTCCACTCTTTTGAGATGGATATGGGACATGAATTAAATCAATTGATACATGGAGGAATTAAAGGGTGAAATACCCTAAACATAAGGCACATGGGACGTCCAATATGGTGATGTAAAGAAATGCAAAAATCTGAATTTTTGGAACATAAGGTGTGGACGTCCAAGGGTGGCCGAGACATGTGTAAAAAGTTGTTGTTTTGGAGCAACTAAATTATGGACCTTAGATATGTAAAATTACCCTAAATATGGGGCAAAAAAAGTGTGATTAAAGGCTGGAATTTAGGACATAAAAATCTGTTATTGACTATATGTCAAGATGGACGTTGAAAGTGGGAAAGAATTATGCCAAAGTTGCTGTTTTGGAACCATGTGATTAAGGGATTAAAAATCCTATGAAAATACCCTAAAGTATGTGCTAATTAAGTGGTTTAATTATGCCAAAATAAAGGGCAAGTTTCTGTTTTGAAAAAGATTAAAAAACACATAAGATATGTATAGTAAGAAGGGTTCACATAAAAGGTATAGATGGCCGAGATGAGAAATGACTAATGTGATTTGCTAAAGTGCAAAGATGAATGGAAATGTGAAAAAATGTCATAATAAGGTGTTGTTTTGTTAATGACTTGTAATAACAAAATTTAAGATTAATATATGATACCTAATCTATTAAGTATGTGCCTAAAGTGAGCACCGATGTGTGAAATGTGAAAAATAAATGATATGCGGTAAATGGGAAGCAATGAGCTTTTATATGTAGCGTAAATGGAAGGATATAATGTGTTTAAAGGTTTACCCTATATAAGGGTATTAAAAATGAAATAGAATGAATGATATAATATGTTATGTTGCTATGTATAAATACCCAACTTGGAATACAAGTGGGTTATATAAGGTTATATGTATGAATGCAATGTCATTCTAATGCATATAGGCAAAGGCAAAGAAAAGGTTGATGCGGAAAGCTGACGTGATTCAGGTAAGCAAGCAATTTTCTAAAAGAGTTGCTTTCTCAAACTATGATAAAATGATTGCAAATGCTTTGTGTTGATTTACAAATGTATGTTTAATCACTTTTAGAATTGTTTAAGGATGGTCATTCCTTATCTCAACATGTTATTGAAATGTTGTTCTAACTATGACAAATGATTTGTTAACGATTTATCAAAAGGGTTGGAACTTATGGTTCACATGTTGTTTATGAAAATTATTCTAGCATGTCTAATTTCATATTTATGACAAGTTCATGGTGCACAAGGAATTAGGTATATTTTAAAGGTGTAAGCGGACCGATTGTCTTTCTTTAGTGTGACCAAGTCACTAAGATAGGCCAAAGGCTGGCGGCGTCATCCCTGAGATGGGAGAAGACAGAGACGGATGGTTGTCTAGCTAGCATATCATCCTATGATGTTCATATTTTATGATAATGCATTGCATTATTTATGACGTACCCATGATGGGTATAATGGTTCATGTTTTTCATGATATACCCACGAGTGGGTATAATGATGCTTTCCAAGATGATATTTAAATGAAAAAGTTTGCCTGCAAAATTAATTGCCTGAAAAAGTATGCAGCTTGCTTATTGAGTTTCGACTCACGTTTTGTTTTCCAAGCCCTAATACAGGTGCAATGACGGATGTAGCAAGGAGCACTGGTTAAATGATGAGGAATGATAATTCTATAGATGCCTATATATGGTATTATGTGTAGAAAATGTACTATGAATTGAATAATTGCTATGTAATTCAATTTATGAGATTTACGCTGTTATGATGAAATGATGAAACTTTTTTAAAGATGAATGTTCCATGTATGACTATTTCATGCTATGAATGATATAGAATTTATGATATATAATGAATATATCAGGACTTGATAATGGCCTAAATAGGCAAAGTGATGTGAAATTGAACATGAATGATGAGTTTAACTCCTATGGAGTGAATTACAAAAGGATAAATATCTAATAAATCTCGCCATGGACAGGGCAACAATTCTGATCACATTTATCAATCAATAACGATCTCGGAGTAAGGCTCAAGATGTGTCACTCGGTTTGGGGCTCCACACTTTTACCATAAGAACAATGGCTAGTTAGGGTTATTCCATAAACTTTTGCCACCGTGGAGTGCACAAGGAATTAATAAAGGTGTTCGAGACTGTATCAATCCTTAGCCCTCGCTCGGGTATAAGATATCTTTTCTGCAGTGAGTCTATATATCTCTTAAAAGCTTATGCAGAAATAAATCTAGTAGAATCAAACTCGGTTGGATCTTGCATTTTCTTACGCTTGGAGGAAGAGGAAGTCATTTCAACAATATCCAAATGATCAATTCACGCCAAGTAATATTCTCCTCACGAATAATCAACCAATCAATTCAAATAATTATCCTTCAATATAGGCTACAACACTTCGAACAAATTTAATCAACAAACATTTGCCCCAAACTTCAAACAACATTCCAAATGTAGGGCAAACAAGCATGTATGAGTTACAATTCCACCATCCATACGTCCATACAACTTGCATAAATCAATATTAATTCAAATAAGCTACAACAATGTAGGAAAAGGTTACCACGTAAGCCCCTAAAGGTTGTCGTGAAATTCTTGGAAGCTTGCGAGCTTTCAATTGTCTTACAATTAGCGCCTCGACATGGTATATGTGGTTCCTAGGCACCACCCAAACTGATAACGAGGCGCAACAATTGCCGAAGACGGGGAAGAGGATAGGGGAAGAAGGGGAAAAAAGGTAGGAAAATGGAGGAAAATGAAAGGAAATAAGGAGAGGAAAAGGGGAAACTCGGATTAGGAAAGATTTGGGGAGATTTAGGTAAAAAGAGAAAAAATGGAAGATATGAGGGAGAGGATGGAGTAGGAAACTGGGGAAGAAGAAGATGGGAGAAAAAATGAACGAAAAAGAAATGATAGTTGGTGAATCTAGAGAGATTAAGGTTAGGTTTTTGAGCGTTTAGGAGGAAGAAAAGGGGTAGACAATGCCGGATATAGGGACTTAGGGTTTTGAAACCCTAAGTTTAAGTTTTTGAAACTCGCTTGGGTCGGGCTACCCAAAATTTGGCGCCTGGGCGCAACAAATTCGACGCCTAGGTGCCGACTCCGCTGGATGCAAATTTACTTTCTCCACTAGCAATGACTTTTTACACTTGAGCTTCCATTTTTTTTGTGTTAGGCTATGTTGAAATACATAGGAATTCTTGCCACTTCTCATATTGATCATTTAGCACTTGGAAATATGTTTAAATTCTACCTTGGTTGGATTTTCTTGAAACGCAACAGAAATTGTAATATTGCTGCGCCATGTAATGTTAAGCTATGAATTGAAGAACTTCAAATTTTTTTTAATCAAAAACCTTCCCAACTCACTTGTTGCATAAGCTGAAATCTGTTTTACTATCAAAATCCTCTTTTCACTTTCGTAGTGAGAGCTTGCAACTTGAATGAGATGTTCCATGGGATAATGAAATTGAGAATGCTTTAGTCTCTAGCCACTCTAACAAGATGGGGTTCATAACTTCATTGAAATTTCAAAGACCAACCACCCAATTGCATGAGAATTGACTGTATACCAAGCCAAACTCCTTTAAGCGTGTTTATTCTCAAAAATGATGATGTCTTCAGGTTTCTCTGCTTCAAAGCACATAAGATGAGTCATGAATTCATGCCTTGGAATAAAAATAAAAAATGGTAATGGGTTGCCTTCCATTTAGCGCTAAGTTTATTGTCCTCAGCCCGATGTTCCATCATCAGACGGATCCCTTAACATCATAACCTCTTTGCAACGATTTAAATTTTCTCCCATGTACTATTTCTTTGCTCATTTACTACAAAACTTCCATTTAATTTTTCATTTAGTACCTCCACTACACCATGATCAGTTGTTCTTAAAACAATAAACGGACCTGACCAACGTGACTTAAACTTGCCAGGAAAAAACTTTAATCTGGAGTTGAAGAGTAGCACCATTTAAAAACTTTAATCTAGAGTTGAAGAGTAGCACCTTTTGAACCAGCTCAAATCACTTTGGCAGGATCCTTTTATCTGTCATTTTTTCACTTTGTCTTTATAGATCTTAGCATTCTCATAAGCTTGTAGTCTGAATTCATCAAGTTTATTAAGCTGCAATAGTCTCCGCTCACCAGCTTGTTGCATATTCAAATTCTGCTTCTTTATTGCCTAATATGCACTATGTTCCAATTCTAGGGGCACATGACAAGCCTTGCCATAAACTAATTGATATGGAGACATACCAAGTTGCGTCTTCTAGGCAGTGCGATATGCCCATAAAGCATCATCCAACTTGAGAGACCAATCTTTGCAGGATGGCCCAATTGTTTTCTCGAGAATTTGTTTCAACTCTCTGTTAGCAAGTTCAACCTACCCATTTGCTTGAGGATGATATGTACTCCATATTTGGTCAACATTATCATGAATTGACGATTGCAAAAGTGTGAGCTTCCATCACTAGCGATCACCCGTAGTATGCCAAAACGGGTAAATATATTTTTCTTAAAAAATTTAAGAACTACTTTGGCATCATTCGCTAGAGTAGGTACCGCTTCAAACCATTTGGAAACATAGTCTACTGAAACAAATATATATTAAGTACCAAAAGAGGGCATAAAGGGCCCCATGAAGTTAATGCCTCAAATATCGAAAAGCTCAACTTCCATGACATTAGTGAGCGACATTTCATGCATTTCTATAATATTATCAGTACATTGGCATTAATCGCACCTTTTGACAAATGAATGAGCGTACTTGAATAGAGAAGGCCAATAGAAACCTGATTGAAGTACCTTTGCAGCAATCTTATCTCCTTGGAAGTGACCCCCATATGATAAAGAATGATAGCTTCTCAATATTTGCTTTATCTTACTTTCTAGAATGCATCTCCTGTATAACTGATTTGGGCATTACTTGAATAAATATGGCTCATCCCAGAAATAAAATTTTACGTCATACAGAAATTTCTTCTTCTAGTGAGAGTTAAATCCCGGAGGCAATATTCCACTGACTATATAATTCACAAAATCTGCATACCATGGTATATTGCTCTGAGAAATGAAAAATAGTTGCTCATTTGGGAACACTTCTCTGATATGGTCCGTATCTTGAAAATGTTGTCTACTTTCAAAGTGAGATAGGTGATCAGCTACCTGATTCTCCACTCCCTTCTAGTTCTTGATTTCAAGGTCAAACTCCTGAAGCAATAAGGCCCATCGGATTAAGCGGGGTTTCGCATCCTTCTTTTCAATCATATATTTGATGGTTGAATGATTGATATATACAATCACCTTAGTCCCGACCAAATAAGCTCTAAATTTATCAAATGCAAACACCGCTGTCAATAACTCTTTCTTTGTAGTGGTGTAGTTTAGTTGCGCATCATTTAAGGTCTTACTTGCATAATAAATAAAATGAAAGACTCTATTCTTCATCCGTCTCAAAACTGCCCCAATTGCAAAGTCGCTAACGTCGCACATCAATTCAAAGGGGAGACTTCGATCAGGAGAACTGATCATTGGTGCTAACATAAGTCTCCTCTTCAAATCTTGAAATGATTGCATGCGTGTATTATCAAAATTAAACAGTGCAACCTTCTCTAGTAGATTGCAGAGCGGCTGAGCGATCTTTGAGAAATCCTTTATAAACCTCCGATAGAATCCCGCATGCCCCAGATAACTATAAAATACCCTTAACTGAAGTGGGAGGATGAAGCTCTCCAATTGCCTCACTCTTTGCTTTGTCAACTTTAATGCCTTGTCTGGAAACCCGGTGTCGAGTACTATACCCTCTTGCACCATAAAATGATATTTTTTCCCAGTTTAGAATCAGGTTCGTGTCTTTGCAACATCTTTGATAAATTGGCAAGACACTCGTCAAATGAATTTTCAAACACCGAGAAGTTATCTATAAATACTTCCAAAGAATCCTCAACCACGTCAGTAAAAATGACATCACGCAACGTTGGAATGTGGCAAGCGCATCGAATAAGCCAAAGTGGCATTCGTCTAAATGCAAATGTTCCATATGGGCATGTGAAAGTAGTCTTTTTCTGGTCTGCGGGTGCAATCATAATTTGGTGGTAGCCAAAATAACCATCCAGAAAGTAATAAAATTCCCATCCCGCGAACCTGTTTAGCATTTGATCAATAAATGAGAGCAAAAAGTGGTCCTTCCTAGTAGCCTTATACAGCTTTCGGTAGTCCATGCACACCCTCCAATTAGTAACTGTCCAAGTTGGAATTAATTCATTGTTTTCATTGGACACTACCGTCATTCCACATTTCTTTGGAACACGTTGCACCAAACTAACCCAGGAACTGTTGAAGATAGGATAGAAAACGTCTGCACCAAGCCATTTGATTATCTCCTTTTTTACTACCTCTTTCATA
This sequence comes from Annona cherimola, assembly GCA_030490835.1. Lineage (NCBI taxonomy): Eukaryota > Viridiplantae > Streptophyta > Magnoliopsida > Magnoliales > Annonaceae > Annona > Annona cherimola. Next base: position 42,429,236 of record CM059974.1, read on the forward strand.
ATAAGATCCAATCTTCTTTGTACTTCAATGAACGACCTTGAATTCTATTCTAATGTAATTTTGTGCATGCAAAAGGATGGACTAATAGCCTTAATATCTGCAATAGTCCATCCTAAAGCTTTCTTATGATCTCTGAGCACTCTAAGTAACTTTTCTTCTTACAGAGAATCTAATGCTGCTGAAATGATAACTGGAGCGATGATTCTGCTCCCAAATATACATACCTTAGATGAGATGGGAGAGGTTTTAACTCTAGTATTGGCGGCTCTTCGATTGATAGCTTTAAGTGTTTTAATGAATCCGTCTTGAGCTCTAGTGATTCAAACTTTCATGAATAGCATATAAAGGTTGAAGATTATTGTAAATATCGTACTATCTCAGCCGATTCTTCATCAGCATCATCCATTTTACTAACCAACGATGTCTCTAGACTATCTTTATGCAAAGTAAATTGGAATTCGGCTTGTACATCTGAATCTACTATATTAACCATAAGGCATTCATGTGGATCATTTGGCAACTATGCCGCTTTCATCATCATCCTCATAAGTCATTTTTCACCTAGGTGGAGTCAATTGCATGGATTCTGTTATGCCATTTTTGGCGATTTAAAACTAAATTTTCTATAATTTGTAATATTTTAAATCTTGTTTAATTACTTTCATCCATATTTTTTGGGTCTTTCTCTCATTCTCGTACCACCTTCTACTTGGAAGAACTCTGTCCTCCTAAGCGGTGCTATTTCAGGCCTTCTTTTAATATGACCAAATCATCTTAATCTATTTTTTCTCATTTTATCACAAATTGGTCCTGCTTTTAGATTTTCTTGAATTATTTCATTTCTAATTTTATATTTTCTTGTTTTACCACTCATCCACCTTAACATTCTCATTTCTACTATGCTCAATTTTTGTATATTTTGTTCTTTAACTGCCCGACATTCTACCTCATAAAGCATAGCAGGTCTAATTGTAGTTTTATAAAATTTTCCTTTCAATTTGATTGGAACTCGATGGTCGTATAAAATTTCTGACGCACTTCATGATTTCTGACATCCTACTTGAATTCTATGTATTACATCTTTCTCCATTTTTCCGTTCTCTTGAACTATTAATCTTAAGTACCGGAAGTGATTAGTTCTTTTTGCTACTTGATCTAAAATCTTAATTGGTTCCTTATCTAGGTTCTCACAATTATTAAAATTATATTTCATATATTTAGTTTTTGGTAACTGCATCGCTTTGAACACGCTAAATGTGATCATTTCATTCTACACTCGCATGGTAAGCTCACCATCTTACACATCAATGATCGTCTTACTAGCAATAAGGAATGGACGACCCAAAATAATTGGCATATCTTAGTCCTCTTCATAGTCCAAAATAATAAAATTTGTTGAAAATAGAAAATTGTCAACTTTAACAAGCACATCTTCAATGATTCCATCTAGATAAGTCACGGAACGATCTACCAATTGAAGCATGACTGTTGTAGGTCACGCTTTTCCAATACCAAGCTTCCTAAATATTGATTTTGATACTAAATTAATATTGGCTCCAAGATCACAAAGAGCTCTTCTAAAATAATGATTTCCAATAGTGCATGGAATGCTAAAGCTTCATAGGTCCTTGAGCTTAGGCGGCAATTTTCTTTGCACTATGGAGCTGCATTCTTCGGATAATGTCAAAATTTCAAACTCTATTAATCACCTTTTCTTTGTCAAGATGTCCTTCATAAATTTTACATAACTAGACATTTGTTCAAGAGCTTCCACGAGAGATATATTGATATGCAACTATTTTAATACCTCTAAGAACTTCTTAAAGTGACCCTCTTTCTTTTGCTTTTCCAGCCTTTGAGGAAATAGAGGATGTGGCTTTTGAACAGTGGTAGGAATATCAGCTATTTACTTTAGAGGAATTTCAATCAATTCTTCCTCTGCTTCTTATGAATTATCTAGAGAATGATCAACAACTTTAAATGATTCTTTTGGGCGAGCGACTTCATGCAATTGCCTGCTACTTCTCAAAATGATAGCTTGCGTTTGTTCCTTGCTTTTTCCTTTCGGATTCTGTTCAGTGTCACCTAGTAATGCGCCTTGGGGCTGACTATTTATTGCTGAAGCAAGTTGTCCTATTTGTGCCTCCAAATTTCTATCTGTAGTAACTTGGGACTACATAAATTGCATAAATAAATTTTTCAATTAAGATTCCTTTTCTTCTCAAGGAGGTGAAGTGTGGCGCCCTAGCCCGAGCGTCATAACCTTACCTCAAGATCGTTTGATTGGTAAATGTGAATCAGGATTGTTCCCCTGATCACGCGGCGGGTTGCCGGGTTCTTATTGGATATTTATCCACTTAATCCTAACTCCTTAGGATTTTATATCATTTATACATTCTATTTCCATCAAATGTCATTTTAAGTCATTACATCATTTGAGAATTACACATGTCATCTCATAATCTTCATACTTAACCATATCATGCTATTTCATGCCTTAGCATTTATCCATAAAAATTTTTTTGTCAATCCATAGGCATAAAACATAGCATAATTCTTCTACAACATCAAATAACAATTTAATTGTTAACATTCATTTTAACCATTCAACCCTTAGGTTCATACACAGGTAACTCGTAGAAATCCATTCATCCTTGAATCTCCACCTGTGCTCCTTGCCTCCTTCCTTTCACCTGTCTATGGGTTTGGAAAACAAAACGTGAGTTGAAAATTCAACTCAATAAGCAAGCTTAGGATTTTCATGCAATTCATTTTGAAAGCGACATTCTTTAAAAATATTTCTTTCCATTCAAAACCTTTTCATAAAACTTTCATAAACATTCCATAAATATTTCATAAACATTGGATGTGCAAATTCATCATTTCCATTGATGACGTTATCCTTCATGTGACGGTACGCTAGCACGGGGAACACTCTTTCATAGCATGATCCTTTCCATCCTTGGCGCCGGACCTACCGACTTGGCAACGTCAAGGGGGACTCTTTGTCCACTTACTACCTCGACTAGCCTACCTCACCGGTCCTTTCCGACTTGGCGACGTCAAGGGGGACTCCTTGTCCACTTACTACCTCGACTAGCCTACTTGATTTTCATTCAATGCATGACTTTTAGTCACCCCGGCATTATATACCCTCTTACACATGGAACTTGTCATTCTCATGTAGAGAATTTTGTGCACCATCCCTCTTTAAACACCATTTCAATGCAACATCGTTTCAAATCCATACTTCATCACATTTCAAGCATAATTGCGAAACAATAAGCAATCATTTATTTCAATAGAAATAAGCATTTCAATACGCATATAAAGGAATGGCCATCATTAAATACCTTGTAATGAAAACCAAAATCATTTAGAAAGCTGCTTGCTTACCTTGCTTACTTAGCTTCCCGTTTCGCTTATCCCTTTGCCTTTGCCTATACATATAAGAATGATATAACATTCATATATTTCCTTTGCTTGCATTCAACTCAGTTTTCCAACCCATTTTCATTAACATACATAATTCCTTCGACTTCTCAAGTCGTTATACCCATATAGTACATACTTATTGATGAGATTTTACACACCCTATTTAATCCCATAAATAGGTTAATCATCCAATTGCTTAATAATCATTCAATAACCATTATTTAATGGCTCATTATCTTCCTTAAGTCATTTTCCACTTATGCATGTCTATCCTTTCACATATGCCCATTTGGCAACACATATATGAGGCCTTTAATAAAATTTCCCAATCAGAAATTTAATCCACGTTTCAGCATGATAATTATCCTTAATTATCACTGTACTTAGGGTATTTTTATGGAATTTAAATCCACTAATCATAGGTTTCCAAAACAGCAACTTTGAAACCCATTTTTCACCCATTTAACGTGTCTCTTGACACATAACCCTAAGCAGTTCAATAAATCCGAATTTTCAGTAAATAATCTCACTTTTCCTAAATAAAATTTAATTATTTAACACATATTTAAATTTGGATCATTTCTACATAGTTTTCATATTTCTTTTTGATTTTCTTCTCCAACTATCCACATATGCTGAAATCAGGCATACTGAAATCTCAAAATCTTGAATTAATATCAAATCAAGTATTTTTGATCTGAAATTTCTACCATACCTTAAAAAATACATTAATTAACAAAAATAAATATTTCCAAAACTAAATATTTAATATGTATATTTATTTTTGTATTTTTACCTTGCTGGACAGCAGCATCTATTTTCAGACAGCCTGAATGACGTTATTTATGGGGTATATTTATACCCATCAAAACGTAATTTTTAATTTTTTTATATGATAATAAATATGTCTTATATATTATGTAAAATTTTTAGCCCAAAATTCCTTGTAGAAAAATTATTTAAAATCCTTTTCTACAGATGATTTTGTCACCCATTTTACCCTGTTTAGGTGAATCTTCTCGGATTTTTAATTTGCAAAATACTTATCCTTTTAATCTAAAAATTTGTTCATTACTTAATCACATCATAAGGAGTCTTAAAAAAACATTTCATGCTAAAATTCATCCATATACTGTTCCGTCAATATTTTAGTTTACAACATCAAATAACTTCCAGATTTGAGACATAAAATCAAGATAATCATATACTTACTTCATTAAATGATAATCCCTCCTTTTCCCTTTTCTTTTCCTTCTTTTTCTTCCTTATTTTCTGGTTCTAGAGTTTCACGTGAGCTTCTGTTGCTTGGGGAAGAATTTTTAGCACTTGGAAATTTCTCAAATCTCTCTCTCATATAGACGTGTATAGGTTATATATATTGCTGGATTTTTCCAGCTGTGGGGCCCACTTGGTGCTGCAATTCTACACTCCTTAAATTCTCCCTTATCTACCATATGTGGTGGCACATTTACAGCCAAGTAAAATACTTTTTGACCATTTTTGAAAATCCAAAAATCAGCTCATATCTTGACCGTCCACTTGTTTACAATTGTCCTTCTTTACTTAGCCCTTAAGAAACTTGTTACTTGTTCTTCAAGAAACCAACTTCTTATCATAATTAGCTTAATCCATTCCATTCATCTCATAGATTTCATAATTTTATTCTATCGTTTCAAATTTCATCTCAAACCGACATTTCTACGTCAAGTTATGATCACTTGAATATATCTTTTGGATTTGGGATAAAAAAAATTAATTATCACCCTAATCCCATTATGATTCCCTTAATCCAATCCATTCATAAAATTGGGCCCACCTTCATGAGCTTACCTTTCAAATTTCATCGAAATCCGCCTTGTAGGCGTCAAGTTATGAATTTTCCATCATTTTCCACCTTAATTCCATAATTACACTTTAATCTCCATAAATTAAATCATGATTATTAACATGATTATTCATGACACCTTGTCACCCTTAAATCCTCATTAAGCCCCTCGGGTCATACCGACTCACTTTGGGCTCCGGCGATTAAATTTTTAATCACCGTTTCCAATGGAAACCCTAATTCCAAATATCATAAAATTCTAAAATCATCCAAAAATTCCATTTAATTCACATATAAATCACTTGTATATGTCCAATGCACACATTAAATCCTCCTTAGATTGGGGTTTCACATGAAGTAGATAGAGCAGATCTCACTGGCTATTGCTGTGGTGACTGTGAAAACCCTGGTGGGTAATTTGGCCTGGCTTGATCATTTCATGAAAAAATTAGGATGATTCTTTCATCCTTGATTATAAGTATTGGAATATGAATTTGCTTGGTTTCTTTGGAAATTTCTGATATAATTAATTAACTCCGAATTAGAGTCACATTGATCACAAGGGTGGCTGAATTCTCCGCACCTGTACAATATTCTGTTGATGATGACGAAGATGAGGAAACCCTACTGCATTGGCATTGGAAGACTTAGACAAGTTTTGAATTTGCTTAGACAAAACATTAATATGAGCTTAATGGATGAGACTGCGTCCAACTGAAGTAGGCCTCTACTTCTACATTTGTCAGAAGGTAATTGGTAAGTATTTGTCGTTATGTTTTCCAGTAGAGCATAGGATTCCCGATAGTTTTTCCATAGCAACGACCCATTCGATGAAGAATCTATCATATGATGGGTGCAATCTTGGAGACCATTATAAACTATCTGAATTTGCACCCATGGTTGAATCCCTTGATGAAAATATTTGCAAAGTAAGTCCTTGAATCGATCCCAAGCCTCTGATAAAGTCTCTTCTCCATGTTGCTTAAATGAAACTATATCCATTTTGAGCTTGGCTAATTTGGCGGGAGGAAAATATTTTTCAAGAAATTTCTATGCCAAGTCATTATAAGTGTTAACAAAGTTGGGTGGCAATGAGTCCAACCACTCTGATGCCTTGTCCCTTAGAGAAAATAGAAAAATTCTTAGCCTCACAGCTTCGTCTGGGACTCCATGCTGCTTGAATGTATTCATGATTTGTAGGAAATTTCAAAGATAATGATGTGGAGCTTCCGATGGCAAACTCCCAAACTGCCCTATGGATTGTAGCATTTAAAAAACCATGAGTTTGATCTCAAAGTTGTTGGTGTCGATAGGAGGAAGTTGAATGCTAGTTCGCACGGTATTTTGTCCCATTGCAATGAGGTCCTAGATTAGCTGGTCCAAATCATCTTTGTGGAGGATGAGGGACCTCAACTTGTTGGTTTCTTTGTTGATTTGCATTAATATTTTCATCTCGACCTCCTGCGTGCTCCATTTGGATATTTTGAATTTGAGCCTCTCTGCTCCTACGACGCCTTCTCAAGTATGTTCTTTCAGGTTCGAGGTCGAATGACATAATTTTATCCTTTTCCTCCTGACCCCGTCGCATGCAAAAGTAATAAGCCCTACAAAGATTAATTCAACTATACTAAAATGAAAAATATAAAACAAATATATTTACAAATTTTATACAAAACAGCAATAGTAATTAAAGACTAATAAATTTAGCACAAATCCCCGGCAATGGCTCCAAAAACTTGATGAGTCGCGTATATGTCTAATTAAAATGCTTATTTTAACACAAGTATATGTGCCCATTAAGTAATAAAGAATGAGTAGAGTATCATTCTCACGAGTACTAAACTAAACTAATTATGTCTTTTAAATTTGATTGCCTTGGAGAGATAGAGAATTTGAATGATTGTTTGCATAAAAGTAAATGGAATGCATTAGAGTCTAATAGATAAGCAGAGTTGGGTAGGGATTCTTAAGGTTTGTTATAATAGATGGAAAATTTGAGAATTCTTGACTCTAACCCTATTAAATTAGTTCTTATTTGCTTAATGATGTAGGGATTTACTAATCCAAGTTCATAAATCTTTATATCTGTCTTTCAACATAAATAAAACTAATCTCACAACACCCTATTGTTATGTTCTCATGCAAATGAGTATGGTGCGATGATTTGCTCATAACTTGTTTATAATTACATAGAGTTAAATGGTATATTCCTATCCATTTTAACATTTCTCTTTATCAAAGTTAGAAACCTATGCCTTATATATGAATCTTACCTAGAATCATCTCTTTCAAGAATGAATCTAGCAGTTAGTTCATCTTGTAAGATAGCTAGCTGTAAAAAGTATTAAACACCACATGCAAGGGTAACTCCACACACACATGTATACAACAACTAAATATTTACATTCAAGTCATCAAGAACCAATTTAACAAGAGTTAGAGTCAATTCATCTCAACATCCCATCTCTCGAAGTTTAGCCCATGAACATGAAATCAAATCCCATAGAAACAAAGTTTAAATATATCCCAGCAAAAGAAAAAAAGAAAAAGATGTAGAGAATAAGAAAGAGGAGATGAAACTTGTTAGTTTCCACCAAACAAAGCTTGATCTTCACTTCCAATCACCCTAGGCTTGAGTTCCCTTCTTTTTATCCACTTGTGGCTGCCTCCACGAGCCCCTCTCCTTTTTTTCTTCGAACCCTAAGTGTTCTATTTATACCTCTATTACATAGCACAAGACACATGCTAAAATGCACTCGTGTGGGGGTTGGTGCCACACTGGACGCTTGCCGACTTAGGATTTCTTAGATTTTTTTGCAATGATGGTGATCTGATCTTAGGTGTCGAAAATCGTGGCCGGGGAGCCAATCTGTCTGACTCTAAGATGATACCTTGCTTCGCACTGCTTGTTTTCTTCTTCATCCCACCATACTCCCAAGTATTAGTTACCTTCCTTTGCCCGCAAAAGCAACCAAAAATGTATATGTACTCCTAAATGATGAGATGAAATTATAAAAAACTTAAAATTACAAAATGTACCTTGAATTATACTAAAAATGCATGAAATCTAAATACAGTACATGAAATGCAAAATGGATGAAAACTAAGCTAAACTAATGCAAATTCACCAAATTCTCTTGAACTAACATTCAAAACTAGTCTAAAATGAGCAGTGATAACTCACATTTTATACAGTTATCAGTATGATAGTAAGATTATCTAACCAAGTCAATGGGAATTGTTAATGGGGTCAACTTAGGGAGTTTTCTAACTTTGTGTGTGATGTACACATTGATAACACTTGTTTAGGCATTGGTTTGTTTGTAGACATGATGTTGAATATGTAGCTGTGAAACCATGGTCAGTGGAGCATTGAGCTTTGAGTAGCTAACACTTGTCTAAGCTAGAAGCTCATGCCTGATATTAGTAAATGCATGAATGATTGCTTTGTAATGATGTGTGCTTAATGTGGATGAGAAGATAGAGACTATGATATTTTTTAGCGCCAAATTCGTCCATGTACCTAGTTGTGCATAATTGCAAGATTTGTTAACCTTATACCACATGTACCTTAGAAGGGTGTAAAGTTAATTGAAAGATGTATAGTGGTTGGCTAGCGCACAATTTAGGGTGGCAACCCACAGTGGTTGATCTCCCTTGGTGAATGAGGAGTGCCTTAGAGGGGTTATGAGACCAAAACAAAAGTAGGAAGGCCAGAGATTGCACCGGTGCATTGCTTCCATGGATTATGTGTGGCATTAGCATGACATGACATATTAGCATTGAGCTAAGGAGAGCATGATTATGTATGCACCAGTTGATTTAGTTGCACATCCTACAGTGACCTTAGGAGTATATGCGCTGCACATGAGTCGTGTGACCATAGGTGAGCCACCTGCTAATTGTATGATGTGTGACTCGAGTTGAGTTGATATTTATATCTTTGGTTAGCGGATGGGTTGAGGTTTTGATGGCTAAGACTATGACTATTGTAGAATGTGACTAGACAAAGTATGCTTTTGCTTGAGGAAAGCTCGATGTTACAATTGAGTATCATCTTGTGGCCAGCGACAAGTCATGATTAGAGATTGTACATTGTTGAGAGCTAAGAGGAAAGTCACAAAGCGAAGTCAGTGATGGATGTAGTTATAGATTGGATGAGGTTCTAGTTGGGTAATGAATGGCGGCATGTTTTGTTTTGGCTTGTGAGAAGCCATGTTCAATAATGTTTGATCAGTTTTGATCATGCTTTTGGGTTTTCATTGATCGTTGTCTTGCTTACTAAGTTTGTTCGGACTCATGTGTATTTTTTATAATATTTTAGGAGGTTATGATTGAAGGTTATGATTGAAGTTTCATAGCTACGGGCTAGGTATGTTAGTTTTAAGTTGAGATGGACTATGATAGGTATGAGATTATGTTGCATTAATTTATAATTTATATTTGGAGAAGTAGTTGCATTATATGATGAGTTTTATTATTAAGAAGATGAGATTGTTCGATATATAGCCTAAGGAGGTTCTAGTTATACAATCGTCATATTTATGGTTATGAATGAGTATTTACTTCTACCATGGGCTATATTGTTGCTTCCTTATGATTGATGAGAATTGTAGAAATGATTATGAGATTTTTTGCTGCCATAAACCCTAATTGATGTATTAGTTGTGAGTATCTACGGTTGTTATAGGTGGTGCTTTTTCTCCTAAAACTTATAAATTATGAGGACGCATCATTAGGTTCTCATGTAGTGATAGTTGGCCCGGGGCTTGGATTGACAGGACGTCACATTACAAATAATAGAATAATTTAAAGAGGAGCAATCTTGTTACTCCAGGCTAAGCAAATGCTCTGCTTAGCGCATCTCAAAAAACTTATTTACAAAAATTTATTTTTGCTTTTTTTTCATATACTTGTTTATTTAAGTGTATTTAACATATAAAACTTGGTTTATATGTTAAATACACTTAAATAAACAAGTATATGAAAAAAATAAAAAAAATATTTGCCAAAATGATAAAACTTGGTTCATATGTAAAATACACTTAAATAAAAAAGTATGTGAAAAAAATAAAAAATGTTATAAATGAGTTTTTCGATGTGGGCTAAGCGGGACATTTGCTTAGCCCAGGCTAACAGGATCATTCCTCTAATTTAAAATAATTAAATATCTATAACATTACGAATATATAATGCTTATGGTATTAAATTGGCCGCTTGAACCAAGCCAGTCTCTTCTTTGGTTAAATTAAAAGAAAATATAAAAATTCCATATTAATTATCTGAAATTAGTTTTAACAAATTCCAAAAATTTTAAATAATTGACCACAAATACGTTTATATTTAATCTTTTATCAATGGACCAATCAATTAGAAAATCAGGATAAATAATTTTACCGATGCATAAAATTTGGTGTAAAGCTAGCGTTTATTATAATAACAGCTGCATCGATTTGGTGTGATCATAAATTTGAGATGGCAAAAAGGAACAACTTCTCTGGACCCAGCAACCGGTTTGGCAAGGTGAGTGGAATAATACCAGCGAAAGTATAAAAGTTAAAGTCATTAACTACTTTACCTAATTTATTTTTTTCCCATTTTTACTAAAAAAAATTTCCCTTAACTTTTCTATGCAATTTTTATATAGCTACTATACTTTCTCATCATCATATATATATATATAGGAAATTAATCTAGTGTAGATGGATTACAACGTAATAACAGTGCAGTCCACTCAAAAATAGGACCCACATGTATTAAAATTAACATCTATTTTACTTATTGTGTTTAGGATTATTTATTTTAATAACATATCTCTATCTTAACATGATGCAAAATCAACGTAATAAAATAACTTAATATAAATATTAAGTTTAGAGCCTGTTTAAAATATGATTTTTATATGGATAAATAATTGTATCAAATATCATTACATTTGAATATGTGCGAAGTCCATTTTACAGTAGACTACACCATAATTATGGTGCAGTCTGTCTGCATAGGATAGGTTTACATATATGTATATATTTCTGTATAACTATCTGTGGAACCCAGCTTCCTCAGGCAAGATACGTATCACCTAGGGTTGTAAACCCTAGATTTTTTGTAATATTTTTTATGACGAATAAAAATTCATGAATTATATTTGTGCATATGTGTATTGGAGATTAAAAAAGTAGCTTATCTTTTTCATTAATTCCTTTGACTTTTTATTAAAATTAAAATAATTAAAAATAAAAATAATAAATGAAAATCATCTACAAGGCAGGGACGTGCAGGGGTAGGGGGAGAATTTCGACCAATATCCAATGGTCCAAATCCATCCTCATCAAAAATCAATGGTTAAGGTTGAATTAGTTTAAAATAATTAATTTTAAAAATAAAAAATCATAAATAAAAATAGGGCTACCATAGGGGGGCGTGAGCAGGGTAGGGGGGCTGCACAAGGCTCAACACAACTTTTGGAAATTAGAAAAAAATATATTTGGAATTTAATACCTTGAGCAAGGGGGGTAAATTACAATTTGATGAAAAATCAAAAACTATAAATAGGGGCCAAGGGGTGGACATCCAAATGCACAACCCAGCTCCATTTGAGCAGAAAAATTCCTTGCCCTCACACGTCCCAAGCCAAAGAAGAGGATGAGAGAAAGTTAGAGAGAGAAGATGTGAGAAGAAGAGGGATATCTCCAATTCGGGTAAATGAATTCTATCCAAATTTCTTTTGAATGTTAAGTAGGGTAAAACCATGCTTAGATAATGCATAAGCATGAGAAAATAAGTAAAGTTATAATGCCTAATTGGAATTATACCAAAATATCAAAAATTTGGAGAAAAGATAGAGCATTCGGGGAGATAGCATATGATGTGTGTAAATAATGCTCCAATATTGATAAATGATGATTTAGGATGAATGATTATGATAATTATGATGTTGGAATGATGATATATTAATCTCATGATTTTTGGAATTAAGGATTATGCTTAAGTGAAATTATGTTGATTTTTAGTATATGGAGAAAATGATTTATTTAGACAAGTTAATAATGATAAATTCAAAATTCATGAATTTTTCCATGATATACTAAACAAAATCTATGTCATGGTATTTTTTATTTTTGAAAAAAATGTCAATTTTTGGAACCCATGAACGGTAACCAACATGCTGTGAATAGTAACCTCGGATGAACGGTAATTTACTACAGTAATCTGCTACAGTGATATGAACAGTAATTATGAATAGTAACAGAGTGATTTTTGGAGAAATTTAAGATTAATATTTATACTTTAAGATGGAATTTCAAAGCATTTATGGATAAAAAAATCCATAAAAGGAGAAAATGACCAAAAATTATAGAGCATGCATGGGAAGCAGTTTGAATAGAATAAATGAAATATCTTTTTTCCTTGAATAGGAAAAGGAAAAGAGAAAGTCGAAGACACCAACTGAGGAGGTAAGCAAGTTATATATTTTGCAAATTATTTCTAAAATGCTTGAAATTGTTTGCAAATTGCTTTATGAAATTTATTTAAGGTTAACCATACCTATAACTGCTTTACATGAACTGAAATACGTTTGTTAAATTATTTATTAAATGTTTTTTATGAAATTATTATGATTTACAAATATCATGCCGGCATATGTATGAGCATGATGCACGAGGAATAGGCCATAGTTGAGGTAGTAAGCCGACCGGATGTCCCCATCGCTTTTGCCAAGTCGCTTATATAGGCCCAGGCCGGCGGCGACCTCCCTGAGATGGGAGCATGTATGGGATGAGCGCCTAGCTAGTGTCGCATCTAAAAGAATGTCATGAATACTATGAATGCATTGCGCTTGCATTTTATGAAATGCATGAAAAAGATTGAAAAATTATGTATGTCTTGCTTACTAAGTATTATGACTCACCCATGCTTTTCCAACGACAGATAGGAAATGATGATAAAGGCAGCATGCAAAATAATATGTAGTTTTTGATATAAATGTTGTATATGTAAATTTTATGTAAAAACAATGATGAAAATTTTGAAATGGGAAAGAATATCTTTTCAACGATGATGTTTATGAACAGACTTTGATTATAACTGTGATATGTGAAATATATTTCAAGTTGGATGAATTGTGACAAATTTCCATGTATTAATGTTATATATATATAAAAAAAAATCCTGCCGTATGATCAGGGCAACAATCCTGAGTCATGTTTACCAATCAAAAACAGTCCCGGAGTAAGGCTTCTAGGCACCCCGGTTCGCGGCGCCACACTATCACACTTGATAATCTTTCTATATCTATTTACTCTAGTCATTGCCTTTATTTTATGATGTAACTTTCTTACATTTTATAAACTTTTATGGATAATAGTTTCAAGGCCCGGAGCCCACTTTAAAAAATTTATTTAAAATATATTTTTATTTTTTTCTTCATGGACTTATTTATCTAATTGTGCGGGAATATTTCTATAAAATTTTCTTCCTAAGTAATCTTTTTTATTTTTAATATCTATATAGTTGATAAAAAATTCACTCCATATATCGTGTTTAGCATCACTTATATTATCATGGAAACCCTTCCATTCTAATATTACTTTATATGGGCTCTATTTACAAATATGTAAAACAATATAATAAAATAATGTAATACTAAATATCAATTTTTAAGTAAGATTTTCAATATCTAAAATATTTTAAAATATTATTACTATATGGATAAATGATTCTATAAAGTATTACTACATTTCAATACATATGTGAGTGAATCTAAGTATTTTCCTTAATTTACATATAGATATATCTATTTTTAAGCAACTGTAGCCTCCCCACACATTAGATTTGAATGAAATTTGGCTCATAAATAAACAAATGATGTTAATTATAGTAAATGGATTGAATTTTCCATTAAGTATTAAAATCTTAAAATTTGAAGGCCGTTAACGTATAAACCGAGTTTTACCATTTTTGGATATATGCATATATTTTTTTTTGAGATTTTTAAACATTTACTCTTATATTTAAAAATTTCAAATTTTTTAAAAATATATACATATTAAAAAATGATAAAATTTGATTTATATGTTAAATATACTTAAATAAATAAATGCATGAATGGAGAAACAAAAAAGTATTTTTAATAATTTTGTAAGATGAGCTAATAAGTCACTTCCTTTTAGTATGGACTAATTGGATCACTTTCTTGTTAACCGATCAATTTCTCGTTAACTTTTCCGCATTCTTTTAAATCGACAAATCCATCGTGGAGCGCATATCTGGCGTGGATTCATTAAACTATTGCTAATAAAGCATCACCTAAAATGCAACGTTCAACGTGTCCTTTTCCGGCTGGCAGCGCCAGCAAAATACGGCACTAGTGCTGCGCACTGCGGGACCAATTGTTTAATAAGTTGCACGCTTGCGACTTCCGTCAAACAAAGTTCGCCAGAAAAATTCATTGGAATCGAACGACATCGTTGTGGTTTTTATTTTTTCTTTTTGTTTTGTTTGTTTGATCTCTGAGAAAAAATTGGTAGTTCTTGAGAAGAAGGCGGCGCCGGTGGTTTGAAGGAGAGTCGAGAGCCATGGGAAGGCGAGAGGAATCATGCTGCCAGCCTATGTTCTGGGTCTATCTACTCATCTCCGTCTGCCTTGTCATGTTTGCAGGTCTCATGTCCGGCCTTACGCTCGGTCTCATGTCTCTCAGCCTCGTCGATCTCGAGGTCCTAGCTAAGGCTGGCAAACCTGAAGACCGCGCAAACGCCGGTAGGTTCCACCTCTGCTTTTCTACATAACCGCTGCTGCCCAACCGCTTTCAAACATTTTGAATTTTCATTCATTTCACTTTTGTAGGCCCACACACGCTCTGTCGAAACTTGAATATGAAATCCAAATATCCAATTGATCACATCCACACCCCTCTTCCCAAACTGAAAATTTGTGGAATACCTGATAAAAGTCGACCTCCCAAATTTCGCGTTTTTTAATTATTTTTTTCATAAACTTTTTACTGTTGATTCCGTATTTCTTTCCGCCTATTTTCAATGGCCAGTTAAGATTCTGCCCGTTGTGAAGAATCAGCATCTGCTCCTTTGCACTTTACTCATTGGAAATTCTTTGGCTATGGAGGTATGAAGTGCTGGTCTTCCTTTTCTGGATGCATAGCAATTTTTGTTTTTTGTTTTTTGATATCTCAACTTCTGCAGGCGCTCCCGATTTTTCTTGATTCTCTTGTTCCTTCATGGGGTGCCATACTCATATCCGTCACTCTCATACTAACATTCGGGGAGGTATGTTCGATCTGATTATGGGACCATGGGCTTAGACACTGTAGCATGATGCTGTTATGGGGATTGCTTTACGTAGCCATCCAATCCTTGTGATGAGTTGGTACTTAAAATTTCAGCAACTTGTTTGATCACTGATTGGCAGCCTGGTAATCTGATCATTTGCTATTTTGGACCACTACAATGGTTCACTTGTTATATGGTGGATCGTTAATCAACTCTTTGACGATTTCCAAATGCATTAAAGGAGATTTGATGGAAGTTCAGCAACTCATCAATTGAAAGCTTCTCAAAGTAAAACTTTTGGTGTTCTGTTCATTATTATAGTGGTATTTGTCTCATCCTCAAAAAATCTTTGCTGGAAAACAGATAATCCCTCAAGCAGTTTGCACTCACTATGGGCTGAAAGTTGGAGCTAAATTGGCAGGGGTAGTTCGCATTCTTCTTGTGGTTTTCTTCCCTGTATCTTACCCAATCAGCAAGGTAGTCTAGTAATCCACGTTCTTCTTGTGGTTTTCTTCCCTGTATCTTACCCAATCAGCAAGGTGGTGTAGTATCCAAGTTCGCACAGTAAAATGCCTATTATTTCAAACAATGATATGCTAATCTTTCTACCCCCTACACAAATGATACTATTCTTCATACTTAACCGTTTTGAGGTCTATTATTAGACCCTCTTCGTGCTCCATGGTCAAGGGTTTTGATAGTTCTTATGATCACACTTCTCACCAATTGAGTTGTAGGCCAAGGGACAATAGTTAAATAGTGTTAGGAGTATCAAGTGATTGGGAGTACTAGGATATCTCACATTCGCTTGAGAGTATTAAGGTGTGTAATATAAAAATGCACCTGTTTTATGTAATACCCTCCGGTGCTCCCAAGTGATTGTGAGGTATCTAGATATCTCTTATGTCACACCTCTTATTATTCCTGAGCGAATGTGAGATATCTTGGTACTTCCGATGCTGCTTAGGTATTTTTCCTTTTGGCTCGATGTTTAGCCTTTCTGCAGATGCAGTTGGCTGCACTCAAACACATGTGTAACAATTTTATTAGTTTTCATGACCATACTTTTTACCAATTGGGTGCAAGTAGCGAGAGGCATTGTCATGAGAACTAACTAAACCTTTGGTTATAGGTTCAAGTGTGGTTGACTATAATCACAAGAAGGCTAAATGGCAGGCAGTAACACAATACCTTAGAGTGTTGGGAGTACTGGGGGATTGTTAAGAGCGGTGGATACCTCACATTTACCTGATCAGTGAGAGGCATGGTCATAAGAACCAACAAAACCTTTGGTTGTGGGTTTGAGTATTGTTGACTGTAGCTACAAAAAAGGTTGAATGCTAGGCCAAGTGAGGCAACATCTAAGTAGTGGGCTATCACCAGGGCTTGAGGGTTGAATTCAGGGGTGTGACATTTACATGTAGTTATAAACTTAATTTGAGTGTGACATTTATATGTAGTTATAAACTTAATTTGGCACATGCTACTCGCTAATTTTGTTTGCAATAAATTGAAGCATGCAATCTTATCTCCTTTTGTTGCCTCAAAGTCATTGAAATAAAACTAAGTTGAGGATTTGTGCGATGGATGTTTGACTTGGATAAATCCTCTCTTATGTTTAACTGCATGATTGGCCAATCAAGTTGTGATCCTGAGGAATATATGACAGCAGTATGAATTTCCCAGCTGATAAACTCCATGCATCCTTAACTACCGAAAGCTTCTGTATTGTGTACAAGAGACTACTAACATAGCAAGTATATTAGTTTGCCTACATCCTTTTCTGATAGGACAACCACATGAATCCTCTGTTTTTGGTATTTCAAAGCAGTGCTGTGTGAGTTCCGATGGTAGCGCCTTTTACTTCATGTATATTGGAGCTGTGTATGCAGTGGAGTTACGTGTAGGCTGCAACTCTTCACTTGTAATCAACAATTTGAAGAACACATATCCGCATGCATATCAGATGGTTAGCTTACTGCTAAATGAATTAAGTCGCCCTAACTATCTGCTGGTCATATTAAGTATTAATGTTTCTAGGGTAATGATTCACTACTTACCCAAGCATGGAGGCTCCATGTTTACCCTTTTTTTTTTAAAGTATTATTTTTAAAATCTAAACCATTTATCCTATTTATCCATGCGTATTTTTTTATGATTCCAAGAATTTTATGTATAGCAAACTTTTATATACCATATTAATACTATACATTTTTTCCAAAATTTTAGTAGTTATTTCCTCTCAAAAGATGCTATATTTTATAAGATATAAGTTTTCAATGAAAATTATTTTTGTATATGCATGTTCTTCAGTCAATGTTTCTATTGTTAGAACAGATAATAGCTGGGACTAATTTCCAACTGCCTGAAGCTGGCATGTTCCATTGCTTCTTATGTGATATCAAGATGTGTACATTTTTTTCCTAGCGAAGGGTGTGTTGTTAAAAGATACAACTTTTCACCTAAAACTTTTCAATGTAAAACTTTTTAATCTTTACAAATACCCTATTTTTTAATTATTTTTTCACATCTTCCTATACAAACCACCCTACTTTTCAATAATGTCTACAAAACTATCCATACAACTAATCTATCTATTTTAACTTTATTCTCTTTATTCCTCATCATTAACCCTATCATGTCACATCATTTTTGCCAATTTCAAAAACATTTACACCTGCTTTCAAAAAAAAAAAAAAAAAACTTTTACACCAAAAAGTTTTCATCAAAAGTTTTATCGCTTTCCAAACACGCGAAATAATTTATGCTAAGCTGTCTGTGATAAATTACATTAAGCTTCCATATTCACTTCAACATTTTGATTTTCTAGCATGATTAGAGCACTATTTGGGGAACATGGTGCGTTGACTTTCTAAATGCTTGTTTTTCCTCTCTTCACTCTTACTTTTTGTATAATTCCGACGGGATGGAAAAGAAATGAATTCCAGGGAATTTCCATTTTCCAAGTGATATATTCCTACAATAATAACCATTTCTTTCTCATTGCTACATATATTCCCAGTCATTACTCTTGTCTATTCGGCCTTATGCACCCAACAGAAAAGATCATTCTTTATATCATTGACATCAATATTTGTTTTTATGTTTTTCAATTTCCTTTCGATCCAACCAAACCACCGGACTGTCAATGTTTTTCATTAAACAGACTTGTTTTTGTCTTTTTGACTCTCGGTTTGTCAAGTTTCTCACATCAAGGATCCAATCTGTATTTAATTAAAAGAATTCTGTGATTCTACTGTGCAGTTACTAGATTGGCTATTGGGGAAGGGACATGTTGCGCTTATGCGAAGGGCAGAGTTGAAGACATTGGTTGATATGCATGGAAATGAGGTTTGTGTTTGATATTTTCTTGTGGATCTTCTTTCAGATTGCCTTTTATTCGTTACTGTAATAGTTGTTGCATTGATTTTAGGCTGGAAAGGGTGGCGAGTTGACGCATGATGAAACTACCATCATTACTGGGGCTTTGGACTTGACTCAAAAGACTGCCAAAGATGCTATGACACCCATTTCGGAAACATTTTCTGTTGATATAAACTCAAAACTTGACATGTATTAGTCATTTTTTGCTTTTCTTGGCATTAAGTAATGCTGCAAGTTGTCATGTTGCTGACTTGTTTTCATCATTAGGTACACCATGGGTTTATTAATGACCAAGGGTCACAGTCGTGTGCCTGTATACTCTGGAACCCAATCAAACATTATTGGAATTATTTTGGTAAGCATTACACTTCTTGTTTATAATAATTGTGAGTATTTTTTAATTGTGTCAGAATGCCGTAGATCTTGTGGAGAATCATAGGTTTATTACAGGTTACCCGCACCTATGGAAAGTCTGGCTTTTTGAAAATTTCACTCTCTTGCTCTTTGAATTTTTTATGCATTCAGGAAATTATTGCAGCTTTATATTATAACAGATTCTTAGGGGCTTATACTTATCATGTGATCTTTAACAAATCAACCGCATATTCTTTATAAGAACATTTTCATGAGTGAGCACATCAGACCGTGAGTATTCATTAACATCTTCAGAAGTCTATTGCATGATCTTAGAGACTTTGTTTTCCTCTTAGAGAAGGGGTTTAGTTGGACGAAATTATGAACCCATAAGTACAAAAGCCAGTCAATGGTGCCACCATTCATTTAAAATTTACAAAGATGAAGGACACTATTGGCGCTAGTTGTTTCTCACAGCCACTAATTAGTTGCAACAATCTTATGGTCTAGAGGCATTCATCACCCGATTATTATTATTATTTTTTGATTAAACTCTGATTTTTGGATAATTTGGATACTCATTTTGATCTGCCATCATTCGGCCTCTGTATCTTACATTCAAAATAATTTTATGAGTTATTTGTGAGGAAATGGATTGGCAAATTATCTGTTCGCAGTTTTGCAAGCAGCATTGATGCCAACCCTACTCCCTATAATGCAGCTGGAGTGCGGTGTATGAAATATGCCAATGGTAACAACAGTTGCCTATGTAATTACTGAGGATACCAATAAACAGGTTCACTGGTCATACTATGAAAAAACAATGATCATACCTCAATAAAACTTTAAGCTAACAAGTATAACCAATATTCTGAAGGAGATTGAAGGCATTTTCGCTGCTGTTTTCGGTGGGGGTTCATTTTATGATTTGAAAGCATGGAAATGTGGCGAATTAATGGATTTTTGATATGGATTTAGGGCACTATTTAAACCGTTAATGAACAAATGAAAAATATATCTGTTCTTTTGTGTTTAGATTATGTTTCATTCATGGCACTATCTGTTGTTTTCTTCAGAGCATAGGAGTTCAAATTCAAGTAATACTTGTCTTGCTATCCTCTTATTGGAAGATTGAACTGGTGATGCTTAACTAGATTGCTGTTTCTCTTTGATTAGGTCAAAAGTCTGATTACATGCCGCCCAGAGGATGAAATTCCAGTTCGAAATGTTACCATCAGAAAAATTCCAAGGTAGTCCTAATTAATTGTAATAAATTTCAAACATCAAAGTTACTTTGGTTTGTATAACTTATTATGCCTACAGCATGCTCACCTTGTTTTCCTTCCAAATATGCGTTTGCAATCTATTGCCCTTAGGCCCTGATTTTCTATACGTGTTTGCTTTCGTTATGATACAAAGAGAAGACCTCGACTTCCGATTTTGATTGATCATATTTATGGAACTAAACAAGAATCTTAATTTTCTTTTATATCATGATAGATTACTATTCAATTCTAAGTTTGGTTACTGACACTTACCTGCTCAACAATGTCTTCTCATAACTGCATGCACATGGGAAATGTAAAATGTTTTATCTATTTCACAAGTAACTCAAATATATAATGCATCATGTGGTAAGTCTAAAATGTGTCGAACAACAGGGCTACACTATCTTGTTCATTATTGACTCATGTGACCATGTCCATCTTAGAAGTTCATTTTTGTGTTCTAAGAAATGGCATGAAATTTCCAGATGGTATATTGTTCTCAGATGGCGATGATAATGATTTAGGTGTCTCTTAGAAAAGATTGGATTTTCTTGTTAGTTTTCATTTGTTGGTACCAATTAAACTGAAGAAAGGAGCGAGGATCTGCAGGTGCTGGGAGTCTTAACTATGAAATTTGAACACCCTCGATGAAAGAATTCATGTCATTGCTGACTGCTGCTGCCAAATTTGAAATGGGGGTGATGTGCTAGTAACGGTGGAAAAGCCCTAAAAAGCCCACGAAGAAAGAAGAGAACTGCTTGAAGCACACACAAATTAGTGTGTAAAATCTTTTCAGTTAGGGCAAGAACCACGAGAACAATAGCTAAAATGACACTATCTTAGAGAGGGTAGAAAATTCCTTTAAATTTTCAATCCAGGAGTAGCTTCTTTTTATATTAGTACCAAATGGACAATTTCTATACAATGTACAATCTGGTAGGGTCTGCCCATGATTGTGGAAAGTCTACAAGTGGGGAGTGGCGGTTACTTTGTATGCAAATGTCTTCATGACTATTGTCGACCATTATCTTACTAGCTTGGAACAAGACCAACTCATATTGGTTTAACTGTCAGGTGGCTATTCGTTGAACCAAGACCATGGCGACTCATGCCAGATTATCAGGTGGTGAGTATGATGGAGATAGGTATAACCGTATAAGGTCGAGACTTGAGAGAATAGCCACTGGTTTTTAAAAGAGACTGCTGATAACAAAATGAGGATATTGAGGAAATCAATTGTTGGAGATGACAAGTGATTTCCCAACTGTTGTGATGAAGTTCTAACAATATAGAAACGAGACGAAGAAACTAGTTCTTGCTGGCTAACAGCTATGAAAGAAGCTATAGCTTCAAGGTTGTTGTTGTAGAGACAGAGGAACATGGAATGGAGAGGAAGAAGATAGAGAAAAATGGAAAAGGAGAGTGAGTTGGCAGTAAAGGGTAAAAGCCTTGTTTGAATTCAATCATTAGCTTCCATATGCAAATCAACTTTCTTTGTACGATTTTTAGCTGAGGTAAAAAAAAGTGGGGAAAATTTGTGGAATAAATTTTGAAAAAGTGAGAATATGATGTGACATAATAAGGGATAATGATTAAGAGTGAGGAGAATAAAGATGAAATAGACAGGATAGTTTTATGAAAAAAAACATGCAAAAATGATTGGAATGTAGAGATAATAATAGAAAAAGAAGGGCAGTTAGCTAGTCAAGTGGTTAGAGCATATCAGAAGTTGTATAGGATAAAGTTGGAAATACCAAATGGACCCTTCGTTACAAAAAATAGACTAAGTATTCTTCTAGGGTTGTAGGAGAGGGCAACTCTCAATCATTGCTTGCATATCAGTTAATACCAATATAATACAGCCTTGTCATATTGCTGCTGGCCTCTCCTGATAACCTATACAAGGGTGTTTTGAGTAATAGGAAAAGTTATTCCTTATTGGCTGTAGCTCATTAGACTGATGAAAATGGCTATGGGACCCTATTTTTTTCCTCCCAAACTCATTCTTTTCATGTATCTATATTTTAAAAACGTATTTCATTATATTTTAGATTATTTTTTGAAATTTCATATTTCTAAAAATAAAAAGCTGCTATTAAATTTTTTTAGAGTTCGTGTTCCTTCATAAAACATATTAGAACAACACGAGAAAGTTTTTGGGCATAAAATCATTTAGATTAGAAAATGCAACATAACTATATATATTTTTGTATATCTTAGTTTTAAAAAATTTTCTGGGTATTTCACATGAAATTTGGCATATAAAACAGTCTTTGACAGGCTGATATAGCTTGATACTGATATGATGCACCTGTATTATATAGTTTATTAGGCGATATGATCCCTTGCCAATACTGATATTTTGAGCCATTACTAGTTGATCTTGCTCATGCCAATCTAGCTTAACATTTTTCATCTCTTTTCTGGCAACTATAACTTTGATGTTGCAACTTTATCCATGGTGGCTGATTGTCTATGGCCTAACATCCCTATCATGGGAAATCAGAACCAGAGCCTGATGTTGTTGAATGGTCAAGTTGTCAAAGTAGTTGACAAGAGAGCAAACCACTGAAGGTGGGCTGTTAGGTCCTGCTTTTAGAGCTAACGAGCGGAGATGAAATCTAGAGGAGCCGATAACAGACCACGGTTAAGATTATTTGACAATGAAGACTATACAACTACTGAATTGAGGTTCCTAGGCATGTTTGGGGCATCATTTGTAGAAGAAAGTATAGTAATATCCACATCAAAAGTAACTCCAGTGCTTAGCAAATTTCCAAATGGATTTGATCTCTTACGTATTCATATAAAACAGGTAAACAGAAACGGAAAAATATATTTAAAAAAAAAAGGAGCTGTAAGGTTAATGGTGAAAAGTTTAGACCTAGCGTCAAACTCATCCTCAACCCAATAGCACATCATGGCCCACTGGATGCATGGTTTGCATAGTTTTGTACCTTTGAGTGAAGCCAACTCTCTAGCTCAAAAAGTGCCTCATATTATTCTGTCAAGAATTGGTTTGAAAGCTAATATCAATGTTGAGGGTTTGTATGAGAACTTCAACAGAGTTATTTTGGGTATATTTTGAGCTAAAAAACTAGCTTCACAAAAAAGGATAAAACCGTGGCCTCTAGTGTGCCCAAAGCAAAAAATAGTTGCACCATGTGCTGGAGTTGAGGTATTACATTAATTTTTTCCATTGGTTAGACCTGTCTTGTTTGTGAAGAAGGACGATAGCCTATTATTGTGTGTTGATTATAAAGAATTAAATGAAGTGACTATAGAAATAGACATTCATTTTCTAGGATTGATGATTTATCGATCGATCAAAATGAGTCATAGTGTTTTTCAAAAAATGTTTTACAACTACGATATCATTGGTTGAAGATAAAATAATTCAATATATAAAAGATTGCATTCATAACTCAATATGACCACTTTGAATTTTTCCTAATGTCATTTGGGTTGACAAATGCACCTGTTATATTCATGGGGTTGCATAGTCTTCATACTGTTTCTATATTGGTTTGTGATGATATTCATTAATGATATATATATATATATAGGGAAATGATCCAGTGCATGCGACTGCACCGTGCAGTCCATGCACTGTGGGCCCCACCTGATCATAAATAAAAAATCTACCCCACCCATTGTATTTAGAATTGTTCACTTTATTACCATACCAATTTTCATCCAAATTCAACATGTGTGTAGTCTCCATCTTAAAATGGTGCAAAATCAACGTAATAAAATAGTTTAATGTAAATATCAAGTTTAAAGTGGTTTTTTCAACATCTAAACCGTCTAAAGTATGATTTATATATGGATAAATGAGTGTATAAAGTTTCATTACAATCTAATATGTGTGGGGTCCATTTTACAGCGGACTGCACAGGATCGGATCTCATATATATATATATATTCAAAAACAAAGGAAGATCATACAAATTGTCCCAAATTATACTGAGGACACTACAAGAAAATGAATTGTTTGTGAAGTTGAAAAAATGTGAGTTGTGGATGGGCAGGCATATACTCAATTGCTGCTTGATTTCATGGAGGATGTGAGAGGCCTCGTCTTAGAATCCTGCATTATTCTCAAAATTTTTCTTTCTTTCTCTTACGTTTTTAAAATCCTTTAGGGTTCTGAAATGGCAACACATTCTTTCAGGATGATGATCTGTCCTAAGTACACTACGAGTTGTAAGAACACAGCAGTTGGCAGCATGGACCTATAGAGTTTTTATTGTTCCCATTGTGAGAAGACTGACCTCCATTAGGCTCTTGGAGGTCCCTCCTTGAACCTTCCATAGGATGTTTGTCTTAATATGGGTTGTGTTGGTCTTGAGTTGAATTTCAAGCTGGCTTGGATTTGTTGTTACATATGGTGTGGAGATTTATTGAGTTCGAACTAGTCTAGGGCTACGTTTTCTTGTCCATGAGTTATGGAATGATATTTTTTTCATTTAGGGCATCACAAGTCTGGGAAAACTTATTCAATGTGTATGCTAGTTCTAAGTTTGTAACCAGGACAGATGAAACATATGGCACTTAGAATGAAGCGATGATGCAATTTGATGCATAAATATGTTTGCCATTATTATATGAAAATTCACACAAAAGTAAATACTTAAGTTAACCTAATTTCTATTCTTGCACCAAGTGTGTATAAGCACTATCTTTCTTAGCTCTTCTCTGCCAATGCTACATCAGTTGGTGTCAAGGAGGACTTTGCATGAACCTATAATGCACCAGAATTTGTGTGTAATAATCAATTTTAATTAGGGACAAAACCACAGGAGCGATAGCTCAAAAATTCGTTTGCTTCTGGCCTTGTCAATCATGGAGTTGTCTTTTTGTAACTAAGGCCCAATGAACCACTGCTACACAGAAGTATATTATGGCCCAAGATTGAGTAAGGCTGCATTTTAAACATTCTGTTTTGTGTGAGTTAGGCTGCATTTTAAACATTATGTTTGGGTTTTGCCTATTAGTTTGAATTGAGTATCGATTTAGTTTTCTGAATTCTTAAGGTCATTTTTTTCTTGATCCATTAGTTACTATCATTATGTTGGTGATACCAGGGTCCCTGATTATTTGCCACTATATGAGATATTGAACGAATTTCAAAAGGGCCACAGTCACATGGCAGTGGTAGTGGAGCATATGAAGGATTTCAAGGGATCCCCGGATAGACAGAAAAGCAGTATGAGTGTATCAGGAAATAGAATGCATCTGAATAGGAAAACGATGGAAGCAGGGGAAAAGGGTACTGCTTATACGACTTTTTATTTATATTTTTTTGTTTTCGGTGAAAATAGTAGGAAATATGACTGATTTGTTATCTACCAATGCCAATTTCTTGTGTAGGAGGTATCCCCACTAGAGGTTTTTTCAGTACATGTCTCAATGGGGCATGCTAATCCTAGTAGCCTACATGCCTTCATAATGCAGAGTCCTGGCCACAACTGGTCATCATATTATTTTCTGCACTGGTTGTTTATGATTGAAATGGCACACAAAAGGGACCCTACTAGTGAATGTTTGGACAGAAGTAATTTTGGCGTGTTCTACCTGTGGATAGACCAACTTACATGTTCATTTAGTTTAGCAAACCTCTAAGCTTGCCGTGCCCTGTCATATGATCTGAAAAATTCTAGCGCAGCAAATGGTTAAAAGATCCATCTGGTTCATCAGATGTGCCTCCTCGCAAGCTATGCTCTCGAGTGGTCTGATTGGTGGACCATCTGATGTATTCTTTTGATGCTACAGGTGCTGTTTCCTTAATTGTAACAATTTATATTATGGTCTCTAGTCAATATTTGGATTACCTTTGTTAAACGAATCATAGGTTCCACCTCGACAAATTGAAAAGGCAAATACTGTGATCTTGATGGTTTAGGAATATGAATCTCTCTTGAATCGTGTGCAGGCGATGCTTCTCCAGTGGGTTCTGAAGAGAAAGGAAATGTTGTTGTCAATTCTCCATCAGTACACCGTGGAGTCAATGGCAGTAATCGCCCTACATTAAGCAGCATGAGGGAACAACATGGAGAAATGCACAAACAACCAAAGAAGTGGGATCGTGGATCGCGCGACTGTATTCTTCAGGTTGATCTGGAGTCTCTTCCAAGCTATGCACTTGATGAGAACGTCATTGGAATAATAACAATGGAAGACGTGATTGAGGAATTGTTACAGGTTGAAAACATTTACCTCTATTCACATGTACAATGCATATCCCAGGCTTCTGATTCCCAAGATTTCTGAGCATCTCCATGTTTTAGGAACTGAAAATTTTTACTGCTGAACTCTCTGTGCAGGAAGAGATACTTGATGAAACTGATGAGTATGTTGATATCCACAACAAGTAATAATCCATGCTTAAGAAAAAAGTTCTCCCTTCAGTTTTTGTTCATTTATCTTTTTCACCAATGTGCTGAATTATGATTTTGCCCCAGGATCCGAATAAATATGCTACCCCAAGTGGGGGCACCATCAATTTCTGATTTACGACAAACTCCAGTGGCATCTCCGAATATATTGCGGTCACCAGCTTCACCTCACACAGTTGCAGGTCGAGTGTTGGTACCATCCTCCCCTGGAAAATCTTCAGTTGGATCTCCTGCAGAAATAACAGTTTCTCGTAACAATTCACCAGCTTCGCATCGAGTAAGTGGAAAATGTATAATGTGATTTCTTTTACTAAGAATGATTTTGGTAGGCTTCCTAATTGGTCCTTCAGATGAACAATGAACAAGAATGGGCCACAATGTTGGCATTTCCCTTATAGAGTGGCCCTGATCCCTTAAAACTTTAGTTGGCCATAAGAGAGGGCATGGTTTTGCCTGTAGAAAGAAATAAACAAGACAATCAAACTAAATTCCAAGGCCTTGTGTTGTTCATGTCAGCCATTTTCCTAGCTTGCCCATGGGTATGTGCCACTTGTGTATATTTTCTTATAAATATTCTTTAAGGAATTGGAACGTGTGGTCTCTAAAAGAGGATTTATCTTTTATTTGCATGTTTCCTGGATATTTTATTAGGATTTTAGTATTTAATTTCTTATTTGGGAAATGATGACAAAATAGATCAGCTTACTAGGTGTTTTATGTTACTAGGCAGCATGCTTCAATGGTGTCAGTAACACTGATATATTTTAGTATTGCTGCCTTGTTTTGGCCTAGTTTGATTATTAAATCAAAATCCAATCTTCATGTAAATGAAATATGTGCATAGGCCCCATCTAATAAAGTTACTATTTTTTTTTTTTTTTGAAACGATTAATATAGTCAAACTGTTTGATTTATATATCAATTTTAAAGTTGTTCATTCAACATCTAAATCATCTAAAACATCATTCCTAGATAAATGAATGATTCTGTACAATATTATAACATTTTAATGCACAAGTGAATGAATCTAAGTGATGTAGGATGGGTAGAGAAGAAAATAGAAGAAAGAGGAAGGAACCTCTAGAGATGAGAAGTGAAAAAAGAAGGTAGAAAGAACAGATGAATAAGGAGAGAATAGCAAGAACAAGTAGAAGAAGAACTAGAAAACACTTTTATAAATGTCAAAACTGATACCCCTTTAGAGCTTACAAGAGCTATATTTATAGTTGAACATACCACCTAATTTTAGCAAATAAAATCCTTCTAGAAAAAGAAATATATATTTTAAGTATTCTTAAGGAAGTAAACTTAAAATAGATACCTGCTTTTTTTAAATGGATTCTAAAATATCCTAGGAAAATCTTTCTAGAAAAGGAAGTTGTATATTTTAAGTAAACTTCTTAAGGAAGTAAACTTAAAATAGATACATGCTTATTTTAAACAGATTCTAAAATATTCTAGGAATCTTTTAATATCTTTCAAAAATAGCAAAATAAAATCTTTCTAAAATATCCTAGGATTATTTCCCTTTTACAAAATTCTTGCGCCTAGAATAGACAGATTTGAAAAATTTCTTGCTATTTTCATCAATTCTCCCCGGCTTCGAAAAACTCGCCACTGGAGAGTTCTGACTTTGATACTGCTCAAGAATATTTGGATCCAAGTGGCGTGGGTCATCTTCAGTAACTCATGTAGCATCAGAATCAAGCTTGTTTTTCCACTTGACAAGAAATCTTTGCATAATGCCCGATCCAGTAGTGACAAGTTCATCTTGTAGGATATCCTCTATCCGATTTGAAAAAGTAGATGGTACTCGTGGAAGTATAGGCACATGTGGTGATGCTGAACTGTTATCTGTTGAAATTCCTGCAGACAAACTTGGAGGCTCAAAAGTACCTCGGTAAGGAAACAAATCCTTTATATTGAAAGTAGAACTAATTCCTATATCTGAAGGCAAATCAAGTTCATAGGCATTAGATCCCAATTTTCTTAAAACACGAAAGGAGCCATTAGCTCGTGCATGCAATTTCTTAAAATAATTTTTAGGATATCTTTCTGGACGTACACGAGCCATGACATAATCCCCAACATCAAATTCATGTTTTCTTCTATGAACATCTGCAGCAAGCTTATAATTTTCATTGCTTAGATTAATCTTTCTTCTAATATCAGCATGAACATCTCGAATGTGTTGAGCAAAAGATTCAGCAGTAGCAGATGAACGGGTATCAATGGGTAAATGAATTAAATCAATGGGAGCTCGAGGAATATAACCATAGACAATTTCAAAAGGAGATTTCCCAGTAAAACGATTGACTGAATTGTTGTATGCAAATTCGGCAATAGCCAATACAGAATCCCAAGTTCCAATATGTTCTCCCACCAAAGTTCTAAGCAGATTTCCCAAACTCCGATTGACTACCTCAGTTTGGCCATCAGTTTGTGGATGAAAAGCAGATGAAAATTTCAATTTGGTACCCGAGAGTTTCCACAATGTCTTCCAAAAATAGCTTACAAATTTATCATCCCGATCAGAAACGATGGAAGTTGGTAAACCGTGAAGCTTAACAATTTCTCTGAAGAATAATTTTGCAATATATGAAGCATCAGCAGATTTAGTACATGGGATAAAATGAGCCATTTTCGAAAATCTATCTACTACCACAAGGATTGAATCAAATCCTCGAGAGGTTTTAGGCAATTCAAGAATAAAGTCCATACTTATGTCTTGCCAAGGAATATGTGGTACAGGCAGAGGAGTGTATAATTCAGTATTTCTCTTTTGAGCTTTAGCAAGTTGACATGTGCGACACTGTGAAACAATTCTTGACACGTCTCTTTTCAATGTAGGCCAATAAAATCTATCCTCAACTAATGAAATAGTTTTATCCCTACCACAATGACCAGCAATACCCCCAGCATGTAATTCTCAAATTAAAAAGTCTCGAAGTGATGTATTGGGAATACATAGTTTTATTCCTTTAAATAAATATCCATCATGAATCACATAATCATTATGATTTCCATTTTGTGTTTCATGAAAAATAATTCCAAAATCAGTGCATGGTGGATATTCACTTTTCAACTTATCAAATCCAACAACTTTAACATCCGTAGTATGAAGAATGAGTGAGACACGACTGAGAACATCTGCAGGTTTGTTTTCAATTCCTGCCTGATGTTTGAGAACAAATGTGTACTCTTGCAAAAACTCAATCCACTTTGCATGTCTAGCACTTGATCGTTTTTGTGATTGCAAATACCTCAAAGCCATATGATCTGAATACAATATAAATTCATGAGGTAGCAAATAATGCCTCCAAAATTTAAGTGCTTGCACGATATCATAAAATTCTCGATCATATGTTGAATATTTTTGTTTAGCTTCATTGAGTTTTTGAGAAAAGTACGCAATTGGATGACCTTCCTGGCTCAAAACACCCCCAATCCCAACTCCTGATGCATCACAAGCAATTTCAAAAAGTTTAGTAAAATCAGGAAGTTGCAATATAGGTGACTCAGTCATTTTCTTTTTAATCTCCTTAAATGCTCTAGATGTAGAAGTTGACCATTGAAATTTTTTTTTTTTTTTTTTTCAAGCAATCTGTGATAGGAGTCATGATTGTGCTAAACCCTTTAATGAAGCTCCTATAAAATGTAGCTAAACCATGAAAACTTCGCACCTCAGAAATTGATGTGGGTTCTGGCCATTCCCTAATGGCTTTTACCTTTGAGGGATCCATAGAAATTCCATTAGCTGATACCACAAATTCTAAGAAAATCACTTGATTTGTCAAAAAATAACACTTCTTGGGTTTACAAAGAACTTTTCAGATCGAAGCGTTTCAAGAACAATTTTTAAATGTTGCAGGTGTTCTTCCTTAGAACGGCTATAAATGAGAATATCATCAAAATAGACTACCACAAACTTTCCAATGAAAGGTTGAAATACTTGGTTCATGATTCTCATAAATGTACTTGGGGCATTTGATAGTCCAAAAGGCATAACCAACAATTCAAACAATCCATCTTGAGTTTTAAAGGCAGTTTTCCATTCATCGCCCGTTCTAATTTGAATTTGATGGTATCCGCTTCTAAGATATATTTTAGAGAACCATTGTGCGCCAGTCAAAAGATCTAACATATCGTCAAGTCTTGGTATAGGAAATCTATACTTTATGGTAATTTTGTTGATCACACGACTATCAACACATATTCTCCAAGATCTATCTTTTTTAGGGGTTAATAGAGCTGGTATAGCACATAGGTTAAGACTTTCACGAATAAACCCCTTATCAAGCAGTTCAGTTACCTGTTTTTTTAATTCAGCATGCTCATTAGGATTCATACGAAAATGAGGCAAATTTGGTAATTGAGATCCTGGTATAAGATCAATAGCATGTTGAATATCCCTCATAAGTGGAAGCTCATTTGGTAATTCATCAGGAATCACATCTTTGTATTCTTTCATTGATGCTTGGATTTCAGGTAATGCTACATTAGTCTCAGGAAGAACAATATTTGTTTCCTCTTTGGCTACTATAGCTAAAATGAGTTCTGAATCTTGTCATTCTTTTTCAAATTGTTTTCTTGTAAGAATATGCAAAGGTCGTTTTTCAGATGAATTAACTGGAGACTCTTTATGGGATCTATCACTTTCTAAAATATCCTAGGATTATTTCCTTTTTACAAAATTCTTGCGCCTAGAATAGACAGATTTGAAAAATTTCTTGCTATTTTCATCACTAAGTGTTTTCATAATTTACTTATGATTATACATTTTTAAGTAGGTATCGTCCAGACAAAATTTTGATTGAAATAATTTTTGGTATCATGATAACACAAATGATGTTAAACAAAATGAGTGCATTGAATGTTAATTTAACAATCAAAGTGGGCTAAAATTGGGTGAAAATATCAAAATTTTCGATGTTGTTGACACCATTGAAGCACTGCCCTACATTCTTATCTTTGTTACTTTATTTGAGGTTTTATTGATACACAATATGATAAGATTGCATGTTGGGTTGGGCTAAAGCTTTTTCTTTTTGAAATCTGTCTTATAAATAGTGAATCATTTTCATATTTTGAAACTTCTATCAAATTGATTGCTATAAAGTGTGATACATATATATATTTTTATCACTTCGATTGCCAAAATGGGGTCGCAGTATCAAAATATTTTAGTGTTAGTGACACCATTGAAGCACTGCCCTACATTCTTATCTTTGTTACTTTTCTTGGGGTTTATTTATTTATTTTATTATATAAAGTCATCTAATCCACTTCGGACTTGAAGTCAACACCACACGTACACATTTGAGGTTTTAATGATATACATTATGTTAGGATTGCTTATAAGGTTGTGCTAAAATGTTTTTTCCCCCTTGAAATGAAATAGTGAATTATGTTACATATTTTTGACCTTTTATCAATTCGGTTGCTATCAAATGTGATACATATTTTTTAATCGTTTTTTCTTCATTTTAAATTTCTTCTATTATAAATCCCTGAATTTGGCTTTTTCTCACTCTTTTCCCTTCTTATTCCTCTGATAGCAATTCCTTTTCACCGTTTCTTCCCACACTACTACAATTTGGTATAATCTAAGATAAATATAATGTTCGATTAATGATCTCTATAATAATCTGCTTCTTGCAACTGCCTCAATCGTACACTATGGCTTGGCAGCGCAGTTTTGCCAATAGCACCAGTAGCCTTGACTGCCACAAATGCAACTTCTTCTGTTGCGACCTCGTGCGTCTTGTTTGATACACATCCTTTTTCTAGTCTTAGCCATGGTTCCTTGCACATATTGGTAATGAGAGAGAACAACATTTGCCATTCCCTATCTACAACTATGCCAGCCCTTCTTTCCTCTTCTCTGCCACCTCCCTATATCTCTAATCTCTCAAACTCTCCTTTCCTTCCTTCTCTACAACCTTATCTTCTCTTCTATCTATTCTTCTTATCCATCGCCTAAATCTGAGATCAAACAATTGTCTGCTGAGTGTCGAATGCTCTCTTAAGATATGTTGAAATCATTAGTCTTCAGTCTTAAGGTATTTCTGATTTTAAATTTAATGGAACCTCATGTTTGGTGATCTAATTTAACAATACCATGTACCCTGCCATGATTGCAGAATGCCAAAATGCATTACCCCTCCATTTTTGAGATATTAGGTATGCATATTGCATCCAGGCCAAATTTGCAGCCATCTAGTGAAAATTATTGGACGAGTATTGTGAGTTCTACCTTGAGCATCTATGTCTGAAAATCTCTTCAATTAACTTGCTAACTGCTGCTACTACTACACAGATATCAAGAAAATCATACGAGAAGCTTCAAAATCCTGACACACTATAAAGCTCTGATGCTTATCCTGATGGACCTCTGGCTTTTGTATCATGTGTTCTACATGGGGGAATGTCGATAATGTTTAAACCAAAGGACGCTCCACTAATCCAAGGTGGAGCTTTATAAAATTGAAATAGAGTAGTTCATGTTGTTTAATGATGTATAAAGCAGTTTCTTTGGTGGTAAGGATGTGCAATAAGATAAATTTTCAGCTTTATATGAGTGGACAAAAATATTGCTGTAGTATCTACACTGTGATATTGGCTCAGAAATTTGAATGAAGAAGAAAATAGTTCAATCTAATTCCCTGCACGATTCAGCAATAACATTACATTTCCATTCATTTGACATGTCTTCCTTTTGAGCATCTATAGTAATGGTGCTCGATGATTTTCAGCCATGGTCGTGCTTTGATGAAGACTGTAGAAACCACCAATTTTGTAAGTCAAAATTTGACGGTCATGTTTTGCACTTTATAATAGGGCTTTTTCCAATTATACTCAATATATTTGACCCTAGTTCCAAATATACTCACTACGTTTGCAGTTAATCCTCAAAACACCTAATCTGTGAGTTAATGCCATTAGTTAATATGTGAAATCATTAATATGCCCATCAAATTTTAGATACAATTGAAAATTTGAATGTCGTAACTCATTAATGACTTAATTACGCATGGGCTCTAAATTTGGAGAGCTTTAATTTTATTTCATAATATTATTTTATATTAGGGGTATGTTAAGGGGTATGTTAGGCATTTGTAAAAAATTAACTAATGGTTTTTAATGGAATGGCCATTTTTTAGATTAATTACAAATATAGTGGATATAGTTGGAATTTTAAAAATATAGTAGGTATATTTGGGATTAAGGTCAAATGATAGTGGATATATTTGGAAAATATCTTTTATAAGATGATAGAAGTGGATCCAGTGGGCTTCGCTGATCAAGATAATTTTAGAAATTTGCGAAGTTAACATGCATTGTATGGGATAAGGTTATGGCTAGCCATAGGATTGTGCCAATTGTCTGGCCACGTCACCAAATCAACAGGGTTGATGCATGCATGTTTGCCAAATGTTGCATTCTTATTGGACCTACTTTTGGTTCGTTCAAAATGCTGTAATTCAGATAACTTTGTCCGGATTTTGACTACGGTTAAGTCTCTCTCTCTCTCTAGTACCGGTCTGGTACAAAAACATATATTTTTGTTATTTTTTTGAATTTCTTTTATAAATACACTAATTTTAAAAATCCAAAATAAATATACACACATATTCAAAAATTGTAAAACTTGATTTATAGATTAAATACAACTAGATTAGCATATTTATAAAAAAAAAAATTCAAAAAAAATGTGTTTTTGGACCTGTATGAAAAGATCATTTGGCCATTATAAATAGGAGAAGTTGAGTAAACCATTAGTAAAAAAATTTAGTAGAACTCAAGGGAAGAAGACAAAATCGCTTACACGAGGTAAGACTCAATCTAATAATTAGGATTTATTTACCTAATTGATATCTCAATTCTCAGATAAATACATGAAGGTTTGCTTATGCAAAAACATAAAAACTATGAAGAATCCAAAGAGATAAGGATTAAAATCTGTCACGGAAACGAATGATTAAGGTCTAGTTGGAAAGTTGAATATGTGCACTCTAAAGATAACGCATTACTTAAGATAATATATGCAAGAACCATGTTAGAAATGCATAGGAAAAAACCTACTTGAAATCTGAAGTTTTAAACTAAATTGTAAAAATTTAGGTTGCTGTATGATATAAGCGTTATTTGAAGATGAGTTCAACATAAAAGTTACTCATTTTAGTATAAAAAAGATGTATATCCATATATTTAATAAAACAAACAACAGAAAATAAAGATTTCTAACCAAGCAGATTATGCAGCGGTAATTTTACCGGAAACTAACTGTTTAGTTTGGCAATGACTTAACGCTTCAAATCAACGTGATTTGAGAATAGTACTATCATATATAATTAATTTATGTGATGCTCCAAGAACTTGAAGTTGTAGAATTTCCTAAATCAATTTAAGTTTATAAGTTTAGAATATTTTACACGGAAGATGCATAAGCCAATGTACTTTGTAGGCCATGGAACCCTGATACTCTACATGCTTTAAAGAAATAACACTTTGTTATAGGGCAGAAAAGGAAAGGAAAGGAAATTAACGGGGAAGATTCATTTGATGAAAATCTTTAAGTAAGAAAATTTTATGATTTTTGAACCCATAATTTATAATTGTTTTTCAATAATTTTCTTTTAATGGATGTTATGAATATTTTGGATTGACATCTTGCAACCATATTTAATTTTCTATTCAAATTTTATGAAAAGAATTTCTTACCATTTTGCTAACTGCATGTTACATGTGAAGAATGCTTGACTGCTAGATTAAGATAAGCAATTGCTATTGGTTGCGGGGTTCTTAATGTTACAAGGTAATTGCCTTACTGGCTTGGCTGAGTTACGAAGGTTCCCATGGATATTATATGGTGCCAGAATAATGCACAAGTTTTATTCTCGTTGAAGAAGGGACGCGTTGCATTATCATGATATTATGAAAATATGTCAAATTGCATGAATTATGTTTTCTTATGAAGAAGTGACATGCTTGCTTATTGAGTTTTGTACTCATATTTTTAAGTGTGTGGAAAAAATATAATGAGTTAGGGATTAGTATGATACAAAGACAGACATATCTTTACTGTATAATTAGTTAATCTTTACATTTACTTGCGAAGATAGAATGTATTTTAGAAGATGGTTTTGACTATGATATATAAGAAAGATAAATGATTCTATTAGTCCTGGTTAAGTCAATGTCTCGCTTAACGCAATTCAAAAATTCATTTAAAGTGCTTTTTTTGCTTTATTCTTCGTACACTTGTTTATCGAAGTGTATTTAACATATAAACCAAGTTTTTACCATTTTTAGACATGTTTATATATTTTTTTGGGATTTTTAAACATTTAAGTGTATATATATGTTTTTAAATACCCCTATATTTAAAAATCTAAATATATATATATATATATACATATGTCTGAAAATGATAAAACTTAGTTTATATGTTAAATACACTTAGATGAATAAGTATATGAAGAAAAAAAATATATTTTAAAATGAATTTTTTAAGGTGAGCTAAGTGAGACATTTGCTTAGACCCAGGCTAATAGGATTACTTCTCTATAAGAAAAGGATAAGAAAGTAAAATGATCCTCTTAGCCTAGAATAAGCAAATGTCGCGTTTTGCTTACATAAAAAAAATCCATTTATAGCACTTTTTTGTTTTTTCTTACACTTGTTTATCTAAGTGTATTTAAGATATAAACCAAAATTTACAATTTTGAATATGTGTATATTTTTTTGCTATTTTTAAAGATAGAGGTATTTTAAATACACATATATGCATAAATGTTTAAAAAATCTCAAAAACATATATACATATATCAAAAAATGGTAAAACTTAGTTTATATGTTAAATATACTTAAATAAACAAATGTATAAAAAAAACATGTTGCAAATAGATTTTTTGAAGTGAGCTAAGCAAGACATTCGCTTAGCTCAGGTTAACAGAATTATTCATCTATAAGATATTAAGGAAAGTGAGAAAGAAGAAAATAGTGTCAATTCAAGCATGTTACATCCGAATGGGTGAGAAAATAGAAGAAATTATGGAAAATGAAAATAGGAGACAACAATTTCACTTCAGGTGTTTTATAATTTCAGTTCTTTTAAAGTCATTGCTACCCTTACAACTACTTAGGATAATTTGTAATTTTCCTTAAGATAAAAAATGAAACTAAACCACGAACAAGAAGCAACTCCTTTTCTCATGCACAAGAATACTTTATGTTATAAAAGACCTCTATTGGTCTTGTGTAATGGCCAACATAATAATATATTTTTTGAGTATTTAAATTTAATGTGAAATTTGCTTTAAAATGTGTTTTTGCAACATTCCGGTATTAAATATTAACTTCAAATGATTTAAACAATTTTTTTTGAGATTTTTTGATTTGAAATTACATTTTTTTATTTGTTGGCATGAAATAAATTGTGTTTGATGTGTTTATTAAAATTGTTGCAATAATTGGGCTTCAAATAATTTTTTTACCACCTTTTTATTAGCATGAATTAATCATTTAAATATTTTTATGCAGGTAAACTGATTTCAGCAAGTGGGCCCCACAAGATCAGTCGAACTGCCCAGGAAATCATCCCATCGTCCATTTAAAAATGAACGGCCAACAAGCTGTCCACTGATTACAAGATCAGCCGTCCAAGCATCAGAGAAAATCCAAGTATTATTTTCCACAGTCCATTTTTTATTAAGCAGGCTGATCTCCACCGTCCAAACAGCTCTCCCACGTCCATCAACCAGATCTGCACCGCATTATTTTTTAGCACATCCAAGCCTTGCAAATTATCACCGCCCTAGATTCTCCAAGCTTTATCAAAATCTGGCCGTCCAGATTTTTTTTTAGCAGCACCAATCAGAAAATTTGGCCGCCGAATATGCATCTGGCCGTCCCTTTTAAATATCTAATGCACTTGCAGTAATTCACCATTGCCCAGTCCGAAGTATGCTTGATTCCAGAATAAATTTCGACCCATGCCGTTCTTTTTTAAATCATCCTCAGCTGTCCATTTAATCCAACGCATCCACAAATTTCAGCAGGAGAAATATATCACGTCCAGTTGTCAAAAAAATCTCTAGCCGTCCATCACATGTAACAAGCTATCCCACCATTCAGTGAATCTGAATTAGTTGCGCAAAGTCGAGCAGCCAGATTGATCCAAGACGTCCATTCATGCGCAAGATGCGCGGTCCGGGTCAAGCACAAATTGCAACTGCAAAAATCAGTTGCGCATGTTTTGTTTCCACGTCTTTCAACTATTATAAATAGGAGATTGCAGAGAAAAGAAGGGAGATACACACAACAGAAATTGAGAGAGAGGAGCAGTGGGGTTGTAACGCCCCAGCCCGAGCGTCACAACCTTACCTCAAGATCGTTCGACTGGTAAACGTGATCAGGATTGTTGCCCTATCACACGGCGGGTTTTAATGGATATTTATCCAGTTAATCCTAACTCCTTTAGATTTATATCATTTATATATTTTATTTCCATCAAATGCCATTTTAGGCCATTATATCATTTGAGAGTTACACATGTCATCTCGTAATCTTCATACTTAACCATATCATGATATTTCATGCCTTAGCATTTACCCATAAAAAATTTTCGCCAATCCATAGGCATAAAACATAGCATAATTCTTCTACAACATCGAATAACAATTTAATTATTAACATTCATATAATCATTCAACCCTTAGATTCATATACAGGTACTCATGGAAATTCATTCATCCTTGAATCTCCACCTGTGCTCCTTGCCTCCTTCCTTCCACCTGTCTATAGGTTTGGAAAACAAAACGTGAGTTGAAATTCAACTCAATAAGCAAGCTTAGAGTTTTCATGCAATTCATTTTGAAAGCAACATTCTTTAAAAACATTTCCCTCCATTCAGTAGAGATACTTAGCAAGTGATCAACTACCTGCGGAGCAGAAACTTTTTCATAAAACTTGCATAAACATTTCACGAAAACCATTCATGAAAAACCATTCACGTAAACATTTCATAAACATTGGATGTGCAAATTCATCATTTCCATTGATGACGTTATCTTTCATGTGACGGTACGCTAGCACGGGGAACACTCTTTCATAGCATGATCCTTTCCATCCTTGGCGCCAGACCTACTGACTTGGCAACGTC
The DNA here is from genome assembly GCA_030490835.1 of Annona cherimola. Lineage (NCBI taxonomy): Eukaryota > Viridiplantae > Streptophyta > Magnoliopsida > Magnoliales > Annonaceae > Annona > Annona cherimola. The sequence goes on from CM059974.1 coordinate 42,468,349, forward strand.
AAGGGGGACTCCTTGTCCACTTACTACCTCAACTAGCCTACCTCACTGGTACTTTCCGACTTGGCGACGTCAAGGGGGACTCCTTGTCCACTTACTATCTCGACTAGCCTACTTGATTTCTATTCCATGCATGACTTTTAGTCACCCCGGCATTATATACCCTCTTACACATGGAACTTGTCATTCTCATGTAGAGAATTCTTTACACAATCCCTTTTGAAACATTGTTTCAACGAAACATCATATAAACTCATGTTTCAACACATTTCAAGCATAATTGCGAAACCATTAGTAATCATTTATTTCAACAGAAATAAATATTTCAATACTCATATAGACAAGGAATGACCATCCTTAAATACCTTGTAATGAAAACCAAAATCATTTAAAAAGCTGCTTGCTTACCTCGCTTGCTTAGCTTCCCGTTTCGCTTATCCCTTTGCCTTTGCCTATGCATATAAGAATGATATAACATTCATATATTTTCTTTGCTTACATTCAACTCAGTTTTTTAACCCATTTACATTAACATACATAATTCCTTCGACTTCTCAAGTCGTTATTCCCGTATAGTACATACTTGTGCACTACATGGGCTATTACACATCACATTTGGTCCCTTAAGTAGGGTAATCATTCAATTACTTAATAATCATTCAATAACCATTATTTAATGGCTCATTATCTCCCTTAAACAATTTTTCACTTATTTTCCAAAATTCACACATCGGTGCTCATTTTAAGCACATGTGGTCGCCTTAAGCCTCATTAATTAATTCTAAAATTTGGAATTACATCATGCAATTCTAAACAGATATATATTCACAAAATTTATCATATTTTCATACATTTTTGCATAAAACCAAATTACATGAGTCATTCATCACCCTTGCATATCTACTCCTTCTCATACGCCATTTGACAACATATATATCAGGCATTTCATAAAATTTCCTGTTGAGTTAAAGTGTTTTGATGATAGACAAGTTAAGAATTTAATACTTGAAATGTGTTGCTTGTATTTGATTCATGATGAATGGTTGTAACAAGTTAGTTTTGAATTGTGTTATGAATCTGTCGAGGTTTTGCTGTAAAACTTCAGCAATTTTGGTGTGCAACTTCAACTGATTTAGTTTCAAACTTCAACAGTTTTTGGGTTGAAACTTTAACAGTTTACTTAGCAAGATAAATGGATAAGTGATTGGATGATGACGTGGCTAGTTTGAAGAGCTGTCCTGGGTTGTTACAAGTTGTTGAGAAAAATCCGATTGGTTGCGGATTTGGTGGAGAAAATCTCTCTTGGCGATAGGAAGTTAAAAGCTATAAATAGACAATGAATTTCAACTGGAAATTCAATTCAGAGAGAACATTTTCAAAAGTGCAGATCTGTCTCAAGGCATTCTCTGTGATCCTCTGTCCATCTGTCAGAAGCAACATATTGAAGATTGTCGTGACCATCCTACTAAAAGCTTCATCTCCGTGCTTCTGTGCAATTAAATTGGTTGTAAGCTTTATTTCATTTTTATTTATTTTATCTTGAATTAGATGTTGTCTAATTCAAGAGAAAAGCTTTCATTGTGATTTGTGGAAAGCTTCATGTGCCACCTGGAGCTGTTTGTGTAATCCAGAAGACGATTGAGATCCTACCACTGTAACTTGAGTTCTAAGTTGACTAGTGGAAACCCGAGTCAAGGCGTTGACTTGGAGAGTGGAGTAGGTGTGTTAACCGAACCACTATAATTTGCAGTGTCTTCTTTGGATTATTTTTGTGGTGTGTGAAATTTATCCTGTTCCTTCTTAGATCACTCTTTGTGCTATTTTTCCTTTCTTTTATCAGTTTCATACGGGCCTAACAATTGGTATCAGAGCGGTCTTTGAACTACTCCAAAGGGATCATGACAACTGAAAAGAAAGTGGAGATTGGATATGGTAAAGGTCATTCCATAACCAGACCACCATATTTTGATGGCATAAATTATGGATATTGGAAACATAGAATGCAGATTTTTATCATGAATCAAGATTTAAAACTTTGGAATGCTGTTCATAAAGGTGTTATTTTACCTGAAGATGATATAATTGAACCTAATGAACAACAAAATGAACAAGTGCATTTAAATGCCAGAGCTCTAAATGTTTTATATTGTGCACTTTGCCCATCTGAATTTAATAGGGTATCTGCTTGTGCCACGACCAAAGAGGTTTGGGATACACTCATGGTAACACATGAAGGTACTTCTCAAGTTAAGGAATCTAAGATAAACATGTTGATGCATGACTACGAACTTTTTATGATGAAATCTAATGAATCTATTACTGAGATGTTTTGCAGATTCACCAACATAATTAATGCCTTGAAAGCACTTGGTAAGTCTATTGAGGCAAAGGAACAGGTAAAGAAGATATTGAGATCACTTCCTTCTTCTTGGACTGCAAAGGTTACAGCCATAGAGGAGGCCAAGGATTTAACAACCATGTCTGTTGATCAATTAATAGGCTCTCTTATGACACACGAGATCATTATGAAGAAAAATGATGATAATGATTCAAAAGGTAAGAAGATAATTGGTCTCAAAGTTTTCTCTGATCATTCTGATGATAATGCAGGTGATGAAGATGAAGACATTGCTATGTTGACAAAAAAGATAAGATGGTTCATCACTCGAAATCGAGGAAATAACAACAACAACAACAGGAATGCAGCCACTAGAAGGATACAACGACGATCTGAAAGGAAAAGAGAACAGAAGGACCAGAGGAACGATTTTGAGAAAAGAGAAGGAGAAAAAATAAGGCGTTATAACTGTCAAGGTTTTGGACACCTTAAGAATGCATGCCCATCTCCTGTTGAAAAGAAAGATTTCAAGAAAAGAAAAAATCAAAGCTATGGGGCATGGTGTGATAGTGATACTTCGCTATCAGTCACTTCGGGATCTGATGATGATCAAGCGAATCTTGCATCATATTTAGAATTTATGGCAGATAACGAAGATGAATCTGAACATTCTGAGGTAAGTTATACAGTTGATCAATTAGAACAAGAATATGCTGAACTAGTCGGAGAATTCACTACTTTGTCAGATAAATATATAAAATTAAAAATTGATCTCAGATGTGAAAAAGAAAAAAATATGAATTTGCAAATGCAAATAAAATCTCTTGCTAAGGAAAATGAAAATTTGAAAAATCAAATAAAAGAAAACAAAAAAATAAATAATCGAAAGTCTGATAAAAATTTTAGAAATCAAAATGGAATTTGCAATTTTTGTTGTAATTTTGGACATTTTTCATATATTTGCCCAGTTAGAAAAATGCAAACATTTGGAGAAAAATTGGTCTGGAAACCTAAAATACATAATATTAATACTAACCAGTTTGGACCCATGAAATGGGTACCAAAACAGTAAAGTTTTTTTTTTCTATTTTGCAGGAATGCATGAAGTCAACTTGCCAAATAAGATGGTATATGGATAGTGGTTGTTCACATCATATGACCGGAAATAAAAATGCGTTCAAGTTCTTAGAAATGCAAAATAAAGGTAAGGTTACTTTTGGAGACAACAATAAAGGTTTCATCAGAGGTATGGGTACGGTAAGTTGCGGAGGCATTGAAATAAATGATGTATTTTATGTAGAAGGGCTTAAACATAATCTCTTAAGCATTAGTCAATTCTGTGATAAAAGCCTTGAAGTTGTGTTTAAGTCTGATATGTGTATAGTTCGTGATAATATGGGAAATAATATTTTCTGTGGAAAAAGGAATGGAAATGTGTATATTCTAGATCTTAGTGTAGACCATATAAAGTGCTTATCTGCAGTAGATGATGAGATTCTGATTTGGCATAGAAGATTAGGACATGCAAACCTTCACATATTAAAGAAACTGCAAAAGTTTAATCTTGTTGATGGTTTACCAAACTCAAAAATTAATTTAAAATATATTTGTGATATTTTTCAATTTGGTAAACAAAAGAAGGTTTCTTTCAAATCAAAAGATATTGTGTCAACAACAGAACCTCTGCAGTTACTGCATATGGATTTATTTGGACCTACACGGACTAGAAGTTTGGCTGGAAAACATTATGCCTATGTCATTGTTGATGATTTTTTCAAGATATACATGGGTATTGTTCTTAGGAAGCAAAGATGAATGTTTTAATTTATTTCAAAAAATTTATCGCAAAATTCAAAATGAACGTGGATTGAAAATATTTGCAATTCGAAGTGATCATGGAAGAGAATTTGACAATCATCATTTTGCAGAATTTTGTGACAGTTTTGGAATAAATCATAACTTCTCAGCTCCTAAAACACCACAACAGAATGGAGTTGTTGAACGAAAGAATAGAACATTGATTGAAATGGCTAGAACAATGTTAATTGATGCTGATTTATCACATAACTATTGGGCTGAAGCAGTAAACACTGCATGTTTTTATCATAAATCGTGTTTATATTCGTCCAATTTTAAAGAAAACTCCATATGAATTGTGGAAAGGTCGAAAGCCAAACATTGCATATTTTTATACTTTTGGTTGTAAATGCTTTGTACTGAATAATGGAAAAGATGACCTAGGTAAATTCGATTATAAAAGCGATGAAGGCATTTTTCTTGGTTATTCTTCTTCCAGTAAAGCATACCGAGTCTATAATAAGCGAACTTGCACAGTTGAAGAGTCAATACATGTCACCTTTGATGAATCTAACACCTAGCCGAGAAAGGCTATTTTTTCAGATGAAGAAGAAAGCATTCTTGATATACAGAAATCATCGGGAGATAAAGAAATGGTAAGTGCAGGTAATGTTCTTAGAAAACCTCTAAATCCGCAAATACATAAGAATCATCCACTTAATCAGGTTATTGGTGATGTTTATGACAAAGTCAAAAACTCGAAATTCACTTTAAAATGTCTTGGGCCATTATGCTTTTATTTCTCACTTTGAACCTAAAAAGGTTGATGAAGCAATATCTGATGAAAATTGGATAATTGCTATGCTAGAAGAACTGGATCAATTTAAAAGAAATAATGTGTGGACACTTGTGCCTAAACCTGATGATCATCCAGTTATTGGTACAAAATGGATTTTTAGAAACAAATTTGACGAGTCAGGGATCATTATTAGAAATAAAGCACGTCTAGTTGCACAAGATTACTCTCAAGAAGAGGGTATTGATTTTGATGAGACTTTTGCACCTGTAGCTAGACTTGAAGCCATTAGAATGTTACTTGCCTTTGCATCATTCAAAAAGTTTAAACTTTTTCAAATGGATGTAAAAAGTGCATTCTTGAATGGTTTGATAAATGAAGAAGTTTATGTCAAACAACTACCAGGTTTTGAAGACCATGAACACCCTGATTATGTGTTCAAACTATCAAAAGCTCTCTATGGATTAAGACAAGCACCAAGAGCTTGGTATGATAGACTTAGTAGGTTTTTGATAGAGAAAAAATTCAAAAGAGGCAAGGTTGATACTACTTTATTTATCAAAAATATTCACAAAGACATTTTGATTATACAGATTTATGTGGATGATATAATTTTTGGGTCTACTAATGAGTTGTATTGCAAGAATTTTGAAAAATTGATGCAGAGTGAGTTCGAAATGAGCATGATGGGTGAGCTTACCTTCTTTCTGGGACTTCAAGTAAAACAAACAAAAGAAGGTATTTTTATCTCTCAAACAAAATGTGTCAAGGAAATGTTGAAAAAGTTCAAAATGGAAAATGTAAAGCACATGTCAACCCCTATGAGTGCAAGCATAAAAATGGACAAAGATGAATCAGGTAAGCCAGTAGATCAAAAGTTATATAGGAGCATGATCGGTTCACTTTTGTATTTAACTGCCAGTCGACTGATATTTTGTTTAGTGTTTGTATGTGTGCACGTTTTCAGTCAAATCCAAAGGAATCACACATGAGTGTTGTTAAACGTATATTTAAATACCTTGTTGATTCACCCACCTTGGGCATTTGGTATCCTAGAGAGTCCACTTTTACCTTAGTTGGATATTCAGATGCAGATTTTGCAGGTTATAAAGTGGATAGAAAAAGTACAAGTGGTACTTGTCAATTTCTGGGTGGTATGATTATATCATGGTACTCTAGGAAACAAAGCTCAGTTGCATTATCAACTGCAGAAGCTGAATATATTGCTTGTGCTAGTTGTTGTGCCCAAATTTTATGGATGAAACAACAATTGTGTGATTATGGATTGTCATATATAAAAGTTCCAATTAGATGTGACAACACAAGTGCAATAAATTTGTCTAAAAATCCTGTACAACATTCACGCACTAACATATTGAGGTAAGACATCATTTTTTAAGAGATCATGTATCACGAAATGAAATTTCTATTGAATTTATTCCTACGGAAGATCAACTTGTAGATATTTTTACAAAACCACTTCCCTTTGAAAAATTTCTTCACATAAGAAGGGAATTGGGTGTAATTGATCCTTTTTCATAACACATGCATTTATGTGAATATTATATCATGTGGTTGATAATTTTAAAATTATATGTTTATCTGCCAATTTTAGTTTTATTTTTAAATAAGGTTGTTTTTGTAAATAAAAAAAAGCGTTAAAAAAATGACAAACCAAGGTAAATTTTTTTAATTTTTTTTTTTAATAAAACTATTTAATAATATCAACCGTTCAATCAAACCAAAAAAAAAAACAAAACAAAACAAAACAAAACAAAACAAAAGAAAAAGAAAAAGAAAAACAGAAAACAAAACCAAAAAAAAAAGATTAATAATAAACCAAAAGCTAAAACACACCAAATCATTTTTTTTAAAAAAAATAATAATAAATAAAATCCCAAAACTACTGCACATCAATAGCAACAGTTTTTTTTTTAAAAATGGAAAACGACAAAACTGGAAAGCAAGAAAGGCACATGACGTTCAATACAAACCAAAAAACAAAAAAAAAAAAAACAAAAAGCAACGGGCTTTGAAAAAGCAAAGGTACGAGCATTTAAAAAAATGATGCATTGATAAAGTCAACACTTGCATATACCGGAATTTGTTTTCTTTTTTTTAAAAAAAAACTGAAACAAAAGCAAAGGAAACGTGCACACATCACCTTTACATGGAAGCTAAGCCTGTATCGAATTTTTCCCACTCACGGCACTTGTCCGCTCACGACTCTCTTCCTTTTTGCACTCTACCGCTTCATGCTTTTAACGCAACTCATCTCCAGAAGCTATTAAAAAAAAATCACACAACCTTCAAATTCTCTCCATATTTTCTGTTTTTGATTTTTGGAAATCAAAATTTTTTTTTTCTCTCAAAATTCTATCCAAATCTTCTGTTTTAAAAATCGAATTTTTTATTTTTTGAAAATCAAATTTTTTTCTCTCAAAATTCTATCCAAATCTTCTGCTTTAAAAATCGAATTTTTTATTTTTTTGAAAATCAAAATTTTTTTTAAATCATTTTTTTTATTTTTGAAACTCAAATCTCTCTCTCTCTCTCTCTCTCCTCTCTCTCCCCTCTCTCTCCTTCAACCGTTTGCTCCATTCCACAAAAAAAAAATACCCATCTTTCAAATCCGTTCAATTCTGTATTCACTTGATGGATCGGAAAGGTGGTGCACAGGCTGGGAAAAAGCACTCTTATGAGAAAAAGAGAAAGCGGAAGGCGGATTCAACACCCTCGGATCTTCCATCCACTCGTCGACGTCAAATTTCCGGCATCCACATCAATGAGAATGCAAACCCTTCTCCAAAAGCTTCAACTTTTCGCCACCTTTCTGATGAAGATACTTATGTGGGTAAATTTTCACATCGAATATTTACCAAAGGTAAAAAGGTGGATTTTTTATTTTTTGGCAAAGAGATGTTTGGATTTGTCCATTGGTTGAAAGAATATGGACTACTTGAATTTCTGAAGAAAGATTTCTATATATATTCGGATCTTGTGAAACACTTTTATTTCAACTTATCACTGGAAGGCGCTACTTATACATCATTTTTTAGAGGAATTGAACTTAGTTTCACAGAACAAGAGTTTGCTGGGTTTATGCTTGCCACGGGTTCATATGAAGACATTGATTTTGAGGAGCTTATCTTCTATTTTACACAGAATGAATCGTTAAGTCAGCAACAATGCAATTTTACAAACAAGGAATTTTCCAAACTGGATTATAAATTGCTACATTTGGTTGTTGCACATTGTTTTCTACCTAAAGGAGGAGGATATGATATTGTTACACATGATGATTTGGAATTAATGTGGGCAATTGTGAAAAACAAGCCTTATAACAGTGCTAGTGTGATGTTATCTTATATGCTGTCACAGAAAAAGAGAGCAAATGGAAGTTTGCCCTATGGTATGTATTCAACGAGGCTATTTCAGAATTTCAACCTTGATTTGAGAAGAGAAGCGCCTATCAAACCAACAAGCTATGATGTGATAAATGAATCTACACTCAAGCGTATGCGGTATACTCGTATTGGTGATGGTGAATGGGTTGTCAATGCAGCAGGTCATCAGTCTCCTCCAGAACAACAAAGGGTTTTTGTTCAAATTGATGATCAGGATATTGGATTTGGTCGAAGACAAGACGGACAGGATGGTTACTTTGGTGGTGATGGACATCATGGATATCAAGGTGGTTCTCCTAGAGATGCTAAATCTGAAAATGAGTCGATCCCACCTTCACCTTTCCATGATAGTGCAATAGCAGAAGTCAATTCTTCAACTCAAAAGCCTATTGACTCGCCTCACATTTCGCCTACCAATCCAACTCCTCAAGTGGGCACTGCCTCTTCTAAACCTGATTGTGCACCTCAATCTTCAGCAGGTATACCCCTTCAACCATATTCTGTCAATGTTGATTTCTCTTCTCTCCAATCCTTTTTAGAATCTAATTTTCAGCAATTAAATTCTAGAATGGGAACCATTGAAACTAAACTAGAAACTTTAACCCATGATTTTCAACAATTCAAGCATGAAACTGTCACTTCTTTTTCTCATACACAAGAAAGCATCACCACTGTTGCATCCACTATTGTTACTGCCACACCAATGGTGAGAAATTCAATTTCAACAATGATGCAACAACTTGAATTTGCTATTGGCAGCTTGTGTGAGGATAGTAGACAGTTAGGTGCTACTATGAGAGATTTAAGAGATAACACTGATAGAATATGTTTGACTGCTGGATTACCCGAACTGAATGATCTTCTTCAAGAAATTGCCAACAACAACCGTCGTTGTGCTATGGGTTTGTCCCCTGAACCACCATCCAGATCGCACCCTCCGGGAAAAGAGCCATATGAGTTTCAAGTTCCACCCCATTTTCGAAGATCCAAACCTTCCAAATCCCGCAAAACCAAGGGTCAATCATCCAAATCCTCCAACTATTCATCTTCTCATATTCATTTGTCGGATTCCGATGATGAGTAAGGCTTAAGTTTCATGCAGGTGCTTCTGATTCATATGATGGCAGATTGACAATTTTTTTTAGTGTTTTGGTGACTTAAATTTTTTATTAGTAAACAAATAATATTGGCAGACATTTATATGGTTTATTTTTATCATAAACATGATATCATGCATATTGATGCATTTAGTTAGATTTATTCATCAGTTTTGCATTTTAGCTTGCTTTTTCAATAAGGCTATCTGATATTTCTTCCTCGTTGCTTTTGACGAAGGGGGAGAAAATGACATGATTGATTGGGATCATTAAAACAGGGGGAGTTTTGGTTAAAAATTCATTATATTCTTAACATGTCACTTGTGATTTGTCATCATCAAAAAGGGGGATAATTGTTGAGTTAAAGTATTTTGATGATAGACAAGTTAAGAATTTAATGCTTGAAATGTGTTGCTTGTATTTGATTCATGATGAATAGTTGTAACAAGTTAGTTTTGAATTGTGTTATGAATTTGTCGAGGTTTTGCTGTAAAACTTCAGCAATTTTGGTGTGCAACTTCAACTGATTTAGTTTCAAACTTCAACAGTTTTTGGGTTGAAACTTTAACAGTTTACTTAGCAAGATAAATGGATAAGTGATTGGATGATGACGTGGCTAGTTTGAAGAGCTGTCCTGGGTTGTTACAGGTTGTTGAGAAAAATCCGATTGGTTGCGGATTTGGTGGAGAAAATCTCTCTTGGCGATAGGAAGTTAAAAGCTATAAATAGACAAAGAATTTCAACTGGAAATTCAATTCAGAGAGAACATTTTCAAAAGTGCAGATCTGTCTCAAGGCATTCTCTGTGATCCTCTGTCCATCTGTCAGAAGCAACATATTGAAGATTGTCGTGACCATCCTACTAAAAGCATCATCTCCGTGCTTCTGTGCAATTAAATTGGTTGTAAGCTTTATTTCATTTTTATTTATTTTACCTTGAATTAGATGTTGTCTAATTCAAGAGGAAAGCTTTCATTGTGATTTGTGGAAAGCTTCACGTGCCACCTATAGCTGTTTGTGTAATCCAGAAGACGATTGAGATCGTACCACTGTAACTTGAGTTCTAAGTTGACTAGTGGAAACCCGAGTCAAGGCGTTGACTTGGAGAGTGGAGTAGGTGTGTTAACCGAACCACTATAATTTGCAGTGTCTTCTTTGGATTATTTTTGTGGTGTGTGAAATTTATCCTGTTCCTTCTTAGATCACTCTTTGTGCTATTTTTCCTTTCTTTTATCAGTTTCATACGGGCCTAAAAAAGGTAAAATAAATAAAAATGAAATAAAGCTTACAACCAATTTAATTGCACAGAAGCACGGAGATGAAGCTTTTAGTAGGATGGTCACGACAATCTTCAACATGTTGCTTCTGACAGATGGACAGAGGATCACGGAGAATGCCTTGAGACAGATCTGCACTTTTGAAAATGTTCTCTCTGAATTGAATTTCCAGTTGAAATTCATTGTCTATTTATAGCTTTTAACTTCCTATCGCCAAGAGAGATTTTCTCCACCAAATCCGCAACCAATCGGATTTTTCTCAACAACCTGTAATAACTTAACAAACAGAAACCGCCAAGAGAGATTTTCTCCACCAAATCCGCAACCAATCGGATTTTTCTCAACAACTTGTAACAACCCAGGACAGCTCTTCAAACTAGCCATGTCATCATCCAATCACTTATCCATTTATCTTGCTAAGTAAACTGTTAAAGTTTCAACCCAAAAACTGTTGAAGTTTGAAACTAAATCAGTTGAAGTTGCACACCAAAATTGCTGAAGTTTTACAGCAAAACCTCGACAGATTCATAACACAATTCAAAACGAACTTGTTACAACCATTCATCATGAATCAAATACAAGCAACACATTTCAAGCATTAAATTCTTAACTTGTCTATCATCAAAACACTTTAACTCAACAATTATCCCCCTTTTTGATGATGACAAATCGCAAGTGACATGTTAAGAATATAATGAATTTTTAACCAAAACTCCCCCTGTTTTAATGATCCCAATCAATCATGTCATTTTCTCCCCCTTCGTCAAAAGCAACGAGGAAGAAATATCAGATAGCCTTATTGAAAAAGCAAGCTAAAATGCAAAACTGATGAATAAATCTAACTAAATGCATCAATATGCATGATATCATGTTTATGATAAAAATAAACCATATAAATGTCTGCCAATATTATTTGTTTACTAATAAAAAATTTAAGTCACCAAAACACTAAAAAAAATTGTCAATCTGCCATCATATGAATCAGAAGCACCTGCATGAAACTTAAGCCTTACTCATCATCGGAATCCGACAAATGAATATGAGAAGATGAATAGTTGGAGGATTTGGATGATTGACCCTTGGTTTTGCGGGATTTGGAAGGTTTGGATCTTCGAAAATGGGGTGGAACTTGAAACTCATATGGCTCTTTTCCCGGAGGGTGCGATCTGGATGGTGGTTCAGGGGACAAACCCATAGCACAACGACGGTTGTTGTTGGCAATTTCTTGAAGAAGATCATTCAGTTCGGGTAATCCAGCAGTCAAACATATTCTATCAGTGTTATCTCTTAAATCTCTCATAGTAGCACCTAACTGTCTACTATCCTCACACAAGCTGCCAATAGCAAATTCAAGTTGTTGCATCATTGTTGAAATTGAATTTCTCACCATTGGTGTGGCAGTAACAATAGTGGATGCAACAGTGGTGATGCTTTCTTGTGTATGAGAAAAAGAAGTGACAGTTTCATGCTTGAATTGTTGAAAATCATGGGTTAAAGTTTCTAGTTTAGTTTCAATGGTTCCCATTCTAGAATTTAATTGCTGAAAATTAGATTCTAAAAAGGATTGGAGAGAAGAGAAATCAACATTGACAGAATATGGTTGAAGGGGTATACCTGCTGAAGATTGAGGTGCACAATCAGGTTTAGAAGAGGCAGTGCCCACTTGAGGAGTTGGATTGGTAGGCGAAATGTGAGGCGAGTCAGTAGGCTTTTGAGTTGAAGAATTGACTTTTGCTATTGCACTATCATGGAAAGGTGAAGGTGGGATCGACTCATTTTCAGATTTAGCATCTCTAGGAGAACCACCTTGATATCCATGATGTCCATCACCACCAAAGTAACCATCCTGTCCGTCTTGTCTTGGACCAAATCCAATATCCTGATCATCAATTTGAACAAAAACCCTTTGTTGTTCTGGAGGAGACTGATGACCTGCTGCATTGACAACCCATTCACCATCACCAATACGAGTATACCGCATACGCTTGAGTGTAGATTCATTTATCACATCATAGCTTGTTGGTTTGATAGGCGCTTCTCTTCTCAAATCAAGGTTGAAATTCTGAAATAGCCTCGTTGAATACATACCATAGGGCAAACTTCCATTTGCTCTCTTTTTCTGTGACAGCATATAAGATAACATCACACTAGCAATGTTATAAGGCTTGTTTTTCACAATTGCCCACATTAATTCCAAATCATCATGTGTAACAATATCATATCCTCCTCCTTTAGGTAGAAAACAATGTGCAACAACCAAATGTAGCAATTTATAATCCAGTTTGGAAAATTCCTTGTTTGTAAAATTGCATTGTTGCTGACTTAACGATTCATTCTGTGTAAAATAGAAGATAAGCTCCTCAAAATCAATGTCTTCATATGAACCCGTGGCAAGCATAAACCCAGCAAACTCTTGTTCTGTGAAACTAAGTTCAATTCCTCTAAAAAATGATGTATAAGTAGCGCCTTCCAGTGATAAGTTGAAATAAAAGTGTTTCACAAGATCCGAATATATATAGAAATCTTTCTTCAGAAATTCAAGTAGTCCATATTCTTTCAACCAATGGACAAATCCAAACATCTCTTTGCCAAAAAATAAAAAATCCACCTTTTTACCTTTGGTAAATATTCGATGTGAAAATTTACCCACATAAGTATCTTCATCAGAAAGGTGGCGAAAATTTGAAGCTTTTGGAGAAGGGTTTGCATTCTCATTGATGTGGATGCCGGAAATTTGACGTCGACGAGTGGATGGAAGATCCGAGGGTGTTGAATCCGCCTTCGGCTTTCCCTTTTTCTCATAAGAGTGCTTTTTCCCAGCCTGTGCACCACCTTTCCGATCCATCAAGTGAATACAGAATTGAACGGATTTGAAAGATGGGTATTTTTTTTTTGTGGAATGGAGCAAACGGTTGAAGGAGAGAGAGGGGAGAGAGAGTAGAGAGAGAGAGAGAGAGATTTGAGTTTCAAAAATAAAAAAAATGATTTAAAAAAAATTTGATTTTCAAAAAATAAAAAATTTGATTTTTAAAACAGAAGATTTGGATAGAATTTTGAGAGAAAAAAATTTGATTTTCAAAAAATAAAAAATTCAATTTTTAAAACAGAAGATTTGGATAGAATTTTGAGAGAAAAAAAATTTTGATTTTCAAAAAATAAAAAAATTTGATTTTCAAAAATCAAAAACAGAAAATATGGAGAGAATTTGAAGGTTGTGTGATTTTTTTTTTTAATAGCTTCTGGAGAGGAGTTGCATTAAAAGCATGAAGCGGTAGAGTGCAAAAAGGAAGAGAGTCGTGAGCAGACAAGTGCCGTGAGTGGGTAAAATTTGATACAGGCTTAGCTTCCATGTAAAGGTGATGCGTGCACGTTTCCCTTGCTTTTGTTTCAGTTTTTTTTTTTAAAAAGAAAACAGATTTCGATATATGCAAGTGTTGACTTTATCAATGCATCATTTTTTTAAATGCTCGTACCTTTGCTTTTTCAAAGCCCGTTGCTTTTTGTTTTTTGGTTTGTATTGAACGTCATGTGCCTTTCTTGCTTTCCAGTTTTGTCGTTTTCCATTTTTTTTAAAAAAACCGTTGCTATTGATGTGCAGTAGTTTTGGGATTTTATTTATTATTATTATTTTAAAAAAAAATGATTTGGTGTGTTTTAGCTTTTGGTTTATTATTATTGTTTTTTTTTTTGGTTTTGTTTTCTATTTTTCTTTTTCTTTTGTTTTGTTTTGTTTTTTTTGGTTTGATTGAACGGTTGATATTATTAAATAGTTTTATTAAAAAAAATTTAAAAAAAATTTACCTTGGTTTGTCATTTTTTTAACGCTTTTTTTTATTTACAAAAACAACCTTATTTTAAAATAAAACTAAAATTGGCAGATAAACATATAATTTTAAAATTATCAACCACATGATATAATATTCACATATATGCATGTGTTATGAAAAAGGATCGATTACACCCAATTCCCTTCTTATGTGAAGAAATTTTTCAAAGGGAAGTGGTTTTGTAAAAATATCTGCCAGTTGATCTTCCGTAGGAATAAATTCAATAGAAATTTCATTTCGTGATACATGATCTCTTAAAAAATGATGTCTTACCTCAATATGTTTAGTGCGTGAATGTTGTACAGGATTTTTAGACAAATTTATTGCACTTGTGTTGTCACATCTAATTGGAACTTTTATATATGACAACCCATAATCACACAATTGTTGTTTCATCCATAAAATTTGGGCACAACAACTAGCACAAGCAATATATTCAGCTTCTGCAGTTGATAATGCAACTGAGCTTTGTTTCCTAGAGTACCATGATATAATCATACCACCCAGAAATTGACAAGTACCACTTGTACTTTTTCTATCCACTTTATAACCTGCAAAATCTGCATCTGAATATCCAACTAAGGTAAAAGTGGACTCTCTAGGATACCAAATGCCCAAGGTGGGTGAATCAACAAGGTATTTAAATATACGTTTAACAGTACTCATGTGTGATTCCTTTGGATTTGACTGAAAACGTGCACACATACAAACACTAAACAAAATATCAGGTCGACTGGCAGTTAAATACAAAAGTGAACCGATCATGCTCCTATATAACTTTTGATCTACTGGCTTACCTGATTCATCTTTGTCCATTTTTATGCTTGCACTCATAGGGGTTGACATGTGCTTTACATTTTCCATTTTGAACTTTTCAACATTTCCTTGACACATTTTGTTTGAGAGATAAAAATACCTTCTTTTGTTTGTTTTACTTGAAGTCCCAGAAAGAAGGTAAGCTCACCCATCATGCTCATTTCGAACTCACTCTGCATCAATTTTTCAAAATCCTTGCAATACAACTCATTAGTAGACCCAAAAATTATATCATCCACATAAATCTGTATAATCAAAATGTCTTTGTGAATATTTTTGATAAATAAAGTAGTATCAACCTTGCCTCTTTTGAATTTTTTCTCTATCAAAAACCTACTAAGTCTATCATACCAAGCTCTTGGTGCTTGCCTTAATCCATAGAGAGCTTTTGATAGTTTGAACACATAATCAGGGTGTTCATGGTCTTCAAAACCTGGTGGTTGTTTGACATAAACTTCTTCATTTATCAAACCATTCAAGAATGCACTTTTTACATCCATTTGAAAAAGTTTAAACTTTTTGAATGATGCAAAGGCAAGTAACATTCTAATGGCTTCAAGTCTAGCTACAGGTGCAAAAGTCTCATCAAAATCAATACCCTCTTCTTGAGAGTAATCTTGTGCAACTAGACGTGCTTTATTTCTAATAATGATCCCTGACTCGTCAAATTTGTTTCTAAAAATCCATTTTGTACCAATAACTGGATGATCATCAGGTTTAGGCACAAGTGTCCACACATTATTTCTTTTAAATTGATCCAGTTCTTCTAGCATAGCAATTATCCAATTTTCATCAGATATTGCTTCATCAACCTTTTTAGGTTCAAAGTGAGAAATAAAAGCATAATGGCCCAAGACATTTTGAAGTGAATTTCGAGTTTTGACTTTGTCGTAAACATCACCAATAACCTGATTAAGTGGATGATTCTTATGTATTCGCGGATTTAGAGGTTTTCTAAGAACATTACCTGCACTTACCATTTCTTTATCTCCCGATGATTTCTGTATATCAAGAATGCTTTCTTCTTCATCTGAAAAAATAACCTTTCTCGGCCTGGTGTTAGATTCATCAAAGGTGACATGTATTGACTCTTCAACTGTGCAAGTTCGCCTATTATAGACTCGGTATGCTTTGCTGGAAGAAGAATAACCAAGAAAAATGCCTTCATCGCTTTTATAATCGAATTTACCTAGGTCATCTTTTCCATTATTCAGTACAAAGCATTTACAACCAAAAGTATAAAAATATGCAATGTTTGGCTTTCGAACTTTCCACAATTCATATGGAGTTTTCTTTAAAATTGGACGAATATAAACACGATTTATGATAAAACATGCAGTGTTTACTGCTTCAGCCCAATAGTTATGTGATAAATCAGCATCAATTAACATTGTTCTAGCCATTTCAATCAATGTTCTATTCTTTCGTTCAACAACTTCATTCTGTTGTGGTGTTCTAGGAGCTGAGAAGTTATGATTTATTCCAAAACTGTCACAAAATTCTGCAAAATGATGATTGTCAAATTCTCTTCCATGATCACTTCGAATTGCAAATATTTTCAATCCACGTTCATTTTGAATTTTGCGATAAATTTTTTGAAATAAATTAAAACATTCATCTTTGCTTCCTAAGAACAATACCCATGTATATCTTGAAAAATCATCAACAATGACATAGGCATAATGTTTTCCAGCCAAACTTCTAGTCCGTGTAGGTCCAAATAAATCCATATGCAGTAACTGCAGAGGTTCTGTTGTTGACACAATATCTTTTGATTTGAAAGAAACCTTCTTTTGTTTACCAAATTGAAAAATATCACAAATATATTTTAAATTAATTTTTGAGTTTGGTAAACCATCAACAAGATTAAACTTTTGCAGTTTCTTTAATGTGTGAAGGTTTGCATGTCCTAATCTTCTATGCCAAATCAGAATCTCATCATCTACTGCAGATAAGCACTTTATATGGTCTACACTAAGATCTAGAATATACACATTTCCATTCCTTTTTCCACAGAAAATATTATTTCCCATATTATCACGAACTATACACATATCAGACTTAAACACAACTTCAAGGCTTTTATCACAGAATTGACTAATGCTTAGGAGATTATGTTTAAGCCCTTCTACATAAAATACATCATTTATTTCAATGCCTCCGCAACTTACCGTACCCATACCTCTGATGAAATCTTTATTGTTGTCTCCAAAAGTAACCTTACATTTATTTTGCATTTCTAAGAACTTGAACGCATTTTTATTTCCGGTCATATGATGTGAACAACCACTATCCATATACCATCTTATTTGGCAAGTTGACTTCATGCATTCCTGCAAAATAGAAAAAAAAAACTTTACTGTTTTGGTACCCATTTCATGGGTCCAAACTGGTTAGTATTAATATTATGTATTTTAGGTTTCCAGACCAATTTTGCTCCAAATGTTTGCATTTTTCTAACTGGGCAAATATATGAAAAATGTCCAAAATTACAACAAAAATTGCAAATTCCATTTTGATTTCTAAAATTTTTATCAGACTTTCGATTATTTATTTTTTGTTTTCTTTTATTTGATTTTTCAAATTTTCATTTTCCTCAGTAAGAGATTTTATTTGCATTTGCAAATTCATATTTTTTTCTTTTTCACATCTGAGATCAATATTTAATTTTATATATTTATCTGACAAAGTAGTGAATTCTCCGACTAGTTCAGCATATTCTTGTTCTAATTGATCAACTGTATAAATTACCTCAGAATGTTCAGATTCATCTTCGTTATCTACCATAAATCCTAAATATGATGCAAGATTCGCTTGATCATCATCAGATCCCGAAGTGACTGATAGCGAAGTATCACTATCACACCATGCCCCATAGCTTTGATTTTTTCTTTTCTTGAAATCTTTCTTTTCAACAGGAGATGGGCATGCATTCTTAAGGTGTCCAAAACCTTGACAGTTATAACGCCTTATTTTTTCTCCTTCTCTTTTCTCAAAATCGTTCCTCTGGTCCTTCTGTTCTCTTTTCCTTTCAGATCGTCGTTGTATCCTTCTAGTGGCTGCATTCCTGTTGTTGTTGTTGTTGTTGTTATTTCCTCGATTTCGAGTGATGAACCGTCTTATCTTTTTTGTCAACATAGCAATGTCTTCATCTTCATCACCTGCATTATCATCAGAATGATCAGAGAAAACTTTGAGACCAATTATCTTCTTACCTTTTGAATCATTATCATCATTTTTCTTCATAATGATCTCGTGTGTCATAAGAGAGCCTATTAATTGATCAACAGACATGGTTGTTAAATCCTTGGCCTCCTCTATGGCTGTAACCTTTGCAGTCCAAGAAGAAGGAAGTGATCTCAATATCTTCTTTACCTGTTCCTTTGCCTCAATAGACTTACCAAGTGCTTTCAAGGCATTAATTATGTTGGTGAATCTGCAAAACATCTCAGTAATAGATTCATTAGATTTCATCATAAAAAGTTCGTAGTCATGCATCAACATGTTTATCTTAGATTCCTTAACTTGAGAAGTACCTTCATGTGTTACCATGAGTGTATCCCAAACCTCTTTGGCCGTGGCACAAGCAGATACCCTATTAAATTCAGATGGGCAAAGTGCACAATATAAAACATTTAGAGCTCTGGCATTTAAATGCACTTGTTCATTTTGTTGTTCATTAGGTTCAATTATATCATCTTCAGGTAAAATAACACCTTTATGAACAGCATTCCAAAGTTTTAAATCTTGATCCATGATAAAAATCTGCATTCTATGTTTCCAATATCCATAATTTATGCCATCAAAATATGGTGGTCTGGTTATGGAATGACCTTTACCATATCCAATCTCCACTTTCTTTTCAGTTGTCATGATCCCTTTGGAGTAGTTCAAAGACCGCTCTGATACCAATTATTAGGCCCGTATGAAACTGATAAAAGAAAGGAAAAATAGCACAAAGAGTGATCTAAGAAGGAACAGGATAAATTTCACACACCACAAAAATAATCCAAAGAAGACACTGCAAATTATAGTGGTTCGGTTAACACACCTACTCCACTCTCTAAGTCAACGCCTTGACTCGAGTTTCCACTAGTCAACTTAGAACTCAAGTTACAGTGGTACGATCTCAATCGTCTTCTGGATTATACAAACAGCTCCAGGTGGCACGTGAAGCTTTCCACAAATCACAATGAAAGCTTTCCTCTTGAATTAGACAACATCTAATTCAAGGTAAAATAAATAAAAATGAAATAAAGCTTACAACCAATTTAATTGCACAGAAGCACGGAGATGAAGCTTTTAGTAGGATGGTCATGAAAATCTTCAATATGTTGCTTCTGACAGATGGACAGAGGATCATAAAGAATGCCTTGAGACAGATCTGCACTTTTGAAAATGTTCTCTCTGAATTGAATTTCCAGTTGAAATTCATTGTCTATTTATAGCTTTTAACTTCCTATCGCCAAGAGAGATTTTCTCCACCAAATCTGCAACCAATCGGATTTTTCTCAACAACCTTTAATAACTTAACAAACAGAAACCGCCAAGAGAGATTTTCTCCACCAAATCCACAGTCAATCGGATTTTTCTCAACAACCTGTAACAACCCAGGACAGCTCTTCAAACTAGCCACGTCATCATCCAATCACTTATCCATTTATCTTGCTAAGTAAACTGTTAAAGTTTCAACCCAAAAATTGTTGAAGTTTGAAACTAAATCAGTTGAAGTTGCACACCAAAATTGCTGAAGTTTTACAGCAAAACCTCGACAGATTCATAACACAATTCAAAACTAACTTGTTACAACCATTGATCATGAATCAAATACAAGCAACACATTTCAAGCATTAAATTCTTAACTTGTTTATCATCAAAACACTTTAACTCAACAACCTTGAATTAGATGTTGTCTAATTCAAGAGGAAAGCTTTCATTGTGATTTGTGGAAAGCTTCACGTGCCACCTGGAGCTGTTTGTGTAATCCAGAAGACGATTGAGATCGTACCACTGTAACTTGAGTTCTAAGTTGACTAGTGGAAACCCAAGTCAAGGCGTTGACTGGAGAGTGGAGTAGGTGTTTTAATCGAACCACTATAATTTGTAGTGTCTTCTTTGGATTATTTTTGTGGTTTGTGAAATTTATCCTGTTCCTTCTTAGATCACTCTTTGTGCTATTTTTCCTTTCTTTTATCAGTTTCATACGGGCCTAACATTTTCTAAGTCAGAAATTTAATCTATATTTCAGCGTGATAATTATCCTTAATTAACACTGCATTCATGGTATTTTCACGGGATTTAAATCCATTCACCCATAGGTTTCCAAAACAGCAACTTTGGAACCCATTTTTCACCCATTTAACATGTCTCTTGACACATAACCCTAAGCAGATTTATAAATCCGAAATTTCAGGATATAATCCACTTTTCTTAATCCATATTTAGGTTATTAACACATAGATCAATTTGGATCATTTATACATAAGTTTCATATTTCTTTTTAATTTTTTTCTCCAACTATCCACATATGCTGAAATCAGGCGTACTGAAATCTCAAAATCTTGAATTAATATCAAATCAAGCATTTTTGGTCTGAAATTTCTACCATACCTTAATAACTACATTAATTAACCAAAATAAATATTTTTAACACAAAAAATTAAGTAATTATATTTATTTTGGTATTTTTACCTTTCTGGACAGCAGAATCCATTTTCAGACAGCTGAATGACGTTAATTATGGGGTATATTTATACCTATAAAAACCTAATTTTTATTTTTTCTGTGTGATCCTCAATATGTCTTACATATCCTGTAAAATGTTTAGCCCATAATTCCTCGTATAAAAAGTTTTAAAAATCCTATGCTACAACTGATTCTGTCACCCGTTTTACCCTGTTAAGGTGAATCTTCTCAAATTTTTAATTTGCAAAGTACTTATCCTTTTAAGCTGAAAATTGGGTCGTTATTTAATCATACCATAATGATTCTTCCCAAAACGTGTCATGCTAAAATGAATCCATTTACTGTTCCGTTCATATTTTAGTTTACAACATCATATAACTTTCAGATTTGAGACATAAAATCAAAATAACCATATACTTACTTGATTAATTGATAATCCCTCTTTTTCTCCTTCTTTTTTTCTTCTCTTTTCTTCCTCGTTGGTGGCCTAGAGCTGGGACATGAGCTGCTGCCTTGGGGAGATGGGATTTCAGCACTTAGAATAATTTCCAAAGTCCCTTCTATGTGAACGTGCATGGCCTTACATAGGTGCTGGATTTTCCTTCTGTGGGCCCCACTTCTTGGGCCATTTTCCACAGCCAATTAATGCCTCCTTATCCTCTTAATGTGCTGGATTAATCTTAGCCAAGTAAAATAATTTTTACACCTTTTAATAAAACCAAAAATTTGCTCACATCTTGACCGTCCACTTGTCCACAATTGCCCTTCTTTACTTAGCTCTTAAGAAACTAGTTACTTGCTCTCCAAGAAATCAACTTTCCATCATAATTATCTTAATCCATTCCATTCATCTCATAGATTTCATAATTTTATTCCATCGTTTCAAATTTCATCTTAAACCGACGTTTCTACGTCAAGTTATGACCACTTGAATTTATCTTTTAAATTTGGGAATAAAAATAATTAATTATCACCCTAATCCCATCATGATTCCCTTAATCCAATCTATTCATAAAATTGAGCCCACCATCGTGAGCTTACCTTTCAAATTTTATCAAAATCCGCCTTGTAGGCGTCAAGTTATGAATTTTCCATCATTTTTCACCTTAATTCCATAATTACACTTTAATCTCCATAAATTAAATCATGGAAATTAACATGATTATTCATGATACATTAGCACCATTAAATCCTCATTAAGCCCCTCGGGTCATATCGACTCACTTTGGGCTCCGGCGATTAAAATTTTAATCACCGTTTCCAATGAAAACCCTAATTCAAAATATCATAAAATTCTAAAATCATCCAAAAATTCCATTTAATTCACATATAAGTCACATGTACATGTTCAATGCACACATTAAATCCTCCTCAAGTTGGGGTTTCACAGGGGCGGAGAGAAAGCGGAGGGCACAGGGCAAGAGGCGAAGTAGCGAGTTGCGAGGAGTAACTGACACACCATCGGAGCTTTCAACTAATAAGTTTTTCTTTTTCTTTCCTTTTTAATTTTAATTGTCTTATTTAAGATGAGTTTGAGTTTTAATTTTATTTTGAACTTAAACCTGCTCGGTTAAGCTCTTAATCTTGAGTTTAGGATGTAGCATGTGTACAATGTAGCGTGATGTGTGATTTTAATTTATTCATGATGTATATTGATTGTTAATTTAATATATTATATTTTTAATGTTTGCTTTGTTCATTGTCCCCTACTTTGGCATGATTCTATATATTAGGTAATGGAACTGAGAGATAAAAATTTAATATAAGATAATTAAGATATTAAACTTAAAAATCTAAGACGATAAGAATAAGTATAATGACCTTGAGGAATTTCATGAACAAGCTATAGAACTTAGTGGATTCTAATTAACTTAATCCCACGAGAATAGGTAGTTGAGAAAATTCAAATACGCTTTGTGGATTTTGAGAGACAGTGCAAGGATAAATTAAGGTTTGTTCTTCTTTAATAAAAAATATAATTATACTACTATCCGTTACAAAAGATGCATGTCAAACTCTAGATCCTAGGTACTCGCATCCCTGTTTTCTCATTTTCTATCTACGTCTAAATTCTATTTTTTCTTTCTTCTTTGCTATTTTCTGTTCCACTTTACTCTCTTAATATATGATATAAACATGTTTAAAAATAAAGTTCTAAGTCTCGAATTTTCTGTGGATCGATTCTTTATATACTATAGTATACAACTCGTGCACTTACGGTGAGACTGTGAACATAAGGAAGTTAGACAAATAATTTTGAGGTAATCATAAGCACAATCACAATATGAAATCCAAACTATAAAGATAAAACAGTTATGGTGGTTCAGTCTCCTAATCGACTTAGCTTTCCAAGTACATGAGGCCTAGATTTCATCCATCAATTTCAATCATATAAGTTATAGATGTACAGTCAAAGTTGCTGCCTTCTAGATTTGAATCCTAACTCCAAGTGACTAGTGAAGTAATCTATACCTTAATTCACTTTCTCTTGATTTGGCCAACATAATACCAAGGTAGTACAAAATCAAACTAAAATATACTACCAAATTGATCCAACACAGTATGAGTAGCACCATGTAAATGAAATCTTAAAGTTTAAAGAATTTAGGCTTATCTACAAGTTATTTGCTGTGATACCCGGACTGAAGTAGGACTCATATGTATGTATTGGGAATGTAATTATGATATATATATGTATTAAATGAATTTTGAATGATTTTTATGAATTATGCCACATTTTGAATTAAGGTTTCCATTAGAAACGGTGATTAAAAATTTAATCGCCGAAGCCCAAAGTGAGTCGGTACGACCCGATGGGCTTAATGAGGATTTAAAGGTGACAATGTGTCATGAATAATCATGTTAATAATTATGATTTAATTTATGGAGACTAAAATGTAATTATGAAATTAAGGTGAAAAATGATAAAAAATTCGTAATTCGAAGTCCACAAAGAGAATTTTGATGAAATTTGAAAGGTAAGCTTAGACGGTGGGCCCAATCATGTGAATGGATTGGATTATGAAAATCATGATGGGATTAAGGCAATGATTAATCATTTTTAGCCTACACTCCAAGGACAAATTCAAGTGATCATAACTTGAGTTGGAAAACTCGGTTTGAGACGAAACTCGAGCGAGATGGATAAATCGATGAGATAAGCAATATGGTGAGAATGGATTAAGCTAATTATCAAGGGATTTGCTTAATCACAAAAGGACGAAACCCATTTATGGAGGAAAAGACAAAGCAATTAAGCACGGGGTTGAGGTGGCAAGAGATGGGTGGAATACACCCAAAAATCAGATTTTTTTTATTTTAAAAATTTCTAAAATGCCCATGTAATTAGTCTAACCTCTATCATAGTTAATGAGGGATTAAAGGGGCTGAAAATATCAGCCACAAAATGCCAAAATGGGCAGCAAGGTGGACGTCCCATGTGTGGACAGCTAGGCGGCCCATCAATGCATGATTTTGTAATTTTTTCATTAAGATAATTACTCAATTTTACTTGGGTAAAAATTAGCCAAGTGTACAAGGGATAAGTGCACATTTATGTGGACTTCAAATGGAATAAAAAAGGGGACATAGTTGCTGGAAAATTCCAGCAACCAACCCAAGTGACGTCCATAGCAAGAGAGAGAGAGAGAAGAGAGGAAACTAAGGGGAGAAAAATTCTCCAAGGACCAGCTGTTGTGTACATCCAAACCCAGCAAGGAGGAGAGGAAAAGAGGAAGAAAAAGAAATGGAAAAGAGGAAGGCAAGGCTTGGCAGCAAGCTCGGGAAGTTCGGAACAAAGAATCGACAAAATTGGGTAGGTACCCGTTTAGTTTAAGCCTTCCAATTTCCAAGTTTCCTTCTTGGTTTTGAATCATGATTTAAATTCATGAAAGACCTCTTAAATAAAATGTTGTGATACCCTTAAATTGGGCATTTAATGAAAATTAGATGACATAAATGAAAGCAAGCATTCAAGGGAGTTAAATGGGTGCTAAGATGAGATTTTTGGTGAAAATCACCACTTGAACCCTCTTGAATCTGTATGGAATGTGGCTGCATGAGCTGAGAATTATGATTAGGATATAAATCATGATTTAGTGTAAGTCATATGATGATTTATGAATAAGTTGCTGATTTTATAAGGTATGGAACCTAGGGTTGCATATATGACTCGATTTTTTCATTTTTATGTTAAAAATGGTATGGAAATGAGATTAAATGATTTATGGAATTTATGTAGGGTAAAATACCCTAGAATTAGGGTAATTTGGACTCCCAAAAGGATTTGGGAAGATGAGCCCCAAATATGATTTTTATGAATTTTATGAAAAGATATCAAAATGAGGTGAAAACGGTACCCGAGATGGATGAGTAAGTTGCTGTATGGAAACCATTTAATTAGGGTATTCAAACATATGTTAATACCCTAAATTTAGGTTAAGAAAAGCATGGTTTAAGGCTGGAAAATTCGGATTAAAAATCTGTTTAAACCATGTTGCTAAAGAGAGCATTAAAACGATGAAAAATGGATTCTAAAGTTGCTGTTTTGGGAAGCCTATGATAAATGGATTAAAATTTCAAAAATAAACCCTAAATTATATGCTAATTAAGGGGTTTAATTATGCTGGATTAGAGACAAGTGGTTGTTTTGAAAAATATTAAGAAACACATAATCTATGTGTAAGAAATGGGAAGCACATAAAGGGTATGTATGACACAGATGAGAAATGACTAAATAAGATTTGATAAAATGAAAAAATGGATGGAAATGTGATAAAATGTCAAAAAAAAGTGCTGTTTTATATAAACTTGAATTACACATAATATATGCGTGTTCAAGTGAGTAAATATGAGAAGTATGGATGACAAGAAGGGAGGATGACCATGTATGAGTAGCTAAGAGGCAAAAATGGAAGGAAAACATGGTAAAATGAGGAAGTATAGAGCTGTTTTGAGAAAATTATAAAATCTCAAAAATTTGAAATTTAGATTAGTAGCTCTAGCTCATGAATAGGTGCCTTAGATGAGCACCAATGTGAAAAATGTAAAGAAGGGATGTTAAATGATAAATGGGAGGCAAAGAACCCCCATATGTGGATTGAATAAAAGTTTATAATATGTTGGAATGTTTACCCTACATAAGGGTATTAAAAATGAAAGGAATGAATGGATAATGTGATGTATAGGCTATGTTGATATGTATGAACACCCGACTTGAAAGACAAGAGGGTTAAGCTAGTATAATGTAAATCAAAATGGATTTATGTAGGTTGAAAAATCCTAAGGGATGCAAGCATTTGAAGTGATGCATATAAATGAAATGTTATTTTCATTTATCTAGGCAAAGACAAGGAAAAGAATGGAAGAAAGGGATTATGACGATCTCAGGTAAGCAAGCAAACTTTCTAAAGTTGTTTTCTTTCTATATGATGATATGTGAATGAAATGTTTATGATTATGTTTTGACGAATGGGCAAGCACAAGTTTTGAAAATGACGGCTTTAATGCAAAGTCACAAGTTTTGGAAAATGATGACTTTAATAAAAAATCTTAAGGTTTGCTTCATAGGAAGCAATCGACACTTTTTAAGATAAATAATTTATCACAAGTGTTGCCAAGGATGGGAATGCTTTTGTTAATGAAATTGAGAAATTTGCTTATGAGTAAGCAAGTTCTCCATAATGATTATTTTAAAGAATTTTATTGATTTATGCCGATGGTTTTAAGAATTTGCTTTTAAGCAAGCAAGTTCTTTATAATGTTGTTTCAAAAGTATTTTATAAGAAAATGAAATTTTTTTCCTTTTTCACGAAAAATTTTAGCAGATAAGATTTGAGTTTTCTCTTATGATGTTTTATAATAAATAGCTAGGTTTATGAAAGAAAAGAAAAGGTGATTTGATTTATGAAAACAGATTGATTTTTCTATGCTAGGTTATTTAAATATAAACGATGATTTAGACAGAGTCCATACGTCTTGAAATGATATTCGAAAAGTTTTGATTTCCTTTAGATAAGGAAATCTATGATGAAAATGTCTTCAAAAATGTTTATACGAATGTTGTTGAATGGGGTTTAAGGATGACCAACTTAATAGGTGATTTCTTAAAATGGTTTGATTTCAGGTTGTTAAATGGTATGCAAAAGACTGTACAATTCCCTTTTATGTAAAATAGTATAATAGATATGTGGACAATAATTTAATTTTTAGGTTGGGGAGAAGGGGATAGTAAATTGCATAACTTTTGTAAGCGAAAGGCCCTAAAATGGAAACCTAGAAAATATTAGAGAAATATGGTTTATTGTTGGAAATCCAAAGGTTTTGAAATTCTTTTATTATAAGGGTTTTTAAGATGTATTGTTTCTCAAATATTTCAAATGTTATCAAAATATTTTACTCAAAAGGATTTTAAAGGAATTTAAGGAAGGTCATCTTAAAGCTAAATTTCAAATAACAACTTGTTTAAAGTGGGTACGCTAGCTTTACAAGTTGACACGGACTGCGGTTTGTGATGTGGTTTTGAAAATGATTTTTAAAGATATAGACTTCGATCTATGATGTGTTGTGAATATGGTTGCAGGCTGCGGTTTGTGACCCCGGTTTAAAAGGTCATGGGCTGTGGTCTATGATATTTTCAACCAAACGGACTGTGGTCTATCAGAATATGTATGGTGCACCAGTACACGGAATAGGCCGGTTGTAGAGCACGGTCGGGATGGCCGGGGCCCACTCTACATATGGCCAAGTTGCTAAGGGATGACAGGAGGCCAGCGGCGCCCTCCCTGAGATGGGAGCAGGATGAAAGAACAACCACTTGGATAGCGTGCTGTTAAATACGGATTCTCTTCCGAAAGGTAGAATGATCACTTGCTAAGTGTCACTACTGGATTAAGAGAAATGCATTTGCTTATGTTTTTCTTTTAAAAAGTCCAAAGATTGGGACATGAAAGTATGTTTTTATGAAAGTTATCCTAAAGGGATTTTTATGAAATGATTACCCTAAAATAGGGTGTTTTACACAAAAGTGTAAATAACAGGAATGAAAGGAAATATTTTTGTGCAAATGCATCTGTGAAAATGGTTTATGTATTGTATATGCCTTGTTTGTTATAAACAAGCCCCAAGATGGGGATTATGAAAAAGATTTATGTGAAACTTGGTTTTCAACATAAGAATGTCCATTTCCAAAGGATTTGAATGGTACATGTTTATGGACATGAGAATGTCAAATGCCTAAGTACTTTGATAGAATGTGTTTTAGGACATATGAATGTCCATTATCAAAAAAATTATGTCAAAAATATTTTGAGACATCAAAGTCTCTTGGCTAAAGGAGTTTAAGATAAAAAATATTTTTGGACATAGAAACGTCCTTTGCCGAGAAAGGCTTATGTAAATGATGTTTTAGGACATGAGAATGTCCTCCTTTGCCAAAGGATTTATGAGAAAAATATTTTGGGCATAAAATGGTCACCAGCAAAAGATGGTTTTATGTAAATGTCTTTGAACATTAGAAATGTTCATATAAGACTAAAGGAAATTAATTAAAGTGGGTAAAACACATATGTTTTGCCTTAACAAGCTCAGACATGGCTTGTGAATGATTTTAAGAATGATGTTTTACGACAATGTTCAAGGATATGGAACTGTCCTTATGAACAAGGATTTTATGATAATATTTTAGGACATATGTATGTCCTCAAGTAAAAAGGTGTTCAAGATGTTTAAAAAAAGATTTTAAAGGAAGCCTTGCCCTTAAAACATAAAATGCTTGCTTATTGAGTTGTCACTCACGTTTTGTTTTTCCACACCTTAGACAGGTACTGGGAAACTCAGGAGGATGCAAATCTAAGAAAAGAAGAAAGGTACGTGATGATAGTCATGAAGGCTATAATGAATGAGATAACATGGATTAAAATCCTAAGGTATGTTAATGTATATGTCGATTTATTTAGAAATCTAAGTCCTATGTGAATCAATGAATGAATGTATGCATGTATGATGTGTACAATGATTGAATGGATGTATGTATGAAATGCAAATGTTATTGTAGAAAAGCATGATGAATGCTATGAAAGAATTATGAAATTTTATTACAGGTGTAATAGTGCTTGTATGATGAAAGATGTAGTGTGGAATGAAATGAATGATGATACATAAAAGGAATGAATGGAAAAAAAAATTTGGACAAGTTCCAATTCAGAACCCGCTGCGTGATCAGAGCAACAATCCTGATTCATATTTACCAATCAATAAGGTCTTAAGATAAGGAAGTGATGTCTCGGTTTGGGGCGCCATATTTGCACTGCACATCAACTTTTTCCTCAAAATATTTGATTTTTGTATGTCAGAGCATTAAGAAAGGCATGACTGAAGTTGATCTTTATCTAAAATAGCTGAACTTCCCCTTGTTTTTTAGAAAATGAATTTCTCTCCCATTTTTCGATGCTTATCCATGTATACTCTTGAAAACTCATACTTCTTTATTTCAATCAACCATAGAATCCATGAGATAATTAATATCCAATCAAAATAAATAGCTTAAGAGCTCTATCCATAAATTGAATTTACAAGTACTCACAAATAATCAACATTAAAGAGATAACCAATTACAATCAAATAATTCCAACAATCTTAGCAGAGTAAGATAATGACATTCAATGATAACTATGCATCTTTTTCTCACAAGAATAGCATACAATCCACATCTTAGTCACAAAGATAATCTTAAACACATACAGACTTGTCGAATCAAGAGAAAATTATTTTAAATTAAAGTCAATTAAGTCTGTTGTCATCATCAAACTAACCAAACGATAAATCACACAAGCTTTTTATCCTCCCTTATTAGTGATGACAAAATACTACAATCATGATGGTATAATTCAAATAATCCCTTATCACCATGCTTCCAAAAATGTGGAGAGCACTAACAAACTTGATTTGATTTGAATTAGTTATATTACTACCTCTTTTTGTCATTAGCAAAAAACAATAGCATATTGTCAAACAAAAAGATGATGATCTCCTATAAAAAAATGACCTATAAGCAGCTAATACAAACTATAAGTTGGTTATTTGAGAATATCCAGAATGTAGTGGTGTATAAGTTTAATAGTACCTACATAATATAAATAAGTTATAAACAGAATTTTTAAGAATGCTTTAAGTGTTCGTAGTATGAACTGTAGAAATAAAAAAGAATCTTCTTAAGTACTTCAATCAAATAGTACATCTAAATCATTTCTTACTGAAGATGAAGTGAGCTCCTAATCTTCTTCAGAAACCAAATCGAATTTGGTTCCTGTAAGTACTTTTGACTTCATTCGAGTGCCATTTCAGGGACGAAACTTTCTTTTTAGTAGAAGAGGCTTCTTAGACTTTTATTTGGGTTTTGACCTTTTTGTTGGAGTGACTTTGTCGATGACTTCTTCCCATCTTGCAGCTGTTATGATTTTCTTTTGGATGGAGGAGTAAGGTTTAGAAGATGGCTTGGGTGAAGATTGTGGTGAGGAGTATGGTGAGGGTGTAGAAGATGTAGTAGGTGGGTCTCGTGGACTAGGTATACGTTGGTCTTACTATGGGTTTCTTTCAAGATAAGAGTATTCAAGATTAAACAATCTAGTGACTATCTTTTCTACTCGTGCACGAATCAAAGTCTATTAAGAGATCTGTGCAAGCGTATGAAGTCCATAGTGTGCTCGGTGAGTTTAGGTTCGAGTTTAGTTTTGAGGAGGGTAGAGCATGTGGAGTTGGTTGTTGAGGTGAGTCTTCATACTCAAAAGGGTAAGATGGAGATGATTTATTAGCTTCCTCATCTTGTTCCATTGCTACTTTACCTTGAGGGCTGCCACTCTTTCCAGGAGTTGCTTGAATCTGCTTCTCTTTTGGAGTAGGAGTGAAAATCAAACTATCTTCTTCATTCAGCTTATATCTCATTCTTTTTCAAGGTTGATTCTCCAATGATGTCATAGCAAGTGGGCTCCACTTTAATCACATGTCGTGAACAAGTGAAAAAAATTAAGCCATCAAGAGTAAGAAGAAGGGAGGGGGGGTGGTGTATGCCGACATCATTCTCCGTTCCGACCAGGCCGCAAATCGTGCATTAATAAGAAATAGTGGGAAAAGAAGGGGAGAAGTGGAAGAAATAAATTTGCTTGATTTTAGACTATACGAAAGTTGGGTCCAAATCCTGAAAGCAGGCAACAGTCGAATTTTCCAGAGAGCTCTTTCTCGCTCATAGAAAACACAAGAGTGTGGTCTTATGTAAGGATTGCCAACATGGCAAACTTGAGTTCAAAGCAAGAAGGTTTCAAGATGGAGAATTACCATGCTGCCATGCTCCCAAAATCAACGCAAGTGCTAAAGAAATCCAACTCGCTTGCCCTCATATTGGAGTGCACATGT
Organism: Annona cherimola; assembly: GCA_030490835.1. Taxonomy (NCBI): domain Eukaryota; kingdom Viridiplantae; phylum Streptophyta; class Magnoliopsida; order Magnoliales; family Annonaceae; genus Annona; species Annona cherimola. Next base: position 42,499,792 of record CM059974.1, read on the forward strand.
TTCTCAAAACTTGCTAATTGGTAGTGACCTATAGATAATGGAATCCAAAAGAAAGATGAAGTTGCATCACATTAAGAAGCTATAGAAAACTTTCTTATTAAGCTAGGATAGGAACATGCTAGATCTATCATGATCTATGGACACATGAATTTTATGTGGCTCATGTTTGGCAACTAAGTGAGTAATTCCAACATAAGGGTTTCCATCTGGTCTAGTCTCACTTAGGTTTTCCCAATAATGCCCAAAATTCCCCAGTTGGGCCTAGAACCCTCAAAGGCAATCTAATTGACCCAAAATTCTCTAATTGGGCTTAAAACCCCAAAGCCAACCTAGTTGGACCTAAAACTTTTTAGTTAGGTCCAAAACCCCTTAAAGGTAGCCCTAATGGCCCAAAAGTATCTAGAAGCCTAGTTGAGCCCAAAATCCACAGACAACCCAATTGGGTCTATGGCTCTATTGTTGACCCAGTTGAGCCCAAAATAATCTAATCAAGCCCATTTAGGCTAAAAACATTCCAGTCATGCCTAATTGGGCCTAGAACATTCTAGCAAGCCCATTTGAACCGAAAGTCTACCACAGGCCCAATTGGGTCTAGAACATTCTAACCAAACCCCAATTGGGTTGGAAGCATTCCAATTAGCATAGGTGAGCACATAACTCTCTAGTTAGCCCAATTGGACCTAAAACCCTTAAGTTTGCCTAGTAGGCCCAAATTCTTTTCAGTTGGCCCAAGTTGGCTCGAACAAATTCAGTTAAACTAAATTTTCATGGTAAATCACTTAAAAACGAACTCCATAAGTTGTATATAGGACATGTTGATTGTTGTGTAAATTCAGAAGTTGTTTGAGGAATGCACTAACTTATCATATAAATTTAGAGGTTGTGTGTGGAACATGTAACATGCTATGCAAATCCAACAACTGTATGCAGGATACATTGGCTTGCTTGTAAATTTTGAAGTTATATGTGGAATAAACCAACTTACTATATAGAGTCATTAGTGGAACCGACCGGCTCCTCGCTAACTTGAAACTAAGTCATTGGTGTTGACAAGCTAAGCGTATACTCACTTTGAGTCATAACATGTGACAAAATGTAGTCACCTATTCTTTTGAATCATGATGCGTGGTGACGTGTACACCACTAGTTTTTGTTTTTCATGTTGTATGGTCAACATGCAACCTATTTGAGTCATAGTGCATGGTGACATACATCACCTTGTTTTGAGTCAAGCATATGGTGATGTACACTCAACCCATATCTGTATTTTTATATCAAACACGGTTTCTTAGTGCACTTGTAAAATCATGAAAAGATCTTTCCCGCATTTTATTACAATTTCAATGAATAAGGAGTTTTAGTAATAGACTATTATATTCAGTTCTTTTAATTAAGAATTTTTTTCAATAGAGATATAATATCATAGCATATAATACATTATATATTTATTTTATAATATTCATTTCAAACTTGGTTAAAGGAATTAGGTGCTTTAGTTTTTAGTCTGAAATTTGTAAGGGGATAAATAAATAGGACTTAAATAATTAACTATTTTCAACTCTTGCTTGAGCTCTTGCTACTAACGCTTTTCAATGATTTTTTTGTAAATCTCATGGCGCATTAGTTGGCATTCGAATTCTTATTGAATGGAGGATGCGTTATTACTACTTAAAAAGCATGGACACAGCTACCAACATCACTTCATTCGGGTATCAAAGAAGCCTGGGCATTATGTTTATCCACTCGAGTAATGAAGAAGCCTGACCATTATGTCTACAAATATATCAATTATCCAGTTGCAATTACTCTAGCTAAAGATGACAGTTAGCCATCATTGCATGAATCATAATATATCATTCAAGCTCCTCATATTATCAATCAGTTTACTATAGTTACTGCCCAAGCAGTCAAGTTTGTTGTCGTTTCTTAGGCTACACTGACTCATCCATTAGCATGTTGTTAACTTGCTTCTATTTAGATGGTTCGATCCTTTTCAAGATCTAACTTTGCTCACAAGCCTACTCATCAGTCTGTTATAAAAGTTTGCCAACCTGAAAGCATTTTACTCGCTAATGCTCACAAAGTTGTGCATAAACCTTCGTTGGAGCCTATCGATTCTATTCTTGCTTGCTAATCTTGCTAGTTTACCTCAATGTTGCTCAAAAGTGTGAAAAGCCAAAAAAACCCACTATTGTCGCTTATCAACTCAACAGGTTGTTTCATCAGCTATTCAAGGGGACAATAGATTCACTTTTCAATAACCATATTAAGAACTTATTATTGTCTAACTTGAGTTGCACACTTAGCAACCTATTGCTCCATATTTTATTCATCTTGCTTGCTAACTTCTTATTATGGAGGTCACGACCTGCCGATTAGCTGCTAGTTGATCTAATTTAAAGGCTGAAATGTTATCTTGATTAAAATAGATAGTGATTGCCAAAGTAACTCGACAAAAGAATTGGGTCACTACTGAGGTCAATGAAGTTTCTCAGCCTACACTAAAAAGGCAAAAGAAAAAGTTCGACACAATGGACCAATCGGGAAAACAACTTTCTGTATGAACCTAAAGGCTTCATCACCCTTGCCGCTAGGACCAGGATACAAGCTATTCCCTCATCCTTAACAAAAAAAAGCCCTCGAAAGAAACAAGTTAACGAAGTTGTTAATCTAAGAAGGTTGTTAAGTCCAAAACTTAATGATGAGTGGCAATATCCTTTAGAGTGTCTAATGACATATCCATATTTGATGCTCAACTTGATTCCAAACTTCGTACATATGAATTAATTTTCATGTCTTGTTGGGTTGTAAGAGGGCTTAACTTATCCACCTGTCCAAACTTCAAATTGTGACGAGCACAAAAGGCCACATCCTAAGAGAGAAGCCAAATGAAGAGGGTGATCTTCTTATGTGGTGGTATGGTGAATGTTACTTAGTCAAGGACTTCAAGAGCCTCTAAGATGATGATGTGATCAAGAATAGCCACAATGCCCTCGATGTCAACCTTCTGCAACCTGTCGCATGCATAAGGCATTACGTAAATGCCTCTAAAGGGTGAATTAGTATCCTATTGCGTGGTGTATCCTATTATGTGGTGGGCGAGGAAGAGGAGGTCTCATACTCAAGTCCCAGCTCACTATCTCCCAAAAGAGATTAAGCGAATGAGACGAATCATGGAGACTCAAGGGGTGAATAAAGGGCTATAGGTTGTTACCCACCATCATCGGTATGAGGTTATATTTGAAGCGTCCATCTAGATGCCAAACTAAGTAACATGACAATGTAGAATTTGACCAAGGGTTTTCCTGATTCAACAATCTGCATGTATCTACTCCTTGGACTTAGGATGCATGAGTTAATACTCCAATGGGGTCCCCACCAGGACTTGTAATACAAAAAGAAATGATGCACTAATTGGAACCTAAATTGACCTATCCTTAAGAAGTTAAGGCAGAATCGTTGCCAAGGGATCTAAAACCATCAACAGTGTAGTTCGATGGTACTAGAAGTGCATTGAAACATTTAGCATCAGTTCATTATGTTATAAGCAATTTGTTGTGGCGCCCCAAACCGAGACGTCACTTCCTTACCTCAAGATCGTATTGATTGGTAAATGTAAATCAGGAATGTTGCCCTGATCACGCGGCAGGTTCTTAATTTGATTTCGTCAAATTTTTTTTTTTCGATTTATTCCTTTATCCATCCTCATTTCTTTTCTTGATATCTCTATTCATTCTACTTGTAATCATCAATACACTTGTAATTTCGTTACACATAATATTTTATCATACTGCATGATTCCCTTACATTCTTATTCATAAACATATCCCCTGACAGTTGACATCAATTATATACATCATTCATAAAATCTTCATCACATTCTCTTACAACCTTGGCTTATACAACCTAGTCAAACTATATAGAATTCATTCATAATTAAATGCTAAGTACTTACCCTTGTACGTACATTATCACATCTTATAAAATTCAACCATATCATTCAATACTCGTAACTAATCATTTAGCACACACATGAATACTATATCATACCTTTCTTCAATTATATCATGTTCTCCACCTCCTGAGCTTCCCTATACCTGTCTGGGGTTTGGGAAAACAAATCGTGAGTGATAAACTCAGTAAGCAAGCATTTTGCATTTTCATATAAATGCATTTCTCTCTGTTTAGTAGAAGACACTTATCAAGAATCAACTTTCAACAGGAAGAAACCTTTCATGAAAACCTATCATAAAACTTTGCATTTAAATCCTTCATAAATCCTGTCATTTTTATTTTCACATATACCTATATTCATAAGAACAATCTTATGTCCTAAATCATTTGCATAAAAACCTTATCATATAAGGACAATTTTATGTTCTGAACCCAAATTCATATAAAACCTTTTCAATATAACGCATATGCATATATGAAAGTGTTCTGAAATAAAATGAGTAAACATTATTTTCTGTGGACATTGTTATGTCCTAAAATATTATCAAATAAACATTAATTCCTGTGGACATCATCTTGTCCAAAATATATCCCTATGTTCTCATTTTAGGGTTTTTAAAACAAATGATATGCATATACGTTTCTAACCCTCTGTTAGGTGACACTTACCAAGTGATCATCCCTCCATAGGAAAAAAAACCTTTCATGTGACTACACCACTAGCTAGGCGGTTGTCCATGTTCCTGCTCCAATTTCAGGGAGGGCGCCGCCGGCCTCCTGCATTCCCTTAGCGACTTGGCCACAGGTAGAGGTCGGCCTTTGTATGCAACCGTCTCAGTCTGCATCCGCCTCCACCATGGGCCTAGTACGTAGTTTCTGTGCACACTCGTTTGTATTCGCATCGTTATGCTATCATGATTTCATAAAATCAACACAATCTTAAATCCATGTAATTTTCCAAATAAACACTCAATATCATAAATCCATTACAGTCCTCAGACTGAGTCCATCTCAAATAGAGAATTGAATTTAATTATTTTTCCAAAATAAAATATTTTCTTAAATTGTTTTCAAATAATAATACAAGAATGACCACCCTTAAAGAATTTTAGAAACACATTAGTAAATCACTTTTACAAAATATTTATAACACCTGAGAAAACATCATTTTTAAGAATATTTCTTGTTTATTGATAAACTATTTTAGATTCATTTTGTAAATATTTTCATTCCCTTTTTCTGGGCTTTTTATGAACAAAGGATAGGCAAACACATCTGTTTCCATTTTATTGGCATTATATGCCTTGACCACATACCATCCTTACCATATTGATGTAGAGAAGTGTTTGCACCATCTTTTGGACAAAATAAGCATCAAATCGTTTTATAACATCTAGTATCGAGTGGGTCATTCTTAAAACTCTTTTAGAAAGAAACACATGAGTACAAAATATTTTTCCAAAGTAATTCAATCTATAAAGAGATTGAAAGTATTTTGAAAGTTTATTTCAAAACATCTGTATAAATCATTTTAAAACATTTATAAGTCATTTCAAATACCCTATTTATTTACAAATATCATTATATGAAAAATCGTGTAAATTTTCTCAAAACCCTTTAGGAATAGAATTCCTAATGTCTGTTTCTAATATCATCTTAGAAAAGAATTAAAAATTATTAAATCTTAAATGCCTTTGAAATAGCATTTCTAGGAATTTACTTGACCAAAAACCATCTTCAAACGTATCATTAATACGGAATAAAATCATACCGTCAAAACTTGGGAATTCTTAAAATGAAGCAATGCTAAAGTTTTACATTAAAGTCATATTTTCAAGAATGGAATTCGCTTACTCTGTAAGCAAAACTTAAAAATCATCAATACATGTATTTGAAACAAAATCAATATTCATGAAGGTTAGCTTACTTACCTTGTAAGCAATCCTAAAACATCTTAATAATACATGTTCAAATCATTTCAACATTTAATAACAAAATAGCATTTAATAATGCTATCTAAAGCATCATTATAAAGCATTTGTAATCATTTCAACTTTCTAAATGAAATCAATATTTTCAAAAGGTTGCTTGCTTACCTGAGTCGATTCCTTCGTGCTTTCCATCCCTCGCTTTCTCCTTCCCTTTACATATACGTACCACATGGGTTTAATCCCATATGATCCGTAACATGCTAACTTTAAATCATTCTTTCCTTGACATTTGCACTTGTATTTTCCTATAATCACATATTCATACAAATTTAATACATGGTTTATTCCTTACCTTCTATACTTATATTTTATATAGGAATTTCTTGAAATTACTCAAGATATCCTTTCATATCCTATAATATACCAATCTTTATAAGCATAGTAATGGCTCATTTTATTAAATACCCTTGTCTAAGGTATTTATTCACTTAAATTTTCAAAAGACTTGTTTATATTCAACTTTTTGAATTTACATTCATCTTTTTAACAATCACATATATATACAATTTAGTGATTGTTTATCACTTCATTGAATCTCCATGTTTAGAGTTCTAAGCATATGAAATCATTCAATTGGCTTGCTTCCAACCTTTAACAAGCTAAATTCACACTAAATTTTCGAAAGCTAATCCATTTCAATTTATCCACATATACATACGTATTTATCATATATTACTCCTACCCTTTCATTTCTTTGCATGTACGTATATAAAAATTATCATCCAACAATTCTTATAATCAACTTAAGGGTTTATATAGGATCTATAGCATGCTAAATTCCATCAAAATTTCTGAAACTTATTCCTTTTTACAAAACAGCCCCATATGCTTTCATATTTCCAATATTTCATTCATGAAATTTGCACCTTAACTATACATACATCAGGTGTTATCCATCAACCATTCTTATAACCATTTGTAGGGCTTGTTTATGATTCATAATACCCTAAATTCACATAAAATTTCTGAAACTTACATATAAATCAAAATTTTAAATCTATACATGATTTAGGCATCCACTTGATGGTATACCCATATATGACATATTTTTGATTCATTAACCCTTAATGCTTGTAATTCATCATATAACAATTTAATTAAATTAAAATACACAGAAATTCCTTCCTTTCATCCAGATTTCATGTCTCCCTAAATTAGGCAGAATTTTATTTTTTTCTTGTGAAATTTGGACGTCAGATTTAATGGCAGAAATTTATTTTTCCTCCATGTATTGCTGGATGTTAATTAGGCATGATTTAAATATGGTAAAAACTTTGCACACACCTGAAATTGGACGTCCCATTTACATGGCATAATTATTATATATATATATATATATTTTCTTTCCTCCATATTGCTGAACGTTAATTGGGGCATGACATAAAAATTCATTACAACCTGCTGGACGTGAATTTAGAGCATAGAAAAATTAAAATAATGCCTGAAAATGGACAGTCCATTTATTTGTAGAATTTCATGCTCTTCCTTATGCAGTTTAGAAGTCCATTTTTAATGGCATAAATTTATTTTTTTCTCAATATAGCTGCTGGACGTTAATTTAGGCAGAGAATAAATGATAATTTTTTTTATCATTGCCGCTGAACGTTAATCTGGGCAGGAAAAATAAATATGAAAATTCTTTCCATATCACATCTGTTGGACGTGATTTTGGGCAGGGGAGAATAAATATAAAAATTCAACAACATATCTAAGTTTTGGACGTTTAATTAAAAAGGAAAAATATTTTTCCCTTCCATGAATTGCTGGACGTAAATGGAGTATGGAATGAATAGCATAAAAAATTATTTATTGCAATAGGCTGGACGTGAATTTGGGCAGAAATAATTAAAATAATTTTTTTATATATCATACCTGCATTTCTGGACGTCCCTGCTGCCTTCATGCCTTTTCCATTTTTTTTATTTCTCCATGAATTGCTGCTGGACGTCCTTTGCTGCCTCTTCAACGCATCATCCAATTTTTTTCTCCAGCACATCACGTTAAAGCATTTCCCATTGCTGCCATTATCCATTTATAAAGAAACTGGATTCTGCCCCTTTTTTCCAAGCCACCAAACTCATGCATTTTCTCCATCTAATGTGCTGTAATAATTTTTACCGTCCACCTACTCATTCCATCTATAAATCTGTGCGGTTTCCCTGCAAATGTTTTTACCTTTGGTGAAAATGCAAACGCCACATCTGCCGTCGATTTAAGATGGGCGGTTGAGATTTGTTGGGGTAAAATTGGAAGACGAAAATAAGCATTGAGTGTAGGACTTGCGTGTTACGGGGTCTTGTGTCTTGCCGAAGGGATACAGAGACAGAGAGAGAGGACCTGCATTAACAGGAGAGCTGACGGAGAGATCTCAAAGGGAGATCGTAGGGGTAGATCGAGAAGAGGAATTGCTGGAAAGAGGAGGCGCCGACCAAAGCCGCTGTTGCCGACGCTTCCACCGTCGCCGTCACCACCAGTTGCCGACACAGAGGAAGAGAGATCACAGCGGGAGATCGCAAAGGGAGAATGCAGAAGCGGACTTGCCGAAAGGAGGAGGCGCTAACCGTCCCTGCCGTCGCCGTCACTACATAACCTTAACGGATCTTGACGTGAACGAAGGTGAGCTCAGAAAATGTTATATTTTTTCGATTTACCCATTTTTATTACTTTATTCTTCCATTATTCAGATTAGGTCACTCCTATTCCACTCAGGCTCCCATTTTGATCCCTATCCCCCTTCTTAGGAGTTTGGATTTCTCTATTTACAACGTGAAACATTATTTTCATATACAGATTTCTTGCAATTTAAAATTATGAAGTTTACTTCAAAAAAAAAAGGTTTGAAGTCGATTTACAAATTGTCTCAATGATAAACATGGATTAGCGCAAAGCAGCAATATCTAAATAATGGTGTTTGAGTTCATTGATGCGGGTCAGAAGAAAAGATGCCTCTTTGAGTTCATGTTTTAAAGCCTCAGGCCATCCTAGTTGTCTCCCTAAGTCAAAATGCATATTGCATGATTCTATGTTTTATTGTTTCTTAATTGAAACGCTCAAAGCCATTTATTATGGTTTCTTTATTTTGGAAAAAAATATTTTTTCAAAAATTAAAAAAGAAGTTTTTATTACTCTGCTTCCTTGCATTCTTATTATCAATGGATGCATGTGGCGTGAAACTCCACACTTAATTCAGAGTTTGACACAAAAAGTTCTAAGAAACAAGCCAAGCAAGAGGTCAAAGAGTGGCAAGCCAATTAATAAGATGGAAGATTCTGATAGTTTCTTCAACTTCTTTTACCCGCCACAATATCTGGGAGATGATGAAGATATTGATGAAGAGACCATAAGTTGAGATCAATTAAGTAGAAGAGAAGTGAATAACATTCAGTTATTGGTGGATTTGTTTCATGTCATTCTTGCTTTACAGGCTGAAGAGCTTCAGAAACTAATGTACGAAGATTTTGACATTGGGTATGTGCGTTTAGCATCTGTCAAATTTGGCTCATCTAATTTATAATGTTACTGTAGATATTTGTCTCAAGTAGGAGGATATGGGAAGGTTGTTTTACTAGTTTCTAGCCCCATGTGCAATGCGCTTCCAACTTCCAAGTCAATGTGGAAATGCCGTTCTCAAAATCTTGTGTAAAAAGCTTCTGTAATGGTGGAATTCTTCTCCTTTGAGTGTTGGGACTGAGGTTCATTGCAAAAGAAAAAAAAAGGGAAAGAAAGATTTATTAGTTGATAGCTTTAGTTGCAAAACTGTAGCCTGTACACCTCTTGCCTTTATCTTCCAGTCTCATTAGTTAGATGCTGAGTGATTTTTCAAAACTGCTCTCTTTATTATGGCTATGTTTTTGCTAGCATCCAAAATGAAGTTGAATGGTTGTGTTGTGCAGGTCTGCAATTAGAAACGAAATCGTTCCCCATGCCGTTTCATGCTTCACAGGTCAAGCTGTATTGGGTACTTTCTTTGATGAGAAAGAGTGGGCTGATGATGATGACACGGATGATGAGGACGAGGAGGATGATGAAGAAAGCAAGAGCAAGAAGAAGGTGACACGATTACTTCTGTAATGTTGCTATTTTTTACCCCTGAGATGGTAGAACTGATCAGACTCTTTGGCCTTTTGCATCCAGCACGAACCGTCTACAAAGAAGAATAATTTCTGCTTTTTGTGTTTCTTGGTTTATACATGCTCTACTGCAATCCTGATTATTTATCTATTTATTTATTTATTTATTTTACTAAGTAATATAATCATCTTGTTGACGAGAATGCAATACCTTAAACTGCAGAGGATCAGTGATGCTGCTGAGCTCAGTGAAGGTCTGCAACGAGACGCCATCAGAGTGCAAACAACGATAGTGGTATTTAGCTATAATAATGGGAGTGACCACGAGGAATGGTGGAGATGAGAAGCTGGTTATGTGTTTTCTTTCTTCTATGGCTAAACACATTTGATTTAAATGAAACTCGGTCTTTTAATTAAACGAATGATATTAAATACAATGAATGAATTATATTTTGCATCAATTATCAATATCTTAAAAATAGAATAGGTTAAACAACATTGCTTCTAGCAGAACTCGAAAATAATTATTATTTAGATATAAAATTATATATTTTGTAGTAATATAGAGGATTAATTATTTCAAACACTATATTTGCCCTTAATCCATCAGGCATGATTAAAATTGCCATTATTTATAGTAGGAAATGTCAAAAGTACCCTTATAATTTGATAATGGTATACAAACTACGGTGCGCCTCCAAAGCATTATATTTTCTTATCTTCCTCAGCTAATCCTTGTTCACCATGATCTTTTAAGAGCAGAGTAGATAACAGTGCACATTTTTAAGTTTGGGATATGAAATTACATGCAGTATTAAAGGCCCTGTTTTGTGCTCATGTAAGGGTAGATAATAGGTTTAGTGGGCTTGTAATGATCCAAGGGGAAGGTGAGTCTGTGAAACATTATATGTGAATATGTAAATGTGGAGATTCACTTTGTCACTGTGAGATGCTTTATGTGCTCGAGATATTAATCAAAACAGATGAAACTGTTCCGTTTGTAAATGTTAGTGAAATTCAATGGACAATACACAGACTACAACATATTCTTATAACCAGCATGCAACCAGTGTTCTCACTTGACCGATGGTGCTCCTAAAAGTTTGGATAACCAAGATCACACCTATGGATATATGGAAAAAGGGAGATTGGTTTATAGATAAGAATAGGATTGAACTAGTGCAAATGGGATTTCAGAAAATTTATGAATTCACCTCTCTCACAAACACCCTAGTTTCTAGATTCCGGCATTAGGGGTTGTTATAATTTATAAACAAATTCATGCAGAATCAATTGCCCAGCTAAAGAGTTTGCTTTTTAAGATATAGCTCTTTCAAGTTGTTGAAACTCACAAAGCTTATGTTCACCCCAAAAAGAAAAATGAAAATGAAAACCGTGATCTTTCACTTGATTTACTGTTTTAAATGAATATGAATCACTATTCAATAATAGCCAAGTGATTGTAAATGCATGAATATAAATATGGTCCTATGCTAGAATTATAGGCCTTTTTGTTAAAAATTAAGGTACATGATGTTACAAAACTGAGCAGCTAAAATGTAGATAGAAGAAGATGACACTTTTTATGAAATGGGGAAGTTCATAAGTGAAGATGAGATAAAAGAAAAGGAGTCATGTCTCGACAATCCAATTCATGATGTATTCTTCCCTTTCCAGTTCCATTTAGCTGGCGCTTGATGGTCTGAAAGATTTTCCTTTTTTGAGGAAAGAGATTTTCTTTTTTATATATGAGTAAGTGTCCCCATTCATTAATTCATTTTATTATTATTGTTTTGTAGAATTGGTATTACCTTTCTAAAACACTTGCAGAAAAGGCAGCTTTGGAGTATGGAGAGAAAAGTGGGCTGAGTGTCTTGACTGTTTGTCCTACATTGATTTGGTGACCACTACTGCAGCCTACATTTAACGCAAGCAGCTTAGTTTTACTTCGAATGTTGAGAGGTATTTCCTCAGAGTCCGGTTTCGGTGAAAACATTTGTATTTGAAATGAACGTGAAAATGCCTAATCTGCCGTCCATGAAAAACTTGCGGCTGAGATTTCAAAGGGCAAAAATGGTATGGACTGACATGTACACGCGTGTAGTTGTCGACTTCAATCCCCGTTTCTCCCTTTCCTCTCCGTCTCTCTCCTCTCCCTCCTTCCTGTCGCATCGGTGCCGCTGCTCCCTCCCTTTCCTCTCCGTCTCTCTTCTCTCCCTCCTTCCTGATAGTTTTAATTTCCGACTTGGGAGAGTCGGAAACATTGGAAAGAGAATTTCTTGAATTGGCTTTCTAGCAAATTGAATGAATTGTTTCTCATTTCTTCTTTTACTTGATTGGATCATTTCTAATATCAATAAAATATTTTTCTTAACTTTTCTGCTCCACATCTTTCAGGCGGAAGTAACGAGGGACTGCCGTGGAAGTTAAACAAAGCCCTAATAGGTATGGTGTCTCTTTCTGTTTGCCTTCCAGAAAAGAAAAGCTAGTTCAGTTTTTTATTCGAAATTTCCCGAGGACGAAAATTCCCTTTGATCAACCCTAACAGGTGTTTTTTACGAAGTAAAAATAAAAAACAAAGATTAACACAACCAACTGAAAACGATGATTCCCTCTTTCTTTCTGTAGGAGTGGGTGCAGCAGTTGGCAGCTGCATCGTAACATGTCTTCTGTTCGTTTACTGGTTTTACTACCGCAAGAGACGCTTTATTGCTGCTCCAGCTCTTCTTTCTCGGGGCATTTCTTCAGATCCATCTTCTAGATCAGAGCTTGGTAAGGAAGGCGTCATCCTTCCAACCCATATCTTTACATACGAGGAGCTCGAAGATGCCACCAACAACTTTGATCCGTCTAAAGAGCTTGGAGATGGAGGATTTGGTACTGTTTATTATGGTAAGATCATCCGATCTGCTCAACATTCGGTGGTATTCGTTTCGTGGTTTTTGATTTTGTTCTCCTAGAATCATGTGCTTAGGCAATAGACACTCAATATGTGGGAATGAATGTCCTGCTCTTATGCATGTGCGCTGTAGCATTTCAACTGCCTTTTCAATTGACTCTGGAGCCTGCATCTAGCTAAGAGAACTTGGTTGCTTTTTTTCCTTCAGATATGGTTCAGTTATTATTATTTTTTTTGAGCACTGATACATGATCAATTTTATAGTGCTAATGGAAAGAAACATGATTTTGTGGTCAATCATTATTTTAGAATCTAGATTCATGTTGTTGTAAATTACATAAAGAGTACCTGCAGAGGTCCCTGTACATGTATTGAAGCATGCATGCCAGGGTGGCATAATCATGCGATATGCATATTGCGTGGATAATATTGTGCTGGATCATCTTAAATTAGTTCAGATTCTGTTCCGATTTGCACCCCTACAGATTATTCCTTATTTTATTTTATTTTTTTAAAGTTATTGATATGATCAATTTTGAAGTACTGAAAGAACGAAATGATTTGTGGTCAATCATTATTCTAGAATCTAGATTCACCTTGTTGTAAATTGCATAAAGAATGCACAGATCCGTGTTGATGTATTGAAGCAGGCATACCCTTGTGGCATAACTGTGCAATATGCATACTGTGAAATAATGCCGCTGTGGCATAATTGTGCAAACTCACTTGAAATGCCTGGCTTAAGGGTTAAATAGCTAGATTCTGTGTGAGGAGAACTAAATACTGTGGACTTCCTGCTGGAAGTTTGACCCAAATGTGTCTTGGCCTGTACTTGTATCAGTATGTAGGCCTCTGCACGTGTGAAGCAAAGAAACATCTCTGAGGTTTGTACGTCTAATATGGTTTTTGTTGTTATCAATGATTGTTCCAGGTACACCAGTTTTCTCCAGCCCATAACAACAACAAAATTATATAATGATGTGAGCCTCTGAATCATATTCTTGGATACTATTTTTGTTGCCATTGTTGTTATCTAACATGATGTATCATGTGAAATCTAATATGGCAGGTGAAGTCACATAAGGATATTGTGCATTTTGAAATTGCTTATGTTGTCAAATTGCAGTGTGGCAAGATTGGCTCCTCCAAAACCTGTGAGTTGTTCTTGCAGAATCTAAGACTTATTTTGTCATATTTAAGCATAGGAACATTGTCTTTAGGCTACATCTGACCCTCAATTTCCCCATTGAATTGCTGCTTTGATGCACGTCCAGATTTCTTTTTCCTTATTGGTCTCTCTCTCTCTCTCTAAAAAAATCCATTAGAAATATTATTGTTTGCTGTAGGTTTTCACCTTTGTGCATCCAGATTTCTCAACTGAGAAAAGCAATCAGCGGTATGCAAAGTTGCAGTTTGAGGTACCTGGTGATACTGGATCTGCCGTGGTTCATGGTGTGTCATTACAGCCCTTGAGCTCTTTTGAGATGATTATCATCATTATACTGTTTCTTGCAGCAATGAACACTGTCTGCAGTAAACCTTGGGAGAAGTGTCTTCTGGGACATGAAGAACCGGCTTCCTCGAAGTATTATAACACTTGAGTGGGAGAACAGTTTTGTTTCAGTTTATAGCAAGGATAATCCCAATATGCTATTCAGCATGTATGTATATTTTGCTTCATTTTTATAATGTGGTTTCGCTTCATGCCTGAAGATTCTTAAATCTTCTTTTAAATTCACAACCATACCAGGGAGCTAATGATATCTTATAATGTGGTTTTACTTCATGCCTGAAGATAAAATCTTATTTTAAGTCTACAACCATGCAATGGGGCTAATGACTTCTAAGGACGAAGATTGCAAGCATAATTGGTAAATCATTAACCATATTAGAACACTAGCTTTAAATTCATATGTATTATAGAGAAGGAATTAATTTATCAATCTATCAACTTGAAATTCTTGGTTGCAGCTCAATAATGATTGCGTGGTTGGATGCTTGTGCCTTCAGCCTGTAGCCATAGGGATGGATTTAAGAGTGAATATATAAGTTTCCAATGGAATTGACTTTTGGTAACATGATAAAACAAATAGTTTTAAACAAAATAAATCGTTTAGATTTGGAGAAAAATAGTTTAAACTAAAAAAGGGGTTGGATGGACATCTCCACGCAGCCAGATGTGTTGAATCATTGCTCTAAAAGGCTAAAAGTTTTCTACATGTGATTTTTGAAATTATAAATAAATGCATGTAGATAAACATGGTAAATGGTGTAGAATTGGAAATTTAAATAAAATAAAATAAAGGTGCTGAGGTGCTGCATGGACATCTCCGTTAAGCCTGCTGTATGGAATTATTGTCTTTCCAGATTAATTGTTCTAGCTCTAGATTTCTGAAAGCCTTTTAGTATGGATTTGTGATACTCATACCATTGCATCTCTGTGCAGGTTTCCAGAAATGACAATCCGTCTACTCTTATTTGCTTTGCGTCAAAGACACTGAATGCTGGTCAAGTTATTTCAGAGTTGCGTGTCAGTGAACTTCATGCACAGCCAGGTTTGTTCCATTTACACAACGCTGGGAATAGTCAAAGTTTATTGGCAACTGTACTTTCCACGTAATTAGACAAGTTGAACTGAGGTTGTAGCTTTGTTAGTCTCTCCAATTCTATCAAGTTAGCAGTTGTTCTTTTAGACCAACTTCCATTAGAAGTTTCTTCACCATTTCTAATGAGAAGAATTGACATCTGCCTCTTTCCCCTCATGGCATTTAGTTGTCTCTTAATATCAACTACTTTACACTAGAAAGCTGGAAGAAATCCAATCTCTCTCTCTCTCTCTCTCTCTCTCTCTCTCTCTTTCTCTCTCTCGTATTGTGGTTATAATTAAACTTTCAAATATTTAACATGATAGTACAACCAACTAAGATCATTAAGAATAAGCCGGTATTCTGATTTTAAATAATGGGACGCAAACTGGAATTTTTCATGGTGCTTCTCTGTTTCATTTTTCTTTCATCAACCAGTTTTTGTGTTAATTTATTTTGCTATTCCAACCAGGGAAACCATGCTTCACTAAGAAGCAGACCCTTTTCTTCCTTTAAAATTTTGCAGACGACTTCCCAGTGTCAATGCAGGTTTGTTAATGGTTGCTGCATTTCCAAATTGTGGCTCTGTCGAGCTGTTAATGACTTGTTTCTGTGACCTGCAGATATCACACAAGTACAGGCTGATATTTGTGATCACAAAGTTTGGGTTGTTATTTGTCTATGATCTTGAGATGGCTTCTGCAATTTACAGAAATCAAATTAGTCCATATCCCATATTTTTGACTGCAGAAGCATCATCTGTGAGCGGTTTCTATGCTATAAACAGAAGGGGACAGGTTTTGCTTGCCACTGTCAATGAAGCAACGATTGTGCCTTTTTTTCATGGTCGGGTATGGAGCATGTGTGATATTCTTATGTTGAACTTGATGATTGTATACAAAAACTCTTACATTCTGCTATTTTACAGTTAAACAATTTGGAACTGGCTGTTAGCCTTGCAAAGAGGGGAAGTCTTCCAGGAGCTGAGAATTTGGTGAGATAAGGATGCATGCTGGGTTTTATGCTTCTTTCTTGTTGGATGACATTTCGAATATTTGCTGCAGAAGTCTGATTTCCTGTTCAACACAAAAAATGGGTCTATCGCCTACTTCTAAAGTATAAATGTCCATTTGTTTGTTGAATACATGGAAGTTAATCTGGAATCATTGGTAATGCAGGTTGTTCAGTGATTCCAAGAATTGTTTGCTCAAATGAAGTACAAGTGATTCCAAGAATTGTTTCATGGTTCACAAGTGAAGATGTATAGGGTGAGGACTTTGATGAGGTAGAGGGGGACGACGATGACGATGACGATAACGATGATGAGGAAGAAGGGGATGAGGAGGATGAAGATGATAAGGACGATGAAATTTTTATATAGTTGTTTAAGAGGCATGCACATATTGATCGTATGGTTTCAGCTGTAAACTTTTAACTACCATTTCAATGAACAACTTATATACTTTTTAATTATCTTGTTGTAAGAGAATGATCTCATGTTAATAATGTTGTGGAAATATCCATTCAATTAATTCGTAATGTTTATCCTAAGGTCCGTTGCCATACGGAAAGCTGGAAACAAGTTTGAATTTAAGACTTAATGATAATTACCTAGAAAGGACATGATTTACAGGGTTGCATGTATATGTGGTGTTCCAGCGGAAATGATGTTGTTGCTGTCGTAAATTTATAACGTAAAGGCTTGTTTTGAAATTTGATGGTGTTCCAGGTATGATAAATGAACAGGATTTGATATTAGCATAGAAATTGTGAGGTACCCTTACCATGTGCAATGCAACGTACTTAATGAATATAGATTTCTAATGATAAGATGTTGAAATGGTAGACACCTGTAGAATTAATTGATTCTTCCTAAGATAATGGTGAAATTGTATATCACTTGGGCGGCAACAGTTTAGGAGATGGGGGATTTGCATATTACTACCCATTTCAGAAACATGAGGCAGTAATAGGGAAGTTCCCTGGAGTGGGAGACTTGAAACTCTCCAATATCTCATATGCATGTCTACGAGTACCATTTGAATTCTCACAACCAAGAAAAGCTAAAACGCACTTGCTTGCTGAAAAGGGATTGATTACATGAGAAAACCAATACGCTGAAGCCCAAGGCTTGCTCCTTTCAGCTGACAACCCTTTTTGCCACTTACAAGCCGTGTATAACAAGCAGCTTATGTACATTAAAGATCCTTACAAATATTTTCCCAATTTATCAATACTTTTAAGCATAATTGGTGTGTTGTAGTTTCTACAACTTCACCTGTGCACAAAAATTAATTGCCTAGAACTTGTATACTTATATATATTGAACAATGAATCCAAAAGAGTGAATTGGATTTCATACGTGTGCCTAGAAAATGAGCATTTCCTTCTTTGTTTCATTTTTATTGATTATCTTCAAACACAAATTAATGGTAGATGGCCACAACCGAGAGCTTCTTCATGACATTAGGGCATGGGTTCCTCCAAAGTTTTCTGGAGTCACAGCCACAGAGCACCATTGCTGTTCGATGTAGTTTTGCAAGAAGACACTTTGTGTTAAATTCAATTCCATACAATCAAGTAGACTTTAGATAGTTTGTGGACAATGAAGCACAATTATAAAAGAAATTTAAAACTTAATATTTGAAATAAGTACATAGAAAAGTTCACACCATTCATTTGAAGATATGATTTTTAAAATCATTATATGGAGAATGCTTGTATAATATATTTAGAATTTAAATTTTAAAATTTTTAGATGAAAAATTATTCTACAAAATTTCTAAGTCTAAATATTAAATTAATTTGAAAGAAGAACATTTTTATAGCAAAATTAAAACCGTAAATTTTACATTAAATACAATAAGAACATTTATATAATGTATTTAAATATATAAATCTCAAACTAATTATGTGGAGAATGATGCTATAAAAATTTTCTGAATTATTACAATAAATTTATCATCGCAAATTATAACTATTTTTTTGATAAATAATTTAAATTCAACATTACATAAAATTCTCACCTAACTTTTATACAAATTCTTTACTTTTTGAGGTAATGGTACGAGGTGACAAATAAAATTTATGCCGTTAATTTATTTTTTGATTTATTTCATTTATTTACTTTTATTCCGTTGTAAATTCGTGACGTTAATTTATTCTTTACTTTATGTTCATTTATTCACTTTTATGTCGTTGTAAATTTTATATGATTTAAACAAAAAAGTAAATAAATCAAAGTAAATCATTTTCAATAAAAGTAAATCGTAAATGAATGAAAAAGTAAATAACGGGTGGTCTCAAAATTTACAATTTTTCTAGTCAACCAAAGTAAATTGTTTAAAATTTGTGCAATTTTATTCTAAGTTTAATAGTACGAGATGACAAATTATTGTAAATCATAGGAGACACAAAAAAGGTAACAACGTTCATTAATTTACTTTTTTAAGACCACCTATTACAAATTAAATTCCTCTTATGAGAAATAATAAAAATCAATGATACTTATAAATAATCACAAAAGTATTATAGTATTTGTTCATTTTTAGTCACAATATGGTGTTAAAAAAATAGGTGCATAATGAGCATGGGGACGGGTTTTATGCTAACTATAATTAATATACGTGCCTATTATATTATAAAAATTTATAACATATACAAATTTCTACCTTTCCAGTAAATAAAAGTGTAAATAATTATTATTGATTTATTAAATATATTAATTAGATAAAGGATTCAATTATTGGATTTATTTAAAATTTAATAAGAATCTATATTTTATTATTTAATATTATTAGTATCTTTCGTATTACATTTACGGATAATATATTTCATATAAATTTTATGAACAATCTATAAAATTCATCAAATCCATTATATCAGTACATTATAAATTGATTACTCTATAAAATTCATAAATCATGTATATATTAATTTACGATTTTGCATAATTCTTGTAAAATCTATATTGTCTATCTAATTGGTGAACATGAAATGTCATCAATCTTATTTTAGCTGTTAAATCTGTATAACTGGTTTATCTTATCAAACGAATATGTATCAAAATCATATAATCTATAAAACTCGTAAACTGTATAAAATTTATCAATTGCATATGCGTTGTATCCATGATACTCGAATAACCTGTAAAATTTATTTCATTGGAAAAATGAATATAAGATTACTAGTGGAACACATCATTTCCATGAATTTCATAAAAACTGTAAAATCCGTAAAATCTGTAACAACGGTCAAACAAGCTAAATTATATCAGTCGTTCAAATTTATTTCTTTAAATAAAACTATTCTTAATTTTATAATTTCAATCCTACATTACAGATTATAATTTGGAATGAATATAATTCAATTTAACGTTATGGATTACTCATCATTTATAGTAATTTATTAAAATCATATGAATAACCATAAAAATACATGCACCTTAAAGTACTGTAATTTATTTCACCTACCCATACTCACACTTTACCCACAATTCTACTCTCATGCTATGAAATTACCTTTTTACCCTTATTTGCATTTTATGCAAAAGTAAAAACGTTTGCACTTGAACCTTTCCCAATCTGGACCATCCATTTCATCATCAAGTCTGGGCCATTGATTTCATTACTTGCTGCCCAAGTTTCCATGCTCCTATGACGACCTAGCTATCCTAATTTTCCACCCTATTTTGTTGGAAAAATATTTTTTTATATTATTATTTAATAACTGCTGAAATGGATGGACGTTTCATGCTGTCCATTGCATTTAATTGCTGCTGCCCATTTTCCATGTTGAATTTTTTTTTTAATTATTTCATAGCAATGGACGTTCCTAGGTTGCTGCAAAAATTGGACGTCCAAGCTATTCCTTTTATTTATATGCTGCTGCATTTTTCCACCATTAAAACAATTTGCCCAATTAAAATCAGTTGTGAACGTCCTTAATTAGGTGCATTTTCCATGTAATTTTTGTATTTTTTATTTAATAATAATTGCCCAAAATTTATGCACATTGCTGTCCATAATATGCACATTAATTTAGCTTTATATTATGGCATTTTATGCCATTGAATTTCATTTTAATTTATGACCATTTATTTACCCTAATTACATAGGTAATTTAATTATATATTTATCATTAAGAAAAATTAAAATATAATGTATATCACCATGGGCGTTCCCACCTTGTGTCACATATGCATCTTAGCTTAGTCATATAAAAATCTCATCAAAAATATGAATAGATGCTAAGATATTAGCAACATAATTTATTTCATAAAATATCATAAAATCTTAGTCAATTAATCCATTTCCCTTCATAATGTTTATGATCCAATTCATCCATATGATTAAACCCATAATTATACGCTAGTCTTTCAAATTTCATCTCAATTGGCCTTATAGGCATTAAGTTATGAATTTTCTAGTGTTTTGCAACTTAACTCATTAATTATCATCCTAATTGTAACAAATTCTCAAAATAATAAAATCATTCAAAATCCCATTAAATCTTTCATGAATCATATTTATTTGCCTGATGTACACCCGTAAACCCTTCATAGATTAAAGTACCATACCATCTTAGGCTATTTCTCAAATTTCCAAGTCATTCTAACTTGTAATTTGTAAGATATAAATATATCGATTTTTAAATCAATAAATAAAATAATAAAAAGCATTAATTGCACTTTCCACATAAATATTTTTCCATCCTTCGGTGTGCATAATTATCATTATAATATTGAAAAATTAATTTAATCACCTTGTTAAAATTAATTTCTTTAATTTCATCTTAATACAAGCTTTGAACAACATTTGTTAGGTTCTCATATAGGTGGGGTTTCACATCCTCCCCCCCTTATAAATGGTTTCGTCCCGAAACCTGTTATACTCCAATTAATCCGTCACACCTCCGCGTTGTTCAAATTAAACCTTGTCAGTTTCATATATACTTGATTCCATCCAAGAGGTATTATCCATTTCTTCTACTAGTAATGCAGGAGTAATCACATCTGAGCATGTTGTAAATAAATACGTAGTATAAAAATTAAACAATAGCATCACAAATTCCTTAGAGTATAAATTATTCCTATAACTACTTCTTTCTCTTGTGCTTATGACTCTGTCCGAGCCAACGTATGCATCTGCACTGAATTTGTATAAGCACCCCGTTGGTTAGCAACTGTGGTCCTTTGTTGCTAAGCTAATCTTCCTTGCTCTATTACTTTCTGCGTTTTATGTAGACATTTGGGAGTAACATATTCTACTTGATCTCAAATGAAATTCTTTAATAATTCTTGCCTTAGCACTCTTAGAGTTTATGTGCTACTTGCCCATTCTAGCCATACTTATAACATTTGTTTCAACCATTTAATCATTCATCAAAGAAACATTTTTGACAATTTTCAACATTTAAGGCACCTATTATGTTTAAGTTTAACTTCTGTTTTCTTGTCATTTTTCTATTTCTTTCTTTTCCTATATCATGTTCCTGAGAGCCAAAATTAAGCTATCCTTGCCCTAGTTGGGATTCTTAGATTCTTAATAATTCCATTTCCATAGCTCTTGCCTTGCCTTTTCTATACTTGATACATAATTCCTAATCAAAAGAGGTGTAAAATTTTTACTTTTAAATATGGCCTTAGCCCTTGTTGAAAACTTTGTACTTTTTTTATAGATACATTTGCTATCTATTAGATATACCTTACCAGGGCATTAAATTTTATTGCATATCCCATCATTGTCATTTTTCCTGACATAATTTCTTAAATTCAATAACTTTTCTACTTTGGAGATCTACTAAGAAATACTCTTTATTGAATTTTCTGTATACATTTGTCATATTTATTATTTTTTTTTCCGATTGTGGCATTGAAATTAAGAAGCTTTCCCATCATTCCTAAATATCTTCAGTCAATAAATGAGTAATGCATAAAACCTTCTGGTTATCATTACAAAGAAAAATTCTACTCAACTTCTAATTCTCAGTCATTCATTGCTTTGCCTTAATAGGATCCGATTCACTTATGAGCTTAGGGGGATGCTGAGCTAAAAAGAACATTAATATCCTTCTTGTATGTTTCTAATATACTATCATCAATTCTTATATGTCTTGGTATTGGATTAGGAAGTGCGGCATGCATCAACCTATTCCTTTCATGTTTTTCTAAAATAACTCTGTTGGGCCTTTTCCTAAAGACCTTGAATTACTTTCACTATTTGGAGCTGCTCATTCCCGAGTAGCTGGTTGTATAGTTTCTATTATATTTGTGGTTACCTG
Source organism: Annona cherimola (assembly GCA_030490835.1). NCBI lineage: Eukaryota > Viridiplantae > Streptophyta > Magnoliopsida > Magnoliales > Annonaceae > Annona > Annona cherimola. The sequence goes on from CM059974.1 coordinate 42,522,572, forward strand.
TGCCTCTATAAGTTCTATCTGAGTAGTGTTACTTATATCAATTCTACCTTCAACCTTTGGTTCACGGTTGACATTTGTTAATCATTGACGAGTTCTCGGTTTTGATTGTCCTTTTTGTCTTGGTTACTTAGATCTGTTTCCTTTAACTTACAAGTTCCTCATTTGCAACCATCTTTTCTTTATTCAATCTAGCTTTAGTTCTTTGTAATAGACATGATAGTTTCTACATATGTAAAAATCATATCAATACTGTTTCTCACCTTATCATATAGTAAGTCATATCATACATAATCATTATATTAAATAGAAAGGTTTCCAATCTTTCCTTTTCCTATACATATATTTATATATTTATCATACAAGTGCAATACGTTTCACTTGTACCTTAATAACACCTTTACATCAAAACATCATACATTCAAAAAGTCAAAAGAGACTTTTGCTAACTTCATCTATCTTAATCTCACTACCCAATGCCAGACTAGTTCGATACCTTTTTCGTCTTTTTTCATTCTTTATGGACCCTTTCACTAAGGTCTTTTATTATCATTTGCACTCTCATTTTCCATAACTCATTGTTATCTTTTTCACTTTCATTTTCCCATGAATTCATCAAATCACTATAGAGAGAAAACCTTCTTATACATATCTTCCAAATACATTGAGATTAAAGAAAATTCCAAATAATTTTCTTCTTCTTTCTGACCCATAACATTTCAATTCTACATTATAGAAAACAACTCAGAATGGTATATAAAGGCATATCAAAATTTCAATTCACTTCTTTCCTTTCCTTTATTTTTTTCTATACCTATTTTCCTATTCTTATCACTCTCGGTGATATCCTATCTTTCTTTCTTTAATCTTTTATTTTTCACTTTCTATGCCTATTCACCAATCCTTACTAGGATACTTTTTCTGTGATACATCTATTCTTTTGACACCTATTTACTAATTCTTTCTCGGATATCAAGTTCTGTGACATCAAATCTTTTCCTTTCCCGCCTATTTACCAATTCTTGTTTTGATATCTAGCTTTGTGGTATCAGATTTATCCTTTCATCATCCTTTATTTTCTCCTTTTTCCGCCTATTTACCAATCCATACTCTGATACCAACTTCTGTGGCGCCCCAAACAGAGATGTCACTTCCTTACCTCAAGATCGTATTGATTGGTAAATGTAAATCAGGACTGTTGCCCTGATCACGTGGTGGGTTCTTAATTTGATTTCGTCAAAATTTTTTTTTCTTTTTTTTTCGATTTATTCCTTTATCCATTCTCATTTCTTTTCTTGATATCTCTCTTCATTAGACTTGTAATCATCAATACACTTGTAATTTCGTTACATATAATATTTTATCATACTGCATGATTCCCTTACATTCTTATTGATAAACATATCCCCTGACAGTTGACATCAATTATATACATCATTCATAAAATCTTCATCACATTCTCTTACAACCTTGGCTTATACAACCTAGTCAAACCATAACCATATAGAATTCATTCGTAATTAAATGCTAAGTACTTACCCTTGTACGTACATTATCACATCTTATAAATTTCAACCATATCATTCAATACTCATAACTAATCATTTAGCACACACATGAATACTATAAAATACCTTTCTTCAATTATATCATGTTCTCCACCTCCTGAGCTTCCCTATACCTGTCTGGGGTTTGGGAAAACAAATCGTGAGTAATAAACTCAGTAAGCGAGCATTTTGCATTTTCATATAAATGCATTTCTCTCTGTTTAGTAGAAGACTCTTATCAAGAATCAACTTTCAATAGGAAGAAACCTTTCATGAAAAACTATCATAAAACTTTGCATTTAAATCCTTCATAAATCCTGTCATTTAAATCTTACTTGACAACTATTCATATAAACCATTTATAAAAGAACAGAGGAATGTTTTAATTTATTTTCACATATACCTATATTCATAAGAACAATCTTATGTCCTAAATCATTTGCATAAAAACCTTATCATATAAGGACAATTTTATGTTCTGAACCCAATGTCATATAAAACCTTTTCAATATAACGCATATGCATATATGAAAGTGTTCTGAAATAAAATGAGTAAACATTATTTTCTGTGGACATTTTATGTCCTAAAATATTATCAAATAAACATTAATTCCTGTGGACATCATCATGTCCAAAACATATCCCTATGTCCCCATTTTAGGGTTTTTAAAACAAATGATATGCATATACGTTTCTAACTCTCTGTTAGGTGACACTTACCAAGTGATCATCCCTCCATAAGAAAGAAACCTTTCATGTGACTACACCGCTAGCTAGGCGGTTGTCCATGTTCCTGCTCCCATTTCAGGGAGGGCGCCGCCGGCCTCCTGCCTTCCCTTAGCGACTTGGCCACAGGTAGAGGTTGGCCTTGGTATGCAACCGTCTCAGTCTGCATCCGCCTCCACCATGGGCCTAGTACATAGTTTCTGTACACACTCATTTGTATTCGCATCGTTATGCTATCATGATTTCATAAAATCAACACAATCTTAAATCCATGTAATTTTCCAAATAAACACTCAATATCATAAATCCATTACAGTCCTCAGACTGAGTCCATCTCAAATAGAGAATTGAATTTAATTATTTTTCCAAAATAAAATATTTTCTTAAATTGTTTTCAAATAATAATACAAGAATGACCACCCTTAAAGAATTTTATAAACACATTAGTAAATCACTTTTACAAAATATTTATAACACCTGAGAAAACATCATTTTTAAGAATATTTCTTGTTTATTGATAAACTATTTTAGATTCATTTTGTAAATATTTTCATTCCCTTTTTCTGGGCTTTTTATGAACAAAGGATAGGCAAACACATCTGTTTCCATTTTATTGGCATTATATGCCTTGACCACATACCATCCTTACCATATTGATGTAGAGAAGTGTTTGCACCATCTTTTGGACAAAATAAGCATCAAATCGTTTTATAACATCTAGTATCGAGTGGGTCATTCTTAAAACTCTTTTAGAAAGAAACACATGAGTACAAAATATTTTTCCAAAGTAATTCAATCTATAAAGAGATTGAAAGTATTTTGAAAGTTTATTTCAAAACATCTGTATAAATCATTTTAAAACATTTATAAGTCATTTCAAATACCCTATTTATTTACAAATATCATTATATGAAAAATCGTGTAAATTTTCTCAAAACCCTTTAGGAATAGAATTCCTAATGTCTGTTTCTAATATCATCTTAGAAAAGAATTAAAAATTATTAAATCTTAAATGCCTTTGAAATAGCATTTCTAGGAATTTACTTGACCAAAAACCATCTTCAAACATATCATTAATACGGAATAAAATCATACCGTCAAAACTTGGGAATTCTTAAAATGAAGCAATGCTAAAGTTTTACATTAAAGTCATATTTTCAAGAATGGAATTCGCTTACTCTGTAAGCAAAACTTAAAAATCATCAATACATGTATTTGAAACAAAATCAATATTCATGAAGGTTAGCTTACTTACCTTGTAAGCAATCCTAAAACATCTTAATAATACATGTTCAAATCATTTCAACATTTAATAACAAAATAGCATTTAATAATGCTATCTAAAGCATCATTATAAAGCATTTGTAATCATTTCAACTTTCTAAATGAAATCAATATTTTCAAAAGGTTGCTTGCTTACCTGAGTCGATTCCTTCGTGCTTTCCATCCCTCGCTTTCTCCTTCCCTTTACATATACGAGTCATATGGGTTTAATCTCATATGATCCGTAACATGCTAACTTTAAATCATTCTTTCCTTGACATTTGCACTTGTATTTCCCTATAATCACATATTCATACAAATTTAATACATGGTTTATTCCTTCCCTTCTATACTTATATTTTATATAGGAATTTCTTTAAATTACTCAAGATATCCTTTCATATCCTATAATATACCAATCTTTATAAGCATAGTAATGGCTCATTTTATTAAATACTCATGTCTAAGGTATTTATTCACTTAGATTTTCAAAAGACTTGTTTATATTCAACTTTTTGAATTTACATTCATCTTTTTAACAATCACATATATATACAATTTAGTGATTGTTTATCACTTCATTTAATCTCCATGTTTAGAGTTCTAAGCATATGAAATCATTCAATTAGCTTGCTTCCAACCTTTAACAAGCTAAATTCACACTAAATTTTCGAAAGCTAATCCATTTCAATTTATCCACATATACGTACGTATTTATCATATATTACTCCTACCCTTTCATTTCTTTACATGTACGTATATAAAAATTATCATCCAACAATTCTTATAATCAACTTAAGGGTTTATATAGGATCTATAGCATGCTAAATTCCATCAAAATTTCTGAAACTTATTCCTTTTTACAAAACAGCCCCATTTGCTTTCATATTTCCAATATTTCATTCATGAAATTTGCACCTTAACTATACATACATCAGGTGTTATCCATCAACCATTCTTATAACCATTTGTCGGGCTTGTTTATGATTCATAATACCCTAAATTCACATAAAATTTCTGAAACTTACATATAAATCAAAATTTTAAATCTATACATGATTTAGGCATCCACTTGATGGTATACCCATATATGACATATTTTTGATTCATTAACCCTTAATGCTTGTAATTCATCATATAACAATTTAATTAAATTAAAATACACAGAAATTCCTTCCTTTCATCCAGATTTCACGTCTCCCTAAATTAGGCAGAATTTTATTTTTTTCTTGTGAAATTTGGACGTCAGATTTAATGGCAGAAATTTATTTTTCCTCCATGTATTGCTGGACGTTAATTAGGCATGATTTAAATATGGTAAAAACTTTGAACACACCTGAAATTGGACGTCCCATTTACATGGCATAATTATTTTATATATGTTTTTCTTTCCTCCATATTGCTGAACGTTAATTGGGGCATGACATAAAAATTCATTACAACCTGCTGGACGTGAATTTAGAGCATAGAAAAATTAAAATAATGCCTTAAAATGGACAGTCCATTTATTGGCAAAATTTCATGCTCTTCCTTATGCAGTTTAGACGTCCATTTTTAATGGCATAAATTTATTTATTTTTCTCCATATAGCCGCTGGACGTTAATTTAGGCAGAGAATAAATGATAATTTTTTTTATCATTGCTGCTGAACGTTAATCTGGGCAGGAAAAATAAATATGAAAATTCATTTCATATCACATCTGTTGGACGTGATTTTGGGCAGGGGAGAATAAATATAAAAATTCAGCAACATATCTAAGTTTTGGACGTTTAATTAAAATGGAAAACTGTTTTTCCCTTCCATGAATTGATGGACGTAAATGGAGTATGGAATGAATAGCATAAAAAAATTATTTATTGCAATAGGCTGGACGTGAATTTGGGCAGAAATAATTAACATAAAATTTTTATTATATCATACCTGCATTTCTGGTCCTCCCTGCTGCCTTCATGCCTTTTCCATTTTTTTTATTTCTCCATGAATTGCTGCTGGACGTCCTTTGCTGCCTCTTCAACGCATCATCCAATTTTTTTCTCCAGCACATCACGTTAAAGCATTTCCCATTGCTGCCATTATCCATTTATAAAGAAACTGGATTCTGCCCCTTTTTTCCAAGCCACCAAACTCATGCATTTTCTCCATCTAATGTGCTGTAATAATTTTGACCGTCCACCTACTCATTCCATCAATAAATCTGGACCATCCATTTCATCATCAAATCTGGACCATTGATTTCATTACTTGCTGCCCAAGTTTCCATGCCCCTATGCCTACCTAGCTATCCTAATTTTCCACCCTATTTTGCTAGAAAAATATTTTTTTATATAATTATTTAATAGCTGCTGAAATGGATGGACGTTCCATGCTGTCCATTGCATTTAATTGCTGCTGCCCATTTTCCATGTTGAAAATTTTGTTTAATTATTTCATAGCAATGGACATTCCTAGGTTGCTGTAAAAATTGGACGTCCAAGCTATTCCTTTAATTTATATGCTGCTGCATTTTTCCACCATTAAAATAATCTGCCCAATTAAAATCAGCTGTGAACGTCCTTAATTAGGAGCATTTTCCATGTAATTTTTGCATTTTTTATTTAATAATAATTGCCCAAATTTATGCACATTTCCGTCCACAATATGCACATTAATTTAGCTTTATATTATGGCATTTTATGCCATTGAATTTCATTTTAATTTATGGCCATTTATTTACCCTAATTGCATAGGTAATTTAATTATATATTTATCATTAAGAAAAATTAAAATATAATGCATATCACCATGGGCGTTCCCACCTTGTGTCACATATGCATCTTAGCTTAGTCATATAAAAATCTCATCAAAAATATGAATAGATGCTAAGATATTAGCAACATAATTTATTTCATAAAATATCATAAAATCTTAGTCAATTAATCCATTTCCCTTCATAATGTTTATGATCCAATTCATCCATATGATTAAACCCATAATTATAAGCTAGTCTTTCAAATTTCATCTCAATTGGCCTTATAGGCATTAAGTTATGAATTTTCTTGCATTTTCCAACTTAACTCATTAATTATCATCCTAATTGTAATAAATTCTCAAAATAATAAAATCATTCAAAATCCCATTAAATCTTTCATGAATCATATTTATTTGCCTGATGTACACTCGTAAACCCTTCATAGATTAAAGTACCATACCATCTAAGGCTATCTCTCAAATTTTCTAGTCATTCTAACTTGTAATTCGTAAGATATAAATATATCGATTTTTAAATCAATAAATAAAATAATAAATAGCATTAATTGCACTTTCCACATAAATATTTTCCATCATTCGGTGTGCATAATTATCATTATAATCTTGAAAAATTAATTTAATCACCTTGTTAAAATTAATTTCTTTAATTTCATCTTAATACAAGCTTTGAACAACATTTGTTAGGTTCTCATATAGGTGGGGTTTCACATATGCACATCGTTTATTCATTATGTTATAAGCAATTATGCACATCATTTGAATTGTTGCCTGTGAGTGTTCCGAAAAATTCTCTCTGATGCTTCATAATAGCATAGTTGCCATTGATTCAGACCTAACCAACCTCTCTAATTAGTTGCTTAAGCCCATGCCCATCTTCGCTATTTTGGAATCACTAGCATCTCTTAATTTAATGAGCAATTGATGTAAATCGATAGTTAAGCATAACAACTACTTAAACACACATCAATTAAGATGGTATCTTCCAAAAGCAACCATAATCTTTGGTTCTTCTAGCCATAAAAGCTTCTACCAAATCCATTTGCTAGCGCTCCTCTCTAATCTGTCGATGGCAACAAATGCAATCACTCTCCAACAGCAGCGTGATTCAATAAGATCAAACTGTTAACAAGCATATAAAGCACTAACTTACCTGATGAACCATAACAATTTCCACCATGGATTCACAAATCCTTCACGAGTAGTAAGAACATAATTGAGGCAAGAAAGAAATCAACTAAATTTGTAAATACTAAAGTCGACTAGTATTTCCATAAAATCCACCAATTGCCATGAATCTTTCCAATAAGTAGCAACTAGTGCAAAAATGATGTCCTCCATTTTGCTAGATGAACCATCTGCCTCTATTATCATTTCTGACACCAATCTAATTATCGACCCTAATAATTACAAGAAAAAATTTCATGGAAGCATAATGCATAGATGGGCAAGATGACATAGCATATCTGTAACAATATGAAAATCAATCAACAATAATCAAGTTACAATTAGGTGTTGTAGAATATTCTAATTAAATCTAACCTTGCTAACATTTATAAAAATTTCTAGCAATTTTCATTATTGCAACAATGGATTTTGAATGGACGACATCTTATGAGATCCCTTCTCAAAATTTATAAGTAGCAAAACCCATTGCATGTAATCTTCACTAGAATTCAAGGTACTGCAAGAGCTCAATCATAGGCAAGAACCAGCAAGCTGCAAAAAAATCACCACACTGCCCACTCCTTCCAATCAGTAGCATACTTACATGACTTTGGAATCACAATCCATCGAGTAGTGTTCACAATCTCTCCGTAAGTGCATGACTCATAAATTGTAATATATAAAATATCAATCTATAGGGATTTCGGGACCGAAGACATTATTTTTAAACACTTATATCTAGCACAAAGAGGTTTTGAGTAAAAGAAAAGAAATAAGAAAAGAGGAAAATTGATCTTAAGAACGTGAAATACAGAATTAAAAATCATGAAATAAGAGTATCTAGAGTCTAGGGTTTCACATACATCTTTTGTAATGGATACATAAAGTGTTTATTTAATCTGGATATTATGTGTTAAAAAAGAAAAAATCCTAAATTATTCTTGCACCTTCGTTTAATATCTTCATTATCATATATTAGACTTCCATCTTTCGATTCCTTCACCTAATATATGAGAATCATTGCCAAAGTGGGAGCTCAAATACTAAGAAAGCATTAATCATAAGATATTAATAGCCTTGCATATTTATAAAAAATCTAAACACAAAATAATATGTTATTCGAAGTCCATCATAAACAAGACTATTAAATAGAAAGAAAAAAAGAAAAGAAAAACTTATTGATTGGAAGCCTATATGGTGTCTCAACCGCCTCCAGCAACTCATTGCATTGCTTCTTGCCTCGTGCTCTACACTTTCTCTCGCTCTCCGAACATTAACCCAAGCTCTAAAGACATTATGGGATACCTCGGGACATTCCTAGGAAGTGTTTATATAGATTGTGTAACCAGGGTTCAACATAGTTCAAACCGTGTGGCACCCAGCATGGTTACAACCATTTGGCACTTTGGAATGTTCAGCTTTGTGCACGATTTTGCCCGTTCTTCACTTGTTTCTCTCCAAAACTTCTCCACACATTCTAAGCTGCCTTGGTCATTGTTTTAACTTCTTTAAAACTTTCAAAATTATCAAATAAAATGTGTTCTTGGTCCTTGAACTTTGAACTTCTCGAACAGACGAACATTGTACCGAAATGAGCGGACCAACTTCAATTGATTCGAGAGGAGTTACAAGAGCCACAACATATTAGTGAAAAGTATTTTTCGAGCCAATTAGCATGAAAACTAGGGTAAGCCCAGTTGAGATCATTTGTGATGTCAAAATTTGCTATTTTTGTATGATTCGAGACTCGAAATCGTATATACTTTCTTGCTTTACAGAAATTAATCAAAAGGTGAGTCTTTTCACATAACTAAGCTAAATCAATTAATATTTAACTCAAATTATCTCAATCACTCACATTTTTATCCAATTGTCATCCGAAATAAATAGTATAAAAAATGGCTTAACAAATTCCCCAACACTTGAACCTTTGTTTGTCCTCAAGAAAATAATAAATCATGCCACAAAATATTAATCAAATTCAAGATTCTAAAGTTTCCAAGCAAAAGTAAAATCAGTATTCAAGACAAATCTCAAGAACATAAGAATCGAATGTCAAATGGCTTTGTGAAATTGTTAAACATAATCGTCGATAAGCAGTTATCAAATAACCATCAACATCCTAATTACTCAACTTAAGCCACATGCATTTCCATGATTCAGCCATCATGAATTAGAAACTCCTAATTCTCCTAGTCCATATGCATATCTCTCTTTTCTATTTTCAATAACCATGACACACATAATTTAATGATCAAGAGGTCTTCTATAGATAGAAATATAAGGTTCAAGTTCATTGAGTTCAACTAAAAAGAATAAAATTCAAGTCAGAACCATCTTTAGAATAACTTGTGCTTCTTATGCACAACCTCTATACTTATTTTTTCTTTTATTTTTTAAAGCCTGCTATTGCCCTTATTTTCTTTTATCAAGTTTGGCTTTCTTCCCCTCATCATATTTTAGGATATCTTGAGATTTATTTTCACAAAAAACTTCCCTTACCATGTTTCAAGGTATCTGGAGAAACCCAAAATATTCATTATGCTCCATTATTCAAATGCCTTAATTTTCCTTTTGAGTTTTTAGCTCAAACAAGATATTCAAAGATGATTCAAATACAACTGGGATATTAAAGTAAAGAAAGAAGTAAAGTTTCAGCTCGAAATGGGAAGCAACAAGTAATTCACAAAGATATAGTTTAAAAGTTCAAAGCATTACCTCTATCATGTCTATTCTTATGTGTGTGTTATAGATTTTATTTGATATGTTCAAGAGATGTGTTGTAAAATAGGTTGGAAATGGAATTCATTTTCCCACATGCAGATCTTATTCAATAATTTAGAATAGAAGTATGGATTAATTTGACACATAAATGCACAGTCATCAACTTAACTCACCATACAAAGTTGCATTCTCATTTTTTAGTTCTTAAAATTTGCAAAAATTTATTTTTTTACTTGATAAACTTCAACATCTGATTATGGTTTTCTCCAAAGTTCACAAAAGATTCAATAAGGGTCAAATTTTAATGCATGTCAATGTCTCGATGTAAAAATTGACTAAATTTTAGTTCCACTGATTCCAATGATTTCGATTAAAATCACAATGCAATGCATTCATACCCCCACACTTAAAATTAACATTGTCCTCAATGTTGAAGATAGTTCATTCAATGAAACATTCATATCAAACTTAGGCTAGTATTATCAAGGATTTTAGATGTTAACTTCCTTGTTCAAACATTGAGATCTGTAAATTGCATACTTCCTGAGTGAGTTCTTCAATGTAATCATGAAAACTTCCAAATCAATAAGTATCAAAATCCTAGAAAAAAAATAAAAATAGTAAAAAAGATACTACTCCCCAAAAATAAACGTTAGGTTGCCTTCTAATCAGCACCTAGTTTATAGTCCTCAGCCGACTACAATCTGCTCTCCTTTAAGTTAACCAATTCTAGCTTTTGTATCGATTTGCTTCTTTTTCTAACCTCTAGATTTGCATGTTCCTTTGGTCTTTTGAACTAGCCTCCAAATTTTCTTGAGAATTTTTCCTGCGAATGAATTATAACTATCATTTTTAAAAGATTGATAATAAGGAGAAGGATTTGTTACCAGTTTGTCACTTTTGCTTTTCTGTTCGTCAGATTTTAGTTGTTATGGTGGTTTAGATCTTCCGCTTTTAGATGTTGCCACAGATTCAACCACTTCTTGATTCAAGCCTTTCGTAATTCCTCCTTTGTCCATGCACTCTCCTGTCGATCCGACTAGTTTTTCTTTGTTTCACGCGTCTTTCACTAAGTCAATCCGCATGCATGAATTCTTAAGAGGCGTGTTGTCTGGCTTCAAGGACAAGTTAAACTCCACCTTTTCATCTTTGACAGTTAAAGTGAGTTTTTCATACTTTACATCAATAATAGCACCAACTGTTACTAAGAATGACCTTCCCAAAATGATTGGGGTCCGTTGATCCTCCTTTATGTCAAGCACAACAAAGTCTACAGGTATGAAAAAACTTACTGACCTTCACTGGCATGTCTTCTATGATGCCCACGAGATATTTGATAGAGCGATCTACAAGTTGCAATGTTATGGTCGTGGGCTTAGGGTGACCCATCTTTTTCACAAATGGAGAGAGGAATTAGGCTGATGATAGCACCAAGGTCACATAAAGCTGTCTAACTACACATCACCAAGAAGACAAGGGATAGAAAAACTTTCTGGATCCTTTACCTTGCATGGCGAATTATTTTGCAGTACAACATTTCACTCTTCAATAAGTGCCACCATCTCGTGCTTCTCGAGTTTGTGCTTATTTAGTAGAATTTCTTTCAAGAACTTGGCATATGTCGGCATCTATGATAACATGTGGATGAATGAGACATTGATGGATAGATTCTTTAATGTTGAGACGAACTTCTCAAATTACTTCTGTAATTTGGCCTATATCTATCTCTACGAGAAGAGTAAAGGAGAGGCTGGTATAGTAAATGTGGAACATAAGGCTTTTCCACCACTGGTTCAGGTTGAGACTCCTTGATTTGCTTCTGGGTTTGCTTAAGTTTGTTGTTAGCTTTTCTTTATTTAGTCCGAGTTATTTCAAGTTGCTTACCACTCCGAAGAGTGACCTTAGTTTCTTTCAGAGAATTTTAAGGCATGTTGAGCAATTTGGTTTTCGAGAATTTTTATGTGAGTTTGCATTAACTCCATTTGTTTCTCATAGGTTTGTTATTGCTGAACTGCCTCTTCAGATCTCTTTTGAGAAAGGAGTATGATTTCAAGTAGAGAATCAGTGGTTGGTGCTGAGTTTGGTGCAGGTAAAGCATAATTGGGTTGGTCGGAGGGAGGGTGCAGTGGTTATCTTAGGAAACCAAGTGGTTTATCTGAAAGGTTTTGAGCATTTGATTGATTTGACTAAGAAAAGTTGAGATGGTCATGCTATCTAGGGTTATAACCGTTGGAATAGGAATTACAAGTGTTGTGTTGGTTGTTTATCACATATACTTGCTCGCTTGAGGTCTCTTGGATGACGAACCTGCATTGATTTGTGTCATGAGATGCCCCACAAATTTGCAATAGGCATATTGAGATGAAGTTATGCCACGGTCTACGACTTCCTGTGTCCTTCCCCGCAGCAATATTTGGTCCAACTTGGCATGTAATGAATTGATGAGTTTGATCTTGTACACCCCCCTAGGCCTCAAATGTCCTTGTACTGGAAGTCATAAAGGGCTAAGTCATCAAGAAGTTCAAAAGCCTCCTTGTTCATAAGTTGTATGAATCGGCCATCAGCATTTGAGTTGATGGTGCCAAAATACATGTTCTCAATATTTCCGCAAGTGTGCGGATCGTAGATTGTAATATATAAAATAACGAACCACATGGAATTTGAGACCTAAGACATTGATTTTAAACACTTATATCCAACACAAAGAGGTTTTGAGTAAAAGAAAAGAAATATCAAAAGAGGAAGACTGATCTTGAGAAAATGGAACAAGGAATTAAAAATCACAAAATGAGAGTATCTAGAGTCTAGGATTTTACATATGTCTTGTGTAACAGATACGTAGCGTGTTTATTAATCTGGATATTATGTGTTAAAGGAGAATAAATCTTAAATTATCCTTGCACTTTCTTTCGAAACCTATAATTCGTAACCCTAATATATTCTTAACCACTTATTCTCATGGGGATTAAGTCAATTAGGATTTATTAAATTCTGTGGAAGTTTATGGGATTCCTCAAGTTCATCATGTCCATTTTCATGGTCTTAGATTTTCAAGTTTAATTAAACTGAAGGAAAAGAAGAAAAGGAAAGCTTATTGATTAGAAGCCTTAATGGTGCCTCAATTGCCTTTGGCAACTTGTTGCCTCACTTCTTGCCTCGTGCTCTATGACTTTTCTCACTTTCTAGACCTTAACCCAAGCTCCAAGGACATTCTTGGATGCCTTGGGATGTTCCCAGGAGGTGTTTATATAGATTTTTAGAGGAGACTTGTGCACAAAGTTCAATTTGTGCTAGATTTGTGCTCAAAATTGTGTAACCAAGGTCCCACACGGTTCAAACCATGTGGCATCTAGTTCCACATGATTTGAACCATGTGGCAATCTGGAACGCTTAGCTTTGTGTGCAGCTTTGCTCGTTCTTGGCCTGTTTCATCTAGTTTCGCCTCAAAACTTCCTCGACATGTTCTAAGCTTCCTTGGTCATTGTTTTAACTTCTTTAAAATCTTAAAATCATCAAATCAAATGTGGTCTTGGTCCTTGGGCTTTAAACTTCTCGAACAGACGAATGTTGTGTCAAAACAAGAGAACCAACTTTAATTGACTTTTGATCCGGGAGGAGTTATGGAAGCCACAACATATCAATGGAAAGAATTTTTTGAGCTCATTGACATGTCAACAAGGGCTTGCCCAGTTGCGATCATTCATGATGTTAAAATTTGCTATTTCTGTATGATTCGGGGCTCAAAATTGTTTGTAATTTCCTGCTTTGTACAAATTAATTAAAAGGCAAGTGTTGTCACGTAACTAAGCTAAACCAATCAATATTCAACTCAAATAATCTCAATCACTGATATTTTTATCTAATATCATCCAAAATAAATAGTATAAAAATAGCTTAACAAGTAGCTCCTAAGATCAACACTACCTCCAATTCTAGCTAGCAATTGGCTGCCATGGTTACTTCATGCATGACTTTTCACCTTCAATCTCAGCAAGCTACATGTTGAAGATATGCCACTGATTCTAAGCATCGCCATCAAATATAACAAGTGTGAGTGCCAATACGACTATCATTAATGGCATTATGAAGATTTTGGTTTAGTATTAAGAAAGTCGAACACATCAATGAAAGGATGCCTAAGTAATGCAAGCAAACAAATACAACAAAGGGAAGGCAGAGGTAAGGCAGAATAATGTTCAAAGAATTCCATCTTCCACATTATTCCTCAACTATAAATGAATGGGTCCCAACGAAGTGGGACACACATCAAGCAAGCAATAAAGCCCAATGTGGTGGCGATGTGCTCTTTATTATTTGAGTGACATAGTGTAACGCCCCATTCATAAAAATACTCAATAACTAATCAACGGCGCTACACAATCATAGAAAAATTCGGCAGCATCTCCCCATAACATACAAGGGATCATATGGAATACATAACCTGATAATCATTACATTTCCATCTGTAACATTCAATCCTATTTATATACTTGCATCTTCATATAATAAGAACATTTTTATAGAAGGAAATCAGTACATATTTTCCTTACACAACAAACAGATATAATAGCCATGCATATGTGCATCAACAAGGATTATAATCCAATCTGAAATACCAAATACATTAAAGTTGTCAAAACGAATCCGCCTAAGTAATTGTCTACATATATGATTATCAAAAGAGCACAAGTCTAAAAGAACTGGAATCAACATATTGTGCTAGGGTCTCTCATGTTTGATCTTCAACTTGTCCCATCCTTAAGTTCTCCTTCTGGCCTGCGATCTAAAACCACAATAACAATGATATGAGTCTAAATAGACCCAGTAAGTAGATAGTGGTTAGCACAAAGTGCAAATAAGCATAATGATGGATACTCATACAGTGATGAAGCTAATACACATGGGTCCAATACCCACTCCCAAGATCGTATACATATAACCATACACACAAATTGACCAACACAACCAATCATCTACTCATGTCCATCAAGGGCCATGAACAACCCTCTCCTCATGTCAATCAGGGACCATGAACAACCCTTACAACCAACTATTTGAGATAACGCATCATACATAACAGACAATGAAACACATCGCAAACCACACATACAACATCAACACAATTCAGATACAACACATAGATCTGTCACACAAGCATTTTATCAAACACATGATAGGCGCGAAATGAAATAACCTTCGATTCGTATTCTCTTTTGGGGCAAATCAATTCACGTCACATTTCAACAATATAAGAACTTCTAGGAAATCTTTCACATCATAAAAATCGCACATTCAAAGTAAATTTCCCATAAACCCTAACTGTTACGAACCCATTTCCTAATACCATAGAGTCGTCAAGCTCTACATATTTCCTCTAGCCTCATGTCGTGTTCAACATAAAATTTCATCACTAAATCGAGAAAGGACGACATCTACTTACTTAGATCGTGATTTTCCCCAAAACAGCGACCCTAGGCTTAGCTTGCAGAGATTTGGAGCTTCCTTGATTCAAATCGATCACCTTCGAGGCAGTCAGTAGGGTTTTCTCGAAGAGATCTATTGCTAGATCGTACTGAGTAGAAGAGAAAGAAGAGAAGACGCAGAGATCGGGAAGAGAAGAAGAAGAAAAACAGTCGGGCGTGAGGTGAGAAAATGGAGTCTAACGCGCGGGCTTCGCTTCATATCGAACCCCCATCGGGTCGGGATCGGGTCCAAGACGGGTCGGAGCATGAGTCGGGTCTAATCGCATTTGGTAATTTACTCTTCCACTCCTACGACTTAAATAATTAAAATTTTCTTCAGGGGCGCTGCCCCCTGCACCCCCGCAAGGGGCGTCTCCCCCTTGACCCCCGCGACCTGACCGGGCAGGTCGAACCCCGTACCTACTCTGCGAAGGAAACAATAGTCGTAGTGCCCATCAATGGAACGCTAATCATACATGCACATATGCACTATACATCTCCTAAATGTCGTGTCCATGTATGTTATGTATCCATTAATATCGTAAAATTCTTACTAGCATGTTCATAAGTTACCTTATAAATAGAGAAAAGTTATAATAAAAATAGAATAAAAATACCTGGTCCTCACACATAGTTTCTAATTTTCAATTATTTTGTATTTTTTATCAAGTTGTAGTTGTTAAGCTTAGGTTTATAACTTAATTTTTAAATAGGATTTAGTGACTTTGTTCTTGGTTTATAATATTTAAATTAAATTTAATATATTTTTCTTGTTATTACTTTCTTAGATAAAAATTTTTCTAATCATTTTTAATTGCTTTTTTAAATTAGATTATTGTGCTTTTTATAATTTTTTCTTAATTTAGTAGTTATTAAATGTTTGTTCTGGAACCACTAGTCATTAAATTTTTATTTTAGTGCTTTTACAATGATTCAAACTTATATTATCTCTCCATGAATTCGACTCGACTCACCATTATTTTATGCTATCTTACTTACGGTTGTTAGAGTACTTATTTTACCTCAATCGAACCACCAATTAGCTTTTTAAGTTGACGATTTTGATGAGAGGATAATGAAACTTAAACAATTGATCATCAACAATGGCTAGAAAGTCAAATGATTAGATTATCAATATCAATCTGAATTTTATGAAAAAATGTATTTACCACAATTCCCCTAGAAGAAATTTTTTCAAAATTTTCATCATCTCAACTAAATTATCAACTATGTTCTCAAGTAGATAACTTTGATGAAAAGTTTGACAAATTAAACCTTTTTTGCTACTAAAAAAATCCATTCAGAGAATAAAAAGTCAAATAGGCAAGTTGGTAGAAGCCATTAATAAGATGGAAGAAAACCAACTATCAATCAATTGCCACATCCATAGAATATTTGGATTTACAAATGATAACTTTATAAAAATAGAGTTATTAAGACTCATTTTTCACTCATTTGGAATGCTAGATCAAGAGTTGCATTAGTTTTTATCAGTTTTATGTGCTTTGCATCATGTGTAGTTTTTATGCATTTCTACTTAAATTTAGTGTAAATTATTTTGATTTACTAGATTATATCAGATCCCATTTACTTATTTTTAAGTTATTTTGTTGTAGGAATGTTGGTGACTGACGTGGAAATCGAGAGCATAAAAGGATAGAATGGGGAAGAAATTAATTTAAGTTGTCAAAGTATCATTTCAGCTCCAACACGGTGGTGGTCGCGGCCACAAAGTCCACCGCCTTAAGAAAATGCACTGCCAGACTGTCCAACAAGGCCATGGCAGCAGCCATAAGTTTAGTGGCCACGACCACTAATGTCATATGCGAAATTTTCACACATGCGAAGCTCCAAATGCAATGGATTATGAATACCTCTTTTAGGGTTCAAAGAACATAACTTAGAGAGCTCATGGCTGCTGAGAAAGGGAGAGAAAAATGAAAGCTCGAAAGCAAGGAGAGAAGATCAAGAGGATATCAAGTTGTTCACTGCAAATCTATTGAGTTTTATCTCTTCTTCTTCTTCGTTGTCTTCTTAGTTTTGCTATTTTCCTTCTCCCAGGATGTTTGTAAACATAA
The DNA here is from genome assembly GCA_030490835.1 of Annona cherimola. Classification (NCBI taxonomy): domain Eukaryota; kingdom Viridiplantae; phylum Streptophyta; class Magnoliopsida; order Magnoliales; family Annonaceae; genus Annona; species Annona cherimola. The sequence goes on from CM059974.1 coordinate 42,540,282, forward strand.
TGTTGAAGAGATTCAATATCATGTTTTTGGGCTAAATCTCCTTGTGGTGGGAGATATGGATGAATCGATATTGTAGACTATGTTATTTGGTATTCTCGTGCTTGAATGAGAAAATAGTTATGTTATAGCTTTTATTGCATGAAATTATCCTTATATATCATGATTAATGTGTTTACAAGCTTTGCAACCTTGTAGATTAATTGAATATTAAGATTCATGCTCGGAAAAGTGAGATTTCACTGAGATCTATATATAAGATATAGGTTTCTAGCCCTGTTTGTATTGGATGTTAATATATATAAAAATATACCTATTAATCTTGTATAATCTTGATTAAGTTAAGTGATTATCAGCTTTTTTTTACTTAGGTGCATGGGAACATAGAAAATAAATAAAATAAGGTTATGTTTGTATATATTGAAAGACATGTACGAATATAAATAAACCTAGATTAGTAATCTCTACATAATCAACTTAAAAGAATCAATTTAGCATAACTATGAGTCACTAAATTTATACTCTCATCTATCTTAATCATCTCAAGACAATTTCATCACCAGCCATCCTATCCTTGATTATCTTTTGTTTAATTTAATTTAGTTGAATTTAGTTTTTTAAATACAATTTCCATTTAATTGCCAATTCACTTAAGATAATTGAATTTTAAGGTGCTTACCCATTTAACACAATCATCGTGGAAACGATACTCTACTCACTCTTTATTACTTGATCGACACGTATACTTACGTTAAAATGAGCATTTAATTAGACATATACGCAACTCATCAAAAAACTCCTTAGCCACAATAAAAATCATTTTTTAGCTTTTCGATTTCAATCAAAATCCTAGAAAATACATACTAGCCGTCAACACATTCATAGAAAATTTTCACCATCTCAACCTTATTTCTAACCATCACCTCAGGATAGTAATTTCGATGGGGACTGATGCAACTCTTATAGCTATTGTTAAGAAATGAACAAATTATTGCTAAGTTTAGGGGCCTAATTACTTAGTCCAATATGAAGAAAGGAGAAATCAATTTTCTAATGAACCAATTGTCATTAAAACAAATTATTTTTATTATTAAATTCAACTAGACTCATTCCTACAAGAGAATCCCTAGATGGAGAATTTCATAATAATTTCAATATTATGTACACTTATCATAAAATTGTTGATAATCCCTTTCTTCAAAATCAAGAAAATATTATACAAAAGAATGAAGAATTGATTAAAGATAAGGAGACAATCGATGCAAATCCTAGAACATATGAACAAAAAGATCCCCATCCCAATGTCCTAGAAGTTGGTCCTACGATAAACAAAAATTAGTCAAAAACGGAGAGGGGAATGACTTAGTTAAATTACTCTTTGATATTGTCCACAAACTCTTTTTCCACAGGGTTTTTATGTTTGATATGCTTATGTACTTAAGACTCTTGTGTCACACCCATAATCATTAACAATAGTCAATAGACATTTTTTATTTAATTCATCAAGGCAAACTAAATATATGTTCCCATGTCTCTTGTCATTGAAAACTATGTATTCATCATCAAATACATTGCATATGGATGATTTAAACACAATTTTATACCCTTTGTCACACAATTAACTAATACTCATTAAGTTGTGTTTGAGTCCTTAAACAAATAAAATCTCTTCTATGCATGCATGCGTGTATATGATGGTGTGAGATAAGAGGCTCAAGACAAAACGTATGTGGGCATTTTAATTTGGTTCAAAAGTTGAGCCTAACACAATTGATTAAGCTCTTAATAATGAAAATTAGATAATAGTAGTGTAAGAAGAGCTTAATCAATTTAAAAGAAACAAAGTATGAAAATTGATTCCTAGACCCAAAGATCACCCATTAATTAGAATAAAATGGATATTTAGTAAGAAATTACACTAAAGTGGACTTGAAGTGAGAAACAAAGCAAGGCTAGTGGCTAAAGGGTATTTCCAAGAAGAAGGAATTGACTTTGAAGAATCATATGCCCTAGTAATTAAGTTAGAAGCCACACACATATTGCTTGTTTTAGGTCACATATGGGTTTTAAGCTTTTTTAAATAGGTGTCAAAAGTGCATTCCTAAATAGTTATCTTCATGGTGAAGTATATGTTGAACAACTACCGGATTTTAAAAAGAATGATCAATCTAACTATGTGTATAAACTAACTAAAGTATTGTATGTGAAACCCTAACCCATGTAGAACCCATGTGTATGCATCAATAATGTATATGATGTTTATTTGGGAATTATGGAATTATGAAGGTATTCTATGAATTTGCTAATTATTGCAATTAGGGTTATGAATTGGCAATGATGATGTGATTAATCATTTTGAGCTAAAATGAGACAATGGGTTTAGAATAAATCATTTGTGATTTAAATGTGCAAATATATCATTAGGAATCATTTTCCATTATTTAAAATGAATTATGGGAATTATTGTGGTAATTGCAAGTTTAATGGAAAAATATTGAAAAATTCATAACTCAACGCTTATAAAGCGGATTCAAGTGAAATTTGAAATGGGAATCATTAATGTTGGGCTTGGTATTATGGAATAAATGGTTTATGAAAATTCTTGATGAAGTGAGAATTATGATTTATTGATCATATTTCAATTTCAACCGTTAACTTTAAACGGCTATAACGGGAGCTAGGAAACTCGGATTGAGATGAAATTTGAAACGGTTGAATGAAGTTGTGAGATATTTATTTCGAATGGCTTGGATTAAGCATGAAATGTGGGGAAGATACCTGTATTGAAAAAGGTGAGCATGGTTGACTAATGCTCCACAAAAGCAACATGCCATTAATGCTAGAGTACCAAGTGTAAGTGCATGATGGGAATGGAATTTGAGGTGGAAAATTGCCAAAAATTCCTTGTGAATTTTATGCAATTAATTGAAATACATAAAGGTGAGAATTATCCATCCATTTAATGCATGTTATGATGGAACTACAAAAGCATAGAGGAGGTGGCCTTAAGGGACGTCCAAGGGGCTATGTTGCTGCATATTTTGATTTTTTTTTTTAATTTTAAAGCATGCATATATGTTGCAGGGATGCAAGTACATGATATGTGAAAGCAATAATGGAGAATTTCAGCAATAAAAAAATGGAAAAAAGCAGGTATACACAGCTGAAAATGTGGACAGCTTGTGGTGATGGAAAATGTGATTTTATGTGTTAAATTGCTGCAATTTTTGCTAAGTTTATTTTCATAAAATTAATGCATGAATTAGTGGTTAATTAAGTGTATAATCTACCCTTAAATTAGGGTGAAAATAAAAATGAAAAAATGAATGGAAAATGGGCAGTAGCTGGGATGTGAATGGGAAGGCAGATGGACGGTTATGGATGATGCAGATTTTGTGATTTTTGAAAATGGTAAAAATGCAATTTTACTTGGCTGAAATTTACCCAGCTCATATGGTAGATAAGGGAGCATTTAAGGAGTGTGGAAATGCAGCACCAAGTGGGCCCCACAGCTGGAAAAAATCCAGCAACATATATATCCCATGCACATTGGAATGAGAGGGATTTTGGAAACTCCAAGAGCTGGTTTTTTTCACCCAAACCAACCCAGAAGCTCACATCCCCTATACCCAGAAAAAAAGGAAGAAAATCAAGGGAAAAATAAGGAAAAATTGGGAAGAAAAGCATCTCAAAGAATTGAGGTTGAGTTCGCTCAAAAATCAAGTAAGTATGTGATTGGTTTTAAGTTGTTTAACATGAGTTCTTAAACTCAAAACTTGGAAATGAAAAGGATGATGAAAGGATATGTAAAATGGTATTTTAACATGCATTTTCATGAATATGGAATGGATATTAAGTTCTATGTATGAATTTTCAAGTTAAGATTGATGAACGTGAAGTTATGCATGTGTAGTAAGTGGAAAATTCAAGTTGATAAACCCTAAATCCCAAGAAAAGTTGCTGTTTTGGTTTGATCATATGATTAAGCTATGAATCATTTATTCATGAAAAATATATGATGAGTTATTCTTGAATGATGAATTTTTGAAGTTATGGAATGCAAAATGTTGATATTGACCTAATTTCTAGGTTTCTATGCTAAAAATGTTATGGAAATGGACTTGCATGTTTTAAGCATGTTATGTAGGGTAAAATACCCTAGGTTTAAGTTATTATGGATGCCCAAAATATTTGGGAGAAAGAAACCCTAAATCTGATTTTATAAATTTTATGAAAGAACGTAAAACCGACGTGAAACCGGGCTCAAAACGTATGTGTAACTTTCTGTTTTGAGAAATGATAATGTATGGATGTTAAATATGTGTTAAATACCTAAACATGTATTAGGAAAAATGGATTTAATTTCTGAAATTTCGGAATTATATGACTGAATAAGGTTATGTGTCAAAAGACACGTAGAACGGGTGAAAAACGGGTTCCAAACTTGCTGTTTTGGAAACCTAGGTTGAATGGATTTAAATCCCATGAAAATACATTGAATGAAGTGTTAATTAAGGGTAATTAAACCCCTGAAAAATGGATTAAATTTCTGAGTTAGCAAATTTTATGAAATGCATTATGTTTATGTGCTAAATGAGCTTATGTGAAGGGATAAAGGTAAATGGGTGATGAATGACTTATGAAAAATAATTTTATGCAAAAATTCATAAAAATGAGATGAATTCCATGATTATATATCTTTTTTGAATGTGGGATGATTTAGTTCAAAATTTGAAATTTTTTAAGGAAGCCTAAGGCAATAACATGTGCTAAAGCAAACACCGTTGGGTGTATTTTGGAAAAATAGAAACAAATGAAAAAGTAAGCTTAATGAAGCTATGTATTATGTTTATGGAATGAATTTTATGATATTGAAATGAATACCCTAATTTTAGGGTTATGTGTATATATTATGTTGTATGGTAGCCGAATGTGTATGAAATGTGCTAATATGTGCAAAATAAACTATATATGTGTATGATGACTTATGAAGTCAAATATATGATGGATGTATATGGAATGGGTTGGAAAACTAAATAAAATATGAGAAAAATAAATGTATGAGAAATCATATCATTCTCGTGTAGGGAAAGGCAAGGAAAAAGTGGTGACAGAAAGCTAAGGAAGTCAGGTAAGCAAGCAAATTTTCTAAAGGATTTTTGCTTTTCTAAATTGTTTCCATAAATGCAACTCTTGCTTTAACTCGTTTGACAAAACTATGGAAATTATTTCTAATGTGTTTAAGGATGGTCATCCCTTAGCAAAATGATGTTGAAATGATATTTTACTTCAAATGAAATGTTATGAAATCTTTCTTGATTAATGCTATGGAAAAAGATATGTTTCCATGTTTCTGATTGAAAAATCATGCTAGCATGTTAAAGATGAATTTATGCAAAAGTTCATGTGCACAGGATACTAGGTCCACTTGAAGGGTATAAGCGGACCAATTGTCCCCCCTTAGTGTGGCCAAGTCGCTTGAGACAGGCCTAAGGCCGGCGGCGCCCTCTCTAAAATGGGAGTTAACGTGACGGATGGTCGCCTGGCTAGCTTCCATCCTAAGGGAGAAATGGTTGACATGTTCATGTTTTCATATGACATATTGCATATGAAACCCGTGATGGGTACAGGATTTCATGTTTTTAAGATATACCTTGAGATAAGGCATAGATTGCTTTCCAATATGATTTTGAATGCAAAATCTTGCCTGAAATGATTTGCATGTAAAATGCAAATAGCTTGCTTATTGAGTTTCGACTCACATTTTTATTTTCCAAACCCAAAGACAGGTGAAGCACAGGTCATGGCAAAGGAGCAAGTGCTAGCTTAAGGAATCCATGGAAAAACTTATGAAACTCATGTTATGTAATTTATGTGAAATGGTTGTAAAAAATATATATGCAGTGCTTTATGATGAATAGATGTAAACTATTCGAATGTTTTATATGGATGACTGTGATTTATACATGCAGTGACATCTAATTTAGGCAAAAGATGAAATGTCGCTGAATAGCATGTTTGTATATAATGAATGGGATGAAATGATTTAGAAATGTATGAGAATGAAATTATGAGAACATGAGTTGTTATATGAACTTTACATGACCATATTTAATAGGATAAATATCCAACAAGACCCGCCGTGTGACAGAGCAACAACCTTGATCACGTTTATCAATCAATACGATCCCGAGGTAAGGGCTAGGATGTGATGCTCGGTTTGGGGCGCCACATTGTATGAACTAATATAAGCTCCTAGAGCTTGGTATGAAAGACTTAGCAAATTCTTTATTAATCATGACTTCAAAAAGGAGAAGTAAACATTACTTTATTCATTAAAAGTGAAAATAATGATATTTTAATTGTTCAAATATATGTAGATGATGTTGTATTTGATGGTACTAATGAATTCTTATGCAAAGACTTTTCTAAGTTAATGCAAAATGAATTTGAGATGAGTATAATGCATGAACTCAAATTTTTCCTCGAATTGCAAATCAAGAAAATTAAAGAAGGAATTTTTATTTGTCAATCTAAGTATATCAAGGAGATGCTTAAGAAGTTTTGAATACAAAATTGCAAAGGAGCATAAACCTCAATGAGTTCGTCAATCAAAATGGATAAGGATGAAAAAGGTAAATCAATTGACCAACATTTGTTTAGAAGCATGAATGGATGATTGTTGTATTTAATTTCTTATATACCTGATATGTCCTTTAATGTTTGCATGTGTTTTAGATTTCAATCTAATCCTAAAGAATTTCACATGATAACAGCTAAAAGGATTTAGATATTTAATTGACACACCAAACTTAGGGCTATAATATCCCAAGAGCTCAATCTTTGACTTCATAGGATATTCAGACGCTGATTTTGTTGGTTACAAAGTGGAAGAAAGAGAACTAATGTTGCCCTATCTACTATAGAAGTTGAGTATATAGTTGCCGGTAGTTATTATGCTCAATTATTATGGAAGAAATAACAATTAAAAGATTATGGTCGAGAATATAGAGATATCCCAATTAGATGTAACAATACTAGTGCAATTTGCCTAACTAAAAATCAAGCGCTACATTCTAGAACTAAACACATAGATGTTAAACATCATTCCATGAAAGAACATCTAGAAAATCATGATTTATGCTTAGAATATGTAAAAACCGAAGATCAAATAGAAAATATATTTACTAAACCATTAAATATTTAATCATTTTACAAAATTAATTTGATAGGTATTTTGATTGTACCGTACATGTGTTGTGATATATATTTATTGCGCCCCCAACCTGAGGTGTCAGAGCCGGGATCGTTTTCGATTGGTAAATGTGATACAGGATTGTTGACCTGATTACACGACTAGATTTTTTTTATATCTATTTAGTTTAGCGAATTTTTTTTTCTTTTTCTTTTATCTCATTTCATTTCAATTCATTCTTTTATAGTAATTGATTATATCTACATCATTAACATGGGATCACCTGCTCAATTCGATAAAATTTATCTAAATCTAGTATCAACATTTAGATATTACCTTACTTTCTGTTTACACGTAATCATACATTTAACCTTTAAATTCACATGGAGTTTAGAACATGTCAACCTATTTATCAAAACTATCCTCAATTTGATTACCATTCATCCCATGCATAGTTTCTATCCATGCCATAAATACAGATAAGATATAACATTAGAATTCTCTCAATGGAACCTTTCTTTCTTCTCCTATCTTGTACTACATCTGTCTAGGGTTGGAAAAATGAAATGTGAGTGATTAACTTAGTAAGCAAGTATTTCTTTTTTCTGTAACACTTTCCTATAGACAATTCATGCTAGCAGTAGCATATAGACATTTTCATGAAACTGTTACATCTCCAAATCTTGGGATTTACATAAACAAAACGTATCCAAATGCTTTCCTTACCATTTGGTAGTGACACTTACCAAGTGATCATCTACCTATAGTAAAGAAAACTTTCATTCAAACATAACCATTCATATGTTGGCACGCTAGCTAGGCGGTAATCCATTCATTCTTCTCCCATTTCAAGGAGAGCGCCGCCGGTCCCGGGAGCTTTAGCGACTAGGTCAAATACAGAGGAGGGCCCATTATGCATTCACCCCTACATGGACCTAATACTGGATCCTTGCGCGCGCCATTCATAATTCACATTTGTATTCACAATCTCATGCTAAAATGATTTTATAGAGCAACACAATGATCATTCTTTTTTTTTCTTTCGAGTTGAGAACTTGACATAATTATTTTATCACAATTGGTGAAACAGTATTTGCAACACATTTTTAGGATGGTCACCCTTAAACATTATCTGAATAAAATGCACAATAAGTCATTCAATCGTTTAAAAAGCTAAGCAATTCCAAGACATTTGCATCTAATAAATCATTCAATCATTTGAAAGTAAACAATTTTCAAATATATCAGTATTTAAGAAAAAATGATATTTCTTAAAAAATTTTGCTTGATTTCAAATATCATTTTATAAAAGCATCAACTTTCTATAAAATTCTTTCGAACTAAATTTTCGAAGGGCTTACTTACCTATGGGAAGTTCAACTGGTTCCTTCGACTCTTTCCTTGCTTTTTCCTAAACAAGTGAAAACGATCACTTATACATTTATATATATATTTTTGGAAGCCTTTTAATATATATGTATTTTAGAAAATAATATATATATTTAAGGAGGTTGTAATATATATATATGTATGGGATTTATTCAGGTGCATTCGGACTGCACCCGAATTCCCCTGCAGACGCCCCATCTGGCCGTCCATTTCAGCTGGCGAAATCTGCGTCGCTTCTTCCATCGTGTGTGTACGTGTAGAGGGAGATGGTGAGCCGAATGAGACTGCGCATACACACGCTCAAAACTTCGAAGAATGCATTTTCCCGCTCATCCCTCCCATTTCGAAAATGGAGACGACAACGCTGCTGCTGCCGCCACTGCTCTCGAATCTCCTTCTCCGTCGAGATTTCTCCTTCTCCGTCGAGATTTTGAAGATCTCCGTCGAGATTTCGAAGTTCTCCGTCGATTCCGAAGTTCTGCGTTGACAGAAGAGGTCGTCTTCTCCGAAAATCCGCATGCGGATTCTGAATTTGTATGTGGATTATAACTGTGCAGCAAAAGTACTCCCATCCGCATCTCTTTGACGCGAAAATCCGCATGCGGATTCTGAATCCGCATGTGGAAAACAACACTGATGGGAGGTACGTTTGCTATGGATTTAGAATCCGCATACGGATTTTCGCGTCAGAGAGATGCGGATGGGAGTACTTTTGCTGCGTAGTTATAATCCGCATGCGGATTTTTGGAGAAGAGGATCCGCGCGGATGAGAGTACGGGCTGATGCTTGGGAAGGAGGATGGGCTGGCACTTGGGAAGGAAGATGGGCTGGCGCCTGGGAAGATGATCTCGTCCACTGCCGTCTGGACGAGACGATCTGATACGGGCTTGGAAGATGACCAGGCTGGGAAGGAAGACGATGGAAGAAGACCAGGAGGAGGGAAGACGATCGGGAGCCCTTGATGCTGGCCTGCTGCGCGATTTGGGGATTGGGGGCGATTTCGATCGGTCGGGACTTGGAGATTAGGGCGCGGGTGGGATTGAGGAGGGAAACGAGAGAGGAGGAGGCGCGGGCGGGATGGGTTTTTTCTTTTTTTGCTACCGAGCTGGAAAATGCATCCTCCGCGTGTATGTGCAGCCTCGTTTGGCTTCTCAACACGCAGAATCGAAGAAGCGGCACAGATTTCGCCCGCTGAAATGGACGGCCGGATGGGGCGTCTGCAGGGGAATTCGAGTGCAGTCCGAAAGCACCTGAATAAATCCCTATATATATATTTTTGGAGACCTTATAGATATAATAGGATGAGGAGACTTGTCTCGGGATCCCGGGTCTCTCTAAATATACATATTATTATTTTTTATCATAAAAAAATATATTTAGCCTCGTGTATCGACTCAACCCACCACCTGGGAAATATTTACTTGGGGAGTATGTAAAATAATATATATATATATTTTGAAAGCCCTTTAATATATATATGTATTTTAGAAAATAATATATATATTTTTGGAGGCCTTTAATATATATATTTTTTAGAAAATAATATATATTTTTGGAGGGCCATTCAGATATATATATATATTTAGAAAATAATATATATTTTTGAAGGCTTCTCTTTATATATATATTTATTTATTTAAAAACTCGAGGAAAACTAAAAAGGGTTGGAGACTTATGGTTTTTTTGTTGGATGAAGAAACTTATCTCGGATCCCCGGGCCTCTAAAAAAATGCCCAAGTAAGGCTAAAAGGAGGTTGAGAACTCACATTCTTGGTTGGGAGGAAGAGCTGTGAATGTTTATCTCGGGAGTTGTGTCCTCTCTTGAGATGAGAGGCCTGCACTTCTATTTATAACTTTAGGGGTGTAGTTCCGCGTGGGTGTCGTTGTTCAAAATTCAACAAGGTAATTCATGGGACTCGGTTATGTAGAACATCCCGCGGAACCCAGGACCAAAACTTGAGCATCAAGTTATTGCTCATACGTGACTTGAGCACCTCGGAATTGCTGCTTTGTGGCACAGCTGGACTCGGTTGCACGGAATCCAGATTCAATGCTTGTGTACGGCTTGGTCAGCAACAAGTTTTCCACGCGTACATTTGTTCATGGTGTCTTCCCGAACAAACTCTGAGTGTGCTTTTACCACACTTTCATGGCCTACTTCTTTGGTGGAGATGCATCCCTCATCACTTATTTCGCTGTAGAGAACTGCTCTTTGAAATAACCCCTATGTGACACGTCCCATCAGCGGCAGTTTAGCTGCTTATTCTTGTCAACATTCTTAGTCTTCTTTTTCAATTCTTGTATGCCTACCTGAAGATTGGAAAGGCGCCGAGCATCAGAAGCCAGCCTTTAAAGGATTTTCTTTTTCTGTTCTTGTCGAGGTTATGCACTTCTCTTTGGTGCCTCCAATTTGTCAATCATCAATTCTTTCTCAAACTGTAACTCAGAAGAAGGATGTTCACTTTTATGTGCACCTACTGATTCAATTTGATGACACTCCAACATGTCTTCAGGAGCTCTAGATACCAGATTCTTGATCTCCTCGGCCTTTGATTTTCGTTTACTGCTCCGTTCAGCTGTTTCCCACAATTTAAGCATCTGATCATCTGCATCTACATTAGCTCTGCGATTCTTCCGGTATGAACGACTGTGTTCAGTGGAGGAAGAATCCGAAACATGGTCAAGCTGAATATCTTTCATTATCGTCCCATGCTTTGTCTTGGAATCTTCATCACCATCTCTCTGCTCAACATCTTTATTTCATCCTGTATTAAATAATTTTTTTATTTTAACTCCTCAATCTCTTTCATTGTAGCCTCAAGCCTTGCTTTTGAGGCAGATAGTGCTTGCATTGTGAGATTGTCCATTTCCAAGCTCATTGCCTTATCCCCCACCTTTTCATCAACATCCATGTCAAGATCAAGTTGTTCAAGCTTAACCCACTCATCGTGCCTTCTATTGAATGACATGTTTTTTTTTGCAATGAAACGGGCAGCTCACAATTTTTGAGATGGCATCTGCTCGGTTGAGCATGTTGTTAGGATGCAAAATGGTTTGCCAAGCTCATTATTTCCGCATCATCTTCCTTTTCCTGTCTCACAATCTGGCGCTACGCCAAGCTAAGGGGCTGGGGTATATTATTATTATTATTATTATTATTATTATTATTATTATTATTATTATTATTATTATTTGCTTTTGGGCCCATCATCACCATAAAACCCAGTAGATTTCGAGTGGGCACCATCTCTCATTGAAATTTTCTACTCGAGTGGCCAAGCCTTACTTTGCCCAAGACACTTTTTTTAATGCTTTAGTCATCTAGTTTGACTGGCCAACTCACCCTTTTTTTTCTTCTCTCTCTCTCTTTTTTTTTGCAACCCCTTTTTTTGTAATAAATTTGCTGGTTTATAAACAAATTTCTTTCTCTTCCCCCTCCCTTTTTTTTAAAATAAAAATCTTGGCTATGTGTGATTATAATAATAATTTTTTTTCTTCTTTTTTTTGCCATCAATTTTCCTGTTTTCTCTTTTTTTCTTCTTTTTTTTATACATGAAAGATCATATAATTTCATAAATTGAAATTAATCATATAATTGTAGTGGATCCATGGTTCAAAATATACCTCATAAATGTCCTTCTGACCATGCATGAGAGGCAAGACAAAATAGAGCAAGATAACAAAAATCTTGCCTATGTGTTTGCCTCTTGCACTAAGCATCATCAATCTATCCCTAGAATTCCTAGTTTAAACCTATACAATGAAAAGTCTAGGGTATTCTCTCCTAAAGTAGAAAATGAACCTCCAATTTTCACACCCTAAGATTCTTCATCTCCACCTCACTTATCTAATGACCAAATGTCCTATCCCATTACTCCTTTTGCATTTACCAAAGCATGCATTGCATTTTTGTAGATCCCTTCTTGATGATTGTCAAAAAGGGAAAAAAATAGAAGATAAGAGAGAATAAGAGATAGGGGGAGAGATTGGATTTTTTGTAAATTTTGGGGGCAATGCAAATTGTATTTAGGCTAAACTTGAAAGCTCTATAATTTTTTATTAAAATGAATGAAAATTAAAATGCTTATATTAAAATGAATGAATTTCATATGCCTGCTATATATTCTTTGGATAATGAAATGTCTCATACTTGTGTTAAATGGATACTTCTGTCTTTAGTTAATGAATACGGCATGAACAATGCTTAAATGAAAAACATGACCTATATGATCAAAATACAATAAGTCGAATGTGTTTGGCTTGAATTACTAACAACAGGTTTTGAATTGAAAAATGTTAAGTACCCATAACTATTAAACGACTAGAAGGTAAATCAGTAGATTAAATCCAATTTTCAACTTGTGGACATTACTTATGTTTGAAAGGTATAATCTCAAAATAGTTTTGTCAATCATTAAAAAAGGAGAGATTGTGAACTTAACTAGCTACATTACAAATCAAGATTTATCCAAGGTTTGATTATTAACAACTAATTTAAAATAATTAAGACTACTAATGAATTTGATTTTATTATGAAAATTAGAATTTTCAAATCTCAAGGTCAAATAGTTGAAGTTGCAAAGTCAAGTCGACTTCAAAATCGACCTAGGTCAAGTCACCAACCCAATCGACTTCAAATGCATTTATGGAGATAGAAACTTAAGCGAGGAGCTTTCGTAACCAAAGCCTCACCCAAGTTAACTCAGTATGCATCTTGAGTTACAAATCGAAGTCGACTCCGATTGTAACTTAGAGTTGATTAGCTGTTTGAAGCTTCTTCCAATTGTAACTTGAAGAATGAAATCACAATCCCAAGTCAACTCCACTTGTGACTTAGGTAAAGTTGAATTCAAAGTTGACCCAAAGCATGAGACTTGAAGCATTATGTGAAGAACTGAAAATTTTCTCTAAGTATCAAAAAGAAAGTCGCATCCCAAGTTAACTACATTTGTGATCTGGGTAAAGTTGAATCCAACGTCGACCCAAATCATGAGACTTTAAGCATTATGTGAAGAATTAAAAATTTTCTCTGAGTACTAAAAATAAAGTCGTATCCCAAATCGACTTTGCTCACAATTGGAGTCAAGTCCCACATGAAGTCGACCAAGAAGCAAAACTTGAAGGAAAGAAAGCTTAAAGAGGATTATTTAAAGCTTTTAAATCCAAACATATAGTAAAGTCAAAGGCCAAATCAACTTCGCATTCGACTTACGTGAAGTCTCAAGTCCCAAATTGACTCCACATGAAACTTAGAAAGTAAAGCCTCAAGGAAAACTTTCTAAAAACATTTGAAGGACCAAAGTCGCAGATCAAGTTGACTCTAGTGTGTGACTTGAGTGAAGTCACAGACCAAGTTGACTCTAGGTATGACTTGGGTTGTAACGATCGTAAATTTTTGAACGTTAGCACATTAAATGTGCTCCACCCACCGCATAACTTTCAAGTTTCCTTCTCATCTATTTAATAGACATGGAGTAGCATTCAAGATGTTAGAAAAAGAATTGAATGAGCTTCAACCTTATCAACTAAAAGAGCTTGCTATTGTGTTTAATTGTTGTACACATATCTATAATGTGTAGCATTTTTCTCCTTTCAGTTTTTCATTGTATTTGACTATTTGGCTTGGTGTTGGAGACCAAGGCCAATATGAGCAACAAATAGTATGTGGTTGGAGTGGTACTCACCGATTACTTGTGGATTTGTTATAAAGGCCCCAGAGCTAAAATCTAAAAAAGAGCTGAGGCTTTAGTTGTATTATCATTATGATAGTTAAACTCAAGGCATAAAGGAGTGTGTGTTTGGAAGAGTGAAGTAGAGTTATTGCATGAACCATTATAATTCCTTGTGTTCATTATGAGTGATTGCTATATCTCTTACTCTCTCCGTAGCTTGATCTGTTTCATTCAAGGGAATTAAATTATTCTGGAGTTAAGTTTTAATTTGCTAAATAATTTTTATTGTCTCAATTCGCCCCTCTCCTCTTAGGTTAAGTCAATAACTTGGGACCAACACAAGAGACTTTCGAGATTACATTAGTTTTGAAATTATTCTTCTACTATATTTTTTTTTCATCTTACTCTTAATGCACAAACCTAATGTTAAGTTTATTAACAATGTATGCACCCATCTACTCAAAGCTGTGATTAACGGGTCATAGAAAAACTCTTTGCAGTAGACCTTAAAATCGAGCAAACTTTCAGAAGGAAAGTTAGAGAGTAGCATTAACAAATGTCTTTAAAGTAAACTTTAAAAGAGTAAGAAGTAATAGCGAACAGAAGAGAATAATAATAGGAGCAGCAGCAATAACACACTGAAGGTCCAGCTAAGAAGAACAATCCACCAAGATGATTGACTTGAGTGATCAAAATTGTCCAACCCTCATGATTTCAGGTCGAATCTAAAATCAATGCAACGAACTTTGAACTCAAGCTAGAGCTCATCCAGATGATTTAACAAGCACAGTTTGTAGGACTCTCTTGGAGAATCTGAATTTGCACATTGCCAAATTCCTTCAACTCTGCAATACCATCAAAAAGTAGGGTGTTACAAGAGAAGCAATCCATCTCCAACCTATAACACAAAGTGGGTGAATGGTTCATCTCCATACTATTAAGTCACTTTCATACTATTTATTTTGGATAGTAATTCTATAAGAATTTGAGTGTTTAAAATTATTTGAATAATATGTTGACTAATTTGGCTTTATTTAGCACAAAATGCTCACAATTGATTGTTATGTGCAAATTCAGGTGAAATGGAGCAAAATTCGTGCAATTCTTGGAGAGTTGAAATTTGATGACCAAGATCAACTCAATTTGATGATTTTGAAGAATTAGAAGGAGATAAAACATTGATCAAAATAGCTTAGAATGTGTTTCACCTGGGTCCTAAAATTTTTTTATGTTTGGCACATAATTTTCAAAGCAAATTGAGCACTCTAGAGGCCTACACAATTTGAACCGCAATTCAAACCGTATGAGGGGCTAGATATGCATTTCCATGCACAAATTGGACTATGTGCACAGATCCTCCCCTGTTCTCTATATAGATACTTCCTAGGAACATCTCATGACATCCTAGATGTCCCTAGAGCTTGGGGTAAGGTCCTAGAGCAAGAGAAGGCATAAAGCATGAGGTAAGGAGCAAGGTAGCACGTAGCTTGGAGTTGTCAAGACACTATTGCAGATTCCAACCAATAAGCTTTCCTTTTCTTCTTCTCTTTTGATTATATTGTCTTATTTATGATGGATTCGAGATACAATATTATTTTGTGCTTGATTTTTATTATAAATATGTTAGGCTAAACCCGTTATCTAGGGTTTAGGATGTAGCATGCATATAATGTAGCAAATATTACTGTTTTAATTTATTTATGAAGGATGTTGTGCGTTAATTTAATATCTTATGATTTAATGCTTTCGTGGTATGAAGGCCTACACTTTGGCAATGATTCTCATATATTAGGTGAATGAACAAAAAGGTGAAAGTTTAATATACGATAATCAAGATATTAAACCTGAAAATCTAAAACTATGAAAATATGTATGATGACTTTGGGGAATCAATAAACTTTCATAGAACTTAATGTATTCTAATTGACATAATCCCATGAGAATAGGTGGTTAAGAAGATTAGGGCATGCATTGCAGGTTTTGAGATAAGGTGCAAAGATAATATAAGGATAGTTCTCCTATAACACTTAATATCTTGATTAAATAATTATTCCACGTATTCGTTGTAGTTGTTACATGTGAAACCTTAGATTTTAGGTACTCCCATTTTGTAATTTTTAATCCATGTTCTATGTTCTTAAGTTTAATTTTTTTTCTTGTTATTTTGTTAATTTTTGTTGTAAGCATTTAAAAACAATGTCTTAAGTTCTGAATTTCTTATGGGATCATATTTTATATATTACAATCTGCAACCCGTGCACTTGCGGAAAGATTGCGAACACCTACCTGTAGATTCTTTCACTTCTTAGGATGAACTACCCATAGCTTTGCTAGAGAGGCATTTCCCACCATCAAAAAACTAAGAAGACTAAGAATGAACTCAAAAATTTTATACGAATAGATGGTGAATTTCTTTACGATGCCCAAGAGAGAATGAAGGATCTACAGTGCCAATGCCCTCATCACAGCATTCCATTGGGAGGCATAATCAAAATTTTTATAATAGCTTTGATCGAGCAACACAAAGCATAGTGAATTTAGCAATCGATGGACGATTTATGAGGTTACTAACGATGAAGCCCTTGAACTACTAGATGATTTAGCTTTACATGAGTTCTAGTATGGTGATATTTGTGGTTCTTCTAAAGAGGAGGTAAATATGAGGGTGATGTTCTCAATTCATTGACAACAAAGGTTGATCAAGTACTTTGACAAAGAAGGTTAAAAAGCACTTAAAACAATGTCAACCCATCAAATAACGCATCTTGTGAGATTTGTGGAGCATCTCATTACACATCGAAGTTCACTTTCTATGTCCTGGTGCATCTTATGAGTGAATGAATGTGGTAAATATTTCTTATAACTCTAGCACCTATAGTAATCCATACTCAAATACTTATAATCTTGGATGGGGAAATGTTAATATGTCAACATTCATTTAAATTGTTATTTTAAGAAATTTAATTCTGACACTAGCTCAATTTAGTGCAAGTGCTAATATTCAATCATGTTTGTGCAATCAAGCAAATTGAGTGCAAAATTGGTGTAAATATCAAAATTTTGGAGGTTAAGAATGAAAACATCGCTCAAGAAGTAGAATTTGAGGAGAACTATGGAGTGAAGACGACGTTCAACATGGGCTAAAATGTGTTTGAGAAGATCTAACATGGTTTAAAGAGTGTAGGCATGGAAACTGTTGTAACAAAGCAAAAATTCTTGGTCCAATATGGGACATGCAACATGATTTAAACCATGTCCCATTGTAATGCCGACTATTTGCGATAATTTTGTGTTGTTTTGCGCAATTTTCTTGAGGATGCTATATAAACCCACATAATACACAAGTTGGGAATCTTTTAAATAAGTCTTTTAGCTAGAGTTGGGGGCTATGGTTTTGAGAAGAGGACAACAAAGATAAGAAGACAGTGAAGGCAAATTGGTGTGAGAGATTTAAGACACTATTGAAGACTCAATCAATAAGGTTTCAAATTTTTCTTCTTTTGGTTTTGAATTGTCTTAGTTTGATGATAGATTCTTATGATAATAAGTAGTCTTATTGGGTGATTTAATTCAAATATTATTTAGCTAAACCTCCCTTCTAGGGTTTAAGGATGTAACATGTGAAACTAAGCTTTGATGATTGAACTCTACTTGTTTACGAAGGATATTGTTATTAATTTGATATCTTATGGTTTCAATGCTTGCTTGGTGTGTGAGCTCTCACTTTGATTTGATTTCACATATTAAGTGAAGGAACTAAAAGGTGAAAGTCTAATATATGATAACTAAGATATTAAACATAGAAATCTAAACTATGAAAATAGACATGACACTTTTGAGGAATCTCATGAACTACTACAAAATTTAATGGATTCTAATTAACATAATTATATAAAAATAAGTGGTTATGAAGATTAGGATACATATTTCATGCCTTGAAAGAGGATGTTAAAATAAATTAGAGTTTGTTTTCTTTTAATACAAATTATTCGGATTAAACAAACTATTCAATTGTCCATTGTAGAAAAGTTTCATGTGAAACCCTAGATTCTAGATCTCTCATCTCCTTACTTTTTAATGCTACTCAAGCCTATAGATTTAGTTATTACCTTCATTCTATTTGTTTATTTCATTTATGCACTCTATTGTTTATTTCAAAATACCTGCACCAATAAAGTCTTTAGTTTTCGAATTCCCAGTGAGACTGATATTTATAAATTATAGGCTATGACCCATGCAATCGTAGAAAGCCTAACACAAAGATGCTTATGAATTCTGAAAATCCTATTTTAGATTCCAGATCATGGGAAATATTTCAAAGTGAGATATGATGCCTCTTAACCCCATCCTTGTGGTGGAAATTTTTTATGCCTAGAGAATCGATTTCATGATACCTTTCCTACCTTCTTATGAACATTCTAGTAGCAATGGACAGTTTTTAAATGGATTGATGCTAGGGCCCACAAGCCAATGATCAGAAGGTGGTTATTAAATTCGTACATAGGTATGTCTTCTCTAGATTTGGGTTCCTAGTGTTCGTCCCGAGTCTATGGAAAAATCTAAGAGGGGGGATGAATTGGGTTCTTGAAAATTATTTAGCAAATTAAAACTTAACCCCTTCTAAGTTTAATCCCCTTAATGAAACATGCCAAGGGATAAAATGAGATGGTGCAAATAGAATATAAAATGCAAGCAATCAAACCACATAAGAGACAACAATATATAGTAGTTCGGGCAATCTTTCCTACTCCACTCTTCCAAGCACACACCCTTTGTGTCTTGAGTTCCACTATTGTATATTTAATACAATCTAGAGCACTCATTCTATTCTAGATTCTAGTTCTAGAGGTCATATACAACTCCAACTAACCAAGTCTAGTTCGTTGGTGAGACAAACTCAAACCAATCAAGAAAAACTCGTTACTGAGATAAACTCAAACTAACCCCCTATTTTGCTTCTCTTGAATTTGGTCTCCAACACCGATCCAAGGCAACAATCCAAAATAAAATACACAAAGAGAATTTACACTTTACAACGTGTAATCAATCAACTCCGGAAGCTCCTTGTTATATGAAGAAGATGATCTTGTAAGCTCATTTGAAGTAGTAGCACTTGAAGCTTCAATATTTGTTTAAATATGTCAACAACCTTGAATATTAGAAGGTGTAAATTCATCTTATGTTTCTTTTCTCTTCACATTCATATTTCAATGATATTTATAGATGAGAATAAGATCTAGTCATTGGAGTGGTGATTGACATGCATTTAATGCTCCAACATTCAAATTTTTGACCGTTATAACTTGAAGTTGCAAGCGGAGTCAACTTGGGGTGAGTGAAGTTGACTTGGGTTGCAACTTCATTTTGGCTAGAACTTGTTATCCACTTATTATTCAATTTTTTGCCTTCGAAGTTGCAAGCGAAGTCGACTTGGGTTGGGCTGAGACTTCACCTAAGTCGCAAGTGAAGTTGACTTGGGTTGAGACTTCACTTTGTTGTCTCCTCGAAGTTGCAGGCAGAGTCAACTTAGGCTGAGACTTCACCCAAATCACAAGTGAAGTCAACTTGGGCTGAGACTTCACTTTGCTAAACTTGCAACATAAAGAATTGAGCTCTTAAAATTTGAATTATTTTACATTTTCATCTTCATACATATAATTAGAGACAAAATATCTGAACACACTTATACATATTCATTAGATCCTTTTTAATGATATTTCAATATTTTGTTAATCATAAAAATCAAATTAATCTAGATGTAAAGAAAGCATATAATCAACAATATTCACCTTTTTGATGATTGAAAAAATTTAATTGAAATATCTTCCCTTCTCAGATAAATTACAGATATGTCTACATGAATATCATGATTTGTCATTAGTAAGCACAAAATTCTTGAAACTACACATTCAGCTACATAAGAAATTATATATGCATTAATTCCAAAATAATCTTTCCCATCTAGATACGCTCTCCCACTATACATGAAAATACTTTTTCCTCTAAGATATATGCAATATTATTCTCTTCTTAAGATATTTTTATACTATTCTCTCCTCTTTTTTCTCAATCAGCGTAAAAGGTGATGCTTAAAATGAATTAACAGTAATGGTGAAAACGGGGCATAGTAAGTTCATTTCACGCATTTAAAAACTTGTATGAGATGTTTCCTTTTATCATTTAAATCATGTTTTTCTATTTTAACTAATTCATCAAAATCATATCGTTGAATCATCATTTAATATGCTTATGTGGCTTTCATATTATACACAAATCAACTAATTATATTCTTGATGCATTTAAATCATTTGTTTTGAGTCACAAGCATATGATCTATAATATTACATAACTTATTTACTAATGTCTTTATATAGAAAGGGCTAGGAGAGGATCAGATCTTCACTTACCTTTAATGAGAGTTATCACTATTTTGCCCAACTCCCCTTTTCTTTTGCAATTCATGCTCCTTCATCTTATGGATGGCTTTGCATTTGTTTGAAATAAAATCTGCATCACAAATATGATATTTTCTTTCCTTTTGGTACCATAAAACTTAAGAACTCAAGAAGACTTGGTTCTACCTTAGAAATGTCTTTTTAGCATTCAAACTAATTTAACTTTTTGTAAATCATTTTTCTTGCCTTGCACTGATATCTTTTGTGTCCAAACTTATTATAATAATGGGAAGCAACTCTGGCATAGGTTGAAGTACCATGATAACCCTTTGGTTGCCAAGTAGACATTTTTATCCATGGTTTATCAACAAGCTTCTTAACATGAGATATTTGTTCCCTCACATTTAACATACTAGAAGCCTTAATCCAAATAGAAGCATTTGATTTATTTAATTTGGCATTAATGTGTTTTACATAGCTAAGATCCCTCTTATCAACTTGAGTGGTCATTCTCAAAAAAATTTGTACATTTTCTCCTGGGTTGGAGAACTTAGTCAATGAATTTTTCAAATTTTGGTTCTCCTTTCTCAATGCTTCTATCTCATTCTTCAAGGCATTTATATCATTTTGTAATGATGCATTCTTCTCTGCTAACTTTCCATTTGCAATGGCGGTTGTATTGATTTCCTTTTTCTTTTGAGCATATTTGATACCAAGGCTTTTAAATTATTAAATAGTGAGTCATAAGTTTGTTATAAATCATTCAACACACCACATCTAGAACAAACTGTAAAAGATGAAATGTAATAGGAATCATATGAGCTTGCCTCTATCTCCATAGATGTATCTAATGTTGGATGTTTGAACTTTCTTTTATCATCACTTTCTTCTTTGATTTTATGACAAACTTCTTTTTCATCTTCTACAATAGTCATGCAGCAAATTCTTACCCAATTTGTTGCATCTTCTCCTTCACTCGATGAAGTGCTAGAGCTTGAGGTAGTGTCTTCCTTTATAAACATTCTTTTAGCCTTTGCGGCTTCATTTGCGGCTTCACCCTATAACGGTCGAAAATTCAAATGTTGGAGCATCAAACGCACGCCAACCTCCACTCTAATGACTAGATCTTCTTTTCTTCTATAAATATAATTAAAGTATGAACGCCAAGGAAGTTGAGAAACACAAGATGAGCTTACATCTTCCAATGTTCGAGATTGTTGACATCATTTGAACAAATATTGAAGCTTCAAGTGCTACTATTTCAAGTGAGCTTACATGATTATCTTCTTCACATAACAAGGAGTTTCCAGAGCCAATTGATTACATGTTGTAAAGTGTAAATTCTCTTTTGTCTATTTTGTTTTGTGTTATTTCCTTGGATAAGTGTTAGAGGCTAAATTCGAGAAGAAGCAAAATAAGGGGTTGGTTTGAGTTTGTCTTACTAATAGATTTTGCTTGATTGGTTTGAGTTTGACTCACCGATGGATGAGACTTGGTTAGTTGGAGTTGGTCTCACTAAGAAGTAATTCTTTCATATGCCTCATGGAGCTAGAATCTAGAAGAGAGCGGGTGCTCTAAATTGTATTGAATATACAATAGTGGAACCCAAGACACAACGGGTATGTGCTTGAAAGAGTGGAGTGGAGAAGGTTGCCCGAACCACTATATATTAGTGTCTCTTATGTGGTTTAATTTCTTATATTTTATATTTTATTTACACCCTCTCATTTTATATATTAGCACGTTTCATCAAGGGGATTAAACTCACAAGGGGTTAAATTTTAAATTTACTAAAGAATTTTTCAAGAACCCTATTCACTCCTCCCCTCTTGGGTTTTGCCATAAACTCGAGACCAACAATGTGGAACATATGAGGTTATTTTCGTTGGTTTCATATATGGTTTCAATGAATTCCATATAATGTCTATTAAATGTTCAATTAAATGCCTATGAGAGGAGTTGAGATGTCATTCACATATAGAAACATGAATTTAACACCTAAATTATGCATGTTATAAGTAAAATAGTGAAACATTAAGAAGAGGACTTGGACATGGGTTATTAGAAGGGAATTATAGTGTGAGTGATGTACCTTATGGGGGTGGAATTGTGGCATGAAATGGAATATGGGAAGGAAGTGTGTATAATTAAGGTGATTAGGTTCTTATACTTAAGATTTGAATTATGGATAACCATTTTTAAACATATAGATTACACACGAGCCCCAAGCCCATAACTTGCCCCTATTTTGCAATCACCAACATTTCACAAATCGATAAGCAGTGGATGTTAACTGACAGTTACCATCCTAGCAAGTTGCAGCACATCAATTAAGTTAGAAGTTTCCAGAAGCAACGACAATTTCTTATTCTTTCAGCGATGGAAGCTTCTTAAAAATCCATTTTCAAACGCTCTTTTTCCATCTAATAGCGACAACAAATCCAACCGCTCTATCCTGTTTCGCTAACATTAGCACCATTCAATAAGGGTTGACTACCAACATGTATATAGAGCATTGACCAATTTAATTGGTGTTTGCAATCTCATCGCAAGTGCACGAATTATAAATTGTAGTATATAAAATATTGATCCACGGAAAATTCTGCCTTAAAATATTATTTTAAACGCTTTCTTATTGAATATCAAAAAAGTAAAATGAATGAAAAAATAGAAAAATAGAAAGTAAAATTTAGAATCAAATATTAGAAAATAGATATGAGAGTACCTAGGATCTAAGGTTTCACATGTGTCTTTCGCAACAGGATATTATTTGTTAAAGGAGAACAAATCCTAATTTATCCTTATATCTTTTCTCGAAACTACAAAGCGTAACCCTAATTTATTCTTAACCATGTATTCTCATAGGATTAAGTCAATCAGGATTTATTAAGTTCTGTGGCCGTTCATGGATTTCTCAAGGTTATCATGCCTATTCTCATGTTCTTAGATTTTCATGTTTAATATCTTGATTGTCGTAAATTAGACTTTTACTTTTCGGTTCCATCACATAATATATATGAAATCATTGCCAAAGTAGGAGCTCAAACAGTAGGCAAGCATTAAATCACAAAATATTAAATTAAAATAATATTCATCATAAATAAATCAAAATCATATACCACGCTACATTGTATGCATGTTTATGCTAAACCCTAGATTTATGGCTTATCCGAGCATGTTTAAATCCAAAATAAAATTAAAATTAAAATCTATCTTAAACAAGATAATTAAAATAAAAAGGAAAGAAGAAAGAAAAACTTATTAGTTAGAAGCCCCAATGATGTACCGGCTGCTCCATGCAACTCGCTGCCCGCCTCTTACCCCGTGCTCTATGCCTCTTCTTCGCCTCTTCCTCTCTCTCACCATGTATTTTCTGCTCTTAATTCTGCTCGTGTTTGACTCGTTTTATACTTGCAGAATCCGCAGCGACAAAATATTACGCAATCTGAAAGTGCCTATGATTTGTTTACCGGGCGGTGTAAATAGTTGGCGGATTGCGGCAGCTTAAAACATCAGAACAGCTGGTTTTGATTTTTGGTCTGGACGGATGATATTTTTTTGGAGATTAATAGATGGATAGGATTGCGTGGATTAAAAGAGCTGACTGAAATGCATGGCTCAGACGTTATGGATTAAGTGACCAGTTTGAATTTCTTCTATTTCTGCATGTTGGAAGTGAATTGCATTACGTGGCCCACAGCTTGGATTTCTTCTGGATTAATCTATTGGTGCTTGGATTAAATGGGCGGCTTTGATTCATTTAATTTTCTGTTGAACGTGATCAGATGGGCGATTAAGATGTTGCTGATTAATTGGACGGCCAGCTTTGACTTGGACAGTGCTGATTTTTCATGAGTTTAATGGACAGACAACTGCATGTAAATGGACGGTTCTGGATGTAGCTTTGGAAAGCTTGGGCGGAGGATAGCTGCATGGTTTCGCTTTGAACGTCCTTGATTTGGAGATTAAAAGGGCGTGGGCCCCACTGAATTTTCTGGACAGCTTGTTAACGTGAATTTGCATGGCTTAAAAATTTAGATGGACGATCTTGATTTTGTTGATTTGTAATGGGCCCCACGGATGGAATAAATGCATCACTTTACCGGCCAAATTTGTATACACAAACACACCTGCAAAATATGAAATTTCAGTTTCTTATTTATAATAAATTCTGCCAATTAATTTTAGGGTGTGTTCGATAATGCTTAAAAAATATCAGGTTAAAACTTTTCACTCTCTATAACTATTCTATTTTTTAATCATTTCTTCACATTTTCCTATATAATTATCCTATTTTTCAATCATTTCTATACAACTACTCACATAACTAACCTACCTATTTTAACTTTATCATATTCACTTCTCTTTATTATCCCTGTCTCATCACATCATTTTACAACTTTTACTATATAAAACTTTTCATCAAAAGTTTTATCTATTTCCAAACACACCCTTAATAAACTCTATTTATTTTCACTACAGTAAATAAATAACATTAGTTTCATGCTCAAATATCACATAAATTCATTTAAATACCTTGAAATTAATATTTAATGACCAAACATTGCCAAAACATATTTTAAAACAAATTTTACATTAAGCTAAAATAATTACCTACCAAATTAGTATAAAAATACCCACAAAATATATATTATTTACCGATTATCAATTGGCCATAAAGATTTTAACCATAGATTCCCAAATCCTTTATGAACAGTAGAAACCCAATCAACAGAAGCAAGAAATCCACCTAATTTGTAACTATGAAAGTTGGTCAACATAGGAAATTCACCATTTTCCATGAATCTTTCTAATAGGTGGCAACTTATGTAGGACCAACATCTCCCATTTTTCGGTTGAACCCATTAGCCTCTGCTAGCATCTACAACACCAATCCAATCGCCAAACCCCATAGCCCTAAGAAAGAATTGGCATAGAAATATACGACATAGATGGGAAAGATGATATGGCATACCTACAGCAAAATGAAAATCCATCAGCAGCAACAAACCTCCAATTAGATGTTGTAGAATATTCCAATTAAATCCACTCTTGCCAATATATACAGAAATTATCAATGACTTCTGGTGTTGTAGCCGTGGATTTCAAATGGACAACATCTTGTGGCATCCCCTCTTAAAATTTGTAACAACCACTATCTCAATTTTTGTAAGCTCTTAGCAGCAAAACCCATTGTAGCTGATCATCACCAAAACCCAAGCTTCTTCCAAAACTCAATCATAGGCAAGAAGATATCAGCAGCAAGCTATAATAAAATCACCACACCACTTGCTAGCTCTTTCTTCTAATGAGTAGTTTACCTGCATCAATTTGAAATCACAACCTACACACCCATCAAGCTAGGGGTGCAACTTGGTACCGGGTCGGTCCGAACCCGACCGGTACCAAAACCAAAAATGGGTTTTATTTTTTAAATTTTTTCAAAATAGACCCGGTTTCAACCCGACCTGTAGAAACCCGAAACCAAAACTGGGTTCGCACCAACCCGGTACCAAAACCCGACCCGGTCCAAACCGGTGTAATTTATATAATTTTTTCATAAATTATACTTTTTTTTGTAAATTAGTTGAGTGTTTGATATGTGCACAAGATTGACTTAGAGCTACACCTCGAATAACTGAAGATGAAGAGAAAACTACTGAATTTGAGAGACTTATATCTGGTAATTATGTTTTTAGATACCATATTTTATATTCTAAAGTCATTTTTAATATTCTTATAATAATTTAGATTAAATGTTTCAGGCATTACCAACTCTAATTCAGACAAATCACCTCTTCCTCCATTACCAAAGCATGCTTGAGGTAACTTAATTTCTAGGATAATTTTTTATGATTATTATCTTCTTATTATTAACAGTTGCATGCATTTTTTCGTCTAGGTTGATGCATATTATTTTCGAAGATGTAAATCGAGGAGGAAGAACTTGACATTAGAAATGCAGATAGAAATAAGGGAGAAATTACTTGGAAGTCTTCAAATAGTTTTTTAGTTTTTTTGGAAACTTTGGAGACATGAACTCATTTGAATTTTGAATTTGTTTAAAAGTGGATATAAACTTATTTAAACTTAAGATTTGTTTACATTGTTATTTTAAATTTGGATTGCACTTAAAGTCTTAAATTAGATTGGAATGTTGTACCATTATGTTTAATGTATTTAGATTTAGTTGTTTTGAATAACTGTTATGTGGATTATGTTTGAATTTGAGTAGGCATGATAAATCTATTTCGTATTATACTTTCTGTTAGTATGAGAAATTTGTTAGTTTGAATTTCATATTGTAGTATAAATTTGATTCATATTTTAAGTTTATTGGTATGACAAGTGGTCAATTTCTATTTTAGCAATTTGTATGATAAATATTCAGTTTGAATTCAATTTCACAATTTGTATGATAATGTTTAGTTTCAACTACAATAGTTGATATGATATATTCATTTTCTATTTGCTACACTTAAGTCATTTCCATTAGCTATTAAATAGAAATGACCAACTAGTTATAAAACTAACTAATTTTTCATTTATTTGTGTCTATAGGGTGCTGAAAAATTGCTTGCAGAGTTCATTCAAAGAATATTGCAGAATTCAACATGATGTTGCAGAATTCTTTGAAAGGATGTTGCAGAATTCAGCGTGAGGCTTGACTTCATAAACACAAGTATGTATATTCTAATAATTTTCTTTTAGATTACAATTAAATTTGGAAAAAAAAACAGTTTATTAGTAACCCGAATTCTAACCCGAAACCAAACCAAAACCAATGCGAACCCGGTCCGAACCCAGATTAAATCTTAGGGTTATGGTTTGGGTTTACTCCAACCCGGTTGGCTTAGGGTTTTGGTTCACTCCAACCCGGTATAACCCAACCCGAGTTGCACCCCTACATCAAGCAGCTCTCAAGATCAATGTGACCTCCAATTTCACTCAGCAATTGGTTGTCATTATTAGATTTTAGACACACATATATAATAATTATATGTATTCTATCATAAAGAATGACCTAATTTAAAAGTGATTTTATAATCTTTATAGGCCTAATTCATCTAATAAAGTACGAGTCTTTCTAATTTTTATTTTTATGATGGGCTAAATTAGAAATAAAAAAGATAAGTGCCAATATAGTTTGGTTCCTAAGATAAGCACAATAAGTTCTTTTCTAACATTCCTTCATCAGAAAAAAAAGAGCTTACTTCTCCAGAAAATCCTAATCACTAATTCGGAAGACTAGGAACTACAAGATTAAAATACAACATCTGTTCATATGGATTCAGAAATTTAGAAATACTTCCACTTTGAGTCTATTTTTCTTTGTGATTTAGCATGAAGAAATTATAGTTTTAATTAATAAGGTTCTTCAACAAGTGATATTAGAGTCATCTTCATGTTGAATTATAAAGAATTTTTAAGATTTATTTTTCAGTCGTCCAATGATTACTATTGGCATGCATGTTGATTTTGTATGGATTTAGATAAACAAATGATATTAAATACAATGAACGGATGTATTTTCTATGAAGGATCAAAATCTTAAAAATTAAAGGGATTACATGGCTCCGATTTTATGTAACCTAGATACATAGAAGCAGAGCCCATATATTTGAATATGTGCATGTGGATTATTTTTTATAGCCTCTTTATCAATTTCATTAAAAAAATCTTTGGAATTAATGCTGATGCAATTTCACAACTTGATTAAATCATGCTTGATATTGATTTTTATTTTTAAGGAATCAAACAATAATATTCATGCTTTGGGTTATCATGCTTGATTGTATGGAATTTTAGAAAACCTTTTTTAGCATGCTTTATTTGGATGTATAATTCAAAGACAGTAGCGTGGTGTGGGTTTTTAATTTATTTATGGTGGGTATTGTTGTTAATTTAATATCTTGTGATTTAAATGCTTACTTTGTACATTGGCCCATACTTTAGCATAATTTCATATATTACGTGATGGAAACGAGAGGTGGAAACCTAATATACGATAACCAAGATATTAAACCTGAAAATCTAAGACCATGAGAATAGGCATGATGACCTTGAGGAATTTCATGAACAAACCACAGAACTTAATGAATTCTAATTAACTTAATCCCATGAGAATAGGTGGTTAAGAAAAATTAGGGTACGCCTTGTAGGTTTTGAGAGAAGGTGCAAGGATAAATTAGGGTTTGTTCTCCTTTAACAAACAATACCCAAATTAAATCATTAAACTACTACTCGTTGCAAAATACGTATGTGAAATCCTATACCCTAGGTACTTGCACTCTTGTTCTCTACTCATTCTAATTTGCAATTTTCTCTTCCCATTTTTCTATTTCTTTTCTATTTTATTTACTATATTTTCTTTTCACTTTTCTATTTTATTTGCTATATTCCCTCCATATCCAACACAAAAGCATTTAAAAGCAAAGTTTATAATCCCAAATTTCCTGTGGATCGATAATTTATATACTACAATCTACAATCCGTGCACTAGCGGTGAGATTGCGAACATGCATATAAATGAAATGTCATCTTCATTTATTTAGGCAAAGGCAAGGATGGAAGAAAGGGAATTAAGGCTATCTCAAGTAAGCAAGCAAACTTGCCTAAACATTATTTTTTTATGTGTTGACATGATTGAAAGTGTTTATGATGATGTTTTGACAAATGGGCATGCACAAGTTTTGAAAATGATGGCTTTAATGAAAAGCCACAAGTTTTGGAAAAGGATGGCTTTAATGGAAAGCCTCAAGGTTTGCTTCATAGGAAGCAAGGAACAATTTTTAAGATAATTATATTATCACAAGTGTTGCCAAGGATTTAAATGATTTATATTGTTGATGGATTTAGAAATTTACTTACAAATAGGCAAATTCTTCATGATGTTGTTTTCAAAGGATTTCATGCTTTAGGTTGATGGATTTTAAGCAAGCAGGTTCTTTATGATATTGATTTCAAAAGAGATTTGAGTTCGATGCCATGACGTTTAATCATAAACAATAATTTGGACATGGTCCATATGTTTGAAATGACATTAGAAAAGTTTTGATTTCCTTTAGATAAGAAAATATGTTAAGAATGTCTTGAAAAAATATTTATACGGATGTTGTTAAAAAGGGGTTTAAGGATGACCAACCCGATAGGTTGATTTCGTAAAATGGTTCAATTTCGGGTTGCTAAAATGACATGCAAAAGGCTACGTAAGCCCCTCTTTATGTAAAAATAGCAAGATGGAAATGTGGACGAGGATTTGATATCAGGATGGTTGAGAAGGGAATTGTATAATTGCATAACCTTTGTGAGCAAAAGGCCCCGAAATGGAAACCAAGAAAATGCTAGAAAAATAAGTGGTTTATTCTTGAAAATTCAAAAGCTTTGAAATTTCTTTATCATAAGAATTTTTAGATCTATTATTTTCTCAAGCATTTCAAATGCTTATCAAAATGTCTTACTCAAAATATTTTTAAAAGAATTTAAGGAAAGTCATCCTAAAACTAGATTTCAAATAATAACTTGTTTAGAGTGGGTGCACTGGCTTTACAAGTTAACACGGACTGCGGTCCATGATGTTTTTTTCTCAAAATGATTTAAAAGACACAGACTACGGTCTGTGATGTTTTTCAAGATGGTTTAGAAGGACACGGGCTGGAGTCTGTGATATTTAAATCACATAGACTGCGGTCTGTGATGTTTTATAAGATCAAGCTAGCATATGAATATTTATGATGATGATATATGGTGCACTGATACAAAAAATAGGTCGGTTGTAGAGCACGGTCGCGGATGGACCGGGGCTCACTCTACATATGGCCAAGTCGCTAAGGGATGGCAGGAGGCCAGCGGCACCCTCCCTGAGATGGAAAAAGATAAAAAAAAAAACAGCCGCTGGGCTCGCGTGCTGTTAAGGATTCTCTTCCAAAAGGTAGACTGATCACTTGTTAAGTGTCATTATTGGATGGGGAGAGATGCATTTGCATATGTTTTGCTTTTGAAAACCCCAAGGATTGGGACATAAAAACATTTATACGTAAAGTTATCCTAAATAAGATTTTATGAGCCATAATGAATAAGTTTACCCTGAAAATAGGGTGTTTTACACAAAAAGTATAAATATTAAAGATGAAAGGAAATGTTTTCTACGCAAATATTTTCATGAAAATGAATTATATGTTTTATGCCTTTTGTTATAAACAAGCCCCAAGATGGGGATTATGAAAAGGGTTTGTATAAAAAATATTTTTTGTCTTGTTGTTATAACAAGCCCCAAAATGGAGATTACGAAATAAGTTTTATGTCTTATTTGCTATAAACAAGCCCCAGGATGGGATTATGAAAAGGATTGGACATGAGAATATCTTTTGCCAAAGAGTTTATATGAAAAATATTTTAGGACATATGAATGTCCGTTTCCAAAAGGATTTATGAAGAAAAATATTTTTAGGACATATAAATGTCCATTGTCAAAGAAAGTTTTTGTTAAAGATGTTTTGGGATATCAAATGTCCCTTGGCTAAAAGAATTTATGATGAAAATTTTTTTGGACGTAAACGTCCATTGGCAAAAGAAGATTTTATGTAAATATCTTGGAACATTATAAATGTTCTCACAAGACCAAAGAAAATTACTTAAAGAAGGTAAAACACATTGTTTTGCCTTAACAAGCCCAGATGTGACTTGTAAATGGTTTTAAGAATAGATGTCTATGAAAATATTCTAAGACATAGAATTGTCCTCATGAATAAAGGATTATATGACAATGTATTAGGACATACAAATGTCCTTATGTAAAAAGGTGTTCAAGATGTTTATGGAAATGTTTTAAAGGAAAGTTTTGCCCCAAAATGCTTGCTTACTGAGTTATCATTCACATTTATTTTCTCAAATCTTAGACAGGTACCAGGAAGCTCAAGAGGTCGTGGACCTGAGTATCTAAGGAAAGGTAAGAGATAATATGCAAATGTGGGCTAAAATGATTAGCCAGGACGTGTGAGATGATATGCCTTAATGTTTTAAGATGATATATGTAAAATTATTTAAAGTTCTGAGTTCTATGTGAACCGATGATTGGATGTACATATGTATGTATAAAAATATCATAATTAAGTCAAGAAGACTCTTATTGTAGAAGAGCAAGTTGAGCTGTTATGATTGAAATGCGCACTTGATATTGATTACAAGTGTATTGTCTCCTGTAAGATGAGTGAAATGAAATGTAAAGAAATGAAATGATGAAGGAAAATGAATGAAATGAAAAAAAAAATTAGACTAGATCCAATTAAGAACCCGCCGTGTGATCTGGGAAACAATCCTGATTCACATTTACCAATCGATAAGATGTTGGAGTAAGGATTAGGATGTGATGTCTCGGGTTGGGGCGCCACACTCATCCTCTACTTGATCCTCATCACTTGAGATGATTTGACAATAATCCTCAAAAAAGTTGTAGAGTCCATGTATGGGTGACTAGGAGGCTCGTCAAAATTCTCATTTAGATGACTGACTTATTGTGCAACTTTTTCTTCTAGAATCAGAAGACGCTCCTTCATTGAGAAAGTTCTTGATTGGATTGAAGAAGTTACTTTAAAATTTTGTTAATAGCAGATTCCTCAAGCTGTGGTAAGACTGTTAGTGGAATAGAGGGAGAAGAATTTTCCAACATATTTCCAAATTTTGATTCATATGGTTGAGGTATAAAGCAGTTTTGTTCAGATGTAAAGGCATGATCTTCAAACTAAGAAAAGTTTGAATATATATGACCATCATGATTGTAAGTACTTAAGAAAGAATTTTCAACAAGATGAGGATAGTCATGTTTACAATAATGTTGCTGCTCATGTCCCTGGTCTTGTTGGTATGAAGCATTCATTAATGAAGTCCCTTCTCTATATGAATTGTTCTAGTCCGCTATTTCATAATTCTCATGAAATGCCCTAGCAACCATCCTATCATCATACTAATGATTATGGTGTGCCATCAAATAATTTCTAAAAATAAAGAAAACAAAACAAAAGAAAGAAAGAAATTATCTACAAAGAGAATGAATAGATAGATATAGGAAGAAAAGAAAGAAAAGTGCTTAAATACAAAGTCTTAAGTAACGCCGAATTCCCGAGCAACGACGCCAAATACTTGTTCACAATCTCACCATAAGTGCACGGGTCATAGATTGTAGTATATAAACTATCGATCCATAGGGCATGCAGGACTTAAAACTTTATTTTAAATGCTTTATTATTGAATATCTAGAGATCAAAATGAATAGAAAATAGAAAAGTAGAATAAATAAATAAATTTTAAAACTAAAAATCAAAATTAGAGAGCAGAGATTAGAGTACCTAGGATCTAGGATTTCACATGCATTTTTTGCAATGAGTAATGGTACGATTATTTAAATCCGGATATTATTTGTTAAAAGAGAACAAACCCTAAATTATCCTTGCACCTTCTCTCGAAACCTACAAGGCGTAACCCTAATCTATTCTTAACCAGCTATTCTCATAGGGTTAAGTCAATTAGGATTCATTAAGTTTTGTGGTCGTTCATGGAATTCCTCAAGGTCATCATTCATATTTTCATGGTCTTAGATTTTCAGATTTAACATCTCGATTGTCGCATATTAGACTTTCACCTCTCAATTCTATCACCTAATATATATGAAATTATTGCTAAAGTGGAAGCTCAAACACTAGACAAGCATTAAATCATTAGATATTAAATTAACGATAATGTCCATCATAAATAAATCAAAACCACACATCACGCTATATTGTATGCATGCTACATCTTAAATCCTAGATTTAGGTCTTAGCCGAGCATGTTTAACTCCAAATAAAATTTAAATCCAAATCCATCTTAAACAAGGCAATGAAAATAAAAAGGAAAGAAGAGCAAAAACCTTATTGGTTGAAAGCTCCAATAGTTTATCGACCGCTCTACGTAACTCGTCGCTCCGCCTCTTGTCTCGTGCTCTTTGCCTCCTCTCAACCCCTCTCTCTCTCAATCTTTTGTGTAATTTCTCTCTCAATTCTTCTCATGGAACCCCCTATTTACAACAGCTTGAAAGTTGAAAATATAGTCTGTGCATATTAGAAAAATGTGCAATTTTGGTCTAAAGCATGACCAAATTGAAAATTTTTGATGAAGTTGGTCCAAATCGCAAATTCAAGACTCAATGTTGAAGCAAAAAAGTGTCCAAGACAAGCCCAAATGTGTGGGAGGAGTAACCAAGCAGAGTAGGAGGAAGCAGGAGGCAACTGTGTAGAATTGTGCAACAAATTGTGACTTCAAAGGACCACATAATTTGAACCATGTGGATCTGGGTTCCACACGGTTTGTAGCACCTGCAATTTTAAATTGCACCCCTAAACAGATAGCATGTATAAATGAAAATTTTGGGCCATGGAATTAATGAAGTTGAATATGAATTAATAGCCTAAAATTATAAAGTAAGAAAAGAGATAATAAATAAATAAATAAATAATGATGAGTTAAGATGCTATTATTGAATAAAAAATTACCAAAGTATATTAATTCATTTTATATTAATTAATTACAGTTAAATGGTCCTATTTAAATAATTTAATTGGTTTAAATTATTTAAATCAATGAACGACCATGCTTTGATATTTCAAAATACATACCATGAGTTTGAATAATAAAATTGCTAATTTTATGATTTATAACGTGTAAACATATGGAATATATAATTGTTTAATAGGGGAGACTTTGCCATATGATGTACTTGCGGAGTACAAAAAAAGATAAAATCAAAAGGGGCATCAGCCCCTTCCAACGAACATGCTGGGAGGAAAAAACTGGAGGAGAGAAGGAGAAGAAGAAATGGAGTGGAGGAAGAGGGCTGCCGGCGTCCGCCGCCGCTACCACCACCACCATTCATCCCATCGCCGACCGGAGGTAAGAAGGGGATGGGGTTTTTTAATGGTGTTTTGGACTTTTGCACCTAAATCATTCTAAAATGATAAGGGTTTTGTTATATATATGTAAATCTATTAGTATGGAAAGAGAAATCGTGAAAAAAAGAGGTTTGGATTTAACAATGATGGGGGATGTTAGGATTTTGAATTTCTATTTTTGTGGCATACTAAGCATGTAAATCATCTAGGGATGTATAAATCTTTGGTTTTATGCGTGAAATCATGTGTTTATAGAAGAATTTGAGCATATATCTAACCCTAGAAAATGGACAAGTAGAGAAAACTAGGGGTGTAACTTGGGTAGGGTATCCATGGGTACCCATCGACCCGACCCTAATTTGGGTAGGGTAGGGTAGAAAATATTACCCATGGGTATGGATAGGGTACAAATTATTACCCATCTCCTCAAATAGGGTACGGATAGGGTAGATACGTTGGGTACCCAGAACCCACCCGCATAGGTACTCATATAGGTAATTAATTAGGTGCATAATTATATATATGTATAATATATATTATATAGTATGTATTATGCTTTGTCTTTGACATCTTATATGCACATATATTTTAACAAATTATAATTTAAATGAATTTTGTACCTTGTGAAGTATAAAACTGGTTTGGTTATTTATATATCTACATCATTGACTTCCAAAAGACTCTTATAAATACACTTGTGACTTATGATTATAATATATTAATAGTTTTAATGATTGAGTTATGATGGTCTATACTTCATATTTTTATATAATAATATAAACAATAATATATGTACTTATGATTTTAAAGCATATATGAGTATTATTTTACATTATTTAAAATAACATAGAAATTTTTAAAAAATATTGTATTTGAGTATTAAAGGAACCGATTTGGAACCGAAACCGAAACCGACTCTATGGGTAATGGGTAGGGTAGGGTATATTAGGAACCGAACCGACAAATGGATAGGGAAGGGTAGGCCTTTTGCAAATAGGGTAAGGGTAGGGTAGATCACTACCCAAACCAAACCGACCCAAGTTGCACCCCTAGAGAAAACATGAATTGGGCATAGGGCTTTTGCTTTTATCATACCTTAGATGATTTGGAGAAGATTTTTGGGTTGATTTTCATATTAAAATTTTATAAGAAAGAGAGGAACTTGAAATCCATGAAACCTTAAATCGTTGAAGTGGGGATGTTGGGTAGGCACTAGAATTTTGTGGGATTTTCATGGGATTGAGTAAGAAACAATTAAAATGGGAGTTTAAAGTAGTCAATGATTGGAAAATTCGTTGTGAATTTTGAAATAGAAATATGATAAATATGAAAATTGTTAAATTGTGGAAATGAGATTTTACGTAAATAATGTATAGAGTGCTTAAATGAGAATGAAATAATAAAGTAGTGGTGTAAGTAGCCTTTAGACATTTGATGGGGATGTAAATAGTTAAAATTTAAGATTCTATATTAATTAGCAATAATATTATGTAGTTGAAAAATATTTAAATGTGATAGTTTGAATTAATGACATGGGCATATATAGTTGGAAAGAGTGTTTGACTTGGTTTAAACTTGTTAAACTTGCCATGTTATATGGGAATGAAATAGCTAAATCTTCAAATTTTAAGTCTTGAAATTAACCATAAAGGATGGTCACAGTTGGATAGCTACATAGGCAATGCATTTTAAAATGGATGTGTGTATTTAAATGACAATTTTAAAGTCTAACTGCATGTTAGATGATTTAATTGTTACAATTAAATTATATGGAAATAGAAATTAAGTGAATTGAAATTTCAAATGAAATAAATATAAGATACTATGATAAGGCAACCTCTAAAAACATGTATAGGTATAAGAATTTCACATTCAATATGAAGAAAATGAGTTAAGTTAAAGAAAGCTTTAAAAGCTTTGAATGCTAAAGAGTGTTTAACTCTAATGGCCAAAACAAGACAGCCATGAAAACGACTCTTATATATGTGCTTTAGACAGTAAAATCTAAATTAAATTAATGAGTATTATGTAACGAGAACCTCACATTTTAGACATGTATGACAACCAAAACTAAAGTTACAAAAAAGGATAATAGTAAAAGTCATATTGAATGGTCTATTTAAGGGAGCATTTGTTAATTTAATTAATAGCAGTATATGTTGAAATAAAAGGAATGTGATGTTAAGAATTTTAATGCCCAAATGCAACTCAATTAAAATTGTTGTATGAGTAGTCCTATATATATGGGAATGTTTGAGCATGTTAAATGTTTGGAATAAGTGTGTCGAACCTAATAAAACAAACAAATTATATAGTGTAATAATTTTGGAAGGGTATGGAAAAAAAGGGGAGGCATGAAAATAGTGTAAAAATAATTACCCAGCTTGAATTTATAATTTATAAATGTCAATTTTGATATTTTAATATTAATTTTGTACGATGTGGATTAATGAAATACGTATTTTAAATTTTAATGGGTTGAGAATAGTATTTGAGTTTGAAAGTTTTATATAGAAAATTTCAAGTAATGAAATGAATATTTGAAGTCCCATAAATTGAATATGTTAGTTAATATATATGTTAAGTCAGCGATAGTTAAATGTAAGCCTAAAAATGATTTAAGTAGAACAATTTTATGAACTAGACTATTTGGCCATATAATTTAGATAAAAATAGGTGGATCGCAAATTCCGAACGTAAAAGTTAATAAATTTGAGGTGGAATGTAAAGTTTTAATAATCAAAATCAAGAAAATAAAGGAAATAAACTAAAATAGTTATGTTGTATGATTCCTTTACTAAATTACTGACTTTAATGTATAAGCGGTAAATGCTAAAATTATTGCATTTATTGTAATGAAAATACTCATGATATGATGTTGAATTAAATAAAATAAAAGAGACCTTAGCTAGGTAGCCATGTGGATAGGCTGTACAGACTATGAATTTTTTAGTTAGGTTCAAGTGTGTGGTCACACACATGTAAAAGTAATATATGTGATATGAAATTGTTATAGTTCAAATTTCTAGTATAAATTGAATTTGTAAGTCGCGGGAAATGTATTCTTATGTATGTAAATAGAATTTATGAGTTGTTTTTGGTGGGATTTATGATTTCTAATCGTTTATCTTAAATGGGTTAAAATTATATATGGATTAATCGATGCATGACGGGTACTAGACTTGTTTTATATGAGTAAGAAGATCCCATGCCCTTTATATGAGTTATTTAAATGCAATGTACATAAAATATATAAGACTCATTAAAAACATTTTAGTAACAGAATGATTAAAAGACTAAGATAGCATATAGTCTCCGAGTTCTCAAATTGGTCTATGTTTAGAAAGGATTAATTTTACGCATATTGGATTTATGAAACTAAGTGAGATCTAATTTTATGGTGAATTTGGAATGAAATTTATATTTGGAAGTCTTAGAATAAAAATTGGATGTTTGTGCAAGTGTAGGATGAATTATATTTAAATAAGATTTTCAAGAAAAGAAATACTTGAATTTCTTATTAAAGAAAAATAAAAAATGGGCAAGTAGGAAATAAGTAGGCATGTAGATTGACATGTTTTGATGAGGGGGCTGATATGCTTAGATATTGTTTCCTATCTGTTATGTTAGGGAGGGATAAAGAAAAGATGGATCAATGCTAAACGGAAAGGGTAAGCAAGCCCTTCAAAATTTTAGTTCAAAAGAATTTTATTGTAAGAAAAATTCGTTCCTTTTTATTTTATGAAATTATATTTGCCAACAAATGATTAAGCTATTTTTCTTTTATATATTTGAATTGCACACTTTGAAATGACAATTTCTAGTTTGTTTTATGATAGAATGCATATTTCCTCATAATGATCAAGATTCAAGGTATACTTGTATGCATTAAGTACCCTATGGGATGAGATAGGATGTGATGTTTCTAAGAAAACTGAGTCCAATCAACTTACCTCGGGTCTTAAGGGTGGCGCCAGAGGCGTCTCAAGTATCCTCTGGAGTTAAATAGGATATATACAATTTGAGCATTGCATTATTAAGCATGTAATATTTTAAAGTGATAATCTTGTAAGATTAGAAAAGTTATTATAGTTAGATGATCACTTGGAAAGTGTCATCCGCCGAACAAGGAATAAGTTATGATGCATGTATGCACTCATTTAATTTTGAAACAACATAAAAAGAATTTAAGAACTTTTTATTTCCAACTAATGCAAAAAGTTTCAAAATTATGTGTACTTTTAAATGTCTGCTTACTGAGTATTTTATACTCATTGTTTTCAACTAGCCAGTGAGTGCAAATGATGCAGACTTGATAGAGAAAAGCCTTCACTGCTAGCTAAGCAATGAAGGTAAGATTTTTAATGGTTTTGGTGTATTGGGAGCCTTGGATGTAATTATTATAGTTGTAAGTATTACATTTTAATATTTTATATTGATGTTAAATGTAGTAATTAGTTTCTTATGTGAAGTATGATTGTATAAGAGAAATATTAGATGAATTAAAATAGATGTGAGTAATTTAGTGAAAAATGTTAGACTTGTAATGATTATCAGGTTTTATATTGCTCAAATGTCATAAATACAGACGGCATGCTGCTGGATTTTAGTTAAGAAAATGGAACCGATGTAGGTTCTAAAAGAAAAGAAAAAAATCAGGCAAATTTTCTGACACATTAGGTAAAGCTTCCGCTCGTATAAAGATGAGACTTTAGTTTCATTCACAAGTTTCACCACTTAAAGATCTGTGGAGTAAGGTTTCATGTTGCAATGTGCTCCCGCGGGTCGGGGCGCTACACGGTTCAAACCGTGTGTGACCCCTGCTACGCACAAAATTGCGCAAAACGAATTTTATGCATAAGCCCTTCCCCTAAGACTTATATAAACACCTCCTAGAAATGTCCTAAGGCATCCTATATGTCCTTGAGCTTGGAGTGAGGTCCGGGAGCTAGAGAAGGCGAATAACACAAGGCGACAAGCGAGACGGCAAGTTGTTTGAAGAATTCAAAACACCATTGAAGCTTCTAATCAATATGTTGTCTTTTCTTCTTTCTTATCTGAGTTTGACTACTTTATTTTAGATGGATTCTACATAAAATATTTTTTTATATTTAGATTTTATTTTGAACATACTCGGCTAAGCCCTTAATCTAAAATTTAGGATGTGGCATGTATACAATGTAGTGGATATTGTAGTTTTTAGTTTATTTATGATATATATTAGTTATTAATTTAATATCTTGTGTTCCTAATGCTTGTTTGGTGCATGATACCTGTACAATGGTATGATTTCATATGTTAGGTGAAGGAACCGAAAGGTGAAAATCTAAAATACAATAATTAAGATATTAAACCTGAAAATCTAAGACCACAAATAGATATGATGAACTTGAGAAATTTCATGAACTTTTGTACAACTTAATGAATTTTAATTAACTTAATCTCATAAAAATAGGTAGTTAAGAAGATTAAGGTACACCTTGTAGGTTTTGAAATAAGATGTAAAGATAATATAGGATAGTTATCTTTTAACAATTAATATCCAGATTAAATAGTCATATAATGTATCCATTGCAGTTGTTGCATGTGAAAACCTAAAACCTTAGGTACACTCGTCTTAATTTCTACTCTTTGCTCTACACTTCTAAACTTTCTTTCTTATTTATTATTTTTCCTTTATTCCACTTCACTCTCTTGGTTATTCATAAAAGTGTTTAAAAGCAATATTTTGTGTCCCAAATTCTCTATATGAATGATATTTATATACAATAATCTACGACTCATGCACTTGCGGTGAGAAAGCAAATAAGTATTTTAGTGCCGTTGCCAAGGAACACAACCCGAGTACAAGGTATCCCCCGTGAGGTGATCTATCTTCAATTCTTCCCATTTTCTACTTACGACAGGGTAAGCGAGTGGTTCTTTTCTATGCGACCAGATTTCTTCATTGCATGGGATGAGCTTTCTACTTCTCTCTTGGAGAAATTTTTTCCACCCATAAAGACTAAGAAGATAAAGGACAAAATCAATCAGTTCATCCAAAAAGATGAAGAAACTCTCTAAGATGCATTGGAGAAAATGAAAGATCTACAACACAAATATCCTCATCGTAGTATCTCATAAGGTGATATTATTGAAATTTTCTTCAATAGACTCAACCGACCGACTCAAAGCGCCATCAATTTGGCTGTTGGAGGACGATTCATGCAACTCACTAACGAAGAGGCCTTCACACTCCTCAATGACTTGGATCTCTATAACTCTCAATATGGCAACGTCTAAGGATCGTCTCGACATGGAGGCGTATAGGACATCAAATCCCTTCACTCTCTATATGCCAAGTTAGATCATATACTGCTGCAGAAGAAACAAGAAACCACAGACCAAGGTGCATCTACATCTTACCACCTTTCATGCGAGATCTGTGGAGCATCACACTACACATTTGAGTGTAGCTTTGTTATCCAGGACACCACAAGCGAGCAAGCTAATGCAGTTAACAATCAATACAACACTCGCACATATGGTAATCCCTACTCAAACACTTATAACCCTGGATGGAGAAACTATCCCAATTTCTCTTGGTCAAACCAGTTAAATACCTAAAACTTTACTGAAAATAACAAGTCACCTAGTTTCCCGAGAGGACCACTCAACCCACCTACATATCAAATACAACCAACTCTACCTGCATCACCTCAAGCACAACCCAATGACTCTTTACTTGAAAAACTAATTGAAAGAATGGACAAAATGCAAACCTATCTCAAGTTACTTGAAAACCAAATTGCCCAGAGTGCCACATCCTCATCCTAAAGAAAATCCTTAGCCAACCTGAAGTAAACCCTTAGAAACAAATGCATGTAATCACTTTGGGGTGTGACAAACCGCTCGACTCACCTCGGCCACCTAAGAAAGAAGCCGACAAAGAGTCCGACTAGGTCCAGACACAAGATGAGGAGCCACAACCCAAACTAATGGTGGAGTTGTACATCCTGCCACCACCTTATCAGTCTCTTCTTCCTTTTCCTCAAAGTCAATGATAGACTAAACTTCAAAAGCAATTTGAAAAGTTCACCTCAACACTCAAAAACTTGTCAATCAAAGAAATTTCAAAGAGTACAAAACCAATGTGCTTACTAAGAAGTGCAGCGCCATCCTACAAGATAAGGTACCTGAAAAGCTAAAAGACCTTGAGAGCTTCTCCATTCCTTGTGCTCTTGAGAATGTTTAAATCAGCAAGGTGCTATGTGATCTCAGAGCGAGCATAAGTCTGATTCTTCTCTTCATTTGTATAAAGCTGAACATGGGTGATCTAAATCCCACCTCTATGCCTCTGCAACTTGCCAACTGATCTATTAAATTCCTAGTCAGCATTCTTGAAGACACACCTCTGAAAGTCGACAAGGTATTCATCCCAGTCAATTTTGTAGTCCTTGACATGGAAGAGGACTGTTAGATTCCTATCATTCTTGGATGACCATTCTTAGTAACTGCTTGAGCGATCATCAACGTCAAGAATGACCAACTCTCACTAATAGTTAGAGATGAAAAAGTAAAGTTTAATCTTTCTAAAGCCACAAAGCACTCGTCAGTTGAGAAAAGCAACCCCATGGAGGTATGTATTATCAAAAGCGAAACAATTGAAAATGAAAATCTAGAACTCTCTACCTGTGTCACTCTCCTGGACAAAAGCCCTCTAATCTCATCTGCTGCTACTTCAAAATACGAGAAACTAGACACGAAAATCAGCTCACTAACCTCGAGGCAACCAAAGGAAGAAACACCAAAGGTAGAACTCAAATATCTTTCTAAAAATCTCAGGTATGTGTTTCTTGGCCCTAATTCTACTTATCCAGTCATAATCAATGCAAATCTCTCTGAATCTCAATCTGATGCACTTCTGAATGAACTAAGACAACATAAGAAGACAATTGAGTACTTCATTAATGGGGTTCTAGTTGTATGCTCCCGGGTGCATACACTCATTTTTTTTATTTTTTTTGAAATTTTTTAACAAGATTGTTAATCTGGGTGTATTTAATATGTGTATAAATTTCTACCATTTTTGAAGTATTTCAAATATTTATTTTTTATTTTTGAAAATCAGTGGTAAAAAATACTCCCAAAATGGTAAAAAATGATACAGATGATAAATACACTTAGATTAACAGTTTTATGAAAACAATTTCAAAAAATAATAAAAAAATAAGTGTATGCATCCGGGAGCA
Organism: Annona cherimola; assembly: GCA_030490835.1. Lineage (NCBI taxonomy): Eukaryota > Viridiplantae > Streptophyta > Magnoliopsida > Magnoliales > Annonaceae > Annona > Annona cherimola. The sequence goes on from CM059974.1 coordinate 42,583,083, forward strand.
TTGAGAGATGTATGCTCCTGGGAGTATACAACCAGCGTCTGCATTAATGATCTACCTGATATAAGCCTTTCTTTACGTATGCATAGGATCATCGTGAAGGACAACTGCAAAATAAGCATTAAACCTCAACGGCATTTGAACTCGAACATGAAAGAAGTTGTGAAAAAGGAAATTTTGAAATTACTTGACGTCGAAATCATTTTTCCTCTCTCAGATAGTAACTGGGTGAGTCCAGTACATGTAGTACCTAAGAAGGGAGGTATGACTATCATGAAAAAGATAAATATAAATTAATACCAAGAAGGATAGTCATGGGTTAGAGAATTTACATAGACTACCGCAAACTGAACGCTGCAACCCGAAAGGATCACTTTCCTCCACCCTTCATTGATCAAATGCCTAAACAATTCGCAAACCACTCTGACTTCTGCTATCTAGATGGGTATTATGGTTATTTTCAAATTCCTATTCACCATCAAGATCAAGAAAAAACAACCTTTACCTATCCATATGCCACTTCTGCATACCAACGTATGTCATTTGATCTTTGCAATGCACCTGCCACCTTCCAATACTGCATGATGGCCATATTTTCTGACTATATCGAAAATATCATGGAAATTTTTATCGATGATTTTTTGTCTATAGCACTACTTTTGAGTCATGCTTACCTAACTTGTCTAAGGTGTTGCAGATGTGAGAAGAAACCAACTTGGTTTTAAACTGGAAAAAGTGTCTTTTTATGATACGGGAAGAGCAACTTCTGGGACACTTAGTTTCAAACAGAGAAATCAAAGTTGACCGGGAAAAAATTGAAGTCATTGAGAAATTTTTGCCACCTAATTTGGTCGAAGGAATCTAAAGTTTTCTTAGACATGCCAATTTTTACCACTTCTGCATACCGACGTATGTCATTTGGTCTTTGCAATGCACCTGCTACCTTCCAATGCTACATGATTTTCTGACTATATTGAGAATATCATAGAAATTTTTATGAATGATTTTTTATCTATAGAACTACTTTTGAGTCATGCTTATCTAACTTGTCTATGATTTTGCAAATGCGAGAAGAAACTAACTTGGTTTTAAACTGAAAAAAGTGTCTTTTTATGGTACAGGTAGAACAACTTCTGGGACACTTAGTTTCAAATAGGGAAATCAAAGTTGACCGAGCAAAAATTGAAGTCATTAAGAAATTTTTGCCACCTAATTTGGTCAAAGGAATCCAAAGCTTTCTTGGACATGCCGATTTTTACCACTTCTGCATACCGACATATGTCATTTGGTCTTTGCAATGCACCGGCTACCTTCCAACGCTACAAGATGTCCATATTTTCTGACTATATTGAGAATATCATGGAAATTTTTATGAATGATTTTTTATCTATAGAACTACTTTTGAGTCATGATTATCTAACTTGTCTAAGGTTTTGTAGAAGTGAGAAGAAACCAACTTAGTTTTGAACTTAAAAAAGTGTCTTTTTATAGTATAAGAACAACAATTTATGGGACACTTAGTTTCTAAGAGGGGATATCAAAGTTGACTGGGCAAAAAGTGAAGTCATTGAGAAATTGTCGCCACCTAATTTAGTCAAAGGAATCCAAAGCTTTCTTGAACATGCCGATTTTTACTAACGTTTTATTAAGGATCTCTTTAAATTTGTGAACTTCTAATTAACCTTCTCAATCAAGATGTCCCTTTTGATTTTTTTATGAGTGTTTGAAGTCTTTTTGCAAGTTAAAAAAAGCATTGACAACTGTCCTGATCATTCAATAGCTAAATTGGAACTCATCCTTTGAAATCATGTGTGATGCAAGTGACCATAGGGTTGGGGCAATTTTGGGACAAAGGAGAGGTAACAAGCTGGTGGTGATCTATTATGCGAGCAAAACTCTAGACGATGCCCAAGTCAACTATGCAACAACTAAAAAAAATTTAGCCATTGTTTTTGCAATTGATAAGTTTTGTTCTTACCTTGTGAGTTCGAAAGTTATTGTCTACACAGATCGTGCTGCTATTCACTACTTGCTTACTAAGAAGGATGCCAAACCAAAGTTGATACGCTAGATCTTACTGTTGTAAGAATTTGACCTCAAAATCCACAACAAGAAACACATAGAGAACATGGTAGCTAATCATCTGTCCAGACTACCATCTATAGAGGAGACTAATCCAAACAAATATGAGCAAATCGATGAAACTTTCCTAATGAATTTTTTCTCGCACGTAAGGAAAAATCAATGCCCTGGTATGAAGATATTGTTAATTACTTGGTCTGTAAGGCAATTCCGCCTAATTTTAGCTATCAACAGAAGAAAAAGGTTTTTGACGAATATGAAATAAAATATCTAGGAAGATCCATACTTTTATAAGAGATGAGATGACGGTCTAATTCACCAATGCATATCAAATGAGGAAGTACAAAGCATACTGCATCATTGTCACTCATCACCTTATGGTAGACACATGGGACCCACCAAAACCACAGCAAGTCTTACAATTAGCTTTTTTTAGCTCACTTTGTTCAAGGATGCTCAAACTTTTACTCTAACTTATGACAGGTGCCAAAGAACGAGAAACATCTCAAGGCGAAATGAGATGTCACTCACAAACATTCTCGAAGTCAAACTATTTGATGTTTGGGGTATAGAATTCATGGAACCATTCTCATCCTTATTCAACAACCAGTACATACTCGTAGCTGTCGACTACTAACCGATGGGTGGAAGCGATCAATGCTTTAACAAATGATGCATGTGTGGTCATCAAATCCATTACGCAGAAAATCTTTACACGATTAGGCACACCGCTGGCGATTATCAGTGATGGAGGTAGCTACTTAGGCAACAAGCGATTCGATCAACTACTCAAGAAATATGGGGTCATACACAAAATCATCACCCCATACCACTCACAAATGAGTGGCTAAGCTGAAATCTCAAACCATAAGATCAAAAGCATTCTCGAGAAGATAGTGTCCCATTTACGATGAGATTGGTTGAGGCAACTTGTCGATGCTCTTTGGGCTTACTGCACTACATTGAAAACCCTGATTGGGACAACATCTGTAAGACTTGTCTATGAAAAATCTTTTCATTTACCTATCGAACTTGAGCACAAAGCATATTGGGTGATTTTTTTTTGAATTTTGACTTAAAATCTATAGGAGAAGGCGTTTGCTACAACTTAATGAACTCAATGAGATCTAACTTGAAGTCTATGAGAACTAGAAGCTTTACAAAGAAAGAACCAAATTTTGGCATGGAAAACATATCCAACAAAAGGTAATCAAAGTCGATGACCTAGTTTTGCTATTTAACTCACGATTTAAATTGTTTCCAGGTAAATTAAAATCGGGATGGTCAGGGCCTTTCAAGGTGTTGCACATGTTCCCTCATGGCATTGTTGAAATCTAGAGTGAAAGTACTGGCACATTCAAAGTCAACAGATAGCGTCTCAAACCTTATTTTGTAGGGAACCCAATTCCAAAAGGAGTCATCTACTCCTTCTTTAAAGTCACACCAACAATTTAAGGAATTGAAGTCAAGCTAAGGACTTAAAATTAAGTGTTGTACAGGAGACAAATCATTTTCTTCTTGATTTTAAGGGAGTTCTAGTTTCCTTTTTTTCTTTTCCTTTATTTCTTCTTCTTTGAACTGGATACTTATTAATTAAAATTCTATGGTGATCATTGTTTCAGGAAACTCGACTCAACTCAATTCAGCTCAACTCATCAAAACAAAGAAGCTTTCTTAATTCTCTAATTATCATGATTCATTGAATAATATGGATTTTTCAATGCATTAAACATTGTCTTATTTGAACTTGAAAATCCATTTTGCATGTTCTAAAGCATATTTTTTATATAGTTTGTAAGAAATAATTAATTAGTATGATCAATTTAGGCTCGTATAGTGCAAAGCCATTGTGGGGGTTTTCAAGTGTAGCAAACAAGGCATAAAACATAGCAAACTCCAATATTTCAAGATGTTAAGTAGGTTTTAACAAGATATCACATGCAACAGGGAAAATTCTCACAAGCTCGAAGTGAAAAACAGGCAAACAAAAGTATACATGGTTTGAACCGTGCGGAATGCACCCTAAAACGGTTCAAGCTATGTGAGTCTCGGCATCACATGGTTCAAACTACGTGAATCCTAGAAAAACATAGTTTGAACCATGTGATCTGCTGGACATGACTTAAAGCCCCTCTCCTCTCATTCTCTTATATGCCTTCATCCCTCTCTTTGCTCTAAAATCTCTCAACTCCTGACCCTTCAAAATCATATCGAAACCAAGTCCAAACCATCCCTAATCTACCTTTCATCATCCTTTGGTTCCTTTCCCTTTGATTTTCTTCCAAACCTCTTGACTCTCTACTTTTAACCATGCCTATAACATGTTTAATGAAATGCCTCAATCAAAATTTTAACTTCAAACACCTCTAAACTACATTCCATCCTCTCCTCAACTCAAAACTTAACCATTAACATCCATTACCCCCATCAAACACTTGAAAATTTTACTCCAAATCACTACCTACAGTGTTGCCCATGAAGTGTTTGACATAAGTTCCAAGCCAAACTCATCTTTCCAATCTCTTTCACATCACTTCCAAACCCTTCTCTTTCACTCCTTACCCTTCCATAGCTTTAACCAATTCACATTCAAGCCATTCCCACCACCTCCAACCATGCCGCCCAAGAGGAGAGCAAGGGAGTCCTCATCCACAAGAGCACAAGAGGGCACTTCTAGGGTATCTACCTGAGGCTGAACCACAAGAGCAAGAGAGCCATCGCTGTCGCCATCACCTTCAACACTGCCATCACCGCCACCAATCCCACCCCCTTTACCATGGTCAATGAGAGACCGAGTAATGCAAGAAAGATATAATGTCTTGACACTAAGAGAAAGGGACTGCACTAGATTCATTGATTATGGAGCACTTACATACCTTGAGCTTTCCGAGAGAGTGCAAAACTACATATCTACTATTGGATGGGACTTGTTTACGCAGACACATGTATCAGGTTACACCAAGCTTACTCTTGAGTTTCTCAGTAATTTGAAAGCTATCTTATTGCCTATCACTAATGAGTTGGATGAATGCATAAAGTTCAGATTAATGGGTCAAGAGCATATTCTGAGTTTGGCACAAGTTAATTATATATTTGGATTTCCTAATGAGGGGTGGCACGTCCTCAAGGATGACTTTTTGCCACGAAAGGTGAGGGGTCGCCTTACACATAATCCTACAAATCTATTCTGGAGATAACTGGGGAGTCGTTATTTACATCTCTTCATGACCCATTCAATATTTGCTTGAGGAGATAGCTAGGGGATCGCAAGCATGCAGGAGCTTTTATTTTTAACAGTTATGAGAACAGGGATCAAGATCAATTATGGATTCTGGTTGCTGAAGCATCTTCTTTCAGTTACTTGTAAGCCGACTGGCAAGATCTGCGTGGGTAGTATAGTTTCTATGATTATAAGCAGATGTGATGTCAACTTTCAGGGGCCTATCCACACTCGAATAAGTGGCCACGAGTATATCGATCTACCCATGTTTGTTGCTATGCAGATGGTAGTCAAAGAAAAGGATGGAAATTACTTTTTAAAGCTCTCAGACGGCACGATCATTCCCAAGATTCGAACACCTGTTCCCCCACATGTTGTGCACTAAGAGCCGATTGATCCACCTGATATTCTTATTCCTAATGTTCCATTACCTTCTCAATCATTTAATATTCCTTCTATTCCCCAATCATTAGATGATAAGCTTGATTTTCTAATTCAACAAATGCATGATCTACATGATTTTGGGAATGATCAATTTGAGGCTGTTGAGGGTCGAATTGGCTCTTTGGAGGAAGCAATGGAATTCATTAGGAATAAACCTTGATTGTTTTCTCTCTTTTAGAACCTATATTCATGCATCTTTGGACTTTTTCTTCTAACACATTTGGGCATTTTGAGACTTTTGGCATAGCTGTTGGATGACTGGTTAATTTCATACTGTATACTTATGCGCTTTTATGCCTAAATTCTATTCTAATCTGATAGGTATAAAGCTTTTATTCTCAACATTGAGGACAATATTGTTTTAAGTGTGGGAGAGATATATTTTTGCTAGAAATCTTACAGATTCTTAGTTAACTATGATTTTGAAGACACTTTTAGGGTGTGTTTGGGAATGGATAAAACTTTTGATGAAAAGTTATAGAGAGTAGAAGTTGTCAAATGATGTGATATGATAGGGGTAATGATGAGAAATAAATACGATAAAGTTGAAATAGATAGGTTAGTTGTGTTGATAGTTGTGTAGAAATGATTGACAAGTATGGTAGTTATATAGAAAAATGTGAAGAAATTATTAAAAAATAGGGTAGTTGTGGAGAGTGAAAAGTTTTAGATTGAAAATTTTTAACTTGACAACTTTCACTTGTTACCAAACACACCCTTAATTTGATCTTGAGATTATTCTAATTCTGAGTTGATGAAATTTTTTCTAATTTAAGGAAAATTTTGCTAAAAATTTTATTTTACTTTGATAATTTTCTAGTTCTCTGCTACTGCAATGAAATTTGAGAACATGGTAAGATGTTCTTTAAGTCGAATTGATAAAATCCCACCTTGACCTTTTGTAAAATCTTATACGCAACATGTGTGAGATGTTAAAAACCATGGGGTTAAATGAATGAGTAAACTTTAGTGAGGTATGAAATCTATTTTTGAGCATAAATTTGTTAAAGAATACCCAATCTTCATATATGTGATACCTAGACCTAAGTAAGTCTATAAATATGACGCATGTGTTATTTAAATGAATTATGGATGATTTATGATTTAATGGTATTTTGCAATTAGGGTTTGCAATTAAGAATGGTGATTAAGACTAATCGACATAGCCCAAAGTGAGTCAAGATGACTAAAGGGGCTTAATGAGGATTGGGATATGCTAATGTGGAATGAATATTGATTTTAATTTTCATGATATAATTAATGGAGGTTAAAATGAAAATTATGGAATTATATTGGAAATCGTAGAAAATTCATAACTTGACGCCTATAAGGCGAAACGAGATGAAATTTAAAAGGTAAGCTCATGAATTTAGGCTCAACCTTTTGAGTGAATTGGATTAAGGAAAATGTGATAAAATTAAGGTGATAATTATTTGATTTTAATCTCACACTCTAAGGTTATTTTCAAAGGTTCATAACTTGACGTAGAAACATCGGTTTGAGATGAAATTCGAAACAATTAAATAAAATTATAAAATCTATTGTATGAGTGTATTGGATTAAGCTAATTACCATGATAAAGTTCTTAATTGGAAAAAAGTGCCTAGCATTGACTTTGTGCACCCTAGACTACCATAGCATTTATGTTAAAGCAAGTGAGTTAAATGACTTGTTTTAATGCTATGCAAGGTGTCGAATGGAGGTGAATGGAGCCAGATTTTATGGATTTGTTTAAGGGTCAAATCCATGGAAAATTCAAGGATTTAAAGGCATTGGTTTAATGCCTAATATGTAGCTCAAACGAGGCATAGATTATGTGGCATGACCATGGACGTCCAAGGGCACTTTAGGCACGGAATTTGATTTTTAACAATCCTAAATTGCATATCTAAATTGCCTAACACCTAGGCGAAGTAAATGGGCAATTACATATGTGGAATTTCATGGCAAAAATCATTAAAAAGGAAGCTTCATGGATGTTGCAAATAGTGGACAGCAATGCATTCCATTAATGAGTGGATTTTAATGATTTTTGATAAATGGAAAATGGGTATTTTACTTGGATATAAATTAGCCAAGTCATCAAAGGATAAGATGGCATTAAAATACCCGATCAATGATGTGTAAAAATGGGCCCCACAAGATGAAAAAAATATATAAAAATCGGCTTATCCAAGGGGGGGACGTTCATATGCACAAGGGGAGAAAATTCCCAAAATTTTCTAATTGTTGTAAGCAACCCTTTGCACGACCAAAAACCAGCAAGGAAGAAGGAGAAAATAGGAGAAAAAGAGAAGGAAAAAGGAGAAGAAAAAGAAGGAGAACCAAGCCAAACAATTTGGATTCAAGTTAGATTCAAACCAAGTAAAATCTAAGTTTTGAATCACTTGAATCAAGGTTTTCTCTCTCAATTTATGAGCCATGAATATGGTTCATAAAGAATTCTTAAATTATGAGTTATGATGCCTTGATGAAGTTATTGAATGATTTTTAAAAGATTTAAATGAGATCAAGAGTTCAAGAGAGTGAAAAGGGAAGTTAGGGTTGAATTTTGAGATGAAAGCTAACTTGAAAATTCTCAAAAACCTAAAACAAGTTTCTGTATAATTTAAGCATGATTATTTGGATGTAATTCATGTTATTTTGGATTACATATGTTGATTTAAGCATTTGTTAATGATTTTAGCAAAAATGGAACTTAGGGTTTCAAGTAATGCCCGACTTTTCCATTTTTGAGTTAAAAATGATATAAAAAAGTGATTAAATATTTTATGGATGAATTTTAGGGTAAATTATCCTAAATTAAGGACCCTTTGGACTGCCTAAGTGGGCTGGATGATTTTTCCCTAAATCTAATTTTTAGGGTATATGTATAAAACGTCCAAACGGGGGGCCAAAACAGGTGCTTTTTATATGATTTTTGTTGTTGTTTGTAAAAAAATGATTTATGAATGTTATGGATGGTAAATTATCCTAGGTTTAAGGTACTTTGAGTGTCCAAAAGGGCTTGGAAAGATATGCCCTAAATCTGATTTTAAGGATATATATATATATATATGTGGACATGTCAAAACGGGTCAAAATAGATACAATATATGCATGAAAATGTTACTATTATGGAAGAAAATGAATTATGAATTTTAAATATGTGATAATATCCTAAATTTGGATTAAGAAAATCATATTTAGTTTCTGAAAATTACGACTTAAAAATCTATTAAGATTTAAGTCTTGAACGAGGCGTTGAAAGGATGAAAAATGGGTCCTAACGTTGCTATTTTGGAACCCATTGATGAATGGATTGAAAATCCATAATTAGAATCTAAATTAAATTTTAATTAAGGGGTTTAATCATGCTGAATAAGGACATAAGTTGCTCACTTGAAAAATTTTAAGAAACACCTAGGTTATGTGTTGTAAGATGGGTGTATGTGGAAGGCTAAGTATGGATAAGTGGTAAATGGTTTATATGAACTGCTAAAATGTAAAATATGCATGAATATGTGATGAAATGCATAAGGATGTTGCTGTATGAATGATTTTTGAATTATCTCAAATGTTGAGATTTATTTATGAAGCTTAAAACGTCACTTATGTGCTTAAAATGAGCATAGACGTAGGACAGGTGAAAAATGGATGAAAAATGACAAATGGGTGATATAAATCCCCATATGTTGATTTATGAATGATAATTATGTGTTTACCTTAAATATGTGTTTAAAACACAATATGGAATGGATGGTATGAATCATAAGTGAGTGTGATGTATGTATACCCGACTTGGAATTCAAGTAGGTTATGAATGTTAATGGATCATGGGTTGGAAAACTAAGCAAGCAAATAAAAATGTTATGAATGCAATGTCATTCTTATATGTATAGACAAATGCAAAGGAAATTTTGATACAGAAAGCTAAGGCGAAGCAGGTAAGCAAGCGGCTTTCTAAATGACTTTTGTTTTATCAAAAGATGATAAAATGATTGTTAATGATGTTCTAAAGGTTTGAACCATTGTACAATTTATTTATGAAATTATTTCCAAGTTATTTAAGGATGACCATTCCTTTACTTCAATATGTGTTGAAATGTTATTTTAATTATGATAAATGAATTGCTTACTGTTTCGCAATTATATATGATAAATGATGAAGCATGGATTTAAATGATGTTTCATTGAAACAATGTTTAAAAGGGATTGTGCAAAGAATTCTCTACATGAGAACGACAAGTTTTCATGTGTAAGAGGAATATAATGCCAGGGTGACTAAAAGTCATGCATGAAATGAAAATTAAAGCTAGTCAAGGCAGAAGCAGGATAAGAGATCCGCCCTTTACGTTGCCAAGTCAGAAGGTCTGACGCCAAGGATGGAAAGGATCATGTTATGAAAGAATGTTCCCCGAGCTAGCGTACCCTCACATGAAGGATTATGTCATGAATGGAAATGATGCATTTGCACATCCAATGTTTATAAATTGCCCAAAATTGGGATTAAACTGGTTTACATAATTGGTTTACATGAATGGTTTATGAATGGTTTCCATGAATGGTTTATGAAAAGGTTTTTTTTCTGTAAGTAGTTGATCACTTGCTAAGTGTCTCCTACCGAATGGAAAGAAATATTTTTAAACAGAGTTGCCTTTAAAATGAATTGCCTGAAAATCCTATAGCTTGCTTATTGAGTTTCGACTCACGTTTTATTTTTCAAACCCAAAGACAGGTGAAAGGAAGGAGGCAAGGAGCACAGGTGGAGATTCAAGAATGAATGAATTGCTATGATTTACCATGTATGAACCTATGGGTTGAATGGTTGTATGAATGATGACATTAAATTATGATTTAATGTTGTATATGAATTATGTTATGGTTTTGTGACCATAGAAGGCAAAAAATTATTATAGTCAATTGTTAAGGATGATTTATCATGATATAATTAAGTATGAAATTTATGAGATCATATGTGTATGTCTCAAATGTTAAAATGATATAAAAAAGCATTTGATGGAAATTGAATGTATAAATGGTATAAACTCCTAAGGAGTTAAGTTTAAGTGGATAAATATCCAATAAAGCCCGCCGTGTGACAGGGCAACAATCTTGATCACATTTACCAATCGATAGATCTTAGAGTAAGGTTGTGACGCTCGGGCTGGGGCTCCACAATATCCTAGATCATTTGATGAGATTTTGATACTCTAAATTGCTAAATCTGCTTTCTCTAAATGTCTTAGAGTAATTCTCCTTGATTTGTCAAAAGTTGTTTTTATACACACAATTTATTGTAATTTTTCCATGTACATGTATAGCACCCCACTGATCATCACCTTGGACCGGTAGTCACTACGGTAGAGATCCGATAGCATCTCCCAGGATCTGCATAATTCCAAAATCAAAGGACCACATGTATATAAAAATTCACCTGTGGAAACCCTAGATATCCACAACTAATTAATCAATTAGACATATGGCAACAAAATCAATTAAACTACAATTATTTCCATCATTCTTATCTTAGCGAAAATAAAATACATATTTACAATTCTCAAATATATTAATAAGGCCTCAACAGGCCATACATTCATAAACTACATCCCACTATATAATATACAACTCATTACTTATCATATAATACATGCACATGAATATTTCACATATAAATCAATCTCAAATACTACAATCCAAAAATATACAACTTATACCTACCATAATCTGCCTCAATTTAGAATCAGTATGACCTACCTCAAGCTCACAGCTAGGTACTAGTAATGCCCATCCTACTAAAACATCAAAAATAAACATGTGAGTTGTGCAAACTCAATAAGTAGGTGTGATCGATAAAATCAATGGCAAATTCATACTAAATCAATCATGTATGTCATGTCATCACATGCAATGCACACACTAGGCTCTCACTAGCCTCACACAATTATGTCATGCCACAAACACACATATGAAACAAACCAACCTCATGTCCATTAAAGGTAGGGGTGCAACTTGGGTCGGGTACCCACAGATCGACCCGACGGGCACCCTAAATAGGGTCGATTCGGTTCCCACGTGGTTACCCGTAGGGTCGGTTCGGTTCCGGGTAAAAAATACCTAGAGGAATTTGGGTAGGGTCGGTTCTAGATCACGGGTACCTGGAACCGAATTGAATTTTATATAATAAATATATATATATATTATTAACATTGTCGCTTGTCGTGTCGCCTACTCGCCTACTCGCCTCACGCCTACCCCTACCGAGTCCCTGTCGCCTGCGCTTGCCAGTCAGAAGTCAGAACTCAGAAGACTGAGAAGAGGCAACGGCCCGTGCCAAGCTCCATCTCTAGTTCCGGTGGCCACCATAGTAGCGCGTCTTCATCAGAATCCATCAAGCTTCGCCCGTGCCAGACCCCGCAGGCCGCAGTGGACTCCTCTCAGACCTTTCGGGAGAAAAAGGAATGAGAAATCAGAGGCAGGGCAGCGTCTGATCGTCACTGACTCACTGAATCTGACCCCTTCTGCCGCTTCGACTTGCGTTGTTGTGCTCTCTCGACGATCTCGAGGCTCAGATCCTTTTTCGCTTCTTCGTCGTCGCTTCTGCTCAAAAAAATCACATATTTCAGCTGCTCTCCTTCTTCGTCTTCACTTTCCATCCTCACATTGCTTTTTGCTTTTTTGCTTTTTGCTTTTTGCTTTCCATCCTCGCATCTTTCCATCAAAAACTAAATATCGCTTTTTGATTCTCTTTTCTTATCTTCACATGCATTTCTGACATTCCATGAAAATTAAAAGAGGCATTATTCATGACGCAGAACGAGAGGAATGCTATGGGTTTCCTCTCTATTTTACAACATCTACCTTTTTTGCTTGCTGGTATATTTATTCCTCAAAATCTCTCAAAATCTCAGCCTTAGCTATCGTGTTCAACGTAAGATTAGATCACAAAATTGTCCGATAACAGTGATCTGTCTATCTTCTTGATTATCTATAACCATTGATGTGGGGATGAGGGTTATGATTTTAGTTGTGGTTAGTTGCATTATGCTGACTGAACATTGCTGGGAAATGGATCTCAGCATAGGAAATGGAATATTTTGTGTGAGCCCGCTGTAATATTCTGACAATATTTGAGTCATAATAATTTGATGTTACTTATTTTTATTTAGATATTAAAAATAATTTATTTCGTGTGTAGCTACTGAAACATATGAGCCTTTCCCTCATGCACAGTTGATTTGTTATCTTTATTTTTTATTTGACAGAGGCTAACTTACTGACAAATGACTTATGGTGCAGGCTTCAACTTTAGGTGTTCCTCCCCAACCTTTAGCTCCAATAAATTTGAAAGGAACCATACTCCATATTCTCTTCCTGAAATTCTAAAGCTGAGGTGAATGAATCTGTGAATGATAGTGGTTTCATTTTGAAGTGTAATATTTTTTATTGGATTTTATTTATCAAGTTCTTTTGGAGTTTATGTGAAAAATAAATTCAAAAAATGAAATAGATATTACTGGACTGTTAAAGGAATGATATTGTTTCACCGTAAGTTTTTGCATCCATGGATGGTTTGTTAATGACAATATGTGCCCTTTTGTAGGCATTAAACAGATACTCCTATCACATAACATTGAGGGAAAAATTTTCTGTTGCCCTAACTTGTATTAAAAATTCTTATCATTAATTCAATATTCTAATGAGATAATAATTCTTATGCTATTTTATTCTTCTTTAACAGATTTCATTATGTACGCATTGCACTTTTTTAACATATTTCATGTTTTAGTATATATAAATTGAATTTTTTTACACAGGTTGCATTTTCTTATAGATCGTGTTCTAGGAACCAATTTTGGAACCAAACCAGAACCGACCCGCTCTTGAGAAAATTGGGTAGCGTAGGCTCCAGACCAACCCGGTCTAAAATAGGGTAGGGTAGAGATTTTTACAAAATGGGTAAGGGTAGGTTCCACCCGTACCCGGACCTACCCGACCCAAATTGCACCCTTAATTAAAGGTTATAAACAACCCTATCCTCATATCAATAAAAGATTATGAACAATCCTTTGCAAGCCATGCATATGCATCACTCATGTCGTATGCATCAAGCTCATGCTAAAATTATAGCTCGTGCTCATTTCAAACCATGCACCATCTGTTTATCAAAACTATTCATAAATACATAGCTAACAATACCAATCCATTTTCAAAGGGCCTAGCCCCAATCCATCGAATCATCATTTGACATGCAAAAGCTCATACCAAACCATCCCGAAATCCATCCAAATACACAACCCATGTCAATTCATCACAAATTCCAACAAACATTCAACAATATCCTCAAGCACAAAGTTTAAGGCCTATTTCAATTCATACAACCCTATTCATCAAGCCCATTGCAACTTCCATTCTAAATAATTCAATAGCACATATTCTCCCAAGTATTTGAAACATATTGTTCATTAAAGTTCTACACATTCATTTGTACATGATTTCTAGGCATTAAGCCTCACTTAGGCATTTCAACAAACAACTTACAGGCAACATATGAAAATCAAACTAAATTCACTCAAAATTCAAGGGATTCCACCCAACACATAATAATATCATACAAGACCAATTTTAAACGCTTCCATTTCGCCCCTTACATGTATCTCCATTAAATTCCAATAAACATCCAACAATATTCTGAAGCACAAAGTTCAAGTCTCATTTAATTCATAAAACCTATATTCATCAACCCATCACAAGTTCCAATCTAAATAGTTCAACATCACATATGCCCTCAAGCATTTACAACACATTATTCATATCATTACGGTTTTACAAATCCATTTATACATAGTTTCTAGGCATGAAGCCTCACTTGGGCATTTCAACAAACACCTTATAGGAAACATATGAAAATCAAACTAAACTTACTCAAAATTCACGGAATTTCATCAAACACCTAATAATATAATCCCAAATCACTTTTAAACACTTCTATTTCATCCTTTACATGTATTTCAATCAAAATTTCTAATTTCCAACCATTTTATATTCTCTACACAAGCTCCATCTTTCAACAATTCATCCAAATCACAAAAATAAAAATGGTGCCCACAAACAATCATAAAAATATCATGGTTCTAACCCAAATTCATACTTTGATTTAAAAGAAAACAACCTACTTACCTCGAATTTGATTTCACCTAAAAATCTTCAAGCTCTTCTAAGCTCCAAGCTTTCTCCTTGATCCAAGAAGCTTCCTTAATGTAAAAATAATGTGAATCCAAGCACTTTTAAGTAGTTTTTCATGGGGTTAGAGAGCTAGGGTCATGGGGAGGAATAAGATAAAGAAATGGCATGAAATGGGAAGGTTTTTGACACCCCCCACCCGCATTTAAAACAGCAAGGCACATGACTTGGGTCGTGTGGGCCCATAAGTGGCTCGTTTTCAGCTATGTTACACCATTTTTTCCAAAACATTTTGTAGACAACTCCAATTGAGACAATTATTTTTGTGTTGGATTCCTAACTTGAAGTACTACCTCTCAAAAAAATTTCTACTCAGAATTCTATCGCCACAAAATTTGGCACGCATTTTACTACACAACTTTACCGAAAACATTCACCCATTGACAAGATAAGTAGTCATAACATGCCAAAACATTCCCAACACAAAATCAATTATTAACACACATCTCTTTATCATCATAATATCACATTTATATCATCTTTTTTTTCAAAACATATCTTAAACAAAATTTGACCCGTCAACTCAACTTTTTAGCCATTTTGCCTCTACTATATGTCTCATTTGCCCAAATCAGATATATCACCTCTAATGCCTTTAAAATTATTTCTCACACATCACACAAACATCTAGAATCCTATCCATGCTAGAAGCCATCACGTTCTATGTCGTTTCCAAAATTTTGCGATTCAAGTTCATTTCTTACCGAATTTTCACAATTAGCCCCATGCGACTCAATTCTCAAAGTTATCATCTCAATTTCATTGCCAAGTATTATGACCACATTTCCATCATATCCAAAATCATTCTTATGGAAATCATAGCTCCCATCAACGATCCTCGGTTATTTCTGTTATTATAATTCTTTTGAACTTAACTACACAACTAGGGCCATTTTCATCATTCATCCAAATCTATCATTCAAATCTCACCCACATCCATAGATATCCATTCTAAACATGCTAGGCATCTCACCTATGCCTAAACCTATTTCAAAATGAATCAACTCTACATAATGCCCTTTTTTTGTTCAAAATCCACGTGAGGGTCAAAATTTCAAACATTCATCATTTAATCAAATCGAGGGTTCTTACAAGCCAAAAAAATCTAAGGAACATGTGATAATCATATCGGGCTTCCACCAAGCCATTTATCAAAATTCATCCTTCCATTCCTCACCAACTGGATTTTTTTAATGCATTTGCTACAATTCGCACAATTTTTCACATGTTCAACCCATTAATTCATCAAAATCTTATTATCACATGCGTTCTCAGACTATATAATATATATATCATCATCCATTTACATAGTTGCTAATACCTGAGGCATTACAACATGAAAATCAAATTTTAATTGAAAGATCTCCGAAACCAATTTTCAACTTGACCTGTATGTAGAAAATGAGTGATAATTCTTAAAATTTTTGTATAATTTTAGGTTGAATTCACACCATTAAGTATAAAAATGTTAAATAAATATAAGTTTTTTGTGAAATTTCATGAAACATATATTTCTCATAAAATGTTTAATTTTGCTATAAAATGGGTTATTTGCATTAGTTTGAGAATATAAAAAAATAAAATGAAATTATGCATATCAAAAAGAAATTAAATAGGCTCACGAATGACTTTACGATATTTAGCCTATTAAATTAATTTGGGCAAAGTTATAGAGTATTTCATTTGGGCAAATTATATATATATAATTATAAATATATTTTAATATATGAGTACAAAGCGAGCCATCAAAGAATGAATTATTATAAATAAAATTAAGTTAAGAAGATTTGGCCGGAAATCAATATTTAAATTCACGTTTAATCATTGCAGGTACACCAAGTAACCGTGCACTGCCAGAGCATGAAAACAAGTGTGGTTCAGTGCTCCACCTTCTTCCCCAACTTGACCATCAATGGCTGCCTTCTCCAGAGCCAGCAATTTTCAGCAACCTGCAATTGAATTAACGAGCAGAGAACGAGTAGCCTGATTGATTCAGCACCGTCTTGTCCATGTCAAGCAACCACGCATCCCAAATCACAATAGGCAACAATCAGCTAAGGCACTGATTAAGCTCCAGCATTTGCTATTTCTAACTTCAATAACCAGATGACCATCGTCCAAGCAAACTCGGCAGTCTATTTTGAAAATCTTCCATCTCCTTACTCCGGTTCTCATCCAATCTCTAGCCCCTATGTTCATTTTCAACCATACACCAGCATCTTCTTCCCTAACTTCACTAGCTGCCTTCCGATCCAGACCAAAATTGCCAAACCTACCCACTGATTCAATAAGAGCAATCAGTTGCCTCTATTACCAAACACCCATCAACAACCACCGCCCCTTCTCTGCTTCACCACCGGCAGCCACGATTCAGCCATCCGATCCAAAAAGTCCCAATTCATCCGACCAGCCAAACCCGAGCTTCTACATCATGCCAGCGGCTAGCCTTCTTCATCGACAGTAGTCCTTCATCATGGCTAGAAATTTCCACCAAAACTCGTCCAAACAGCTCTCAGAAATTTTAACCGACCCCAGCTGAAATATAAACACCACCCTTAATAATATCCACCCAATTCCAAGCTGCACGCAAGCATCGATCTAGCGAACGCCATTTTTTAGCACACCAAACAGACTCCCATCTCTCCACTGCCCCTTCTAATTTTTGATGTCGTGCCCACTGGATCTTCCCTATTCTTAGCAGCCAGCGCTAGCCACGATCCAGAGACTTCAAGCTTCAAATTGCAGCCGGTGATTTTCCCCAGTCCAGCTCGTCATTATGTTGCAGCCATCAAAGCCCATCGGCCTAATGGACAGTGAATGCATGGTCTAGGCAACTGAAGGAAGAGAGCAAAGGCAAATGGCAAGAAAGGCAACGGGTAGAAGCACAGCAAGGGGAGGAAACCCTTCACATGAATCCCACAACAGTTCAGACAACTCCCTATCCCACCTTTGCCCATCTATAAAAGTGGGTCCCCTCACTAAGGGTGGGACACACTTCTCTCACACATCCCAAATGGGTAATACTCCAAAGGCTTGGATTGCTCCTCAAAGAGTGGCATTCGAGCAAAATTTGGGGTAAATAAAATTTTAATTGTAGTTTTTAATATTTTGTAGTTATTAATTTTAGATTTGTAATTTTTAGATTAAATTTACTGTTTGTGCTTTATAATTTTTAAATTAAATTTAATGCAATTTTCTTTCCTACTTTAGTAAATTAAATTTTACTTCTGCAATTTTTTAATTGTTTCCCTAGTTTAGATTTAATTTACACTGTTGTTAATTAGTTGCGCTTTTCTTCTCTTTATTATCCTCTTCTTTCTCTTCTCTTTCTATTTTCTCTTCTTTCTCGCTCTAATTTCTTTCCTCGTTTCTTTCTCTAATTCCTCTCTTTCTCTTTCTCTTTCATCTCTTCTCATTGCAAGTAAATATCAAACAATTCAAAACCATATAGTCCCTCTGTGGATTCGACCTGACTTACCATTATTCTACGCTATCTCACGTATATTATTAGCTTTAATGTGTTTCGATGAATTATAATTAAATTGGTGATCATAGTGCTCTAAACAACAAGCACTTTGTTTGCATCAATGAGCAAGGTACTCTTTTGTCTAATATTTTGAGCCTACTTTTGAAAATTCACCTTTGTTACCCTTATTGAGCCTGAATAAGAAATTCTTTCCTAAACTATAATTCCCATGTAATTGAATCAAATTTCAAATCTTTGAGCTGAAAAAGAATAACGGGAATAAGGTTTAACTACACTACTTGTGCAATAATGAGAATGACTCTTTAGATACCTTGAAATATGGTGAGAAGAGTTATTTGTGAAAAGAATTCCCTAACAATCCTAAAATATGGTGAGGAAAATTATTGTTAGACTTGGTTAATTAATTAAAACAATCATTTAACCAAGGATAAGAGCAGACTTGCAAAAAGAATAAGAGCATTAAGTGTGTAGGTAAGATTTGATTCCTTATTGCATAAGAGGCTCAAGTTAATTTGAAATAGGATTCAATTGTTTGGATTATTAAAAGCTGAACCTACTAAGACCCTACGATTCTATAACTTAGTCAAGTAAGTTGGAAAAAAGAAATCTGGACATTAAAATAAGACAAATTATATGTGAGAATTATCTGACCTTTGCTATTATGAGTATTTGTTTTGCTAAATGTGTGTATTAAGATGACCAAGATAAGAAGGGGAGAATACACCTAAGAGATAGGAATGTCTAAGTTTCTTAAATTTACAAATGATTTAAAAGTAAGAAAAGTAATAAAGAGTGTATATAGCTTATCAAGTGAGAAAAAAAATTTTACGGGGAACTTTAATAAGTATTGTATTTAGATCTTATGATTTAAACATTTTTTGTGAGGTCTCAATTCACTTTGCAAATAAAGCTTTCATGACTGTCAATTCTTTCGATAATTGCTTGGAGACAAGCAAAAGTTCAAGTGGGAGATTGGAATTTGTTAACTCATTTTCATACATCTATTTTGGATCATAAGTGAATGAGAATTTGATTAACTAAGATGATTTGGTTCAAATATTCTTTGATTAAGCCTAGTTTTATGTGAACACTCACCATTTGATGTGATATGTGAAAAGCAGGAAAAGATGTGCAATTTTGGTGCAAAATATGACCAAATTAAAACGTTTTGATGAAGTCAGGCCAAATCGCAAATTCAAGGCTCAATATTGAAGCAAAATAGTGTCTAAGACAAGCCCGAACGCATGAGGGGAGTCACCAAGCAAAGTAGGAGGAAGGAAGAAGTAGCTGTGTAGAACCGCGCACTCTAGAGGACCACATTGTTTGAACCATGTGGATTTAGGTGTCACACGGTTCAAACTATGTGGGACCCTTCTATGCACAAAATTGAGCAAAACGGATTCTATATGTAAGCCTCTTTCCTGAGACCTATATAAACACCTCCTAGGAACATCCTAAGGCATCTTAGAACATGGGTTGAGCTTGGAGTGAAATCCAGGAACTAGAGAAGGTAAGTAGCATAATGCGAGGAGCGAGACGGTGAATTATTTGAAGAATTCAAGACATCATTGAAGCTTCTAATCAATAAGCTTTCTTTTCTTTTTTTCTTGTCTGAGTTTGATTGCTTTGTTGGAGATGGATTCTACATATAATATTGTTTTACATTTGGATTTTATTTTGAACATACTCAGCTAAGCCTTTAATTTAAGATTTAGGATGTAGCATGTGTATAACGTAGTGGATATTGTAGTTTTTAGTTTATTTATGATAAATATTAGTTGTTAATTTAATATCTTGTGCTCCTAATGCTTGCTTGGTGCATAATACTCATACAATGGTATGATTTTATATATTAGGTGATGGAACCGAAAGGTGAAAATCTAAAATACGATAATTAAGATGTTAAACCTGGAAATATAAGACTATGAAAATAGGCATGATGACCTTGAGAAATTCCATGAAATTTCATAGAACTTAGTGGATTTTGATAACTTAATCCTATAAAAATAAGTGATTAAGAGGATTAAAGTACGCCTTGTAGGTTTCGAAAGAAAGTGCAAAGATAATATAAGGATAATTCTCCTTTAATAATTAATATCCAGATTAAATAGTCATACCATGTATCCTTTGCAATTGTTACATGTGAAACCCTAAAACCCTAGTTGCTCTCCTCTTAATTTCTACTATTTTCTCTACACTTCTAAACTTTCTTTCTTACTTGCTATTTTTCCTTTATTCCACTTCACTCTCTTGGTTATTCATAAAATTGTTTAAAAGCAACGTTCTAAGTCCCAAATTCTCTATGAAAACAATATTTATATACTACAATTTACGACTCGTGCACTTGTGGTAAGAAAGCAAACAAAAGGACTATGGCAAATAAAACTTCTATACAAAATATTGATCTTCGGTTGGAGGTTATTCAATGATTCTCTTCCCATGAAAGCAAATCTTATATCAAGGGTCATTGCAGTTGATCTAAAATGCGTTATATGCGAGGTAGCTGATGAGAGCATTAATCATATTATCTACAATTATTAGATTGTGATCAACATTTGTCAAGTAGTTATTTTTGCTAACAACAAATATGGAAGAGCGGAGATACTAAAAGATGGTTTTAGAGAATTAGCAAGGTTGAAGAATGCAGCAAATGTGGGATTGTTTATGCTGCTCTATTGGTGGATATGCCATCACCACAATAAGTTGATTGCTAAGGGTGTCCCATGGGACTTCAAGGAGATATATGGCTAGTGCCAAGATTACTAAGATAAATTTAAAAAGATCAATGCTTTGTTTGGCGCATCTATTCAAGCTAAAGAAGCAATGATAAGATGGAAAAGACTAGTTGAAGTGATGGTAAATGATTGTGGATGTAAGGTGTAGATGGGAGGAGAATTAGATGGGATTTGTGGTAGTTATAAAGGACATGTTGGACGATTTGTGGTTGTCCAATGTTCGTTGAGATAGGTTTATGTAACTCCATGTTGATGGAGGTAGCAGCTATGCTACAGGGTATAAAATGGGGTGTGGAATATCCCAGGTCAAAATGATTTTTCATATAATGAGTAAACAAATTTTATTCAATATAATCACCAGTTTAGATTTTGACTTAATCAAAATGTTAGTCAATAAAATCACCAGTTTAGAGGGTTTGGAAAATGAAGAGGAAAAAAGATTTTCCACCAAAAGTTTTTCCCTCTATTTCTACCTAATGTTCCAATCATTTATTTATATTTTTTTATATTACTATCATATTTTCAATTATTTCTTAATATTTTTCTATACAATTATTTTATTTATCTTAAGTTTATTATTTATCCCTCATTATTATCCCTATCATATTACATCACTATCTCCTATTTCCAAAAACATTTTCACCAAAACTTCTTCTCTCATAATGATATTCAACATAGTCACTAATTTAGAATTTGATTTAATCATAAAGATCACGCTAACTAAGCAAATTCTATTCAGTTCTTGCGTGGGCTGGGTTTGTCGAATCGCAACCCTTATAATAAATTTTGGATGCAAATCATCCCAAGTTTGGTGAAGGCTTTAGCATTAAGTGTCCATTTAGTACATTTTTTTTATAAAAAAACTTAATTACTCATTCCACACCTTTTATATGGTTTCATTTCTTGATTACCTAACTAATTCTACTTTTTTATTATTATCTTTATATTTACAGGATTTTTCATATCATTTTATCCTATTAAACTATCAATTTTCTCATTAAACTCCGCATTTAGAAAACCACATTGCTATGTAACTTTATTTATTTTTCTAATACGATGTCAACTCATTCCGTGTATTTAGTATTATTTATATGGTAATGAAAATAAAAAATGTGTCTAGTATCTCTATGCAGAGGCCCTATCCACAAATGTTTAAAATCAGCATAACAAAATATTTAATGCTAAATATCAATTTTAAAATTATATTTTCAATATATAAAAGTATTTAAATTACCATTACTATATGTATAAATGATTATATAAAGTGTTGTTATATTCTAATACATATGTAAATGAATTTAAGTATTTTTTCATAATGTCCACATGAACATATTTTGAAGCAAATATAGTTTATCTACATCGCCGGTTTAGATGGAACTTAGTCTCCTAGTTAAATAAATAAATATAATTTGTAAATATACCTATATAATTTGACTACAATTGCAAATATAACCTCATAGTTTTAGAAATTATAAATAACTCAAATATAGTTTGACTATAGTTACAAATATACTCATGCTATCATAACACCCTTATCGTGTCATCACTACGCGAGCACGTTTGCTAACATACACAAACTATGAAAATATTTTTGTAATGTTAGAAACTAAGTGAATATATTTAGCGTAAATATACTCATTAGTTTACACATATTTGCAAATATCCACACATTATGATGGTATAGATATATTTGTGATTGCAATCAAACACATGAGAGTTATTTGTAATTTCTAAAATTTTGTAGTGCTTTGCAATTATGGTCAAAATATGTAAATATATTTGTGAATTACCCTTAAATAAATAATGCTAAATATAAAAAATCGAATGAAGTAGATTTCTCCTCAATCATCAAGGTGAGAAAATAAATAAAATCGCATAAAACTGCTTCTATATAAATAGATTTTTTATCATTATTAGAATTATATTAAATCACTATGTCACTTTTTAAAAATTCGTGTAATTTTTATTTTATTTTTACCTCCTCTCTGACAGACTCTTAAACAACTTGACGTGAGAGGAGAAATATCTAACATTCAGGTGACCGACACGAGCTGTGAGATAATAAAATATCTTGGGGCCGAAGAAGAAAAGGTCTGCCGCATTTCGCTCCACCATTCATTGCTTCGGATAAGAGGCGCTCCTAATTCAGAGTGAGTTTTTCACCGCTTGAGAAATATAGTGGCGTCGAACTATTACGTACCATTCAGTACCATATTCTAGGATACCGATTGCAGCTCCCGGATGTATACACCTTTTTTTTTATTTTTTTAAATTTTTTTTTATAAAACTATTAATATAATTGTATTTAACATGTGTATATATTTTTACTATTTTTAGAGTATTTTAGATATTTATTTTTTATTTTTGAATATTAGTGGCATTTTAAGTAATTTCATTGATTTTCAAAAATAAAAAATAAATATCTAAAATACTCCAAAAATGATAAAAATTTATACACATATTAAATAAATATAGATTAACAATATTGAAAAAAAAAATTGAAAAAAAAAATATATGTATGCACCTGAGAGCATATAACGCTGCATTGATATGTAACCGCTAACCCGTGACAATCTTTTCATGGGATTGCAACAACATAAACAATCCTATGGATTTTATGTTCAGCTTTAGAGCGTCAAACTTTTCACTTAGAAATCCGGCTGACATGATGGCAACAATTTTGGATGCAACCTGGTTGTTATTTTAACTTAAGCGATAAATTCTAATATTTTAAAAAAATTCAAATCTAAATCATTTATAATATTTCTGCTTTCTATATGTGTATATTTATAATTTCCAAATTTTACTTAGATTCCATTAAAAAAGTATACTTAGGGTACATTGGCAATAAATAAAAATTGTCAAACTAAAATTTCTCGATTAAAATTTTTTTCAACCTTTATAAATGTCCTATTTTTAATTATTTTTCAACATCTTGTTATATAACTACTCCATTTTTCAATCATATCTACTAACTATCCGTACAACTAACCTATCAATTTTAACTTTGATTTCTTTACTTCTTATTATTATTCCTATCATATCACACAATTTTTTGTCAATTGAAAAATTTTTACATCTAAAATTTTTCATCAAAAATTTAATTACTTCCCAAACACACCCTTAGATTGAAAACTATAAAATTAAAATATTACTTGGATATGAAACAGATATAATTATTTAAGAAGTTTTGAGAATAAGCTTATAAGAGTAATTTTGAAAAAAAATTGAAAATAAACATATAAGGGTAATTTTGAGAACAAACTGTTTTAATTTGAGAAACTTTGTAGATAAATTTTGAGTGCAATTTTATATGTTTTATTGAATTAATTAATTGTTTGTTTTGTTTATTTTCGCTTTTTTCCGCATGAAAGGTGGAACCAAATATTCTATAGATATGGATATAGACACACACTAGGCATTGGCATTCGAGTAGAGAAAACGTCTGGCCAGACATGAACGCTCTGGCGTGCTCAAGATTCGAAGCTCTTTGCACCCATGGGTCAGCTTCATGGATGGAAAGGAGGCAGCACACAAAACACCCCAAAGCCATCCACGGTGACCCACAGAGCCATCGGCAATGGCAACGGCAATGGGGGAGAAAGATGGTCATGCGACTGCCGCTAACGCCACCGCATGCAGCTGGGAAAGGTTTTGGCAGCAGTGGCAGCATATCTGCTGCTGCTGAGCAGGACAGAAGGCGAGGAGAATCATGGAAGGAGGAGAATGAGCAGAATATTTCTGAGGAGAATGACGACGTAATTCCTGAAGAGGTGCTTGAGAGAATGTTTGTGAGGATTGTGTTCTTTGTGGGGACTCCGATGGCACTGGGTTTTGGCCTGCTGTACGTGTTGGGTGTGCTGAAAGAGCAGCAGGTGTGGGAGGCACCCGTCTGGCTGCAGCTGCTCACCATCTTGTTGTCCTTCGGGACATCCTCCTTGGGGCTCGCCTACGGCACTCTCTCCACAAACTGGGATCCTGATGAGAAGGGCAGCCTGCTCGGATGGGAACAAGTCGAGAAGAACTGGCCTGAGCTGTGGAAAGAGTCCCCATCTGAGAGAACTAGATGATTGGTAGATAGTATTAATTAATTCCCATCAATTCTCCTTGTGTTTGTGCACTTCTTTATTTCATTCCTATGTTATAATTGAGAAAGATCTTTATCAATAAGCCTAAGTAATGGCTTACACTGTATGTTTCATTCTACCCATTCGCGGCACCATCATATTCTCGCGAGTAAAAATCATTTTAAATCTATAACTAACATAGATCCTAGGAAATAAATTAGTCGAAAATTGATAGCATCTATTAAAACTTCATTTGTAGCTACTTTTCTAACCTATATAAAGCATTATTTGTATATCGAAATCATTTAGGGCCTGTTTGGCCGAGTGTCCGTTCGCAGCAAAACCCTATCCCCAGTACTTTCGATGAAAGCTTCAATTACCTGCTTCCCGCAGCCATACCAACTTCTACTAAAATGAAGCTATTTTCTTGAAGTTACAGCACTTTTAAGGATAAAACGAAACACTTTCAAAACTTGTAAAAGTGCTGACAGCACACAAAAATGTACAGCCAAACAGGACCTTGTTATATCTTTTCCACCTCTCCCAAATTTTGATACATAGCGAGGATCAAAATTTTGAGAACTTCCTAGAATGAAGGAAATCAACAAATTCGCATTCAGAATTTCATATAGCTGTTAGCAATTAGCATTTTTAAATCAAGCAGTTTGCCGTTAATTTAAACAATAGGCATAAAGACTGGTCCTCGAACTACAAGAAAAAGATGGGTAGATACAACCGCAAAATCCTTCCTTTTTTCTTCCCATGGACAAGAAAGCTTCACTTATTAATGATCGACTGTACAATTCTCAGCTTCCATGAGTGAAAACTCGGGCTTATTTGAGAGACCACCCACCCTACACGCCTTCCCAACAAGGTTAGCCATCTTGGCTACAAATTTGTATCAGACAGCATTATGGAAGAAAATTGCAGTTTCTAGCTTCCCGGAAGGTTAGAGAAACTTCCTCTTGAAAGTCCTGGTTGTTGCCTGATATGAGCGCATGAGCAATCCAACGCCAATACCAATACCTAAACACATCCCCAGGCCAATTCCAACACCAACTCGCACACCTGCATTGAACCATGTAAGCTGGCCATCCTCGTCATCAGAGAACCTTCCTTCAGAATAGAAATCATGTCCAATTTTCCAATCAGAGTCATAGTCATCATTTCCTCCTACCTGTAGTAAATGTTATCAGTTTTATGGAACTGCAGATTCACTGAATCAGTCTATGCACCTTACACTAACATAAAAGGTTAAGGCTATGTCATGGAAAGTTGAAATAGTTACAGGTTTACTGAACCTTCTTAGTTTGTTCCGGACATAACATGAAAATTCAAGGTTTGTGTCATATGCCAGATAACAAATGCATTAAAAAAACACTTAAAATCTGAGAAAAAGAAGACCAATGATAAGAAAGAGAAAGAAAGAGTCTCTACATTTGACATGGTTGTAGCAGCCTGCGTTGGTATAACAACAACTATATCTGTTTAAGCCATCATTGAAAACAACCGACTGCTTTTGTCGGACTGTTTTCAGAAACAAGTGTTGTTTGTACTGAATTTGTGATGTTGTATCTCCAAGCAATACAGTCTAGAAGCATTCCTTATGTTATTTTTTCATTGAAGATTGTTGACAGAATATGGTGGACTTCAGCCCCATCTTAGCTAAGTTAGTTTACCTGAAGAGAGAGATTACATCATTAGATCTTCATCACCCTTCAAATTAACCGAAAAATTCTTTACAATTCTCATATCTAGATCGAACTTCTCTCATTAGTTATCTAATCTAGTTCATATCTCCCTGCATAAGGTGGGATCAGATACATTATTCCATCACTGTCTGCAACAAAAGTTGCTGCTGAAAATGGAGGAAGAAGAGATGGACGAAACAACCGGGTGTACCAAGGATGAAGAAGAAAGGTATGGACAAGATCTACAATGAGCCCTGTCAATAAGCAATGTTAGTGACAAAAAACCATCCACTCTGATTAACAGTGGTAACTCTATTAACATCATGAGTGCCAAGATAGCCAATAAGCTTAGATGGCCAGTACAACCATCCCTCACTTTGGCAATCATGTTAGTGGATGGTAACAAGCTTTACTGCAAAGGTTGTTGTCAAGAATACAAGGTAGCAATAGATATATAGGTAATGATTGATATAGGGTAGAAACCTTGTGATTCATCTTCAGTCAATTCAGCTATTGATTTTTCATGCGGAGACTACAAATCTACAACGGTTATGGCAATAACTGCCAGGGCTGCATTGTGTAATTAGTCCAAACTAACCAAGGACTTTGAATTGGGAATCACCTATAGAGGATTTAAGTGTCTAAAGGAAAAACCAACATGAATGTAATACCTCCAAAGGGGTAAAATATAATTTAGAAAATTTAAAAGTTGATTTTTCGAATGATTTCTGATGGAAATTTGCAAAATCTGAATTATACTAAATGAAACTACATAAGTCATCTATGAAAAAATATAAATAATTGGGAAAAAAGATCTTCCAGGGGTTCAACAAGTGGGATCATTCAGCTTGTGGGATCCAGATTAGAATAGCATTAGTCAATATAATTTTTAATCTAGATGGATTAGATCATGAAAATTTATTAGCTAGAGTACTTATTTTCATGAAGATTAATCTAGAGAGAAGTGTCACAAGTGATATGCATGATAGATGAAAATTAATCTATTTTGTCCAACAAAAGTCCTTGTCACATTGGGGTGTTTTGAAGATTATTATTTATTTACCTTCTAAGGTTTCAATCTTAGTTTGGTAGGCCCAATTGAAAATGCTATACAAGAATAGTTTAGATCATAAAAATCATGCTTAAAAAATAATTAACTAATTTTGTTAATAGAACCTAGAGAAATGTGTCAAATAGATCATGATAGAGTTTGCACCTATACAAAATGTTCATCAAACTTTGGGTTACACATGGGCAACGGTAGGCTATGCATATAGATGTTTTAGAATTTACAAATAAGTTTTTTTAGCTTAGGGTTTTCAAACACAAACCAAGTAGAAGAAAATCCTAAGAATCAAGGAGAACAACTAGAGTAAGTTTAGTTTTCAAGATCAGTGGGTATTGTGCTTTTCCAAGCAAATTATTTTAATTGATTGTGTTTATGCATTTATCTAGGATGATGATGATACCTGCATAATGTTGATGGCAGATACATGACAATGATGACGTTGCATGCGCATACATAATAATGATACCTCTATCACTTGGACACATAGATTGTTGATGGGCATACACATAGCATACTGATAAGATGATGTTGTTAACCTATTTATTCGTTAATTTATTTATTTGGGGTTTGTTATATGATATTTATGAGCATGGAATAAAAATACAGATCATGAGCATAATAAATGCATGTGAACAACGTGTGCCAATAGTGCATGCAAGTAGCGTACAAGACTAGCAACATGAGCATGTATATTTATGGAAAGAACATATTCTGCTTGTTGAACAGTGATACAAAGTTTTGCCTTAAGAATGAGTGTTTCGGGGCATTGAGCTCACTCCACAACATTTCAGGTCTTGCAAGTTTTCCGATTAGAGTCAAAGTCAAGGGTCTAGACAAAAGTCAAGGGTCAAAGGTCCAGTCCAAGGTCAAACTAAAAATAAGAGAGTCAAGTGGCTAAAAATTTTATTCCAATCTTATGTCAGTTTATCTTTTATTTTATTTTGTTGTAATTCATACAAGTTTGTCCAATCAGGTTTAATTTAGTTTAAAAACTATCTGGGTTTATCTGTCATATTTAGAAAGACCTTATGATGTAAATAACAGTCTCTGCACAATCTGCATAAGATCTTTGTTGAGGCATCACAACATTGGCAACTGAGTGTTCAAGAAGGGCAAAATAAACATCATAAACACAAACAAACCACCAACATCCAATCAGGGGTCCAAAAATAGGAGTTTCAAGTTGGTCCATCTACTGTAGAAGTGTAAGGACATCTTCAAAAACCCGATTGGACTACTGCCCGTGAGGCCTTCTGAAAACCCAACAATGTTGAAAGGGCACAACCTGTTAGCATCAGGCCCTATTGATGCATTGCTTCCAGAAGAATGAGATTAAAAAAGCTAGTTACACAGCTGGTAACAGGGGATAGATATTATTGGGGATTGCAAATAAAGCTGGCGGAAATATACAAGTGCATGCTATATGGCACAGTCATCAAGTGGGCCACATGTCTTGTTAGTAATTTGATTGCATTGAAAAACCCACGGCGCAAGATAGTGTATTTAGGTAGTTGTCATCACCTATCTGATGTGCAAACAGTCTCAGAGCACTCTGCAAGCTATAAACAGATCTACGCGGATTCTTTCTTCTCCAACTAGTTAAAAATAACAAGGAAACTGCTATTTGTATCTTCTACAAAGCATCTTCCTAAAATCTAGGTAAATTAGTATCGAAGCACACCACATTAGTACTCATGCGCCCCAAATCTTTTACTTTTATTTGCTCCGTATTATTATTTGTATTGTGTTTGGATTTTGCGTACAAATGTTTTTTAAATCAGGTACCTGTATCCAAGACGAAGTTTGGGTAGTACTGAATTAATAACTCAAATAAACTTTCAATAATTGTAAAATACGCTAATTTGAACAGTTAAACATATACATTTACCCCCAAAGGGTCATGCAACAAAAGGAAAATTGAGTTACTTGAATAAGAAGAGAAATGGTCAAACGCAAAGGAAAAGAAACCCACCTCGATTTAATTTGCACTGACTCTTACATAAACATTAAGAACACCATATCCCACCAACAAACTGCCTCCTATATAATGAGTTAGCCATCGCCCAAAGGCATCCAATTCATTCTCTTACAAGTACAACACATACCTCAAAACAGTTTTTAAAGTCTCAGTTTCTTTACTACTTAACAGAACTAGAAATTTCCTATGCGCACAATCAATAACTTGAGCGTCGGAGTGCAAATCCTAGGAACCCTCCTAGCATGCACTAGCCTAGTCTACCTTGCAAATAACAGGAGGCAAATACCTTGTTGGAAGTTCCATTAGGTGAAAAAATAACAATAGGACATATGGAGCTGACGTGGAAGCTTTGCTTTGCTGATTTGACATCACAACATCGTACAGATTGCTCAATTGGCCACTGATGTGGAGTTAAGAGAACCAACAGATGCGACATCACTTCCTCCTATTTGTAAACAGTGGAATTGCAAAAGTAAAAGAGTGGCACAACAATTTTGGATCAACTTTAGCTCCCTCAAGTTTAGACCCACATGGCCATCACCACAATCAAATGTTTACAGGGTAATTTTCATAGGTGCCCATGAGTTTTGGCCTAATTACACCTATCACAATGAAATCATCTTTCTCTTTTGAAGTGTACCCCTATGGCTTGCTCCACCTTTAACAAATGCCCCAAAAATCTCGAATCATTAGAAACAATCTTAGAAAATACCCAAAGTCCTATTATAAAATAACCAAATTACCCTTTAGAAAGTTACAAAACACACTTTGAAGCTCGCAAATGAATCCACAATGGAACGCAACAATGATAGGAAGGATGGAACTACAAGCCATAGATAGCACTGATAGACATTCCCAGCCAGCTAGTAGATTCCCATATGGTACAGGAAGGAACAAAGGCAATTCCACAAATCAGGTCCTGCTGGAAAGAATTGTAACCAAAAGAGGATGCCACTAATAGCAACTTACCCTGCAGTTTCCAAATATCAATTTGGAGTCACAAGTGGCTTCCTATGGGGTGGATTTGTCACAAACAGCAATAGTGGGCAAAATCGGGTTCTGCTGGAAAGAATTGTGACCAAAAGAGGATACCACTAATTGCAACGTACCCTGCAGTTTCTAAACATCAAATAGGAGTATCAGGCAGTTTCTGAACATCAAATTGGAGTAACAAGAGATTTTCTAGGGGTGAATTTGTCACGGACAGCAATAAGCTGAAGCTAAGCAAGAACACGAGCTGATGAATGAAACAGGCTAATAAACTGTAAAGAGAACTGTAACGGCCCAGAATTGGATCTCACATTGAAAAAGGAAGATGATTACTCAGGATTTATAAGCAGGCCTTAAGTTAAAAATAGTATAACGCATTTTAAATCCGTACTAGGCCAAAGCAGATAAAATCATACTGTAGGACCCATAGCCCACAAGCCCAGGATCATTTTTCTAGTATGTGCATTACCAGTGATATCAAAGTAGACCACCCAAGCTGCAGGTAGAAGCTCAAAGTTGTTTTGTGGTTCAGGAATGAATCAGGTGGACGCTAATGAGCTTATAATAGCCCAGAACCGAATCCTAAATTGAATAGAGGAGAAAATTTTTGGGGATTTATAAGTGTCTCAGGCTAAATATGGTGTAACGCATTTTAAAACTGTATAACTGAACTACCATGCTAGAGTGGATAAGTTCAGTTACACAATTTTAAAAATATGTCACACCATCCATCAAAAAAAAAAAAAAAAGAAGAAGAAGAAAAGGAAAAAGTGGCACACCATATTTAACTTAAGATCCACTAAGAAACCCGCAAGAACTCTCTCGCCTCATGGATTTCAAATACGTCACACCATATTTAACTTGAGACCTACTTATAAACCCTTAAGAACTCCCTCCCCTTTTTAATGTGAAATTCAATTTTAGTCCATTACATAAGCCAACTGCACAATCACGACAATTCATATGAGGGCTATGAGTGTAAAAATAAACATTCAATGAATCTAAATTGTAAGATGGAGATTTTTATTATCTACATAGCCCTAGTTCTTTAGAGTCGAACCATGTCGGACCCCATAAGGGGAAAAGCTCTCCCAACACTTGTCTCTCCATTCACAAGACTCAAAAATTGAGTCCTTGCTTAAGGGAAACTTACCACTCGGACCAACAAGCATTGGTAAATTATAAGATGAAAATCTATAAAACTATCTGGACTTGGAATCTAAAGGCCTCAATTAGGTCCAAGCATGGGAGTTCCTTGTCTCTCCTAGTTGAGTCAATTGAAAAACTGAGCCCAAGAGCATTAAACCACCATTGCGGAAGTAATTAAGGTCTCATCAATCCTTCTGTTCCCATGCCATACCAAGGGTGCATGCATATTAAGGCAAAAAAAAAAGCTCTTCCAACACAAGTACAGCGGCAACAAGATTGGCACACCATATTAAAACTGTACAACTAAACTGCCAGGCTAGAGTGGTTAAGCTCAGTTATACGGTTTTCAAACATGGCCCACCATATTTAACTGAGGACCCTGTTATAGACCCACAAGAATCTCTCGGCTCACGGATTTAAAATACGTCATGGCATATTTAACTTAAGACCTACTTAGAAACTCCTAAGAACTCTCTCCCCTTTTTAATGTGGAATTTGGTTTTAGGCCATTACATAAGCCAACTGCACAATCAAGACAATTCATATGAGGGCTATGAGTGTAAAAATAAACATTCAATGAATCTAAATTGTAAGATGGAGATTTTTTTATCTACATAGCTCTAGTTCTTTAGAGTCGAACCATGTCGAACCCTGTAAGGAGAAAAGCTCTCCCAACACTTGTCTCTCCATTCACAAGACTCGAAAATTGAGTCCTTGCTTAAGGGAAACCAAATTACTTAGCACTCGGACCAACAAACATTGGTAAATTATAAGATGAAAATCTATAAAACTATCTGGATTTAGAATCTAAAGACCTCAATTAGGTCCAAGCATGGGAGTTCCCTGTCTCTCCTAGTTGTGTCAATTGAACACCTAGGCTCAGGAGCATTACACCACCATTGCAGAAGTAATTAAGATCCCATCAATCCTTTTGTTCCCATGCCATACCAAGGGTGCATGCAGATTAAGGAAAAATAAAGGCTCTTTCAACACAAGTACTGCAGCAACAGGATTGGCCTGCAAGTACGTCGCCTTTTATACTAATAACAGCACGATATTCATAATTCTTTAATGTCATTTTGTGCATGTTAACTAGCCTGCTGCTTCATGTTGGCATGTTTTTCCCAGCTAACATGCCAACTAAAATGCACATTCCTAATCAACAATAAGCAAACTGAAGAAAAAACAAGTACTCATGAAAAGATGGAAAGTGACATGACTTATTTGAAAATTATCTACTTAATCAGCAACTCAGTTATCAGGATGCAATCAATGAATGCAGCAAAGATGTTCCTATAAGAGAGAAATCAACAAGTGATCGTTGATGCTCATTTATGCATCTTCTGACCTCTGATGTCGGAGGAGGACAGAAGCCCTTGATGCTTCTATGCTCTCTCCCCGTTTCTTCATCCTCTGGTATCGAGTCAAGGTGGGTCACGTGCCTTACGGGCTTGCTCCTTGGACTCAGATGAATGCCTTTCGTCAAAATGATCGGAAATCCCGAGCAGCACCCAGCAACGTAGACTTCAATCGATGGTGAGGGCGGTCCGCGCTTGGGCTGGAAGAAGGCAGACGACCCAGTCGTCAGAGACGCGGCGGAGAAGCAATCCATGCACCAGCCGGTCTTGGAATCGGTGTCCAGGCCCTGATGGTGTTCGCGATCGAACCCCGCCCCGCCGTTCTTCCAAAGGGGCTCTACCCGCTCGAGCGAGCCACAGAGAATGAGGTCGTCCGCCTCGTAGACCTCAAAGTCGACGGGACCGGCGACGCGGACGCTGTCGGTGCTGACGTAGGTGACCTCGGAGGCGTCACGGTCAATGCGGTCGCGGCGAAGGGAGAGGGAGGCGGTGGTCTCGGAGGGGGGAAGGCGGGAGCCGTTGATCTCGGGGGCCGCAGCGAACTCGCGGCGGAGGTAGGAAAGGGTGAGGAGGGCGGGGACGGAGTCGACGGCGGAGCAGGGGGAGACGCGGACGTAGAAGAGACGGATCTCGAAGCAGGAAGAGGGAGGAGAGGCGGTCATCGGATTCAGACGGTGGGAATTGAAATTCTTCTTAGGGACGGAGACGGCCAGAGACTCGTGAGAATTCGAAAAATCCAAATCCATTCGCAAGACGTTCCCGAGTCAGGAAACCAGATTCACCATCACACTTCTCTCTTCTGTTCTTCCAGCATTTGGAAAACGAGAAATTAGGTACAGTTTCAAAGCCTACAAGACCTGTGGATGTAATTGGTACAGATTTCTTTAATGTTTGTTAAGAATTTTCTTGGTTCTTTTGTTGGGTGTGTGAAACCTACGATCCGAGGCTGGCGCATCAGTTGGCATAATGATTCTTAGTGAGCACGTAAGCCTCTTTCTTACCTTTTTTTAATCTTTGAAATATATTTTCATATATGTGTTTAAAAAGTGATAAAAAATTTTGATAAAAAAATTTTAATATAAAAGTTTTTAAAATAAATAAAAATAATGTGGTATGATACCGTTAATAATAAGAAATAAATATAATAAAATTAAAATAGATAGATTAGTTGTACGAATAGTAGTGCAAAAATGATAAAAAAAAAAATAAAGTAATATGTGAAAAAAGAATAGCTATAAAAAGTAGAAAAATTTAAATTGAAAAATTTTTATTCGAAAACTTTTGGTCATAACTAAATACACTCATTATCTAAACTATTTATCATACGCATTATTCAACACATCTTATTTTATGTTTCTATTCAAAATGAACTTTCTTAGAAACTTAAATTCAATGTTGTCATAACCAAATCGATAAAGAAATCGATCTCGTTTATATTGATTTGAACCGATGACATCAGCATGACTATTTATGATGTCATAAATATCTAATTATTTTTCATAATTATATATTAATAAATTTATATATTTAAAAAAGTCATGCAAGAAAAAATTAAAATTTTCAAAATTCATTAGCTAAGCATAGATATTAACATATTAAACTAAAATAAAGTAAATTCATCAACTAACCTAAAATGCATAATAAGCTTTGACCCTTAGGCATTGAATCCTCCATGTTATCTTAGTGTGTTTATAATTTGTATTTTTTTAAATACATATAACACAATAAAGAATAAAGTAAATTAATAATGGTTGAATAATTAAATAAGATTTTTATTTCATCTTATTGGTTTTGAGGAGAAATTATATTTTATTATTTATTAGAGTATTCCAATAATTTTATTATACGCCATTATTTTTGCCCATCAATATATGTGATGTTGTTAAATAAAGATTTTATATAAATTTTTTAAAATTATATATTGGGCACAAAATAGAAAATATATGTTAAATAGAGCAACAATTGCACCGCATGTGCACCCAATCGCGTGCACCACTAGAACATTATTTTATAGTATCTTTTTCCCATGATAAACGATAGTAGTTGCCGCCTGTATGTGCTCCCGCTGGCAGACCTAATTAAGAGATCAGTGTCATCGAATAGTTCCACTTCACCACATGGACCCTGTCAATGTTGAAACCGAACTTGAGCATAAACCATACTTAAGTATAAATCTGAGTTGTAATTCATTTCATCCATATTTGACCAAATAATCCGAATGAAGAGGCATGAGAAAACCCACCTCTAGCATCCGTATGGCTGCCTTAGATGGTTGTCTTAATCCAAAGATCATTTGCTATAGCCCTAGTGAAAAAACACACCATTAATGAACAATAAAAAGGGAGAAATATGATAGACGAAGTAAGTGAACTGGTAAAGAGGAAAAATTGAAATAGAAGCAGGGGAGAAGCAATTTGTACAAACTGATGAAGTATCTTGTGAGGTCCAGGTATTTTTTTTTTAAAATTTATAACCCTTCTGAGTCCATGATGTAATTTATGAATATGTTGTTAGAAATTAATGATGTTAGTGTGATGCATAATGTTTCTAGATATGGCATCTAGGGGATGTGTAGTGTATACACACATTTATTATAACCTTGGCACGTAAGTTGTATGTCACACCATTCACAAGCATGTTGGACATGAGTACGAGTTATGCACTTACATGTTTCTATAGTTACGGCTCATGGTTAGGATGTGATTTATTGGGTACTAATTTAGAGGTGTATGATTAACGCATTGTTTGGGGCACTATAACTATTTTCCACTTCGCAGAATATGTATGAGATTTGACCTACTCGGTTAGGTTGTCAGGGTTAGGAGGCGGTGCCCTTGAAAAAAATTTTAATTTACTAAGTTGTGTTAATGGGAAAACTAGTTGCAAATTGTGAATGGGCTCGACATGTCTAGACGAGAACGCTCTTGGGGGGAGGCAATGCACGACCTGTCCATTTTCTTCCTCGTCATCTCATTTTCTGCTTTCCCTGCTTCCCTTTCCTCCTTTCTTCTCAACTTTGATCTAGCCCTAAACATTCTCAAAAATCTCTCCAAATTGCCTCAAAAATCGTTGATTCACCTTAAGAAAAGCTCGAAATCCTGAAGATCCAAGTTTAGGGTTACTATATTTGGGGAAAATCACGATCGACATAAGTAGATATCGCCTGTTCTTGAATTAGTGATAAAATCTTATCTTAAATGTGATATAGGGCCGATAAGAGGGACAGTATCCAAAAAAATTTGCGGTTTGGGACATTAGGATTTGTCTTAGCTTAGGGTAAGCAGGGTTTGTACGAAACCAGATGTTACCGTGTTATTTTTATGAAATAGATGACTCATTAGTGGTTTCTACATCATTGGTACATGACGTTGCTCAAGTGGGCTGAACCTAGAGGATGAATTACGGGTTTCCCCTTGCCACCTACTATGTATTCGGTGAAATGCTTGTGTGACAGTTGCTATGTTGAATTTAATAAAAACTTTGTTAATTTTTGCTGATGCTCTGTGTGTGGATTGTGACATTCATTCTTATGTTATGAATGATGCATTATTTAATATGGGTAATCGTAAAAAGGTTATTTATGGCCCTTAATTGACATGAAAAGAATGTTGTTCATGGTCCTTGGTTGACATGAGAAGATGATTGTTCGTGGCCTCTTTGTTTACATATGATTATATGCATATGTTCTTAGGTGTGGGTGTTGGACCCCTATATCTCATATGGTCATTTAAGAATTGTCATTCTGCAACACTGTCATGACATGTGTATCCAGAGTCTTGCCTATCTTTACTTTGTACCAACCGCTATCTACTTACTGGATCTATTTAGACTTACATGATTTGTTATTTTGCCCTTAGATCACAGGCCAGGTGAGGAGCCTTAAAATGGGACAAGAGGATGACCTAATCTTGTAGATCATTAGATTACATTTGTGTTCTTAGTTATTTTGGAATTTATGCTTCTTTTTTTATACTAACGCGTGTAGACATTTACTTAGTTAAATCCAATTGTGACAAACATATTATATTTGGGTATATGATCTTTTGGATCCCTTGTTGTGTAATAATGAATTTTGATTTTCTTTCTATGTGGATGTTTTTATAGTACGAAAATACAAATGTATAAATATATAACTAAATGTTATACTTTGGAATGAGATTAAAATGCTTATGAGTAAAAAGTCTTATATTATATATCACCCCGTTATATATTATGAAGGAGATGCTGTTGAATTTTTCTTTGGTCATAGTTGACTAACTATTGAGAATGTCTAGGCAACAAGGTGTCACATAGCTATACCAGAGAAGTTGTGCACCAGGACTGGAGAAGGAGAAGATGTGTGGCTTTGATGGTTGCTGTTGAGTGTCGCTAGTGAAGGAGAAGTCGAGATGTTGTCGGGACAGTTTTGTTGTGCTATAATCGTGCTTGTAGCCTTGCAAGTGAAGAAAAAATCTAAAAATGGAGGAGGGTTGGAAAAGGTAGGTGAATTGATTTGGGGTAGTTGTGTTTGCTATGGTACTACCCTGCTCATTGTTGTTGATAAAAAATCAAAAATAGAGGACAATTAAGAGGGTGGGTGAATCATGACTACATTTGGGGGGGGGGAATCCGAAAATGAGAGCCTAATTTTGTTTGAGAAACCGGTTCAATCGAGGTTCTCTCGGGTCAAGCAGTTTAATTAACATAGACTGGCCATATTTGAACCGGATCCAGCACTGGTTCTCGGTTGGACCAGTCCGGTTCTGACAACATTGCTTGAATCTTTTAAAAATAATATTTTTTTTAAATAATAATATATTAAAAATTTTAGAAATACATGTTAAATATAATATATAAATTTTTGGAACCATAAATAAATTTGTATAAACATAATAAATAGTTTAATTAAAAAAATTTACAATTAAGAACAAGGTCACCAAAGACTTTGATACAAATTGAGAAGATTTTTTTATTTGAAATACAAATTGAGAAGATTTAATGAGATACTGACAATATCTAGGACCACTTCCTTTCCCACATCACCTACTACTAAATTCCCATGAGTGGATTGATTCATGTTGTTGGGTTCTTACTAGGGTTGCAACTTGAGTAGGATGCCCATGGGTACCTACTGATCCGACTCTAAATTGGGTAAGGTAAGATAGGGTAGTGTAGTAAATTTTACTCATATGTTTGGATAGCAAATAGGCTATGTGACCAGTGAGTCTAACTTGAGATTGAGAAGCTTGATCTTATATACTTGTTAGGAATATACAACAACTACAACTTAGAATAAAATGACATATTGTTATGCTCCAAGTTCATTTCATTACACCAATCTAAGTATGTCTAATCCCTCATAGGGCCATACTTGACTATCTCTCTATTACATTATAATAATGATTATGTCACTATCTCTCTATTACATTATAATAATGATTATGTCCGAACATGTAATCCAGTCACATAAATAGGCATAACTAGTCGACTAGTGCATACAAGCAAGTAATGTAAAATAACATGGTCCTCATTTCATACATATATTCCTTAATCATAAATTAATTATTTTCTTAAACATGTCCAACAAAGTTGTATCATTCATGACTTTAAGTAATATGCTAGAGTGGCAACATTAAACTACAATCTCAAAATATAGTAAAAAGTCACATACAACACAAACCTGAAGCTTTTTTTGCTTCAAGAGCTCTCCTAATGAGAAAACATGGATTATCTAAATTAAAAAGGAACTCAACTCATTTCCCTTATGAGTTACTAGACACTCGTGGTATAAAATGTGTGCTATGATAGAACAACTCCTAATATGGATCATATATCATTAACTTTTTAAAACATATAGATCTAAGTTTAGTCACTATTAAGCGCCTAACCTAAGCTCTTAAGGTGCTCGCCTTCTTTAGGCATCAATCGAGATCACATCTATTTTTAACAAGGTGTGACAGGACGTGTAGCCCCTATTATAATCAAGATCTAATGGAACACAGTATCATCTTTATTTTTTCATCAAGGTAATAAACATCTTAAGTTTCATTCCTATTTTACTTAAGTAGATTCATCTTTATATATTCTCAGAACATCATAAGCGACTGCTCATAAGACAAGGTCAATCTCTAGCTTTGTTGATGTATTTTTGGGTTCTTATTCAATCCTCCATGCCAATATTTGCATGAATAACAAATATGTTAATATCTCAAAAATATAAATATTTTAATGTAAGTCACAATATATAACATACCAACCCAAAAGTGATCTTAAGCCGCGTATTTAATGTAATTTTTCAAGATCAATCACACATTAATGACATAATTAATTATTATAATTCAAAATTCAAAATTCAAAATCTACTTGCACTAGTTGTGTTTCCATCATTACATCTCAAGCATGAAAGGAAAAAAAATAACATGTCAATTATCAATACATGCCTTTAATAATAAAAAATTAATATCTCTTGAGAAATTTCTTTGGCAGTTATCTTTAGTATCCTACTTGATTTAGTCCACCGTAAAATAGTGGTTAGTTCTAACATGACTAGGAAGTAGAAAATTTATTTGAAAATAGATAATAGCCCCAATTTAAAACATAGTTAAATTATAAAATAATTATTTAATTTAATAAATTAAAAATTTGGCCTCAAATGCAAAATCAAACATTTCCATTGAGTCTAAAATCATCAAAAATAAAAAAATTGACTATTTAATAATAAAAATCGGAGTTAAGATAATCAAGTTATGACAAAACAAATTGAATGGCTTAATAATCACCATGTCATTGCTAAACTACTCGAGATCATCTCGTTGCACTAGCTTCCCCTGATGTTAGGTCTGGCCTAGACATTAACCCAAGAAAAAATGTAGAATGACTAGAGTGTAATTTATCATTAATAAGAGGTTTCTATAATAAATATAATAAATAGTCCTTTCTTGCAAAATTCCCTAAATGAGTCTTTCCGTAAAAGCACCAAATCACTCCCTCAATTGTCGACAACAATAAATGTGCACTAAAAAAATACATGGATGTCAGGTGCTTCTTTCCGAGCATTCCATCCATTAATTACATAAATATATTTAAAGATTATAATTATACAAAAGGTAAAACTCATCTCGACGTTGCTTGTTGCTCTTTTCATGCAACTAAGCATAAAGCAACAAATTTTTCGTTGCTAATTACAAAACTCTATATCAAGAGACCGAATTTCTCTGAGATTGGGTGAATCACATATACATGTTATGTAACTTATAAAAATCATTCAATATATACATATATTCACGATTCCAATATACACAAAATTTCCAAATTCATAAATGTTTATTTGGTATTAATTTTATATGCATTTAATTAAAAAATAAATGTATAAAAAACATATCACTGATGATAAAAACACATATATTTTAAACATAATGTTAAGGCATAATATATCCACAAAATTTTTCTGTCTTAAAAAATTTTGTAGGGATACAAAAATTTTCATCATACCAAATATATAAAATCCATAGCCTAAACAAAATCATAATCTATATTAATGTTTTGTACAATTAATTAAAAAATGATTGCAATGTAAAATGAATAATTGTAAAACCAATTGTAGCCCTCCAAACAAAGAATACTACTTGCTCAGTTGGAAGAAAAGAAGAAAAAGAAATAATTGTTATCTTCTTCTACAATTCTAGCTCCAAAAACTTCTCTATGGATGCACAATATCAAAATTCATCAACTCTTTAAAAACTTTATAAAAGCTTCTATAGATTCTAGTAGATAGGATATAATGATAAAATCTGTTATGCTTGAATTCCAATTCAAGCCATCTTATTTGGCAGAATCTTTATCTTATCCTATCCAATAGGACCCACATGCCTGAGGAGTTAAAAGTGCAAAAATTATTTATTTTCTTAAGTAACCCTTATTTAAATCTTAAACCTCTGGACTTCTTGTATACCAACCAAACTACACGAGTTGTTGAAATAACATCTTAAAATAAAAATAAAAATACAACCAAAGCCCATTATTAATCAGCCAGCCTAGTTAGCTAAAAGATCAACCCTCGCCACAAAATCCATCCTACGTTGATCCTGATCGGTTAACGTTAGGGTATTTACATTCTTCCCGCCTTATAAAGTTTTCTCCTCGAAACTTGCAATAGTCAAAATAGATCATCGAACAATTCGTAGTTGATTTTGCAAATATCATCCTCTAATTTCCACATAACTTCTCACTCACTATGATTGCTTTATTGTATTAGAACATGATAAATTATTATTCTCTTCAATTGCTTTTTGCAATTATTCAAGATTCGTACTGGACATTTAGGATAAGTTAGATCTTCTTCAATCTCATATTGTTAGGCTAGCAAAATATGACTTGGATCAGCGACATACTTCCTCGACTATGAGATGTGGAAGATGTTATGAATGCTTGCTAGCAAAGGGGGCAACACTAGCCTATAGTCAACACTGCCAATGATTTCCAATATCTCAAAAGGTCTAGTATATTGAGGAGATAATTTGTGTTTCATCCTAAAACAAGTCACGCTTTTGATGGGAGAAACCTTTAAGCAGACCACTCGCCAACTACAAATTGTAAATCTCTTCACTTGTCATCAATACGCTTTGTTTTTGGCGATCCCATGCTACTTCCATCCGTTGCTTGATAATTTGAACGACATCAGTAACTTATCAAACTAGGGATGGAGCTAATATTTTTCATGCAAAAATTTCTTCCCAGTAAATAGGCTTTTGACACCTTTTTCCATACAAAACTTCAAACAGAGTCATATCAAAACTAGCTTGATAACAATTGTTATAGGAAAACTTGACCAAGGCCAAGTGCTCATACTAAGAACTAGGAAAATCTAAAGCAAAAACTCTTCATAAATCTTCGAAAATTTTGATAGTTCTTTTAGATTGACCATCAGTCTGCGAGTGATATGTAGTGCTGAATTGCAACTCGGTTCCTATAGACTTTTGTAATTTTTGCCAAAAATTAGAAATAAACCATCAATTTCTGTCTGACATAATGGAAGTAGGGACACATGTAAACAAATAATCTCCTATAGATAAAAGTCTGCTATATGATCCATTCTAAATGTCATACGATACGGTAGTAAGTGAGCGTATTTTGTAAGTCTATCCACCGCTACCCAAACTATAGCACAACAAGCTTGTGTTCTAGGAAGAGCAATCATCAAGTCTATGGTAATGTGCTCCAATTTCTATTTTGGTACTTCTAAAGGTTGTAATAATCTAACCTATCTTTTCTGTTTAGCTTTTACTTGCTGACATATTAAACACTATGATACAAATCTGGGATACTTGATATGCAACTTTTTCCACCAAAAACTTTGTTTAGGTCTTTGTACATTTTCATAATACTTAGATGCACAGAAAACTTTCATTGATGTGTTTCCTCTAAAATTTATGTCGTAGTTTCATCTCTAAGCATAACTAATTTTTCTCAAAAAATTAGTATACCATCAGAACCGCAACAGAAATCAAAGGGTTCTTCATTCTTTAACTTCTGTAAAACACAGAGAAAAAATTTGTCTTGTTTTGAACTTGAGTTATTCGATCAATCAATGTTGATTGAATTTGTAGATCACTCATTCTTCATATTTCTCCTAGAGTCACTACTTCTAACTATAAACATTGGATTTCTCAAATTAGAGGCAATTGTTGACTAATCCAAACTGCAACACAAGACTTATGACTTAGAGAATTAACTACTACATTTGCTTTACTTGGATGATACTGAATACTAATGTCATAATCTTTCAGTAACTTCAACCATCTTCACTACTGAAGGTTCAACTCTTTTTTAGAGAAGATGTACTTCAGGCTTTTATAGTTTATGAAAATTTTTATTTTCTCACCATACAGGTAGTTACGTTATACTTTTAAAACAAATAGTACTGCAACCGATTTCAAATTATGGGTAGGGTAATTTTGCTCATAATGGCCTTAATTGTCTAGACGTAGGCAATTACGCTGCCTTGTTGCATGAGTAGCAGTTAAGGCCTTTCCTAGATGTATTAATATACATAACATAACTTTCGGTAGTGATCGGCAAGCTAAAACCGGTGTTGAAGTTAAAACAATACTTCAGTTTCTGAAATTTTTTCTCATAAGCATCTGATTAGATAAACTTATCATTCTTATAAGTTAACATGATAAGAGGTACTACTATACTTGAAAAATTTTCTACAAATCTCCAATAATATCTTGTCATACCTAAGAAATTTCTAACTTGGTTATTGTGGTCGGTGTATCCCAATTAATCATAGCTTCTATCTTCTTTGCATCCACTGACACCCCGTCCTTACTAATCAGATGACCGAAAAAGGTCTCATTGTTCATCTAAAACTAACATTTCTTTAGTTTGGCATATAATTTGTGCTCTCTTAAGGTCTGCAATACTTCCTTTAGATGATCAACATGTTCTGCATCTCTTTTGGGATATACTTGAATATCATCAATGAATAATATAACACACCTATCTAAAAACTAACAAAATACTCTATTCATTAGGTTCATAAATGTAGTTAGGACATTAATCACTCCGAATGACATTACTAAAAACTCATGATGACCATACCAGGTTCTAAAAGCTATCTTAAGTACATCTTCATCTCGAACTTTTAATTCATGATATCCTGACTGCAAATCTATTTTAGAAAGGATAGATGCACCCTATAGTCGATCAAATGGATTATCAACTTGAGGAAGTGAGTATTTGTTCTTGTTATCACTTTACTCAAAATCTATGTAATTGATGCATAGTCTCATATAACTATTTTTTTCTTTACAAAAAGCACAAGTGCTCCCTAAGGTGACTTGCTAAGTCAGATGAACCCTAAATCAAAAAACTCTTGCAACTGAAATCTTAAATTTTTTAATTCTGCAGGAGTCATTCGATAAGGAGCTTTTGAAATTAGAGTTGTACCGGACATCAATTCTATAATAAAATTGATTTATCTTACTTGAGGTAATCTTGACAACTCTTTTAGAACTACATACAATAATTCATGAACAATCGGAATATCTTCGAACTTAACCTCCTTACCCTTTATTA
This sequence comes from Annona cherimola, assembly GCA_030490835.1. Taxonomy (NCBI): domain Eukaryota; kingdom Viridiplantae; phylum Streptophyta; class Magnoliopsida; order Magnoliales; family Annonaceae; genus Annona; species Annona cherimola. Next base: position 42,627,630 of record CM059974.1, read on the forward strand.
CTAGAACTGAAATAAGACATTCTTGTTAACCCTTCCTAAGAAATTTTCTAGGTTGCAAAGATAATATGAGGTACTATACTACCAATTGACTTCCTTTGAAATCAACACTTTGCTCATTAGGTCCTCACAAATTGACACAGTGCTCATGAGGGTAAATTCCATGTACCCACTTAGCTAACTAATTCATTTCTAAAATAACATCTAGATCTTTCATAGGCATGATTAAAAGATCCATCATGATGGTTAAACTTTTGAATTTTAGGGTACATGTCATACAAGCATGTCTCACTAATAAATTATCCTCAATAGTTGATGTCAATTAGGCATTCTAAGTTAATTTCGTGACTTCCAAACTATGCTCTTAAACAAACTCTTTAGATATAAAAGAGCTATCTGCACATGTATCAAACAATATGCTAGCAAAAATACCACAGAGATAAATAATACCAGCCATTATCTCCGTTGGTGTGTTGGCTTGCTTAGATATCAAGGAGTAGACTTATGCTTGAGCTTGGGCAACTAGTCGTTGTCCACCACCTTGATATTATTATCCTACTAGTCTGCCGACTGGACGATTTTGTCCATGTTGCTATGGTTGTCTAACATTTTTGGTTATTGGATAATCCTTAATCTTATAGCCCGGTTGTCCATAGTTATAGCACACAAAGCCTAATGGTCTATGGCTAATCTTCACCAACTTAAAGCACTTGCAAAGCCCAATATGAAACTTGCCACATTTGTTGCACTTTAGTATCCTTTCCTTCTTCTAAATCCTCCATTTTTTTACACCTCCCTTAGTTTTAATTTTCCCTCGGAGAAGAATGTCCAGTCTGCTTTTTCCTTGATTAATCCCCCATTGGTGATCATTCCCATTTTAAGCTCCGCTTATCAAGTTCAGCGGTATCACTCTTAACTGATGTTATAAGAACCGAATCAGACTGGCTCGACTGGTCTGACTGAGAACTGGTGCTGGATCCAGTTCAAATGAGGTTGTTCTAAGTTAACTAAGTTAAACCACTTGAATAGAGAGAATCGATTTCTCAAACAAACTGAATTCGGTTGGTTCAATAAAGACAGATAAAGAAAGCCCCCAAAAATGACACCAGAGCAAGCAAACTCTAATTTTTGGATTTTCCCCACCCTCCCAAATTAATTCACGATTTCACCCCCCCGGCCATCCTCCATTTTGATTTTTTATCAACAATAATGAGTAGGGTACTACTATAGCAGACACAGCCACCCCAAATCAATTCGCCTGCCCCTTCCAACCCTCCTTCATTTTTAGATTTTCCCTTCACCTGTACGGTTACAAGCACGATCACAATACACTGTATCAGCAATATCTCGGCTTCTCCTTCACCAGTGACACTCGACAGCTGCCATCAAAGCCACACATCTTCTCCTCCTCCAGTGTCGATGCACAACTTCTCTGGTATAATTATTTCTTCAATTCGTCTAACCTACTTCTCCCCTACTTCTATTTTGATTTTTCCTCTTTACTAGTTCACCTACTTCATCTAGCCTATTTCTCCCCTTCTATTCATTAATTGTGTGTTTTTTCACTAGGGCTATTGCAAATGATCTATGGATTAAAGCCATGGAAGGACACTTGAGGTGGGTCTTCTCGTGCCTCTTCATTCGGATTCTTTGGTCAGATCTGGATGAAATGAATCATAACTCAAATTTATACTCAAGTGCAGTTTTGACATTGATAGAGTCCATGCAGTGAAATGGAACTATTCAATGGCATTGATCTCCCGATTAGGTTTACCAGCGAGAGTACATAGAGGCGACAACTACCATCGTTTGGCTTTGGAAGAAGATATTATAAAATCATGCTCCAGTGGTGCATGTGATTGCATGCACATTTGATGTATATTTTCTATTTTTGTGCCCAATATATAATTTTCAAAAATGTATATAAAATCTTTATTTAATAACATCACATATATTGATGGGAAAAAATAAATAGTGTATATTAAAATTATTAGAATAACCTAATAAATAAAAAAATATAATTTTTCCTTAATAAGTGAAATAAAAATCTTATTTAATTATTCAACCATTATTAATTTATTTTATTCTTTATTATGTTAGATGTGTCTACAAAAGTGCAAATTATAAACACATTGAAATAAACATGGAGGATTCAATACTTGAGGATCAAAGCTTATTACACATTTCAGGTTAGTGAATGAATTTAATTTTTTCTAGTTTAATATGTTAATATCTATGCTTAGCTAATGAATTTTGAAAATTTAAAATTTTCTTACATGCTTTTATTGATAAATTTTTCGTGCATGTTTTATTTTGATAATTAATCTAACATACAGACTTAGGAGTTATGAACATATAAATTTATTAATATATAATTATTAAAAATAATTAGATATTTGTGACATCATAAATAGTCATGCTAATGTCATAGGTTCAAACTAGTTTTCTTAATTGATTAAACCAGTTTGAACCAGACCAGTTCCTTCACCGGTTTGATCATCAGTTCGGTTATGACAACATTTCTCTCAACTAAAAGAGCATTATTGTTCACATCACCATATGTTTTGTTACAGCAAAGAATTACTTGATTGTGAATACCTTAAACCAGACCACCCTTAAACCTGTGGATCCGACTTTCTTCGTCTCATTCTGAACTTAGAGCAAATCGAAGTAGAGAGTTGAAATTTCGTTTCATACTCAGCTACCGTCATTGTACTTTGCTTCAATTCTCCAAACTTTTGGGCCTTAGCAATTCGAACTGAGGATAGAAAGAACTTGGCAAAGAAGGCTTTCCTAAACTTATCCAAAGTTACAACTTCTTTCCTACTATTGAAGATAGCATGTTATGTCTTTCATTATCAATAGGTATCTCTGTAAGTTTCAATAGAGCAAACAAAATTCTCTAACTGTCATTGCAACCTAGAAACTCAAAAATCTTTTTCACCATCTCAATCTAACGTTCAGTAGTGAAACAATCAACACTGGTAAAGGATGAGGGTTCCTGATGATGAATGCATTGGCGCCTTGCCGATATATTTCTCGTTGTGGATCGAAATAACCTGTGGTGGTACACTTAGACTTTCCACAACTGAGCCGACTGCTGTTCATCATGCTTGTAGTGACAAGAGTTCTTGTGTCGCACCACACCGACAATCACCTCATATCGGTGGTCGTTATGGCAGAGATCCGATAGCATCTCACCAGGATCTATGATAATTTCAAAAGTAAAGGACCACATCTATATAAAAATTCACTTATAGTAATCCTAGATATCCACAATTAATTCGTCAATTAGACATATGACAGCAAAACCAATTAAACTATAATTATTTCTATCATTCGCATCTTGGTGAAAGTAAAATACACATTTATAATTCTTAAATACATTTAATAAGGCCTCAATAGGCCATCCATCCATGAACCACATCCCAATATATAATATACAACTCATTACTTATCATATAGTACATGCACATGTATATCTCACATATAAATAAATCTCAAATACTACAATCCAAAACTATACGACTTACACCTATCACATTCTGCCTTAATTTGGAATCAATATAACCTAGCTTAGGCTCACAGCTAGGTACTTGCACTACTCGTCTTGCTAAAACATAAAAAAAAATACCTGAGTTGGGCAAACTCAATAAGTAGGTGTAGTCGATAAAATCTATGACAAATTCATGCTAAACAAATCATGTATGCAATGCCACCACATGCAATGCAAACAGTAGGCTCTCACTAGTCCTACGTAATTAGTCATGCTATAAACACACATATGAAATAAACCAACCTCATATTCATCAAGGCTATGAACAACCCTATCTCCATATCAATAAAGGGTCATGAACAACCCTATGCACACCATACATATGCATTACTCATGCCATATGCATCATGCTCATGCTAAAATCATTTCTCATGCTCATTTCAAACCATGCACCATCGGTTTATCAAAATAATACACAAACACATAGCCAATAATGCAAAACTATTTTCAAAAGGCCTAACCCCAATTCATCAAATCAACATGCGGCATGCAAAAGTCATACTAAACCATCCCAAAATCCATCTAATAGATAACCCTTGTTAATTCATTTCAAATTCCAACATACATCTAACCATATCTTCAAGCACGAAATTCAAGCCCCATTTCAATTCATAAAACCTATATTCATCAAGTCTATCATAACTTCCTAATAACTCTATAAAAATAAAGTTATCAACCAAAATTTCATACTTATTTTAGATGCTAGTTTGAGAAGCAATACATAGATTTGCATAAAAATTGCATCGGTTGCATTAATTGCACTATTTTGTGTAGTTTTTACAATTTGGCACATTTTAAATATGATTCACATCATTTAGGGCATCTTAATTGCATTCATTCATATAAAAGCACATTTACTTTTAAGAATCTTTGCAGGAACAAGCAGAGCAAAAATCAAAGCTTAAGAAAGGATGAGTGCAAGAGGAAGTTAAAGAAAGCTGAATTGCAACAAGGTCAACTAAGTGAACTAGCGCTCCAGCACCAACTACTGACATACTAGAAGCTATAGGAATATTCGAGGTGAGAGAAGCATTTAGAGAGTTGGCGCTCTAACGCCAACTCTCACACGTGTGAAATTTTTCATGTCTTGCTCCAGCTCTGAGGGATTTTAAATATCATCATAGGGTTTAAGATGAGTTGGTTCTAGAGCTCGTGGTAGCAGCCAATAAGGGAGGAAAGAAAGGAGATTCAAGCCAATAATGAATTCAACTAAAGGATTAGCTTTGTTTGGTGGAAACTAACAAGTTTTATCTTCTCTTTCTCTTTCTCTACATATTTTTCTCTCCTTTGTTTGGATGTTTGTAACCATGAATTCGATAGGATTTGATCTTATGTTTTTGGGCCAAAACTCCAAATGATGGAAGATTGAGATGATTTGATCTTAAACTATGTTTAATTTGGTTCTTTTTGGGATGAAATGAATATCTAGCTTGCTGTAACTTGTGTTGTGTGGATTTACCTTTATATGTAATGTTTAATGCTTTTTACAAGCCTCGCTATCTTATAAAATGATCTAATGTCTAGATTCATACTTGGAAAAGGTGTATTTAGATGAGATTCACATTCAAGCATAAGTTTTTAACTCTTGTATGGTTGAATGTTAATAGTGATAGGAATATACCTGTTAACCCTATATAATTACAAGTAGGTTATAAACTAATCAATCTTTCCCCACTTATTTGCATGGGAACATAGCAATAGGTTGAAGTAGAATTGGGTTTATATGCATTGGAAGATGAATATAAATATATATGGACCTAGGTTAGCAAACCTCTACACAACTAAATGAAACGGAACAAAATCAGCATAGTTTAGGGTTAAAGATTCCTAATTTTCCATCCACCTTAATTAATCTCAAGAATCCTAATTTGTTCCCGCATAATCGCTAGCGCTTTACTCATTTAAATTCCTTGTTAATTTTAACTTCTATTCAATCAATCTCTTAATTTTGCAACAACAAAGGAAATTGAATTTCAAGGATTGAAAGTTAGTTTAACCCTTATCCTCGTGGGATTGATACTGAACTTATAAAATATTAGTTGAACGGCATGTATACTTACATCAAAACAAGTATTTTAATTAGACATATACACAGCTCGTCTATTCCATTCCAAATAATTCAGTATCACATATGCCCTCAAGTATTTGAAATACATTATTCACATCATTAAGTTTCTACACATCTATTTATACATGGTTTCTAAACATTAAGCCTCACTTAGGCATTTTAACAAACACTTTATAAGCAACATAAGAAAATCGAACAAAACTCACTCAAAATTCACGAGATTTCACCAAACACATGATACTATCCTACCAAATCACTTCTAAACACTTCCATTTTGTCCTTTACATGTATTTTCATCAAAACTCCTAATTTTCAACTCCCTACAATCTCTACATAAGCCTCATCTCTCAACAATTCATGCAAAGCACAAAAACAAATACGGTACCACAAACGATCACAAAAACATCATGATTTTAGCCTAAATCCATGATTTGATATAAAGAAAACAATCTACTTACTTCAAATTCAATTTTACCCAAAAATCTTCAAAATCTTCTTAGCTCCAAGCTCTCTTCTTGATCTAAGAGGCTTTCTTCATGTAAAAACAATGTGAATCTAAGTACTTCTAAGTGGTTTTTTATGAGGTTAGAGAGCTAGGGTCATGGGGAAGGAAAAGGAAAAGAAATGATATGAAATGAGGAGGGTTTGGACTACTCCCACATGTAAAATAGCAACCAACATGGCCTAGGCCATGTGGTTCTAAATATGACATGGTTTGGGCCCATAAATGACCCGATTTCAACTGTTTTGCATCATTTTACCCATAACTTTCTCTATATAACTTCGATTGAGATGATTGTTTTTGTGTTGGATTTCTAACTTCAAGTACTATCTTTAAAAAAAATTTCAACTCAAAATTCTACAACTAAAAAAATTTAGCATGCATTTTACTTCACAACTTTACCAATAACTTTTACTCGTTCACCCAATAAGTGGTCGTAATATATCAAAACATTTTCGACACCAAATTAATTATTCATACGCATCTCTTATCATTATAATATTACATTATGTGCTCAAAACATGTCTTATACAAAATTTGAACTGTCAACTCAACTCTTCAGCCGTTTTGCTTCTATAACATGTCTTATTTGTGCAAATCACATATATCACCTCTAATTCCTTAAAATTTATTTTTCATATATCACAGTTACATCTAGCATCTTATCCATGCTAGAAGCCATTATGTTGTATGTCGTTTTCAAAAAATTTTCCATCAAGTTCATTTCTTATAGAATTTCCACCATTAACCGAAATGACTCAATTATCAAAGCCATGGTCTCAATTTCATTGCTAAATATCATGAACACATTTTGATTATATCTAGAATCATTCTCATGCAAATCATAGCTCCCATTAATGATCCTTAGTCATATCTATTATTATAATTCCTTTGGGCTTAACTACATTATTAGGCTCATTTTCGTATTTTATCCAAATCTACCATTCAAATTTCACACAGAATTATCTATATCCATTCCAAACATGCTAGGCATCTTACCTATGCCTAAATATATTTCAAAGTGGATCGACTCTGCACTTTTTTTAGTTAATAATCCACAGAGAGTCAAATCTTAATACTCATCATTTAATCAAATTAAAGGTTCTTATAAGTCCAAAACAACCTGAGGGATAGCTCATCAAAATCTTATTATCACGTGGTTCTCAAACTATATTATACACATTATCCATTTATATACTTGCTAATAACCAGAGCATTACATTGATTTTTTAGCATTACTACTGATTGTTGTTGGACTATCTATTCTAGCTATGCATATATCCATTCCCAGTGACGAGATGCCTTTACTTGAAATACTACAAAGGTCTATTCTTGTTTATTCAGGCACTGCTCAAGCATGAAAGTTCTTATCAGAGAATCGACTATAGTTTATCCTTTTTCTACTATGCCTCTTTTGGGTTAGCTTCTGGTTGATCCTTAGTCTGCTTCTTTTACAGTTTTTTACTAGGATGTTGCTCTTGGTGACTAGTTTGGGCATTTAGATTGTTGGAATTAATTTCTATTCTGGCATAGAAGAGAATATGGTCTTAATATATGTTATTTCTTAAGAATAATCTTAACTTTTATTATAAAAAATGACTTATAACATAGTTTATATTTTTCAAAAGGATAATTTTCCTTAAGGTGATGAGAAGAATAACATAGAAAACTAATTCGATTAATATACAAATATGTCTTAGCTGTATGTCCATTGGTACTACAAAAATAGCATACCAACTTAGTTATAATAAGTCGTTGGTTATAAAAATCCCTTGGTTCTTTCTTGGTATAGGCTTCCTTAGACTAAACTTTATCTTGTATATCTTGACCCTGTGATTACATATAGGGTAACTTGCGAGTGGCCTGAAAGTGTTCTTCCCGAGTCTCTACCTCAGTATGAATAATATGAACTTAACAAGTTGAATTACAAATCAAGATATATCTAAGTTTTGATGATTAACAATCAAATTTGAGATTATTAAAGGTACTAATCTATTTGATTTAATGATTAAAGCTAGAATTTTGAATTTCAAGTCAAGACAATTCAAGTTGTAATGCCAAGTAAGTTTTAGCATCGACTTGATTCAATTCGATGTGCTAAGTTGACTTCAAATGACCTTTTTGAGAAAGAAAGAACAATTTGGATGCTTAATAGGTCAAAGTCGCACCCCAATCAGACTTAGTCTGCAACTTGGGTGAAGTAGCAAACTGAAGTCCACTCCAAATGCGACTTAGAATCCATTAGGCAGCTGAAGCACCATTCAACCGAAACATAGGAAATGAAGTCGTAATCCAAATCAACTTTACTATACGACTTAGTGAACTCAAATACAATGTCGACCCAAACATCGAAACTTGAAGTTAAAAGGAGAGAAGATGGAAATCTAACTAAGTACTAGGAGTGAAGTTACAATCTTAATTTGACTTTACTTGCAATTTGAGTCAAGTTTTACACAAAGTTGACACAAGATCAATACTTGAAGAAAAGGTAGCAAAAAAGAGGAAGACTTAAAGATTTTAAGTATCAATGTATAGTGAAGTTAAGCCTAAGTTGACTTAAAGAAGAACTTGGAAGGGTACATGACAAAGATAAACTATCAAGAAGGATTTGAAGACCGGAGTCACAAGCCAAGATGATTCAACCTGCGACTTAGTAAAATCAGTGGCATTGATACTTTTTGGAGACTTTTAGATATTTTTGATTTTTTAAAATCAGTAGCATTTTCATAATTTATTATTATAAAAATGCCACTAATTTTAAAAAATAAAAAAATATATTTAAAATTCTCCAAAAATAGTAAAAATTAATAAACATGTTGAATACGCTTAAATTAACAATTCTATTATAAATTTTAAAAATATAAAAAGTATTTTCGCACCTAGGTGCATCGAAGCTTAGTGCACCCGGGTGCATTAGATCAAGGCTGTAAAATGATTGAGGGTATAACTTTGCATTAGAAGTCGCATTTAAAACATGGGTAGGGGAGTCAAGTCGTGTGAGGACTGGGTATTTTATTTTATTTTTATTATAACCCTTCTCTATTTATGTGGTAACTAATGAACATGCTAGTAGGAATTTATGATGTTAATGGATACATAACATATATGGACATGACATCTAGGGGACGTATAGTGCATATATGCATGTATTATGATCTTAGCACATTGAGTATAAATTTAAAAGTGTATGATTAGCGTTCAATTATTGAGCACTATGATTATTGTTCTCCTTGCAAAGTAGGTACGGGGTTCGACCTGCCCGGTCAGGTCGCAGGGGTTAAGGAGGCAGTGCCCCCGGAGAAATTTTTAATTATTAAGTCGTAGGAGTGGGAGAGTAAATTACTAACTGCGATTAGACCCGACCCATGCTCCGACCTGACCCGACTCGATGGGGGTTCAGTAATAAGGGGAGCCTGCGCTCTAGGGTTCATTTTCATCCCGCACCCGACTATCTTTCCCTCTTCTTCCCTTCCGGTTCTCTGCTTCTTCCTTCTTTCCCTACAATTTAGTTCGATCTAGCCACAGATCCCTTCAAGAAAGCTCTACCGACTGCTTTGAAGATCATCGACTCTAATCGAGGAAGCTCCGAATCTCTGCGATCCAAGTTAGGGTCACTGTTTTTGGGAGAAAACACGATCTAGGTAAGTAGATATTGCCCCTTCTTGATTTAGTGATGAAATTTCATGCTAAATGTGATGTGGGACTGGTGGGAGTGTGTAGCGTCTAATAATTTTGTGGTATGGGGCTTAGGGTTCGTAACAGTTAGGGTAAGCAGGGTTCGTGGAAAATTTGCTATGAATGTGCGATTTTTATGAAGTAAAGAATTCGTTAGCAATTTCTATATTATTAAATGTGACGTTAATCAATTCGGCTCAAACGAGAGTATGAATTGAGGGTTCCCTTATTTTGCGCCTATCATGTGTTTGGTAAAATGCTTGTATGACAGTTTTGTATGTTGAATTTAAAGTAAACCTTGCTGATGTTGTATGTGTGGTTTGTGGCATTTGTCCTTGTCTGTTATGTATAACGTGTTGTTTAAAATGATTGGTTGTAAAGGGTTGTTCATGGCCCCTGATTGACATGAGGAGAGGGTTGTTCATGACCCTTGATAGACATGAGTTGAGGATTGTTTGTGTTCTTCTATTTATATGTGATTTTATGTATACGATCTTGGGAGTGGGTGTTTGGACCCATATGTCTTATCATGAACACAACATGTGCATCCAGAATTTACTTATTTCCACTTTGTGCTAACCACTATCTACTTGCTGAGTCTATTTAGACTCATATCGTTTGTTATTTTGCATTTAGATCACAGGCCGGGTGGGGAACTTCAAGATGGGATAAGTTGAAGATCAAATCTGGAAGACCATAGCACAATATCTGTAATTTCAGTTCTTTTAAAATTTGTGCTCTTTTGATATTCGTATATGCAGACGATTATTGAGACAGACTCACTTTGACAAACATATTGTATTTAGTATTTCAGATTGGATTATAATCTCTGTGGATGCACATATGCATAATCATTAGGTTTGTTTGATGTGTAAGGGTAACATTCAATGATTGCCCTTCTATATGAATGTCCTTATTATATGAAGATGCAAGTATATAAATATAGGATTGAATGTTACAAATTGAAATGTTTATGAATATCAGGTCATGTATTCCATATTACCCCTTTTTATTATGGGGAGATGCTGCCGAACTTTTCTTAGGTTGTGTAGTACTCATTGACTAGTTATTGAGTATTTCTAGGAATGGGGCGTTACAAGTCGGCTCGATAGCGTGCACATCATTTCGGCTATTTAAGGCCAAAAGCCCATTCTTTTCTCACGTCTTCATCTTTTTACCCTCTGAAACTTTACACTCTCTCTTCTTAAGTTGCTCGCAATCTCTATGCAACTGCATGTCATAGATTATAGTATATAAAATATTAATCTTATAAGGAATTCTAGACTTAAGATGTTGGATTAAATGCTTAATAACTAAAATCAAAAGAGTAAGATAAGAAGAAGTAAGGAAACAACGAAAGAAAGTTGATCTTAAAAACATAAAACAGGTATTCGAAATTATGAGATGAGAGCATCCAGAATATAAGATTTCACATAAGTCTTCTACAATGGATACGTGGAGTGTTACTTAATCTAGATATTATATGTTAAAGGAAAACTATTTCTATATTATTCTCACACCTTCTCTCGAAACCTATAAGGCATATCCTAATCTTCTTGATGACCTATTCTCATGGGATTAAGCCAATTAGAATCTATCTGTGGAAGTTTGTGGAATTCTTTAAAGTCATCATGCCTATTCTCATAGTCTTAGATTTTCAGGTTTAATATCTTGATTATTGTATATTAGATTTTTGTCTTTTGGTTCATTCACCTAATATATGAGAATCATTGTCAAAGATGGAGCTCAAACACTAAGAAAATATTAAATCAAAAGATATTAAATTAACAATAATATCCTTCATAAAATAAGCAAAATCACAATATCCACTATATTATACGCATGTTACATCCTAAACCCAGATAACAGATTTAGCCTAACATGTTTATGATAAAATCTAAATACAAAACAATATTATATTCAATCTCTATCATAAACAAGACAATTAAAGTCAAAAGAAAGAAAGAAAGAAAGAAAGAAAAGCTTATTGATCAGAAGCTCCAATAATGTCTCGATTGCTTCAAACAACTCTCTATTTTTCTTATTGTCTCATGCTCTTCACTCTTCTCTCTCCCGAACCTCAACCTTAGCTTCAAGGACATTGTAGGATGCTTTAGAATGTTCCTAGATGGTGTTTATATAGAGATCCAGAGAGTAATTGCACACAAAATCCATTTTGCACTTAAATTAGCAATTAGGGTCCCACACTATTCAAATAGTGTGGCAACCAGATCCACACGGTTTGAACTATGTGGCACTCTAGAGTGCTCGGCTTCAAAATTTTGGTGTTTTCTTGCCCGTTTTGCCACGATTTGTGTTGAATCTTTCTCGACACATCCCAACATATTCTAAACTGTTTTGATCATCATTTTAACTCCTTTAAAACCTTCAAAGTATTAAACCAAATGAGGTTAAGATCTTTATGAAACCTAAGATTTTAAGCTTAATGAATATAGTTGGAATTTGTTTAAGGAGAAAATTAAAAGTTTTAGGAAATGGAAATGATTAAATTATATGGCTTTGATTAAGATGAATGGGATTAGGGTAACCAATTAAGCAAGGTGATTAAGTTAATCACTTTTGCTTAAGTGTTCGCAAGAGGACAAAAACCACTAGGAGACAAAAAAGGAAGTCTCCACTAAAAGACGAAAGTGGAGTAGAGAATGGTGAGGTGGCATGCTAATTAATGCCCCATTTTAATTTTAATCACTGATTAATTATTTGATTAATTCATATCTTATGACACATAAGTTGGATTGAGATGAAATTTGAAGAAAAAGCCTAAGTTGACATGCGCTACATAATGAATGATTTGGATTATGAAAATCATAGACGAAAAGGGGTAGAATGATTAGAATTATGTGATATTTCATGAAATCATTCCATTTAGTTAATATCTTATCATATATTCATCGTTTGAAGATGAATTTTTTTATGAATAGCTAAGTTGAAGTATTTTATAGTATGAATGGATTTGATTATATCAAATCTCATTAGAAAATACTAAATCATACATGGTTAATTATCATTGACTTTTAATTTTCAAAAAAGTAATTTGCATTTAGGGTAATTAATGAAAAGTCAAAGTAACCCTTGACTTCCTTCAAAGGTCAACATGAGGTGTCAATGAGAGGTGATTTTGAGCTGCATTTTTTAATACAATAAAAATGAAAATAATGTATAAAATACAGCTGGACTAGGGGACGTGATCACCGTGGGATGTTGGCAGATTTTGGACTTTTTTTACAAAATAATAAACAACGATATTATGGACCAAAATTCGAGAGGCACATCATGAGGATAAAAGTTACAAATTGTTACATAAAAATGAGGTGGTAATTAAGAGATAAATGTAGCAATATAAAAGGGGCACTAAGGGGCAGCTTGGGACGGTGCCTATAGCAGCAAACTTAGGGAAAAAAAGCAAGGGGACGTCCAAGCTAAGAATAAGAAAGAAAAAAATTATTAGCAACGCAAGGAGGAAGAGGGGTGACGTCCAAACAGGCAGGTGACATTTATGTGATTTGGTTTTTATGGTTAATTGATGTAACTCCAAGTTGAAATGATGTTCAACAAATGGGTTAATGTTTACATTATTAACTTGATAATTTTCAGTTCACTCCATGCTTGAATGTTGTGCAATTAAGGATGTAGATGGGTATTAAATGGTATGTTTATGGGCATTAAATTGGGTATGACGCCCCATAAATTAAGTTGTCAACAAATTTCTGAAAATTTCATTCAAGTTGCCAAGCTATTCTTAGTTAATGCCCAACAATATGAGGGATCATAAATATACAAGTTATGATTTAATATCTTTTGAATGCGAGATAAACATTCATATAAGCCATGTGTTTATGGTTGCAAGTGATTGAAATGAAATATTTATGTTCATAAATATGGGACATCTGGAAACAAAATTTCTATTTTTATTAAGTTGAGTTAAGGTCGTAATAAAACAGATGATATATGTTGAGTTTAAGAATTAAGAAACTAAGGATTTAGGGTTTTGCACATGTATTAAGTTGGGATATTGAATGAAGTAAAGTGAATATATGTGACTTAAAGATATGAGAGTGTTCATCTCCAAGAAAAAATGGAAGAAAGTTGAATATTAAGAGGAACATATAAAATGAGACTAGAAAATGGGTTGGGACTAACTAAGGTATGTTTATGAGTTGATAAAAGGCAAAATATGAAAAAATATGATTTTATACAGGTGTATATAATATGATCGTTTTCACTTGTCTAGGAAAAGACAAGGAAAAAATCAAAGGTGCGAGTTGATCGCTACAGGTAAGCAAGCAAAACTTTCCAAAATGTTATTTTATTGGCATATATTAAAATGATATGAACTTGCTTTATTAAGATGATTTCAAGATTTCTTGTAAGGTAAGTGTAACGCCCTGGCCCTTACTGTCGCAGGTATTGTCCACTTTGGGCCTGGGCCCGCACGATTTTGTCCTTCTAGGGAATCCACTCCAAAAGGCGCCTCGACAGTGTAACTCCAGCGGCCTCCACTTATAGCCCAGGCTCCCTCCCTCTTCCTAACCGATGTGGGATATCACAGTAAGCAAGCAAACTTTCAAGAATGTTGATTTTATTTCAAGTATTGAAATGTCTTGATAATATTTATTTGATGATTTTAGAATTGCTTACAGAGTAAGCAAGCTTAGTTATTGAAAATATGATTTTATTCTTTATTGTTGACATGTTTCAGGATGGTTTCATTATAAGCAAGTTCTTAGAAATGGTATTTCAAAAAAATTTTATGATGAGAGAGTTTCGACTCTTCTAGAAAATGATATTTGAAATCAAGCCTTGAAAATTCTATTCCTAAGGGGTTTTGTGAAAGGAAAGTTTGATTTTTCATAAAATGGTATTTGTAAGTAAATAAGGTTTTTGAATTGTTTTATTTAAATGTCTTAAAATGGTTTATTTAAATGTTTTCAAATGGTCTATTGAAAAATTTTAAATCTCTTTGAAAATTAAAATACTTTGAAAATGTCTTGTACTGATGATTTCAAAAGGTTTTAAGGATGACCAATTTAATATATTGATGATACAAAATGATTTAATAATAGTTTAATTTAAATGATGTTCAAAAGTATATGCAAACTCTTCCCTACATAAGAGTGATAAGGATGTTGTGTGGACTGTTGGAAATATGTGGAAAACAAGCTAAATCTATGTTTTGATGATTAACAAATCAATTTGAGTAAGTCTTGGCTACTAACACGTTTGTGGAAATGTTTAAGGCATATACATTTGAAGAAAATAAAGTAAGAAAGGCCAAGTCGTTCCCCAAGTCGACTCCAAGATCGACTTCAAAGAGTCAAATCCGTCCAGAGTTGAAACGGGAAGAGGAGCAGGTGAAGTCGCAAGCCAAGTCGACTCCACTTGCGACTTGGGAAGCCAAGTCGCAAACGAAGTCGACTCCAGCATCGACTTCAGACGGGAAAAACCGTCCAGAGTTGAATTTGGGACAGAAGTATACCGAAGTCGCAAACGAAGTCGACTCCAGTTGCGACTTGGGCAAAGTCGCGGACGAAGTCGACCCCAAGTGCGACTTGAGTTTTTCTAAGATCAAAGATGCAGTTTCAAGAATCAACTTGAGTGTTTTCAATACCTAATCAAAGGTGCAAGATCAACTTAAATCTCTCAAGTTCAAGGCAAAGCTCCAAGCTTATCTCAAGATGAAGAAAGTCATGATATGACAACCAATCCAAGTTCAAGATACCAAGAAGATTCAAATCTCATGGATTCAAGGATTGCAAAACTCGGAGCAAATGAAAGCAAGAAGACTCAATGATCCAAGATATGAAAAATGCAAAGGAATTGAAGGAATGGAGAAGCCTAAGCAAAATAAAGCAATCTCCAAAGTCTTCAACTTCATCAAAGCCAACTGACAAGGTGAAGTCGCACCCGAAGTCGACTTCACCTGCGACTTGGTTCAAGTCGATGCCCAAGTCGACCCGATCTAGAACTTGAAGTTGCGACGGAGAGGCGAAGTCGCACCCGAAGTCGACTCCATCTGCGACTTGGGCAAAGTCGCATCCGAAGTCGACTCCGTTTGCGACTTGGGTTGTAACGGTCGGATATTATTCGAACGTTGGCGCATTAAATGCGCGCCACCTACCTTCAAACGTTCGGATTCCCTCCACAATTATAAAAGGCATTCATTGTGGACGAGGGAAGCAGCTGAGAATCATTAAGTGTGCTTAACTCCTATATTCAAGAGCTCTAAAGAGATCAAGCCATTCAAAGAGGAAGAACTTTGCTTCAAATTGCAAGAGCTACATTTTTGAATCTTCAAAGTCTAAATTACAAGTTCTTCTCTGCGCCAAATTGCTTCTACACATCTGTAAAGTGTAGACTCCTTTTGTTATTTCATTTTGTTGTATTGAACTTGATTTAGTTTGAGGAACTAAGATCAAGTGTAAGTAAAGTAGTGTGTGATTGGAGTGGAACTCATCACCTACTTGTGCTGTGTTGTGTTGAAGCCCCCTAGAGCTGGAATCTAGAAGAGAGCAGTGACTCTAATTGTATTTGAAGAATACAATAGTGGAACCAAAGTCACAAGGAGTGTGAGCTTGGAAGAGTGGAATAGGGAGGTTGCCCGAACCACTATAAAATCTTATGTGCTTGATTTATATTTCTGCTCTCTACATTATATTGCTTTCCATTTCGTTTCTTCATTAAGGGGACTAGATTAATCCGGGGTAAAGTTTCTGTTTAAGTTATAAATTTTTAAATACCCAATTCACCCCTCCCCTCTTGGGTAATTGCCATCAACTCGGGACCAACAAGTAGTATCAGAGCAGGTCTTTAAGTTAAACCAAAGAGATCCAATCACATGGCATCCCAATCTACTTCTGTTCCCGCTTTTGCTGAGGGCCAATCATTTACTAGGCCACCATTGTTTGATGGGAATAATTTCGGCTATTGGAAGCTTCGAATGAAACAACTCATCATGGCTACCGACATGGATTCTTGGATTGCAATCCAAGATGGTGTAACATTGCCTATAGATGAAAGAGCTTCCAAGTGGACCGAAGAGGAAGTAAGAACTGTAAAGAGCAATGCGAAAGCTATGAACTCACTATTTTGTGCTCTTATTGCTTCCGAATATGATAGAGTATCATCTTGTCTAACCGCTAAAGAAATATGGGATACTCTAACATCCATTTATGAATGAACCTCTCAAGTCCAAGGGACTAGGAGAATTATTTTGATAGGAGAATTGGAAAGCTTTAGAATGCTAGAAACAGAAAATATTTCTGAAATGTTTGCTAGATTTTCTAAGATTACTAACGCTTTGAAAGGTCTTGGAAAGGCTATCTCTGAATCCGAACAGGTCATGAAGATACTAAGAGCTCTACCGGAATCTTGGACTCCAAAGATTACGGCAATTGAAGAAGCCAAAGACCTAAATACACTAAAGCTAGAAGATCTAATTAGCTCATTAATGTCACATGAGCTAATTAAGAGAAGAAACGAAGACAATCACAAAGGGAAGAAATTCATTGCGTTAAAAGCGGCACACAACTCAGAAGAATCTACCTCCTCGTCTCATAATGATAATGAAGATATTGCACTTCTCACTCGCAAATTCCAAAAATTTGTGAGAAAAGAAAGGAACTTCAAGGACTTCAAAGAAAGAACACGGAGAGAGAAGAAGACGGAGCCAACGAAGTGCTACAAATGCGGCGGGATAGGACACATACAAGCTCAATGTCCTACGCCGGAAGAGTATCAATAGAGGAAAGAATGACATGAAGGCAGAAAATACCAAAGGCCAAAGGGAAGAGAGGCATGTACGTCAATGAAGAGACTTCATCAACAAGCAGCTCTTCAACCGACGATAAGGATACAGCAAACTGCGCAAGAATATGCTGCATGGCACGGATCGAACAAGAAGAAGACTTGTTATGTTTGAACACAACTGAAGTTTTGGAAGAACAAACCATCTCAACAAAATGTACAAGCAATGAAGAGGTAACTTCCAAACCTTGCTATTCTCAATCAAGTTATTCTTCTTTTCAAGAATGCCTCAAATGTGCTGAATTAGAAGAACTGCAAATTGCTTATGATTCATTATATGAAGAAATTAAAAAGCTAGGAAACAAGTTGTCATTGAAGAGACAACAATGTAACTTCGTTATTATTGAAAATGGAAAACTAGCTGAAAAATCAACAAAACTGAAAGAAGAAAATGAATCATTGATAAAAGAGATAGAGAAATTGAAAAAGGAGAACGAATCATTAAATGAATCATTAGCAAAGTTCTCTAATCCTGGAGAAAATGTAAAGATGTTTTTGAACATGACTGCTCAAACAAATAAAAGAGGCCTTGGATATTATACATTTGAGCAAAAAGGAAGTGGCAAATCAAATGTGCCAACACTTGGGAAATGTCAAACCAAAACTGCACCAATATACAAGACAAGAAGGAAAAATGTTATGTGGACTAGAAGGCCAACGTTTGAACCATCATATACTTGGAGGCCTACTCCTAGATTACCAATGACTTGCAATTACTGCAACAAAATGGGTCAT
The DNA here is from genome assembly GCA_030490835.1 of Annona cherimola. Lineage (NCBI taxonomy): Eukaryota > Viridiplantae > Streptophyta > Magnoliopsida > Magnoliales > Annonaceae > Annona > Annona cherimola. Next base: position 42,645,987 of record CM059974.1, read on the forward strand.
AAAGCCTATAAGTGTAACTTTAAGAAAATGTATGACCATGGTGCAAAATTAGTTTGGGTTCCAAGGAACACAAGATTTGGGCTTTCTAAGTTAGAGCAACAAAGTTTGAATCATATCACTAACCCAAATGGACCCATAAAATGGGTACCAAAGAGATGAGATTTACCTTTTTATTTTTCAGATTTGTTTCAAGGCAAAGGCAAACAATGTATGGTTCATGGACAGCGGTTGTTCAAGGCATATGACCGGAGAAAGAAATTTATTTCATAAACTTAAGCCTAGCAACGATGGAACGGTTGCCTTTGGTAATAACATGAAAGGTAAAATTAAAGGTAAAGGAAACATTTATAGCATCTCAAATGCATGCATGGAAGATGTTTTGTTTGTTGAAGGACTTAAGCATAACCTAATGAGTATTAGTCAATTATGTGATAAAAGATACAAGGTTATGTTTGAATCATCTATATGTAATGTATTTGATGGAGAACATATCATGTTTAGTGGAAAAAGACATGGAAATGTATATTTAGTTTCACTTGATGAACTAGATGGTCAATGTCTAATGGCCATTGATAATGATCCATGGGTTTGGCATAAAAGGCTTGGAAATATAAACATGGGAAATATAAAGACCCTATGGAAAAAGAGTTTGGTAGAAGGCTTGCCAAAGTTGAAATATGACAAAGACAAAATTTGCAAGGCATGTCAATTATCTAAACAACCTAAGATGCCTTTCTCTACCAAAAAGGAAATCTCCACCACTAGGCCACTTGAATTGCTACAAATGGATCTATATGGGCCATCCGATATTTTAACCATTGGTGGAAAGAAATATGTATTTGTTATTGTTGATGATTTTTCAAGATTCACATGGATAATTCTCTTAGCTAGCAAAGATGAAGTCTTCCCTATGTTTTCAACTTTTGTAAATTTGGTGCAAAATGAAAAACAAAGTACTATTATGACTATAAGAAGTGATCATGGTGGTGAATTTGAAAACAAACGATTCATAGAGTTACGTAATGAAAAAGGAATTCATCACACATTTTCTACACCAAGAACTCCACAACAAAATGGAGTAGTTGAAAGGAAAAATAGAACTATACAAGAGATGGCTAGAACAATGCTAAATGAGAGCAAATTATCCAAGAAATTTTGGGGTGAAGCTGTGAGTACAGCTTGTCATGTTTTGAATCGAGTTTCCATTAGAGCAATTTTGAAAAAGACCCCATATGAACTATGGAAAGGAAGAAAACCGAATATTTTTTATTTTCATGCTTTTGGATGCACATGCTATGTTTTGAACAATGGAAAAACCAACTTGGGAAAATTAGATGCTAAAAGTGATGAGGCAATATTCCTTGGGTACTCATCAAATAGCAAAGCATATAGAGTATTCAATAAACGAAACCAAGTTGTAGAAGAGTCCATACATGTTGTTTTTGATGAAACTAACCCATGCTACAAAAGAAAAGATGATTTAAGTGATGCAGATGATGTAGCAAACAATTTTGAAAAACTGCATGTGGAAAAGCAAGAAGATTCAATGGAGGAAAGGGTAAGTGAAGGTAATAATTATAAGCCTCCAACTGATTTGAAATTCAAACATGCCCATCCAATTGAACAAGTTATAGGGAATGCATATGAAGGTGTAAAAACTAGAAGATCAAAACAAAATGTTTGTGGACAATACGCCTTTGTATCCAAAATTGAACCTTCTAATATTGATCAAGCTCTTGATGATGAGAATTGGATTATAGCAATGCAAGAAGAGCTAAATCAATTTGAAAGAAACCAAGTTTGGCACCTTGTTCCTAGACCAAATGATTGTACTGTTATTGGCACCAAGTGGGTCTTTAGGAACAAATTAGATGAAAGTGGACTTGTAGTGAGAAACAAAGGTAGACTTGTGGCAAAAGGATACTCACAAGAAGAAGGAATAGATTTTGAGGAATCCTATGCCCCGGTTGCTAGATTGAAAGCAATTCGCATCCTACTAGCTTTTACATCTCACATGAACTTTAAATTGTTTCAAATGGATGTCAAAAGTGCATTTCTGAATGGTTATATAAATGAAGAGGTGTATGTAGAACAACCACCTGGATTTGAGGAAAAAGATCAATCTAAATTTGTGTACAAGTTAACCAAAGCATTATATGGATTAAAACAAGCTCCAAGGGCTTGGTATGATAGACTAAGCAAATTTCTGATTGATCATGATTTTCAAAAAGGAAAAGTAGACACCACTTTATTTATCAAGTATAAAGAAAAGGATATTTTGATCATTCAAATTTATGTTGATGATATCATTTTTGGTGCTACTAATGAGATTCTTTGTCAAGAATTTTCTGAGCTTATGCAGAAAGAATTTGAGATGAGTATGATGGGAGAGCTAAACTTCTTCCTTGGACTGCAAATCAAGCAATTAAATGAAGGAATCTTCATCAACCAGTCCATGTATATCAAAGAAATGCTGAAGAAGTTTGGCATGGAAAATAGCAAAGGAGCAAACACGCCAATGAGCTCAACAATCAAAATCGACAAAGATGAAAAAGGAAAAATAGTTGATTTGAAATTGTATAGAAGCATGATAGGTTCTTTGTTGTATTTAACTGCTTCTAGGCCTGATATATTATTTAGTGTGTGTATGTGCTCTAGATTTCAATCATGTCCAAAAGAATCACACTTGGTAGTTGTGAAAAGAATTTTCAGATACCTAGTTGACACTACCAATATAGGACTTTGGTATCCAAAGGGCTCTAATTTTGATCTAATCGGCTACTCGGATGCGGATTTTTCCGGTTACAAAGTAGATAGAAAAAACACTAGTGGAACATGTCAATTTCTTGAGAACATGTTGCTTTCATGGTTTTCAAGAAAACAAACTAGTGTTGCTCTATCTACGGCGGAAGCCGAATACATTGCCGTCGGGAGCTGTTGTGCCCAATTACTTTGGATGAAACAACAACTTAGGGACTATGACATGGATTTTAAAGATATACCCATTAAATGTGATAATACTAGTGCCATATGTTTAACTAAAAATTCAGTCTTGCATTCTAGGACCAAACATATAGACCTTAGACATCATTTTATTAGAGAACATGTGGAAAATCATGATATATGTCTAGTATATGTAAGAACTGAGAATCAAATTGCAGATATATTCACAAAGCCCCTAGCAAAAGAAGCATTTTATAAGATTAGAAATGACATGGGAATGATTAATTTAACCTAGCACAAACTGAGGGGGAGCACCTGTTTAGGGGGAGCACACCCACCTGTCTCTTTCTTTACCCTCTAACTTTTTGATATATTGACAAAAAGGGGGAGAAGAGTAGGATTTGAGTCTCAATGACTCAAAAGGGGGAGAAGAGTAGGATATGGTTGGGGAGAAGAATAGGATATGTTTGTTGAATGTTTTCAACTTGAAAGTTTGCATGAGCATAAGTATAATAAAATTTCAAAATACAAAATGAGCATGTTATTTTTTAAGCAATTGAAAGGTATACACTCAAATCGGTTTTGTCAATCATCAAAAAGGGGGAGATTGTTGGAAATATGTGGAAAACAAGCTAAATCTATGTTTTGATGATTAACAAATCAATTTGAGTAAGTCTTGGCTACTAACACGTTTGTGGAAATGTTTAAGGCATATACATTTGAAGAAAATAAAGTAAGGAAGGCCAAGTCGTTCCCCAAGTCGACTCCAAGATCGACTTCAAATAGTCAAATCCGTCCAGAGTTGAAACGGGAAGAGGAGCAGGTGAAGTCGCAGGCCAAGTCGACTCCACTTGCGACTTGGGAAGCCAAGTCGCAAACGAAGTCGACTCCAGCATCGACTTCAGACGGGAAAAACCGTCCAAAGTTGAATTTGGGACAGAAGTATACCGAAGTCGCAAACGAAGTCGACTCCAGTTGCGACTTGGGCGAAGTCGCGGACGAAGTCGACCCCAAGTGCGACTTGAGTTTTTCTAAGATCAAAGATGCAGTTTCAAGAATCAACTTGAGTGTTTTCAATACCTAATCAAAGGTGCAAGATCAACTTAAATCTCTCAAGTTCAAGGCAAAGCTCCAAGCTTATCTCAAGATGAAGAAAGTCATGATATGACAACCAATCCAAGTTCAAGATACCAAGAAGATTCAAATCTCATGGATTCAAGGATTGCAAAACTCGGAGCAAATGAAAGCAAGAAGACTCAATGATCCAAGATATGAAAAATGCAAAGGAATTGAAGGAATGGAGAAGCCTAAGCAAAACAAAGCAATCTCCAAAGTCTTCAAGTTCATCAAAGCCAACTGACAAGGTGAAGTTGCACCCGAAGTCGACTTCACCTGCGAATTGGGTCAAGTCGATGCCCAAGTCGACCCGATCTGGAACTTGAAGTTGCGACGGAGAGGCGAAGTCGCACCCGAAGTCGACTCCATCTGCGACTTGGGCGAAGTCGCATCCGAAGTCGACTCCGTTTGCGACTTGGGTCGTAACGGTCGGATATTATTCGAACGTTGGCGCATTAAATGTGCGCCACCTACCTTCAAACGTTCGGATTCCCTCCACAATTATAAAAGGCATTCATTGTGGACAAGGGAAGCAGCTGAGAATCATTAAGTGTGCTTAACTCCTATATTCAAGAGCTCTAAAGAGATCAAGCCATTCAAAGAGGAAGAACTTTGCTTCAAATTGCAAGAGCTACATTTTTGAATCTTCAAAGTCTAAATTACGAGTTCTTCTCTGCGCCAAATTGCTTCTACACATCTGTAAAGTGTAGACTCCTTTTGTTATTTCATTTTGTTGTATTGAACTTGATTTAGTTTGAGGAACTAAGATCAAGTGTAAGCAAAGTAGTGTGTGATTGGAGTGGAACTCATCACCTACTTGTGCTGTGTTGTGTTGAAGCCCCCTAGAGCTGGAATCTAGAAGAGAGCAGTGACTCTAATTGTATTTGAAGAATACAATAGTGGAACCCAAGTCACAAGGAGTGTGAGCTTGGAAGAGTGGAGTAGGGAGGTTGCCTGAACCACTATAAAAATCTTATGTGCTTGATTTATATTTCTGCTCTCTACATTATATTGCTTTCCATTTCGTTTCTCCATTAAGGGGACTAGATTAATCCGGGGTAAAGTTTCTGTTTAAGTTATAAATTTTTAAATACCCAATTCACCCCTCCCCTCTTGGGTAATTGCCATCAACTCGGGACCAACATGGACAAGGCATATAATGTCGATAAAAACGGAAGCAAATGTGTTGCATATCCTTCACTCATGAAAAGCCCAGAAATGAGAATAAAAATGTTAGTAAAAGAAGTTTTGTCTTCGCGAGTTTTGAGTTGCTTCAGAATTTTTTTATAGTGAGAATTCTAAAATTGTTTACCAACAAATAAGCAAAGTTTTGAAAAATATTATTTTCTCAAATACTGCAAATATTTTGTAAAATTGAATTACTAAAATATTTTCGAAAATCTTTAAAGGTGGTCATCCTAACATTGTGATTTGAATACAGTTTATGAAAATATTTTATTTTAAAAAAATTATGCCTAGTTCTCAATTTGAGAAGGGCACGGTATGAGGACTGAGTTAGATTATGTTATATTAAGTTTTGATTTAAAAATGGCACAGTCTGATGACTGTGTTGAGTTTATGAAATCATGCTAGCATGACAATATGAGTATAAGCGAGTGTGCACGAGGATCATATACTTTGTCCATGGTGGAGGCGGTTGCAGGTCGAGGCAGTTACAGACCAGGACCCCCACTACATGTGGCCGAGTCGCTAAGAGAAGAAGGGAGGCTTGCGGCGCCCTCTCTGAAATGGGAGCAGGATCATGGACGACCGCCTAGCTAGTGTGATGTCACATGAAATATTTTTTTCCTATAGAAGGATGATCACTTGGTAAGTATCACCTAATAGAGGATTAGAGACATATATGCATATGCTTTGTTTTAAAAGCCCCAAAATGGGGATATGAAAATATTTTAGGACATGACAATGTCCACAGAAAATAATATTTACATGAAAATATTTTAAAATATGAAAATATCTACAGAAATACAAGGTTTATATGCATATCCGCTACTTTTGAAAAGCCTAGAATTTGAGATATAAAAAGGTTTATATGAAAACGTTTTAGGACATACAATTATCGTCATGGAAAAGGTTTACGTGCATATGCTTCGCCTTGAAAAACTCACAAATGGGGACATGAAAAAGGTTTTATGAAAGGTTTCTTCCTATTGGTAGTTGATCACTTGATAAGTGTCCCCTACCGAATGACAAGAAATACATTTATATGAAAATGAAAATTGCTTGCTTACTGAGTGTATCACTCACGTTTTGTTTTTCCAATAGTGGACAGGTTCAAGGAAGCTCAAAAGGAAAAATGACCTGATAAATTGAAGGAAAGTATGAAATGGTATTCTTTAATGTGTTAATAAATTGTTACTATCATGTAAGAACTGATATGGTTAGAGAATGATTGAGTGCTTGTGTTGATCCTGAAGTTATTGGCCATGAATGTTCATGATGTATGTAAACAAGTTTGTATGTTACGAGTATATAATTACATGTAAAGTGAATGAAATGAAAAAGAAATTTATTCTGCTAAACGAAATGTATACAAAAAATCTCACTGCGTGAACAAGGCAACAATCATGTGTCACATTTACCAATTGTAAACGATCCCGGAGTAAGTCTCAGGTTGTGGTGCCTCGGGTTCAGGGCGCCACAGAGCTTGGTATCAAAGCAAGAATTGGTAAAGAGGCCCAAACCATAGGAAGACTTCCCCATGATAAAAAAAGGAAGTAGGGGCATTGTGGTAATTTTACAGCGTGGGTATATTTATTTAAAAACGTGAATATGTTTGGTTTTTTGATAAAATTTATATTATATATATACAAAATCTCAATCTATTCCATTCATTTACTGGATCAACTACTAAAACGTATGTAGACATAATTTTTCATCATTTGACAATTTTTAAAAATATTTTTGTGTACCAAAAAATATTTTTTAATAAGACTTTATTATAATTGGTAAAGTTGAAAAATATATTTTATATTAGGAGTTATTTTATATTATTTAAAGTTAATGTAATTAAGGTACTCTCAAAAATAACAATTTCATTTAATTTTTTTGTTTTTTTGAAAATTTATTAATATTTTTTTATTTTTCGAATATAACAACATCTAACCGCATCTAATTTTTGAAATTAATAAGTTAATCCTAATTTAACACATGTAATATGATCCTAGGCCCTTATAAGGTTATTTATACCTTAATAACGGAATTTGAAACCCAGATAATACGATTTAATGAAATCACCTTAATCTAACAGTGTCTAACCGCATCTAACAGCATCTAACCACATCTAACAGCATCTAACAACATCTAACCGCATCTAACTGCATCTAATTTTTGAAATTAATAAGTTAATCCTAATTTAACACTTGTAATATGATCTTAGGCCCCTTATAAGGTCATTTATACCTTAATTACGAAATTTGAAACCCAGATAATACGATTTAATGAAATTACCTTAATCTAACAGTGTCTAACCGCATATAACCACGTCAAACCGCATCTAACCGCATCTAATTTTTGAAATTAATTTAATCCTAATTTAACACCTGTAATATGATCTTAGACCCCTTATAAGGTCATTTATACCTTAATTATGGAATTTGAAACACAGATAATATGATTTAATGAAATTTACCTTAATCTAACGATGTCTAACCGTATCTAACCGCATCTAATTTTTGAAATTAATAAGTTAATCCTAATTTAACACCTGTAATATGATTCTAGGCCCTTTATAAGGTCATTTATACCTTAATTACAAAATTTGCAACCCAGATAATACGATTTAATGAAATTCACCTTAATCTAACAACATCTAACCGCATCTAACTGCATCTAACAGCATCTAACTGCATCTAACCACATCTAACCGTATCTAACCGCATCTAATTTTTGAAATTCATAAGTTAATCCTAATTTAACACTTGTAATATGACCCTAGGCCCCTTATAAGGTTATTTATACCTTAATTATAGAATTTGAAACTTAGATAATACGATTTAATGAAATACACCTTAATCTAATCGCATCTAACAGCATCTAACCGCATCTAATTTTTGAAATTAATAAGTTAATTCTAATTTAACACCTGTAATATGATCCTAGACCCCTTATAAGGTCATTTATACTTTAATTATAGAATTTGAAACCCAGATAATACAATTTAATGAAATCGAACTTTATCTGACAGCGTCTAACCGCATCTAACCGCATCTAACAGCATCTAATTTTTGATATTTTATAAATATTTTACCTAATTTGTGTATTTTGCAAAAGATATATACTTAATAATTCTTTTCAGAACTACACAAACCTTTAAATAATTTTAAAACTAAATAAATATATAAAGTTATAATTAAAAATATTAACTAATTTAAATTAGGTGAAATAGAAATTTACATAAATATATAAAACTGTAAAAATTATTATATATATGACGCTGTAAAACTAAAATTGTAAAAAATTATATATAACTGTAATTTAGATTTAATATATAAATATATGTTACTTTTTGGGATTGGTTAAATAATCAATTTAGTAAATAACTATATTTAATAGAAATTTTATAATAAAATTTATTAAAATTATATAATAATATTATTATAGTTTATATTACAAATTTAACGTATTAATATACTAATTGTGATTTATTGTTACTAGAATTAATAAATTTAAAATAAAAATAAAAATTTATTTACTTCAAGTGAAATCAATGTAAAATTATCAGTTTAATAAATATATACATTGAATTAAAAATTTATAGAAAATCTTCACGTTATAGAACACCTCTAAATAAAGTCCAATCAAATTTAAAGTCCAATGAAATTTTTTTGATGTAAAACTATAATTTAGATTTAAATAAATTATAATTTATGTATTTTGCAAAAGAAATATACATAATAATTCATTTTAGTGAAAATTATACTTTTCTATGAAGCTGTGAATTCCTAGCAAATATAAGGCATCTTTGCATAGTATTTCATTCAAAAGGGGCTTTTCCTTAATTTTTTTTCTGAAACTTATCTTATGAAATTCTAAATCAAGTCCACAGGTTATTTTGTAACAATCTTTTTAAAATTATCTCCTGCAAATTTTCTATTAAAATTTGAGTTTTTCTATAATTTCTTCGAAATAGGTACCTTTTTGCGAACTGTAAAATTTTCCGTCTAGAAGTCAAAATTGCTACAGTATTTTTTCGTCCGTTTTCAAGTTTCACTGTAAGGGTTCAACAATTGCGGAAACTGCCCAAAGGAACCCGAAATTTACCTTTGGGAAAACATCTGGTTTCTTATTTAATATAGATTCGCGCAATATTTTTTTTTTGGTAAATCTAGCGAATCTATGGAGTTTGGAAAAAAAGTGGACGAATTATAAAAGCTTAAAATTCTTATTGAATCTTCAACAATAAAGTATAAAAATTTTCAAAAACCTAATTGGCATACCCACGGAGGGATTTACTGGAACAATCTGAAAATTAATGTTTATATTAAATATTTACATCTAGTAATATTTGTATTGAAATGGAAAAATTTGAATGAAAATAATCAGTGAATTTAGTAGCGATTCAAATAAAAATAAATCATTTAAATTGAATACGATAAAAATTTAAATAAATATATAACACTATATTAATTATTATATGTATGAATTTTTAAAAATAAATATGAGTATTTTCAATTAAATTTATGTCGATAAATTTAATATTTTGCAAAAGATATATACTTAATAATTCATTTTAGAACTAACCTTGATTTGGAATTAAATAATTTTAAAAACTAAATAAAAATATGAAGCTATAATTAAAATAATAATTAATTTAAATTGATTTCATTAGCATATTAAAATTGTTTCACTGGATCAAATCTCACTTCTCGTACCTCCTTCATGGACGTTGTGGTGTTTGCTACTTATTTAGGTACTAGTTGGTGCAAAAGCTAGATGTGAATGCGATTCAAAGAGTTAGGTTGAAATGATCATGCGGGTGTATTAGGTGAAAATGATACGTATGCATTCAGCTATGATTTTATAATTACACATAAATAAAATATATTTATATTATTACATATAAATAAAAAATAAAAATGTTGAATTCTCATATATCATTCATATTATTTTGAATTGAATAAAAATAAAAAATGAAAATTAATAGAATAAAATAAACCTCAATATGAATTGTAAATTATTATTTCAGTTAAATTCATATTAAACCCTTCAAATTTATATGATTAAATATTAATATTTTTATATTAGTGAAATTGCGTTATTTGGGGAAGTTTGAGATTTGTGAAATTTTTTAATTTTGAATTTGTAGAAAATATACACGAACTCAAAAATGATAAATTTGATTAGATGTTGCTTTTGTGGTTCAGATAGTTCAATAATCAAGTTGCATGTGTAACATTTTTGATACACTATCGGAGCACCAAAATGCATGTGCACCATTTTGGATGTACTCATCGGAGAACCAATTTTGGTGCTCCATCTCCTCCATCCTTCCTGAAACGGAATGAGTCATGGCTGTAGAGAAGTTTCCAAATGCGTGGGTTGACTTGCGTTTTAAGCCAATGAAAGAAGAAAAGCTCGTCTCAGGCTAGGAAGAGCCAGAAAATGACGCAGCAACTATGGCTACATCGATCTTCTCCATCACCCATCTTTCGCACAAGGCAGCCATGGCTGCACAATCCAACCCATATTCTATCTCCATCAGCTATCATTCAAAAATCTAATCCATAATTCCGATGTCTAATGGGGAAGCCATAATAGATCCATCCTCTCCCATGCTTAACTCTAAATTCGCCAAAAAATCCAAACCCACCGACAATGAAGAAGAAGAAAAAAATCATTAATCTTCCATGGCCAACTGGCAACAGGACACGATCCACGGAAATCTGGCAATCCTCCAGTAAAACCATCGATCTGCATCTAACAGAAAAACCATCAATAGAATCCAGTGAGTTCTCTAGAATCCATCAACAGAAACCATCACAAGTCTGGCGATTCCGACATACAGTGTCCCCTGATCAGTGAAAGAAACCCATCTCCACCAGCCAAAAATTGACTAGCAAACACGCATGATTTCTCCATTGAAGCTGATAACCCATGGAACCGAGCAGGCGAGTAGGCAACCTTTGTTTTCCTGCCTCCCTTACATTTTTTGAGCTCCCCAAAATGTCCTAACTCATCCTAGCCATCTATTAAAAATTGACAGTGGAGATGACGCTTTTCACGAGAAAAACGTAGGAAGCGCTTCCCATGGGTTGGGTCTCATTGGTAAATAGGTGAAAAGATTTGATATCACAGGAGTGATATCAGAGCAAGAATTGATAAATAGACATTGAAAAAAAGATTTGATATCACAGAGAGTGATATTAGAGCAAGAGCAAGGATTAGTAAATAGATGTGGAAAGAAAAGACATGATACCATAGAGATGGTATCCTAACAAGGATTGGTAGATAGGAGTAGAGAAAAAATGAAAAATGATGAAAAGGATAGACTGAAATTGTAGGATATTTAAAACGTATATTGATTTTAGGTTGTGTGAACATGTGATGTCTTGTTATGATTTTGTTATAAGATATAACTAACTCTCTATGTTTTGAAAGACAGATGGTTCATAAAGGAAAAGCAATTTTCCACTATGAAAAGGTGACACTGGAAATAAAAAGTAGAGAAAGGATAAGGAATTGAGCAAAATGTAAATAGATGGTGGATATTTAAGAAGGACAAGTTCCAAGTCCACTTCTTATGACTAACAGGATTAGTGATAGAGGAAGCCCGCACTCAAGGCAAGCGTGTGGTTAAGGAGCTCTTCCTTGATGACTAGATGATCATATACTAAGAATTATGAATGACGGTGAACTTATAGGAAAAAATTATATGGAAGCAAAAATAATGATAAAAGACCCCAGTGCAAGGTCCACAGAGAATGAAAATGAGGATGAAAATAAAAATGTACTAGACTAATTTAGCACCAGGAAACTCACTAAGAAGTTTACACTGGTACAGCCTAGAGGTAGGCACTATCTAGAAAGAAAAGGATAGATGAAGTTAGCAAAAGTCTCTTTTGACTTTTGAATGATAAATGGATATATTATGTTTTGATATAAAGGTACTTGTGATATACAGGTGGAACTGAGTTGCACTTGTATAATAAATGTATATGAAAAGGAAATGATTGTTACTGATCCTTTCTATTGAATATGATTGATTGGATATAATATGTTGATAAGAAAGTGTTACTTAATGAAGATACAAAATTGTTTATAACTAGACTAAGTATGCATGTGGAATGAAAGTAGTTGTTACTAACCCTTCTGCATAAAGTGATTAATTGTATGTATTATAATATATGTTGTGATGAAATGAGAAAGTATACTAATATATTTTTTATATGTATACAAAGAAATTATGCTCATTGAAAGAGCAAGAGCTAGGCTAAACAAGAGAAAAGCTATAGTAAATGAAGAACCCGTGAGTCAACAAGAAATAGGTGAAACCAGTAGCAAGTCTAAGCAACCAAGACGAGGAGAGCAATTAAACCTAAGGACTCGTCAATGACAAGCAAATGTAAACCCTGAGTGGAACGTTGAAGGTGGAACCGCTACAGGTAACATCACCCAATTAGAATTATTAGCGAAAAAGGTAGCTACAGTTGTAAAGGAAGCTATATAGTAAGCTATCCGGGACTGGGCAGCCTAAACGGTAGAAATAATTCAAGGTCTTTGTGGAAAAGCCCAATAGGACTAGTCATGAGGACAGGAAGGAAACAAGCCGATGCAGCCACACTTCCTAACCTAATACAAGAACTTATAAGAGTTGATGATAATAAAAAAGAAACATTAAGGACCCAAAAATTACAATAAGGGCAAGAACAATTTAATCCTAGCACCAAGGAGCAGGATGTAGGAAAGGGAAGAAGTAAGAAAGTAGTGACAAGAGAAAGGAAATCAAACTTTAACATAATAGGTGCCCCAATTTGTGAAAATTGTCACAAATGTCACTTTGGAGAATGTTTAAAGGGTTCAAATCGATGTTATAAATTTCGTCAAATTGGCCATGTGGTGAGAAATTGTCAAGTTATTGAGACAAGAGAGATAAAGTGCTTCACTTGTGACCAAGGAGGACATATTGCCCAAAATGTCCTAACTCCTAACATGACACAAAAAATACCAGAACAAGGGAGATTAACTCAATAAAGGAACGCTACAATTGCCAATCGACAGGGAAGCTCTACAAATTCAGTGCAGATGCATGCATTGACTCACGACAAGTCACGAAACCAGGAGAAAAGGAAGGTTACTGGTATGATTTACATTTTAAGAAATTCTACAGTAGTGTCATTTGATTATGTTGCTACTTAGTCATTTATAGCATACCAAAATATAACTAGTCATGCACTGCTAGTAGAAAGGACAAATAATATCAATTATGTAGAATTCCCTAAATATAGGTTGGCAAACATTAACTAAATGTGAAAAATATGATTTATATGTGGGCCATAATCCACAGGTTTGGGATGAGATAGGAGAGAGAATGTTGGCCTTAGAATTGTTTAAAAGAATGACGAAAAAAGACAGGCGATATAGTTAGGTATATGTAACCTAGAACAAACATAAAAAGAATATAGGTTGCAAAATAGGGATTTGAATATCCAAGTATTGGAGGAAATTGGTAAATTGTCCTACCAACAAGTTTTATCCCACTTATTTGAAGTATAACAGGTTTCGGGACGAAACCTTTTATAGGGGGGGAGGATTGTGGAACCCAAGATTTTAAGCTTAATGAATATAGCTGAAATTTGTTTAAGGAGGAAATTAAAAGTTTTAGGAAATAAAAATGATTAAATTATATGCCTTTGATTAAGATGAATAGGATTAGGGTAACCAATTAAGCAAGGTGATTAAGTTAATCTCTTCTGATTAAGTGTGCACAAGAGGACAAAAACAACTAGAAGACGAAAAAGGAAGCTTCCACTAAAAGACAAAAGTGGAGTAGAGAATGGTGAGGTGGAATGCTAATTAATGCCCCATTTTCATTTTAGTTATTGATTAATTATTTGATTAATTCATATCTTACGATATATAAGTTGTATTGGGATGAAATTTGAAGAAAAAACCTAAGTTGACATGCCCTACATGATGAATGATTTGGATTATGAAAATCGTAGATCAAAAGGGGTAGAATAATTAGAATTATGTCATATTTCATGAGTTCATTCCATTTAGTTAATATCTTATCATAAATTCATCATTTGAAGATGAAATTTTTTATGAATAGCCAAGTTGAAGTATTTTATAATGTGAATGAATTTGATCATATTAAATCTTATTAGAAAATAATAAACCACACATGGTTAATTATCATTGACTTTTAATTTTCAAAAAGTAATTTGCATTTAATGCAAAGCTAGGGAAATTCATGAAAAGTCAAAGTAATCATTGACTTCCTTCAAAGGTAAACATGAGGTGTCAATGAGAGGTGATTTTTAGCTGAATTTTCGAATAAAAAAAATGGAAAAATGCATAAAATACAACTAGACTTGGGGAGGTGATCATTGTGGGATGTGGGCAAATTTTGGACAATTTTTTTTTTAAAAATTAACAAACAACAACATTATGGACCAAAATTTGACAAGCACATCATGAGGACAAAAGTTACAACTTGTTGCATAAAAATGAGGTGGTAATTAAGGGATAAATGTAACGATATAAAAGGGGCACTAGGGGGCAGCTTGGGACGGTTCCTATAGCATCAAACTTAGGAAAAAAAAAGAAAACAACAAGGGGACATCCAAGTCAAGAATAAGAAAGAAAAAAATTATTAGCAAGGCAAGGAGGAAGAGGGGTGACGTCCAAACAGGCAGGTGACATTTATGTGATTTGGTTTTTGTGGTTAATGGATGTAACTCCAAGCCGAAATTATGTTCAACAAATGGGTTAATGTTTAGATTATTAACTTGATAATTTTCAGTTCACTCCATGCTTGAATGATATGCAATTAAGTAAGGATGTAGATGGGTATTTAAATGGTATGTTTATGGGCATTAAATTGGGTGTGACGCCCCATGAATTAAGTTGTCAACAAATTTTTGAAAATTTCATTCAAGTTGCCAAGCTATACTTAGTTAATGCCCAACAATATGAGGGATCATAAATGTACAAGTTATGATTTAATAGCTTTTGAATGTGAGATAAGCTTTCATATAAGCCATGTATTTATGGTTGCAAGTGATTGAAATGAAATATTTATGTTCATAAATATGGGACGTCTAAGTGGAGTATGCAGAAACAAAATTTCTATTTTCATTAAGTTGAGGTAAGGTCATGATAAGACAGATGATATATGTTGAGTTTAAGAATTAAGAAACTAAGGATTTAGGGTTTTGCACATGTGTTAAGTTTAGATGCAAATAAGGTAGCAAACCCTAGTAGAAAAGTGATTAGATGGAGCTGTTTTAATGAGGGATGAGAATTTCAGA
Organism: Annona cherimola; assembly: GCA_030490835.1. Taxonomy (NCBI): domain Eukaryota; kingdom Viridiplantae; phylum Streptophyta; class Magnoliopsida; order Magnoliales; family Annonaceae; genus Annona; species Annona cherimola. The sequence continues at coordinate 42,661,541 of CM059974.1, forward strand.
AATTTATGGGAATTTAAGTTGTTAAAGGGTGTATATTAACCCTTGAAAAGATCACAAGGGTTGTCCATTGATAATTTTTTCTTATAGATATGCTAAGAGTGCCAGGTTGGGAAAGATTCACTAACAAACCAAGCAAACATAGGGCTGTTTAGTAAAATGGAAATATTTCAAAAATTTTGGTCTAAATATTATTTGTATAAGTTGTAAACAAGTGTTTAAAATGACCACAATAATGGTTGATAGATAGCCTTCCATGTTTATGTCACTAAGGAGTGATTATGGAGGTAAAAATATAATGAAAGTAAGAGAAATATAGGGTTGTTTAGAAATGAGAATTAATCCAAGAATTTTGAATGAGTTTAAGGTTGTTATAGATTATAAATAAGCCCTTGAAATAATCACGAAAGTGGATGAATTATAATGTTGCACATCTACATGCCCAAAGTGCAATTTTAGACATGATATATGACAAATACATGAATGCATGAGGCTGTTTTGGAAGTGGGTGATTATTTCAGAAATTTTGATAGCAATTTGGCTTATTATAAACTATGAACAAGTGTTTAAAAGGACCACAAAAGTTGAGGATAGGCTGCGAAACGTGTAGGTATCATTAAGATGCAATTACACAAGTAAAATTAGCAAGATGAGGTCATATATGGCTGTTTTGGAGAATGGGATTTAAATTCCAAATTGATGGGAGGAATTTAACTTACAGGAGGGTATAAACAAGTACAATAAGTGATTATGAGAGTTTAACCTACTAGGGATGAATTTTGAAAGGAGTGAGAAAACAATCACTAAGATACTTAGGTAAAATATGTGAATATTAGGAAGTTAGATGTGAACTGGAGAAACCTTTTTGAACATAGATTATAATTTCAAGTAAGTATCTTAAAGGATTGAAAAAAATGAATGCCCTAAATTGGGATATTGAATGAAATAAAATGAATATATGTGACTTAAAGAGATGAGAGTGTTCATCTCCAAGGAAAAATGGAATAAAGTTGAAATATTAAGAGTCACATATAAAATGAGACTAGAAAAAGGGTTGAGATTAAGTAAGGTATGTATATGAGTTAATAAAAGGCAAAATATGGAATATATAATTTTATACAGGAGTATATAAGATAATCGTTTTCACTTGTCTAGGAAAAGGGAAGGAAAAAATCGAAGGCATGAGTTGATCGTTATAGGTGAGCAAGCAAAACTTTCTAAAATTTTATTTTATTGGCAAATATTGAAATAATATGAACTTGCTTTATCAAGATGATTTCAAGCTTTCTTACAAGGTAAGTAAGTAAACTTTCAAGAATGTTGATTTTATTTCAAGTATTGAAATGACTTGATAATATTTATATTGATGATTTTAGAATTGCTTACAGAGTAAGCAAGCTTAGTTATTGAAAATATGATTTTATTCTTTACTGTTGACATGTTTCAGGATGGTTTCATTATAAGCAAGTTCTTAGAAATACTATTTCAAAAGAATTTTATGATGAGAGAGTTTTGACTCTTCTAGAAAATGATATTTGAAATCAAGCCTTAAAAATTCTATTCCTAAGGAGTTTTGTGAAAAGAAAGTGTGATTCTTCATAAAATGGTATTTGTAAGTAAATAAGGCTTTTGAAATGGTTTATTTAAATGTCTTAAAATGGTTTATTTAGATGTTTCGAAATGGTCTATTGAAAAATTTTAAGTCTTTTTGAAAATTGAAATACTTTGAAAATGTGTTGTACTGATGTTTACAAAAGATTTTAAGGATGACCAACTTAATAAATTGATGATGTAAAATGATTTGATAACAGTTTGATTTAAATGAAGTTCAAAAGAATGTGGAAACTCTTCCCTATATAAGGGTGATAAGGATGTTGTGTGGACAAGGCATATAATGCCGATAAAAATGAAAGCAAATGTGTTGCATATTCTTTGCTCGTGAAAAGCCCAGAAATGAGAATAAAAATGTTAGTAAGAGAAGTTTTTTCTTCGCGAGTTTTGAGTTGCTTCAGAATTTTTTTATAGTGAGAATTTTAAAATCGTTTACCAACAAATAGGAAAATTTTTGAAAAATATTATTGTCTCAAATGCTGCAAATGTTTTGTAAAATTGAATTACTAAACTATTTTTAAAATTCTTTAAATGTGGTCATCCTAACATTGTGATTTGAATACAATTTATGAAAATATTTTATTTTAAAAAAATTATGCACAGTTCTCAATTTGAGAAGGGCACAGTATGAGGACTGAGTTAGATTATGTTATATTAAGTTTCAATTTAAAAATGGCACAGTCTGATGACTGTGTTGAGTTTATGAAATCATGCTAGCATGACAATATGAGTATAAACGAGTGTGCATGAGGATCATGTACTAGGTCCATGGTGGAGGCGGTTGCGGATCGAGGCGATTGCAGACCAGGGCCCTCCTCTACATGTGGCCGAGTCGCTAAGAGAAGGCGGGAGGCCAGCGACGCCGTCCCTGAAATGGGGGCAGAATCATGTAAGACCGCCTAGCTAGCATACTGTCACATGAAATGTTTCTTTTCTATGGAAGGATGATCAGTTGGTAAGTGTCACCTAACAGAGGGTTAGAGACGTAAATGCATATGCTTTGTTTTAAAAGCCCAAAATGGGGACATTAAAATATTTTAGGATATGACAATGTCCACAGAAAATAATGTTTACGTGAAAATATTTTAGGACATATTAATGTCCATAGAAAATAATGTTTACATTAAAATATCCACACAGATAAAAGATTTATATGCACATGCACTGCTTTTGAAAAGCCAAGAATTTGGGATATAAAAAGGTTTATATGAACACATTTTAGGACATACAATTTTCCTCATGAAAAAAGTTTATACGAAAACATTTTAGGACATACAATTGTCCTAATGAAAAAAGGTTTATATGAAAACATTTTAGGACTTGCAATTGTCCTCATGAAAAAGGTTTGCGTGCATATGTTTCGCCTTGAAAAACTCAGAAATGGGGACATTAAAAAGGTTTTTAAAAAAGTTTACATGAAAGGTTTCTTCCTGTTGGTGGTTAATCATTTGATAAGTCTTTCTTATTGAACGGTAAGAAATGCATTTATATGAAAATGAAAAATGCTTGTTTACTGAGTGTATCACTCACGTTTTGTTTTTCCAACCCCAGACAGGTTCAAGAAAGCTCAAAAGGAAAAAAGGAACGATAAATTGAAGGGAAGTATGAAATGGTATTCTTTAATGTGTTAATAAATTGTTAGTTATCATGTAAGAATTGATATACTTAGAGAATGATTGAATGCTTGTGTTGATCATGAAGATATTAAGTTATGAATGTTCATGATGTATGTAAACAAGTTGGTATGTTACAAGTATATAATTATATGTAAAGTGAATGAAATGAAAAAAAAATTATTTTGTTAAACGCAATGTATACAAAAAATCCCGACGCGTGAATAGGGCAACAATCCTGTGTCATATTTACCAATTGAAAAAGATCCCGGAGTAAGGCTCAGGTTGTGATGCTTCGGGTTGGGGGCACCACAATCTTTGACCTTTGAGCTTCTTAAAATTGATGTATGTTCCACTAAATAAGTGAACCATATTTAATTGCTCATAACTTTTGATCCGAAAAGAGTTACGGGAGCCACAACTTATCAATGGAAAGAATTTTTTGAGCCCTTCAATGTGGCAACCGGGGCAAGCTCGGTTGAGCTTATTTTCTATGTCAAAATATGCTATTTTTGTATAATTCAGGGTCCCCAATTTACACTTACTTTCTTGCTTGACACAAACTGCATCAATTGTGAGTGTTTACACAAAACTAGGCTCAATTATTCAAAATATCGTTTAAATTATCTTAAATACTCAATTTCTTAGAATTATTATCCAAAATAAATAGTATAGAAGTAATTTAACACAAGCTTCCAAGACTCTTGATTTGCACTTCTCACTCTTAAATCTAGTTTAAATCTCTTGCATTTTTACATTCTTGTCTTTAAATATTCAATGGCACCCAAAATTTCCGTTAGCAAACCTTCCAAGCTTCCCGTATCATGCCCATCATAATCTAACACCGAATGGGAGGTACCTAGACGACAATGGATGTCATCCAAACGATCGTGGGATAAAGCTACAACTTCCACCGGATGTCGAGTTCATTTCCAAGAAGGTAACCAAGCTTCTAATGTTCCCAGAGAAATGGATGAATCTTTTAGTAGTGAAGAGGAAATAAGGACTAGCAAGAAGAAGGGACTCCCCCTCCAAGACTCAAGTTAGAAAAATGCTCATTGAATACTTTAGAACTACTCAACATAGGCATTTTTATTGTCATTTTTATGAAAGAAAAGTATTTCTCCCAAAAATAATAGATTTTGAATTTTTGAGGGAATACAATTTTAGGATCAAAGACTTTCTAGACTATCAATGATGGACCAACCTATTGAATAAAGAAGGAAAAATGTAGCCTAATCTTACTAGGCAATTCTATTATGCATGGAGTGTGGATGAATTAAGCACCTTTGTCAAAGGCGTAGAAATTGCCATAGGACATGGACATGGGATCTCAAAGAGGAACACAAGACATGATTTGGAAAATATATTGGGAATTCCAATTGATGAAGATCTCATCCCAAAGGTACTAACTTTGGCTTACATGTACAGCCAATTGACAAGAAGCTATGAATATGTAGAAGGAGTAAAGTGTCTTCATTACATGGATCTTCCCCCTCATCTTTGAGTCCTTAGATTGCTAATGACACTTTGCATATATCCAAAAGGAGGAGGAAGAAATTAATTGAATTCACAAGAATCAGAAATTGGCAAATAAGAGGAGAATAAATTTGCCAAGTTGATTATGGAGGCATTATAGTTGAAGAGAGATAATTCGATAAGAATTATACCCTATGGAATGTGGATCACCAAGATCTTAGCATATTCTGGGTTTGATTTAGATGGAGAGCCCTTCCAAGTACTTAAACCAACCAATGCCATCTACAAGGCTCTCCTAACTCGAATGAAGATAGACATTGAGGCATTCAACGTAACCCAGATTGAAGAAAGAATAAGAGGTGGACAAGAAGCACAAGAAAAGGATGCTCATATACAAGGATATGCCCATATTTAGAGCCCCATCCACCCTCGCCTCACCATGCCTCCCCAAATGCATTTGCCATACATCACTCACATGCTTCACACTCCCCTCAAGCATCTAGGGCATTTGCTAGGTTTGCACATACATCCCCGCGTTCCATGCATCCATCCATTCATGACTATCTCTAAATAATGGAAGCTAGATTTACCGAAGAATTACATTCCATTTAGTCCTATCTTCTCAACATGCATGAGTGTTGGGATAAAGTTGAGTAAGAACTTATTGCTATAAAATGCAAACTTGCATCAAGCACTAAGCATAGTAAACTCATTCCTAGTTTTCCTAATTTTGATCCATATCAGGAGTAAGCTAGAGTTTCAACTCATTCTGTTAGAAATAAGTCATATTTTTCACCCCCTATGATTCCTCATCACCCCCTAAACACTCCCATGACAATGAATCATACCCCATCTCTCCTTTTGCATTTCACATGACATCCCTTGCCTTCAAGCTTCCACTGACCCATATTTGGTGATTGACAAAAAAGGGGAGAGAGATTTTGTGTTTTGAAATATTTTCGAGAATCGTATTAAAAAATTTATAAAGTTATATGATATGAATGAATGAAATGCAATGTCTTATCTTCTGTTGTGTCATCTCTCTTATTGAATAAATTCTTATTATGTCATAGAAGATAAATATATAAATTGGAATGATAGTGTATGATATGCAATGCATTGGCTCTTTTGATGTCTATATGTTGAATGAATTTTATGATAAATTGAATATTGAACTATGGATTTAAATGATCATATATCCTAATAACTACGTTAGCAAAAGAGAATGCCAAGTTTCAAACACAAATACTATTCAAATATAAAAAAATCAAATGGCGAGTTCAACATTGGTTATAGCAACAAAAAGTAAATCTTAAAGTTGATTTTGTCAATCATCAAAAAGGAGAGATTGTGAAATCAATTGGATAATTTGCAAATCAAGGCTTACTTATATTTTGATGATTAACAAACAAAAATTTTAAGAATATTAAAGGTAAGAATGTGTTTCATTCAATGATTGAAGATAGAATTTTGGATTTCAAGTAAAAACAATGGCTAGGAAAATTTCAACGTCAACTTGAGTCAAATAAATGACCTAAGTCAACTTCGAACACTTTTTGGAGTCAAAAAGAACAATCTGGATACTTGATAGATCGAAGTCACACCCCAAGTCGACTCCACCTATGACTTGGGTGAGGTCGCAAACCAAATTCGACTTCGAATGCTACTTAGATTCTATTAGACGACTGAAGCTCCATCTAACTAAAGTATTAAGAATGAAGTAGCAACCCGAGTGGACTTCATCATTCGACTTGAATGAAGTCAGACACAAAGTCGATCTAGATAAAGCGACTTGAAGGCTTGAGTGAAAGAATGAAAATTCTACTAAGTATCAGGAGTGAAATCACAACTCCAAGTCGGCTTCACTTGCAATTGGGGTCAAGTACCAGACCAAGTCGACTCAAGATGGAACTTAGAAAATAAAGATAGAAGAAAAACATTCTAAAAGGAAATGGAGGGCCGAAATCACATGCCAAGTTGATTCCAGTAACTTGAGTCATAACAATTAGAAAAATTTGAACATTTGGGCATTTAATGTGCACCACCAACACTCTAACATTCAAGTTTCTCCTACATCCATTTAAGACACATTAAGGGCAGTTATGAGGGTTATCTAGAGCATTCACAGAGCGTTCACCTTCTCACTTTCAAGTAATTAAGAGTGTATTAAGTGATTTTTAAGGAGAGATTCTCAACAACACTGAAAAAGCTACAAGTTCTCATCTTCCTCAAATACTCGAGAGTCTTTTCAATTGCTAAACTATTCTACATGAATTTGTAAAATATATATTTTTTTCTTTCAATACTTTTATTATATTTTGGTTTTGCCTTGGTGTAAGAGACCAAGGCCAAGTTGAAATACAAGTAGTGTTTTGTTGGAGTGAGACTCACTGTCTACATATGAGATTATTGCAAAAGCTCCCTACAGCTAGAATATAGAAGAGAGTTGAGACTCTAGTTGTAATCTCGGTTGAGATAATAGAACTCAAGACAGAAGGAAGTGTGTTCTTAGAAGAGTGGAGTAAAAAAAAGTTGTCGGAACCACTATAATTTATTGTTGTTGGTCCCGAGTTGATGGAAAAACCCAAGAGGGGAGGGGTGAATTGGGTAATTAAAAATTTACAACTTAAACAGAAACTTTACCCCGGATTAATCTAATCCCCTTAGTGAAGAAACGAAATGGAAAGCAATATAATGTAGAGAGCAGAAATGTAAATCCAGCAGACAAGAATTTTTATAGTGGTTCGGGCAACCTCCCTACTCCACTCTTCCAAGCTCACACTCCTTGTGACTTGGGTTCCACTATTGTATTCTCTCAATACAATTAGAGCCACTGCTCTCTTTTAGATTCTAGCTCTAGGGGGCATATACAACCAGAGCCTCTTGCTCTCTTCTAGATTCCAGCTCTAGGGGGCATCAACAAATTACAGCACAAGTAGGTGATGAGTTACACTCCAATCACACACTACTTTGCTTACACTTGATCTTAGTTCCTCAAACTAAATCAAGGTCAACACAAACAAATGAAACAATAAGAAAACTACACTTTACAGTTGTGTAGTAGCAGTTTTGGCGCAGAGAAGAACTTGTTGTAATGGCTTTGAAGATTCTGAAATATAGCTCTTGCAACTTGAAGTGAAGTTCTTCCTCCTTGAATGGCTTGATCTCTTTAGAGCTCTTGAATATAGGAGTTAAGCACACTTAATGATTCTCAGCTACTTCCCTCGTCCACCATGAATGCTATTTATAATTTTGAAGGAGATCCGAACGTTAGAGGATAGGTGGCGCGCATTTAATGCGCCAACGTTCGAATAAATTCCGACCGTTGCGACCCAAGTCGCATGTGGAGTCGACTTGGCCTGCGACCTGGCTTCCAAGTCGCACCTAGAGTCGACCTCGTGTGCGACTCCAGTTCTTCAGATTTCCAAGTCTGAGTCTGGGTCAACTTGGCCTTCAGTCCTCAACTCAAGTCGATCCTGGAGTCGACTTGGGTTGCGACTTGGCGTGGTCTTTTGCAAGAACACCTTGATCTTCTTGAACTGGCTTGAACTTTGTAAAATTGGTCTTCATGACTTGTGTATTGCTTCATTTGGAATAAGCTTGAAGATTAGCTTTGGACTTGATAGACTTGATTTGAACTTTGAATATGAATCTTAGCTTTCGATCTTCAAAAAACTTCAGTTGCTTTTTGAGAATGAACTTTGCATCTTATTTGGATTTGATAAAGTCCAAATGGATCCTTGGAATAAGATTGAAACTTCAATCTTCAAGTCTGAACTCCTCAAGTTGAAGTTGGAGTCGACCTCGTCTGCGACTTCGCCCAAGTCGCACCTGGAGTCGACTTCGACTGCGACTTCGTCATGTCCGTTTTCCACTTTTTCAACTCTGGATGCTTGAAGTCGATGCTGGAGTCGACTTCGTCTGCGACTTGGTTTCCTAAGTCGCACCTGGAGTCGACTTGGCCTGCGACTTCACTTGTTCTTCTCCCATTTTCAACTCTGGACAGTTTGGGCTTTTTGAAGTCGATCTTGGAGTCGACTTGGACTACGACTTGGCCTTCCATGCTTTATGTTCTTCAAATGTATATCCCTTAAACATATCCACAAACATATTAGTAGCCCAGACATACTCAAATTGATTTGTTAATCATCAAAACATAGATTTAACTTGTTTTCCACATATTTTCAACAATCTCCCCCTTTTTGATGATTGACAAAACCGATTTGAGTGGATACCTTTGCTTAAATAACATGCTCATTTTTGCATTTTGAAATTTTATCATACTTAAGCTCATGCAAGCATATCCTACTCTACTCTTCTCCCTAACCATATCCTACTCTTCTCCATGCAAGCATATCCTACTCTTCTCCCCCTTTTTGTCAATATATCAAAAATTTATAGGGTAAGGAAAGAGATAGGTGGGGTTGCTCCCCCTAAACAGGTGCTCCCCCTAAATTTATGCTAGCCTAACTCAATCATTCCCATGTCATTTCTAATTTTATAGAATGCTTCTTTGGCTAGGGGTTTTGTGAATATGTCTGCAACTTGATCCTCTGTTCTTACATATACCAAACATATGTCATGATTTTCTACATGTTCTCTAATGAAATGATGTCTAAGGTCTATATGTTTGGTCCTGGAATACAAGACTGGATTCTTGGTTAGACATATGGCACTGGTATTGTCACATTTGATAGGTATATCTTTAAAATACATGCCATAGTCCCTAAGTTGCTGTTTCATCCAAAGTAATTGGGCACAACAGCTCCCGGCGGCAATGTATTCGGCTTCCGCCGTAGATAGAGCAACACTAGTTTGTTTTCTTGAAAACCATGAAACCATCATGCTTCCAAGAAACAGACATGTTCCACTTGTGCTTTTTCTATCTACTTTGTAACCAGCAAAATCCGCATCCGAGTAGCCGATTAGATCAAAATTAGAACCCTTTGGATACCAAAGTCCTATATTGGTAGTGTCTACTAGATATCTGAAAATTCTTTTCACAGCTACCAAGTGTGATTCTTTTGGGCATGATTGAAATCTAGAGCACATACACACACTAAACAAGATATCAGGTCTAAAAGCAGTTAAATACAATAATGAACCTATCATGCTTCTATACAATTTTAAATCAACTACTTTGCCCTTCTCATCTTTGTCCATTTTGATTGTGGAGCTCATAGGTGTGCTTGCTCCTTTGTTGTGCTCCATGCCAAACTTCTTTAGCATTTCCTTGATATACTTGGACTGGTTAATGAAAATTCCTTCATTTAATTGCTTGATTTGCAGTCCAAGGAAGAAGTTTAGCTCTCCCATCATGCTCATCTCAAACTCTTTCTGCATAAGCTCAGAAAATTCTTGGCAAAGAGTTTCATTAGTAGCACAAAAAATAATATCATCTACATAAATCTGAATGATCAATATATCCTTTTCTTTATACTTGATAAACAAAGTTGTGTCTACCTTTCCTTTTGGAAAGTCATGATCAATCAGAAACTTGCTCAGTCTATCATACCAAGCTCTTGGAGCTTGTTTTAGTCCATATAATGCTTTGGTTAGCTTGTACACAAATTTGGATTGATCTTTTTCTTCAAATCCAGGTGGTTGCTCAACATACACCTCTTCATTTATATATCCATTCAGAAATGCACTTTTAACATCCATTCGAAACAATTTAAAGTTCATGTGAGATGCAAAAGCTAGTAAGATGCGAATTGCCTCTAATCTGGCAACCGGGGCATAGGATTCCTTAAAATCTATTCCTTCTTCTTGTGAGTATCCTTTTGCCACAAGTCTAGCTTTGTTTCTCATTACAAGTCCACTTTCATCTAATTTGTTCCTAAAGACCCACTTGGTGCCAATAACAGTACAATCTTTTGGTCTAGGAACAAGATGCCAAACTTGATTTCTTTCAAATTGATTTAGCTCTTCTTGCATTGCTATAATCCAGTTTTCATCATTGAGAGCTTGGTCAATATTAGATGGTTCAATCTTAGATACAAAAGCATATTGTCCACAAATATTTTGCTTTGACCTTCTAGTTTTTACACCTTCATACACATTTCCTATAACTTGTTCAATTGGATGTGCATGTTTGAATTTTAAATCAGATGGAGGTTTATAGGAATCATCACCTTCACTTACCCTTTCCTCCATGGACTCTTCTTACTTTTCCACATGCAGCTTTTCAAAGTTGCTTATAATCTCATCTGCATCACTTAAATCATCTCTTCTTTTCAAGCATTGGTTAGTTTCATCAAAAACAACATGTATGGATTCTTCTACAACTTGGTTTCGTTTATTGAATACTCTATATGCTTTGCTATTTGATGAGTACCCAAGGAATATTGACTCGTCACTTTTAGCGTCAAGTTTTTCCAAGTTGGTTTTTCCATTGTTCAACACATAACATGTGCATCCAAAAGCATGAAAATAAGAGAGATTTGGTTTTCTTCCCTTCCATAGCTCATATGGGGTCTTTTTCAAGATAGCTCTAATGGTAACTCGATTTAAAACATGACAAGCTGTGCTCACAGCTTTACCCCAAAACTTCTTGGATAATTTGCTCTCATTTATCATTGTTCTAGCCATCTCTTGTATAGTTCTGTTTTTCCTTTCAACTACTCCATTTTGTTGTGGAGTCCTTGGTGCAGAAAATGTGTGATGAATTCCTTTTTCATTACATAATTCTATGAATCGTTTGTTCTCAAATTCACCACCATGGTCACTTCTTATAGACATAATAGTACTTTGTTTTTCATTTTCCACCAAGTTTGCAAAAGTTGAAAACATAGAGAAGGCTTCATCTTTGCTAGCTAAGAGAATTATTCATGTGAATCTTGAAAAGTCATCTACAATAACAAATACATATTTCTTTCCACCAATGGTTAAAATGTCGGATGGTCCATATAGATCCATGTGTAGCAATTCAAGTGGCCTTGTGGTGGAAATCTCCTTTTTGGTAGAAAAAAACATCTTTGGTTGTTTAGATAATTGACATGCCTTGCAAATCTTGTCTTTGTCATATTTCAACTTTGGCAAGCCTTCTACCAAACTCTTTTTCCATAGGGTCTTTATGTTTGACATATTCACATGTCCAAGTCTTTTATGCCAAACCCATGGATCATTTTCAATGGTCATTAGACATTGACCATCTAGTTCATCAAGTGAAACCAAATATACATTTCCATGTCTTTTTCCACTAAAGATGATATGCTCACCATCAAATACATTGCATATAGATGATTCAAACACAACCTTATATCCTTTATCACATAATTGGCTAATGCTCATTAAGTTATGCTTGAGTCCTTCAACAAACAAAACATCCTCCATGCATGCATTTGAGCTACTGTAAATATTTCCTTTACCTTTGATTTTACCTTTCTCATTATTACCAAAGGCAACCGTTCCGTCGTTGCAAGGCTTAAGTTTGTGAAATAGTCTTCTTTCTCCAGTCATATGCCTTGAGCAACCACTGTCCATGAACCATATGTTGTTTGCCTGTACCTTTAAACAAATCTGAAAAATAAACAGGTAAATCTCATCTCTTTGGTACCCATTTTATGGGTCCATTTGGGTTAGTAAATTGATTCAATCTTCGTAATTCTAACTTAGAAAGCCCAAATCTTGTGTTCCTTGGAACCCAAACTAGCTTTACACCATGGTCATATAACTTCTTGAAGTTACACTTGTAAGCTTTATGACCCATTTTATTACAGAAATTGCAGGTCATTGGTAGTCTAGGAGTAGGCCTCCAATTGCATTTTGGTTCAAAAGTTGGTCTTTTAATCCACATAACATTTTTCTTTTGTGGCTTATAAATTGGTGCAGTTTTAGCTTGATATTTTCCAAGTTTTGGCACATTTGATTTGCCACTTTCTTTTTGCTCAAATGTATTGTACCCAAGACCTCTTTTATCCTTTTGTGAGGTCATGTTCAGAAACATCTTCACACTTTCTCCTGGATTAGAGAACTTTCCTAATGATTCATTTAATGATTTGTTCTCCTTTTTCAATTTTTCTGCCTCTTTCAACAGTGATTCATTTTCTTCTTTCAGTTTTGCTGATTTTTCAGCTAGTTTTCCATTTTCAACAATAACAAAGTTGCACTGTTGTCTCTTCAATGACAGCTTGTTTCCTAGCCTCTTAATTTCCTCATATAATGAATCATAAGCAATTTGTAGTTCTTCTAATTCAGCACATTTGAGGCAATCATGAAAAGAAGAATAACTTGATTGAGAATAGCAAGGTTTGGAAGTTACCTCTTCATTACTTGTGCATTTTGTTGAGGTAGATTGTTCTTCAAAAACTTTCGTTGTGTTTAGACATAGTAAGTCTTCTTCTTCTTGCTCGATTCGTGCCATGCAGCAAATTCTCGCACAGTTGGCTGCATCATTGTCGTCGGTTGAGGAACTGCATGTTGATGAAGTCTCCTCGTTGACGAACATGCCTCTTCCTCGTGGCTTTTGGAATTTTCTGCTTTCATGGCTCTCCTTTGGCCTTTCTTCCGGTGTAGGACATTGAGCTTGCATATGTCCTAAGCCCCCGCATCTGTAACATTTTGTAACCTCCTTCTTCTTCTCTCTTTGTGGTCTTTCTTTGAAGTCTTTGAAGTTCTTTTCTTTTCTCACAAATTTTCGAAACTTGCGAGTAAGAAGTGCGATATCTTCATCACCATTATTAGATGAGGAGGTAGATTCTTCAGATTTGCGTGCAACTTTTAATGCAATGATTTTCTTGCCTCTATGATTCTCTTCGTTTCTTCTCTTAATTAGCTCATGTGACATTAATGAGTTAATTAGATCTTCTAGCTTTAGGGTGTTGAGGTCTTTGGCTTCTTCAATAGCTGTAATCTTTGGAGTCCATGAATCCGGTAGAGCTCTTAGTATCTTCATAACCTGCTCGGATTCAGAAATAGCTTTTCCAAGACCTTTCAAGGCGTTAGTAATTTTAGAGAATCTAGCAAACATTTCAGAAATATTTTCTATTTCTAACATTCTAAAGTTTTCCAATTCTCCTATCAAAATATTTCTCCTAGTCCCTTGGACTTGAGAGGTTCCTTCATAAATGGATGTTAGAGTATCCCATATTTCTTTAGCGGTTAGACAAGATGATACTCTATCATATTCGGAAGCTGTAAGAGCACAAAATAGTGAGTTCATAGCTTTAGCATTGCTCTTTACAGTTCTTACTTCCTCTTCGGTCCACTTGGAAGCTCTTTCATCTATAGGCAATGTTACACCATCTTGGATTGCTATCCAAGAGTCCATATCGGTAGCCATAATGAGTTGCTTCATACGAAGCTTCCAATAACCAAAGTTGTTCCCATCGAACAATGGTGGCCTAGTGAATGATTGGCCCTCAGCAAAAGCGGGAACGAGAATCGATTGGGATGCCATATCAATAGATCTCTTTGGTTTAACTCAAAGACCTGCTCTGATACCACTTGTTGGTCCCGAGTTGATGACAAAACCCAAGAGGGGAGGGGTGAATTGGGTAATTAAAAATTTACAACTTAAACAGAAACTTTACCCCGGATTAATCTAATCCCCTTAGTGAAGAAACGAATTGGAAAGCAATATAATGTAGAGAGCAGAAATGTAAATCCAGCAGACAAGAATTTTTATAGTGGTTCGGGCAACCTCCCTACTCCACTCTGCCAAGCTCACACTCCTTGTGACTTGGGTTCCACTATTGTATTCTCTCAATACAATTAGAGCCACTGCTCTCTTCTAGATTCTAGCTCTAGGGGGCATATACAACCAGAGCCTCTTGCTCTCTTCTAGATTCCAGCTCTAGGGGGCATCAACAAATTACAGCACAAGTAGGTAATGAGTTACACTCCAATCACACACTACTTTGCTTACACTTGATCTTAGTTCCTCAAACTAAATCAAGTTCAACACAAACAAATGAAACAATAAGAAAACTACACTTTACAGTTGTGTAGTAGCAGTTTTGGCGCAGAGAAGAACTTGTTGTAATGACTTTGAAGATTCTGAAATATAGCTCTTGCAACTTGAAGTGAAGTTCTTCCTCCTTGAATGGCTTGATCTCTTTAGAGCTCTTGAATATAGGAGTTAAGCACACTTAATGATTCTCAGCTACTTCCCTCGTCCACCATGAATGCTATTTATAATTTTGAAGGAGATCCGAACGTTAGAGGGTAGGTGGCGCGCATTTAATGCGCCAACGTTCGAATAAATTCCGACCGTTGCGACCCAAGTCGCATGTGGAGTCGACTTGGCCTGCGACTTGGCTTCCAAGTCGCACCTGGAGTCGACCTCGTGTGGGACTCCAGTTCTTCAGATTTCCAAGTCTGAGTCTGGGTCAACTTGGCCTTCAGTCCTCAACTCAAGTCGATCCTGGAGTCGACTTGGGTTGCGACTTGGCGTGGTCTTTTGCAAGAACACCTTGATCTTCTTGAACTGACTTGAACTTTGTAAAATTGGTCTTCATGACTTGGGTATTGCTTCATTTGGAATAAGCTTGAAGATTAGCTTTGGACTTGATAGACTTGATTTGAACTTTGAATATGAATCTTAGCTTTCGATCTTCAAGAAACTTCAGTTGCTTTTTGAGAATGAACTTTGCATCTTATTTGGATTTGATAAAGTCCAAATGGATCCTTGGAATAAGATTGAAACTTCAATCTTCAAGTCTGAACTCCTCAAGTTGAAGTTGGAGTCGACCTCGTCTGCGACTTCGCCCAAGTCGCACCTGGAGTCGACTTCGACTGCGACTTCGTCATGTCCGTTTTCCACTTTTTCAACTCTGGATGCTTGAAGTCGATGCTGGAGTCGACTTCGTCTGCGACTTGGTTTCCTAAGTCGCACCTGGAGTCGACTTGGCCTGCGACTTCACTTGTTCTTCTCCCATTTTCAACTCTGGACAGTTTGGGCTTTTTGAAGTCGATCTTGGAGTCGACTTGGACTACGACTTGGCCTTCCATGCTTTATGTTCTTCAAATGTATATCCCTTAAACATATCCACAAACATATTAGTAGCCCAGACATACTCAAATTGATTTGTTAATCATCAAAACATAGATTTAACTTGTTTTTCACATATTTCCAACAATTGTGTCTATTGTGATTGTTGTATTTCCTTCTTTACTGCTCTTTGTAGCTCTCTATGTTTCATTTAAGGGGATCGAAAACAAAACAGGTTAAGTTTGAGATTGCTAAATAATTTTTAATAACTCAATTTATGGCTTTGGGTGTAACAGTTGTTTTAAACATATCAACTTTTTTGTACTTCCTCAACTCTAGGTATAACAATAGGTGATGTTCTAGGCTTTGAAATTTTGACTTTGTCCGAGAAGAAGATTTCTTTAAGGGATCATCCTATCTTAGAGTTTTAGCTTTCTGAGGTAAGGGTTCATCCTTCTTTAGTATAGGTATAACCTGAATTTTATCTTTCCTTTTCTTAGACTCCTAATCCTCTATGGGTCTTTGAGTATGAAGCCTCTTACATTTATCAACTATGGTTATGTTATCTACGTTAATTTTCTGGTAAGCCATCACTTGGGTTGAGACTTAATAAGCATAGGTATAGTTGCAACATCTATGGTTTCTAAAATCCTATCTAGCTTTTTATCTAAGGCTTGGTATTGTAGATATGACTCTTTTCTCGAAGTCAGAACTTGCTTTTCTTGGGTACTCAACCTCTCATGGGTAGTTGGGAGGGTCTTTCCTTAGGTGTTAGCATTTTGATATACTGATGCACCAAAGTTGACCACTTTTTTAGACTTTAAAAAAATTTAAGTTTAGATTTACAAATTCATTTTAAAATCTCTTTTCTTAAAAATCATATAATAATTAATTAATCATAATTTTATATTTGTGATCGCTTTGATACCATCTCTAACATACTGACCTAGAAAAGTGATCCGGGATCATGTATTTAATGTAATTTTTAAAGATAAATCACAATTTTATAACATAATTAATTATTATAATTAATGATTAAAATTTTTAAAATCTTCTTGCACTAATCATGTTTCCGTTATTACATCTCAAGCATGAAAGGAAAAAATTACATGTCCATCGTCAATACATGCCTCTAATAATATTAATAAATTAATATCTCTTGAGAAATTTCTCTGGCAGTCTAATATTTATTGTCCCACTTGATTTACTCCACCTGTAAAATAATGAATCAGTCCCAATATGACTAGCAAGAAAAAACTTTATTTGAAAATGGATAATAGCCCCAATTTAAAACATATTTAAATTATAAAAATTAGTTACTTTAATAACTTAAAAATTAGGCTTCGAATGCAAAATCAAACTCTTCCATTGAATCCAGAAGCGATAAAAATGTAGAAATTAACTATTTGATCGTAAAAATCAGAGTTAAGATGATCAAGTTATGGCAAAACAAAATGAAAAGTTTAAAAAACTACCACATCATAACTACACTGCTTGGGCTCATCTCCTTGCCCAGGCTTCCCCTGATACTAGACTTAACCCTAACATTAACTCAGACAAAAAGGTACAGTGACAAGAGTGTAATTTATCATTACAGAGGGTTTCTACAATTAATATAGTAAATAGTCTTTTCTTGCTAAATTCCCTTAACGTGTTTTTTATAAAAGCAACAAATCGCACCTCAATTGTGAGCACCGATAAATGCGCACTATAAAAAATACATGGTTGTCCGGTGTTTCTTTCTGAGAATTCCGTTAAATATATAAATATATTTAAATATTATAATAGTACAAAAGATACAATTCACGTGGACGTTGCTTCTCTCTTTTAAAGCAACTAAGCATAAAGCAATAAATTTTTCGTTACTGATTTCAAAACTCTATATCAAGAGACTAAATCTATCTAACATTGGACAAATCATGTATACATGTTACGTACTTATAAAAATCATTCAATATATACATATATTCACAATTCCAATATACACAAAATTTTCAAATTCACAACTGTTTATTTGGTATTAATTTATATACATTTCATTAAAAATAAACAGATAAAAAACATATCGTTGTTAATAACAACGCATATTTTAAACATAATATTGAGGCATAATATATCAAAATAATTTTTATATCCTAAAAAATTCTTAGGAATATAAAAATTTTCATCATGCCAAATATATAAAATCCATAGCCTAAACAAAATCATAACTTGTGATATTAATGTTTTGTACAATTAATTAAAAAATTAATTGCAACATAAAATGAATAATTATCGAGCCAATTAAAGACCTCCAAATAAAATACTACTTACCTCAGTAGGAAGACAAGAAAAAATGGAAACAGATTTTATCTCTTTTTACAACTTTAGCTCTAAAAACTTCTCCATGGATACACGATACCTAAATTCATCAACTCTCTATTCTATTTTATAAAAGCATCTTTAGGTTCTAGTAGTTAGGAAATACAATAAAATCTATAAAGCTTCAATTTCAATTCAAACTATCCTATCCAGGAGAATTTTTATCTTATCCTATCCAGTGGGGCTCACATGCTTGAGGAGCAAAAATACACAAATTAATTATTTTCTTACAGAACTTCTATTTGAACCCTAGACCTCTAAAACCTCTCGACCTCCCATATGCCAACTAAGATACACAGGTTGCTGAAATAACGGCTTATAATAAAAAAAAAATACAATTTCTAGCATGTATAAATAATAATTGAGTAAAGTCCATTATTAATCATTTGGCCCAATTAGTCGAAAGGTCAACCCTTGCCACGTAAGCCATCCTACGTGGATCTTAACCGGTTAAGTTAAGATAATTTAGGGTATTTACAAATCTATACAAACCTAAAGATTTTACATGTGATAAAATACATCTCTAAAAATTGGTTTTGTGAGTAAGTCAACAACCATTTGATATCTGGATATATATATATAGATGTTAGAATCACTTGTTCTATGTCACAATGACCCTTGTAAAGTTATACTTGGCATCAATATTCTTGGTTCTACAATGGTATTTGTAATCCTTTGCATATTCATAATTAGTTGACTATTGCAATCTATGGGTACAGGTCTAGTTGTACTCTTTATAACTCCTAAATGATACAAAAATCTTCTAAGCTAAATCATCTCTTGCACCATAGTTGAACATGACAAAAATTTAGCTTCCATAGTTAACAGGGCCACACAGGTTTGTCTCTTGCTACTTTATGTGTTGACACCCTTATTCAGCAAGTAAGTATATCCGATGAGGTATATTTTGGGCACATGGCTCCACTAAAATTGCACCACAAATAATCTTAAAGAAATGATGATGAAAAACTTTAGGTGTGTTTGGTTGGGGGTAAAATTTTTTGAAGAAGATTTTTTCAGGTAAAAGTTGTCAAATTGATAAAAAATGATGTGATATGCTAAGGGTAATGGTGATGTGTAAAAAGAATAAAGTCAAAATGGATAGGTTAGTTGTCTGAGTAATGATATCACCTATTGTGTGTAGAAACGTTGAAAAATATGGTAATTTGTGCAGAAAAATATAAAAAGTAATTAAAAATAAGATAATTATAGAGAATGAAAAGTTTTTTGATTAAAAACTTTTGGTTAATATTTTTTTAGCCTAACCAAATACATCCTTTATTACACTAAATTTCGAGATCACAAGGTCAAAGTGAAAATGGTCGCAGCAGCTGTTTAGATCATCGAATTCGAGCTAGAGCATGAAAACACTTTGAGGCTTTTCAGCAGGAAAACAGGCCTTCAATTTTGTGTTCTTCAGTAACTTGACAACCAATGAGTAAATGGTGAGCGCAAGAAGTGTGGCAAGGATGATGTGGTTGGCTGTTGGTGGCTGGATTGTTATTGCCTGCTCGATACTCCCATCTGGAACCAATGCATGATGAACGAACCAAACAACAATAGAAATGCATGAGAAATGGGATGGAACAAATTGAAAAGTAGAAGGTTATTGAAGCAAAAATAAGGATGAGACTGCAGAAATTAAGCTGCACAAAAATACCAATGTTAGACGGCCGAATTTCAGAAATGATTTGTTGCGGCTATTACCAAATGGTAATAACTTGAATTTCAAAATAAAGGAACGGTGGCTGGAAAAATAGAAAGAGGTGCCAATGTCAATCAAAATGAAGAAGGATAGGAGCACATGAAAAAAAAAAAACAAAAAAAAAAACAAAGAAAACGAGAATAGATGGCTAAGTGATGTGATAATACATGCATGAAAGTCAAAGTGAATGTGGAATAGCTCATACATCTGGATGACGATAAATATAAAGCATGCATGCTATGAAAGCAGACCGAGGGATCATGGTGTGGATTTGGTCATTTGAAGAAAATGAGGCTGCATTGGATGTGATGGCCACACCAGCAATCGGAGGCAGCAGGCAGCCCGACACATTTCAAAAGAAGGATTTTAGAGCCATGGAATAGCAAATGAAGAATGAGAAATAGCGAGGCTGGGCAATATAGCAGTCAGTGTCAGGCCTTAGAAAAGAAAAGAAGGGCGCTGTATTACAGCAAATGTTGGAGATAAATCTATAAAAAAAAAAGAGAGAAAAACAAAAAAACAAAAAGAAAGGGAAGAATGGCAGTGGCAGTAAGGCGAAATCTATGTCGGAGAAGATGCTTTTGGAGGAAGAAATCAGTTGCCATGGAAAAGAAGAGCTTATGGCTGGCTATTTATTTTGAAAACCAGGATTGCAATAGTGCAGTTGTCGCTGAAATTAAAAAAGAACTAGGTTATTTTGAAAAATAGCTAGCAAATGATAAGATTTTGGCAAGCTCGAAATGATTTTTCAGTGTTATGTTTTGGCCATTGCAGGCTCAAGAAGAGTTGAAATCGAACCAGGATGGTCGGATTTGTACATAATAAGAAGGCATCTGCCGAAAAACATTCAAAGAAAGTTGAGAATAAATACAAGGCTAGTGGCTCTTGACGCTTACACATGCAACTAGATTTAAATAAAGGAATAATAATCTAAGACAGAAAAATAAAATAAAAAAGATGCGCTAGCAGTTGAAGGAGGAAACCAAGGCTAAGGACCCGTCGTTCAAACAACAGGTCAGTAGCTATAGAGGGGCTCGAATGTTGATCCATGCAGATCTGTGGCCTGCTAGAAGAGTTAAAAAATATATGTATATGAGCAGGACGAATGATCTTTTCAGACCGGTCGGAAATCACCGGATTTCCGACCGGTCTGAAAAGATCGGTGCTCATATGAGCAGAGCAGATGATATGATTATTCAAGCAAAAGCATGGATGAAGTGACTTTGGTGGATGTGGAAACTATATGGAAGAGGTTTTGGGGGGCCAAGTTGTCGGGGTCCAGGAGGGCATGGTAGGCATGACCGGGGTCCGCGTGGTAGATATGAAGCAAAATGGACGCAGGGTTAGTTCTTTGTTCGAACCACATAGAAGATGGTTGGCTGGCTTTTTTTTTTTTTTTTTTTTTTTCGAACCACATAAAAAAAAAAAAAGAGAGAGAGAGGGAAAGAATGGGCAAACAACAGCACAAAACCACCATCTTAAGCACAAATTTGGTGGAAAGTAGAACTCTTCAACTGATAGAACCCTCTTCCTAAGTATGGCGCGCCATGAGAAATTGGAATTCACTGAAATTTGGCCGGATAGAAAGAACAATGATCAGTAGCTCTGAAGTAGCCATGCTTTGACCGTCAAAGCACTAAAGCGGGAGATCACAAAACAAAAAATAATAATATAAAAAAGGAGTAGAGTAACAAGGAAGACCATAGAAGGCCCAGACGAAGGTGACGCATTTCAAGCTAGTTAAGAAAAAGAAGGTTGCATGAATTAATGATGGTGGGGTGGTGCAGTGGTGTCGTCCATTTCTTTTCAAAGTCGTGTAAATAAATTGATGGTGCAATGATTCATGAATTCATGCATGGCTAGATGAGTTATGTGGTAAGTAAAATAAGAAGAGAATGCATTCAAAAAATGGGTGATGCATGATGGACAAGTTGCTGAATGTGGTCGTCAAATAAAAAGGTCTCAACAGCAAAAACTTCGAAAGATAAACAGCATCACACATAAATTCATGCAATGGTGGAAATTGGGTTGTTAGCCAACCCAAATTATAAAAAAAAAAAAAAAAAAGGAAAAAAGAAAAAAAAGAAGAAGCATCGAGTAACAATTGGTGGCCATCGGTATGATTATTGATCGTGCGATAGAACTTGCGACCCATGTTGTGAGCTAATGGAAGCTTCCAAAGGATGAGGCTACACATTAAAAATGTAAAGGCAAGAAGGGCCATAGGAAATCTGTAAAAGCAGCCAAGTATTGATGGGATTAAAGCAAGATGGTGAACTGTTAATCCCCTCAATGGCTGCAAGTGGTAACCATTCCTTATGGAAATTTTAAAATAATACAACCCGGGCAAGTACGAGTATTCTGAGATTTTTGTTAAAAATGAGCTAGCTGAAAAGATCCAGGAATGGAGAAGAAAAATGGCACAACAAAAGCACAAACAGGTCAAACTTTCCTCTGTTTCTCCTAATAAAAATTCACGCCATATATTTCTTGTGTTGCTCTAGGAGAAGAAATTCTCAAAGCATTAGCCAACTTCAATGCTGTCATTTGGAGCTATGGAGGGAAAATGGCCCCAAAAAACGGAAGGAAGAAAGAGCAAACGAGGAAGATAAGCAAAAACTACTTCGACAATTTGCAATAGCCGTTGCTGCTGATCAAGACCCCATGAGATGATGAGTTAAGAAATATTGGAAAATAAGGTGTAGATTGCTGACATGGCACACATCCTGTCATATTTTGCCTCATATGGATAATTTCTAAGCGGTAGATGATTTGAAATGTGTGGTTAAATATTTTCCTTTATTTTTCATAAAAATTATTCCCCCTGAAAAATTTTACTTTACCTCATATAAAAATTTTTGAGTAGTAGATGATTTAAAATGTGTAGTTAAGTATTTTTATCTTTGTATTCCATAAAAGTTATCTTCATATATTTTTCCTTCAACCTACATCAAATTATTACATTGTTGTTAACCTCCACTTGGTTTCCATGATACAAGGGATCAAATCATCATGGGTCTACATGATAGATCCAACTTTTGCTTTAGCAATAGGTTCCTATAATAGCCTTAATGTTGACACTTCACTCTCACATGGGGAATACACATGATCAACAAGACTTATTAGGTGGTAGCGACCTTTGTTCATGTAGAATTTAAAAGCAGGTGAAATTATTTTGTATTAAAGAGCTATAGAAACTCTCTTCTTAAGCCAGAATTGAGAATAGGTAGATTTATTGTAATTTGTAAACGTGACAATTTTGCACAGCTCACATTTGGAGACTAGGTGGGTACTTTCAACTCAAATCTCTTCATTGGGCCTAGTTCGGCCCATTTAAATCTAGTTGAGTCCATTCAAGCCCAAAACACTTTACTCAAATCTAAAACTTTTTTAGTAGGTAATGATTCTTTTTTTAAAAGGAGCCTTATAAGAGTAAAATTTTAAATGATTAATATTGCAGTATCTTTTCTAATTTTCTTCCATTTTTATGCAACTCTTGGAAATATTAAATGCATATAAATTAGAAATTATAATAGATGCAATCTAAAATATTATGTTGTCTTTTATATTGTATTAAGTTTTTATAAAAATATTCACGTCCATCCATATCATATATGATTACTTAAATGAGTTAATAAATTAATAAAAATTATATACTTATAACAAATATTGGTGATGCTTATTTCAAATATATTATTACTTCCATTAACACAAATAATATTTTTAAGTAAAAATCAGTGCAATAGCACGACGCGGCCGTCAGTGCGTGGTTACCCTTCCAAAATCCTGCACTTCGGTGCTGCCTCTTTCCTTTTCTCTTTTAGGTTGCCGGAGAAATTCCAAGTTGTTTAGCAGCTATAACGAGGAACTTGACGGGCATCCATTCTTCATTGCAGGCAGCGAACAACAACCTCAATTTTTTTGTAATAATAATATTTTTTCCTTTTTCTTTGATATCCATATGTCATATGAAACTTTAGCTATTGATATAATTCTACATTCCAAAATTAATTATTGTGTAACTGAAGTGGGGTCCACCTACCCTCATCACTTTCTTTTTCCTTTTCTAAAAATAAGTCCAACATTAATTTCCCCATCATATTTCAAGACATCTAAGGAAAGTATTTTCAGTAATGCACGATCCATATTATTGCCTTAATTCTTATTATGTTTTTCAGCTTAAAATTCAAATTCAAAAATGGTTCAATTCAAACAATGGGAGTAAGGGCCGAGAAAGAATTCAAGTTTAAGCTCAACAAAGGGCAAAACAAAGGATAAATGATTCAAAATTAGGCTAATTGTCAAAAGAATGCCTCACATTTTCTATGCAAGAGTCAAGCAAAGTATTGAATTTGAAAATTCTTTAACCAAAATAAAACTTTCATGCACAAGGGAAAAACTACCCCTATCAATTCTAAAATTGTGTGTATTAAAATTAACTTTGACAAATTAGATAGAATTACTTTAAGTTTGAATACAACAAAATTAGTAACCTTGTATACCAATTTCATCATGTGATCTAGGAAAAAAAATATGGATAATTTCAACAAGTACATGCTCAAAAAATAAATTCAACATGTCACTAAAGTCCAATCATATGCTTAGCTCAAAGTTCCGAAGTCCATATTTTGGTTTGCTTAAGAAATTACAAGAGTCTAATGTGGGTCCAAATCTATTAACGTGTCATGTGGTGTTTAAGTATGTCCTATGTCAATGTCAATGCATTTTTAACACAAAAAATGAAAATATCCTTAAAATATGAAAACATTTTGAAGAAATAATGTCATGCATTAGCAATCCCACACTTAGAAATGACATTATCCTCGATGTACAAGACAAGTCACATCTAATTAGTATGTCTTCATAATCTATCCCATAATCCCTTAATTGTTGTCTCATCTATAATAATTGGACACAACGACTTCCAACGACTATATACTCGGCTTCCGCGACAGATAGAGCAACACTAGTTTGTTTTCTTGAGGACCATGAAACAATCATGTTTCTAAGGAATTGATAAGTTCCACTAGTTTTTTTTATCTACTTCGTAACATGCAAAGTTCGCATCTAAGTAGACAATTAAATCAAATGTTGAACCCTTGGGATACCATAGTCCTAGATTAGTAATATCAATCAAATATCTAATTTTTTTTATAACTACTATGTGGGATTCTGTGGGATTTGATTGAAATCTAGAGCACATATAAATATTAAATAATATATCTGGTCCAGATGCAGCCAAGTATAACAATAACCTTATCATGCTTCTATATAATCTTTGATCAACTTGTTTACATTTTTTATCCTTATCAATTTTGATTGTTGAACTCATGGGAGTATTTGCTCCTTTGCTATTCTGCATTCTAAACTTCTTGAGCATTTCCTTGATATATTTGGTCTACAATTTCTTCACTCAGTTGCTTAATTTGCAGTCTAAGGAAGAAGCTAAGTTCACCCGTCATGCTCATTTCAAATTCGTTTTGCATAATCTTGAAAAATTTTTGGCATAGAGATTCATTGGTAGCACCAAATACAATATCTCTATATAAATTTTAAAATTAGTATATATTTTCCTTTATACTTAATGAATAGGGTCATATCTACCTTTCCTTTTTGAAATTCGTGATTAATTAAAAAACTATTTAGTCTTTCATATCAAGCTCTTGGAGCTTGTTTCAATCCATACAAGACTTTGGTCAACTTATAAACAAAGTTTAATTGATCATTTTCTTCAAATCTAGGAGATTGTTCAATATACACCTCTTCATTAAGATATCCATTCAAAAATACACTCAAAAATACACTGTTAATGTGAACATTAAAAGTCTTTAGGAGGTTTGTAGGGAACATTACCTTTACTTACCTCTATGTTTAGGCTTTAATCTTGCTTGGGTTCTTCTCCCCCTTGCTTTTCCACTTGTAGCTTTTAGGAGTTGGGTTAAATTCATCAAATATAACATGAATGGATTCCTCAATAACTTAGTTTCTTTTGTTGAAAACTACGTACGGTTTGCTATTTGAGGAATATTCAAGAAATATTACTTTATCACTTTTGGCATCTAGTTTGCCAAGGTAATCTTGTCCATTGTTTAATACATAGCAAGTGCAACCAAAGACATGAAAATATGAAATATTTGGCTTTCTACTTTTTCATAGCTCATAGGAGGTCTTTTTCAAGATAGGTCTAATGGTGACACGATTTAGAACATGAAAAACTGTGCTTACAACTTCACTCTAAAATTTCTTAGATAATTTGTTTTCATTTAGCATGGTTCTAGTCATCTTTTGTGTCGTTCTGTTTTTCCTTTCAACTACTCCATTTTGTTGAGGAGTTATAAGTGCAGAAAATGTATAGTGAACTCCTTTTTCATTGCAAAATTCTATAAATTATTTTTTTTCATATTCACCACTATGATCACTCCTAATTGATATAATTGTGTTCTATTTTTCATTTTGCACCACTTTTGAAAAACTAACAAATATGGAGAAAGCTTCACTTTTGCTAGCTAATAGCATTATCCAAGTGAACCATAAAAAATCATTTACAATAACAAAGACATACTTCTTTCGTCTAAGACTCAAAATATCGGATGGTCCGTAAAGATCCATATGCAATAATTCAAGTGGTCTTGAAGTTGAAACTTTATTTTTAGTTAAAAAGGATACTTTTGACTGTTTGGACATTCAACAAGCTTTATAGATTTTATCCTTATCATATTTGAGTTTTGGTAGCCCTTCTACCAAACTCTTTTTTCATAGGATTTTGATATTCGACATGTTTATATGTCAAAGTCTCTTATGTCATACCCATGGATTATTATCTATGGCTACATGATATTTTTTATCCAATTCGTCAAGGGAAACAAAATATATAATTTCATGTCTTTTGCCATTAAAAAGTATGTGATCTCTATCAGAAACATTGTATATAAATGATTCAAACACGACTTTATAACCTTTGTCACGCAGTTGAATAATGTTTATTAAGTTGTGTTTGAGTCTTTCAATAAATAATACTTCCTCTATGCACGCATTTGAGATACCATAAATAATTCTCTTACCACTTATTTTATCTTTTTCATTGTTCCCAAATGCAACAGTTCCGCTATTATAAGGTTTGAGTTCATGAAACAAAGTTTTATCCCTTATCATGTGTCTCGAGCAACTACTATCCATAAACCATATACTGTTGACTTTTGCTCTAAGACAAACCTACAAAAATAATCAAATAAAGCTCATATCTTTGGTACCCATTTTATGGGTCCATTTGGGTTAGTAAACATTTGGAGTCTACGTTGTTCTATCTTAGAAGGCACAAATCCAATATTCTTTGGTGCCTAAACTAATTAGCTCATTGGTTGTACAATTTTTTGATTTTGCATTGATATATTTTATGACCAAATTTGTTGCAAAAATTGCATTCCCCATAAATTCTTTGAGGTGGACTCCATGCACACTTTAATTTCCAAATTGGTCTCTTCTTACCCAAGCAACTCTAGTTGTTTTTACTTTGTGCTGGGATGTAGTTGCATTAGCTTGGATTTAAACCCATTTTGGGGCATTTGATTTGCTGCATTCTCCTTACTCAAATGTGGAATACCCAAGTCCTCTTCTACTAGTTTGGGTAGTCATATTCAAGAACATTTTAATACTTTCTTCTGGGTTAGAGAATTTTACTAATGATTCATTCAATGTCTCTTTTTTCTTTTTGAGCTTTTCAATTTCAGTTGTCAAGGCTTTGGTTTCATCTATTAAGCATTTGACTCTTTTGGTTAATTTTCCATTAACAATGATAGTTAAGTCACATTGCTTTTTCTTCAATGTGTATTTATTGTATAGTTTCCTGGATTCATCATACAATGAATCACAGGCTTGTTGTAATTCTTCTAATTCAGCACATTTGAGACAATCATGAGTGGAAGAGTAAATAGACTTGGAAATAAAGGGATCAAGTTTAGAGGTTACCTCCTTACTACTTGTACATTTAGTTGAGGCAGTTAAACCTTCTACTAGTTCCATTGCCGTGAGACAGTTTAAGATAGTTTCTTCCTCAATTTTTGCTACACAACATATCCTGGCACAGTTACAGTTTCGTGTTCTTCATTTGAGGAGTTGCTGATTATAGATGAATCTTTATTTACATACATTCCTTTACCCTTAGGCTTTAAAAACCTTCTTGAACTTCTCCTTTCTCTCTTCTCTTGCTTTTCTTTTGATTTATTTTATTCAGGTGTAGGACATTGGGCTCGCATATGTCCTACTCCACCACATCTATAACACTTAGTTGCTCCCTTCTTCTTTTATCTTCTACTATTCTCTTTAAATCCTTTGGAGTCGAAACTTTTTCCTTCTCTTACAAATTTTCTAAACTTCATTGTGACAATCGCAATCTCCTCATCTTTATTTTGAGAAGAAAAATTGGATTCATTTGAGCTTTGTGTGGCTTTCAATGAGATGACCTTCTTTCCTTTGTGATGTTCATATTCCTCTTCTTTATCAGCTCATGAGATATTAATAAACTAATTAGATCCTTCAGCTTTAGTATGTTTAAATCCTTTGCTTTTCAATAACAGTAATCTTGGGGTCCAAGATTTGGGTAGAGCTCTTAAAATCTTCATGATCTATTTAAATTCAGATATAGTTTTTTCAAGACCTTTCAATACATTAGTAATTTTTGGAAGTCTAGCAAACATTTCAGAATTTTTTTCAGTATATAGCATTATTAAACTTTCCAATCCTCCAACCAAAATATTTTTTCTCATCCCTTGAACCTAGGAAGTACCCTCATATATTGAGGTTAAAGTATCTCATATCTCTTTGGCAATTAAACAAAAGGATACCTTATCATACTCAGTTGCAGTTAAGGCATAAAAGAGAGAGTTCATTGCCTTAGCATTGGTTTGTGGT
Source organism: Annona cherimola (assembly GCA_030490835.1). Classification (NCBI taxonomy): domain Eukaryota; kingdom Viridiplantae; phylum Streptophyta; class Magnoliopsida; order Magnoliales; family Annonaceae; genus Annona; species Annona cherimola. The sequence goes on from CM059974.1 coordinate 42,690,147, forward strand.
TCGAGACAACCCTCCCTACTCCACTCCTCCAAGAACACACTCTTGTGCCTTGGGTTCCACTAAATCAATGAGATTATAACTAGAGCCCTTGCTCTCTTCTAGATTCTAGTTCTAAGGGGCTTTTACAATTTTCACACGAGTGGTGAGTCACACTCCAACCACACACTACTTGCCTTCACTTGTTCTTGGTCTCCAACACCAAACCAAGAAGAGTCATAAAAAAATAAAAATCTACACTTTACAGATGTGTAGAAGAAGTTTTTGGCTTAGAGAATAACATGTAGAGTGAGTTGATGAGAAATCACTTTAGTTCTTACAATGAGTAGTAGAGTTCTTCTTGTAGATCACTTTAATGAGCGCTTGAGTGTTTGTAAGTTGGAAGGTCGAGGCATAATCAATACTCTTGCTGACTGTCTTTACTTCCTTTGAAGAACCTTAAATAATGGAGGAATAAATTTGAATGTTAAGAGGTAGGCGAAGAGCATTAAATGCGCTAACATTCAAATTTTTTGACCGTTATAATGTAAGTCGCAGCTGGAGTCCACTTCGACTGCAACTTCACCCAAGTCGCACATTAGAGTCGACTTGGGATGCGACTTCAACCGGGGCTTTTCAATTTCTTGAGTTGTCCTTCCATATCTTATGCTTCCGGAGGTTCACCTAACGTCAACTTGGTTTTCGACTTGACTCAAGTCGCATATGAAGTTGACTTTGGGTGCGACTTCGGGTGCGACTTCAACTTTTAACCAGATGTTTGATGTGACCCCTAAGTCAACTTGGTTGTGGAACTTTGCCCAAGTGGCCAATGGAGTCGACTTGGTTATGTGACTTCACATCTCGTTTAAACTCCAAAATTCCACAACTGTTGCTTCCTTGCTTTCGATCTTCCAAGTCTTTGCTTTGAGTTGACTTCAGCTTGAACTTTATCCAAGTTACATGGCTGAGTCAACTTGGCTATGTGACTCAACATCTGGCGCTTCAGTAGTTGAAATGTTGCTCCTTATCATAAACACAAGTCGGATCCTTGAGTAAACTTTGCCTTCGACTTGACTCAAGTCGCAGGATAAGGTCAACTTGGCTAGCAGCTTCGCACGTTCAATTTTTGGTCAGGCGGTTTACGCGACCTCCTAAGTCGACTTGGCTATCGACTTCGCCTAAATCGCAAGTGAGGTCGACTTGACATTGCGACTTGGCCTGTCAACACTCCAAAGCTTGCATCCCATATGAATTATTTTTTTTTGGTTTTCTAGTTGAGTTCATAGCATCGTGTTCATAAACTATGTAGCAATTTGCTACCTCCTCACTATGAAAGCTACAAACCCAAATTGATCAGGTGGATCCTTCTTTTACAAGAGTTCGATCTAGATATTTGAGATAAGAAAGGAGCTAAAAACATAGTAGCTGATCACTTATCATGGCTACAATTGGATAATGGAGTAGAATTGAGTAGAGGCACTAATCAATGATGAATTTCTTAGCGAATGTATCCTTGCAATCAACGATTTTTAAATGCAATGCTATGGAGACTTTGTACATTATCTAGTGCGCAAGGTACGTTTTCTTGACTTAGGTTTCCCACAAAAGACAAGATTCTTAGCCTACATGAAGTATTATTTGTGGGAGGAGCCTTTCCTCTACAAGAGATGCAACAATGGTTTGATTTGTTAATGCATGCCAACTAAAGAGCTCCTAAGTATTTCACATCATTGTCATTCATCTCTGTATGAATGACAGAATGGGAACTACCAAAATTGCGAAACAGATGGTCCAATTAAGAGTTTTTGGTCCACCTTATTCAGAGATGCGAAACAATTCACCTTTACATGTGATTGATGCTAATTAATAAGAAACATTTTGTGAAGGAATCAAATGTCACTCACTAATATTCTTGAGGTCAAACCATTTGATATGTGAGGCATTGATTTCATGAGACCATTCCCATCTTCTATCAACATTCAATACATCCTTCTAGCGATTGATTATGCCACAAAGTGGGTTGAGGTGATTGCCGCATTAACAAACAATGTATAGATTATGATTTACTTCATCAAAGCAACATCTTTAGACAATTCAAAACACCTTGTGCAATGATAAGCGATGGGGGAGTCACTTTTGCAATTGTCATTTTGAACATCTACTAAAGAAACATGGAGCGACTCATAAAATTGCAACTCCATACAACCCTCAAACAAGTGACCAAGATGATATTTCAAATAGAGAGATCAAGAAGATTCTAGAGAACATGGTATCAAACTCAGAACAAGATTGGTCAACAAAATTGGATAATGCTTTTGTGGGCAAGCAGATACTTACAAGACTTCAATTGGCATAAAACCTTTTCAATTAGTGTATGGTAAGTCTTGTCATTTACTAATTAACCTAGAGCAGAAAGTGTAATGAGAGATCAAACGTCTCAATTTCAATTTGAAAGCTGCTAAAAAGCAAAAAATTGTTGCAATTGAACAAATTTGAAGAACTAAAGCATAAGGCATATGAGAACGTAAAGATATAAAAGGAGTGGGCAAAATTTTAGCACAATAGGCAAATGCACAGGAAAGTAATTAATAAATATGATTTAGTTTTATTATTTAACTCATAATTCAAACTCTTTCTAGATAAACTGAAGTCACACTGGTTGAGCCCTTCAAAGTTCTTCAAGTGTTTCCACATGAAACAATAGAAATTTGGAGCGAGAACACAAGAGCATTCAAGGTTAATGAGCAACATTTGAAACCATATCTGTTTAGAGAAAAAATTGAGAAAGAAGTAGTCTACACCTTCACCAATGCCAACATTGTCAACTACAAGAACTAAAGTTAGGCTAGGACTATAAACTAAGGTCTAGTTGGGAGGCAAGTCAATGTGTGTTTTTGTGATACCCAGACCCAAGTAGATATATAAATATGACGCATGTATTATTTAAATGAATTATGTAATACCCAAACCCAAGTAGGATTCAAATAATTGCATTTAAGGTGTAATGATGATTTATGGATGAATTGATTGAATTTTTGGATGCTTTTCATGAATTGATGAATTTTGCAATTAGGGTTTGCAATTAAGAATGGTGATTAAGATTAATCGCCAAAACCCAATGTGAGTCAAGATGACTAAAGGGGCTTAATGAGGATTAGAATATGCTAATGATACATCAATATTTATTTTAATTTCCATGATTTAATTAATAGAGATTAAAATAGAAATTATGGAATTATGTTGGAAATTGTAGAAAATTCATAACTTGACGCCTATGAGGTGAAATGAGATGAAATTTGAAAGGTAAGCTCATGATTTGGGCTCAACCTTATGTATGAGTTGAATTAGGACAAATGTGATAGGATTAAGGTTATAATTATTTAATTTTAATCTCACACTATAAGGTTACTTCAAAGATTCATAACCTGACGTAGAAATGTCGGTTTAAGATGAAATTTGAAACGATTGAATAACATTATGAAATCTATGGTATGGAAGGATTGGATTAAGCTAATTACTATAGAAAAGTACTTAATTGGAAAAAGATACCTAGCATTGACTTTGTGTACCCTAGACTACCATAGAATTTATGTTACAGCAAGTGAGTTAAATGACTTGGTTTAATGCTATGCAAGGTGTCAAATGGAGGTGAATGGAGCTAGATTTTATGGATTTATTTAATGGTCAAATCCATGGAAAACTTAAGGTTTAAATGCAATGGTTTAATGCCTAAGTTTAGCTCAAAATGGAGCATAGGTTATGTGGCATACCAATGGACGTCCAAGGGCATATTGTTCATGAAAATTTGATTTTTAAAATCCTAAAATGCATATCTAAATTTCCTAACGCCTAGGTGAAGTAAATGGGCAATAAATATGTAGAAATTGAGGCATAAAAATGTCAAAACCCATGCCTAAGGGAGGCGTCACCTGTTGGATAGCAATGCATTCCTTAAATACATGGATTTTGATGATTTTTGATAATTGAAAAATGCATATTTTACTTGGATACAAAATTTTCATATCATCAAGGGATAAGTTAGAATTAAATTACCCTCATGACATGTGGCAAAGTGGGTCCCATGGGCTAGTAAAAATATATAAAAATGAGGCATATCCAGGGGGTCATAAAGAACTCTTAAAAGATGAGTTATGATGCCTTGATATGGGTATTGAATAATTTTTGAAAGATATAAATAAGATCAAGAGTTCAAGATTGTGAAAAGGGAAGTTAGGGTTGAATTTTGAGATGAAAGTTAACTTGAAAATTCTCAAAATCCTAAAACAAATTACTATATGATTAAAGAATGATGATTTGGATGTAATTCATATTCTTTTGGATTACATATATTGATTTGAGCATTTGTTAATGATTTTAGCAAAAATGGATCTTAGGGTTTCAAGTAATGCCCGATTTTTCCATTTTTGAGTTAAAAATGATACAAAGATGTGCTTAAATGGTTTATGGATGAATTGTATGATAAAGTACCCTAAATTAAGGACCCTTTGGATGACCTAAGTGGGCTGGATGATTTTGCGCTAAATCTGATTTTTTAGGGTATATGTATGGGACGTCCAAACGGGGGCCAAAACGGGTACTTTACATATGATTTTTGTTGCTATTTGTAAACAAATTATTTATGGATATTATGGAGGATAAATTACCCTAAGATTAAGTTACTTTGAGTTTCCAAAAGGTCTTGGAAAGATTTGCCCTAAATCTGATTTTAAGGATATGTGTATGGACACGTCAAAACGGGTCAAAATGGATACCCTATATGCTTGAAAACGTTGCTGTTATGGAAGAAAATAAATTATGGATTTTAAATATGTGATAATACCCTAAATTTAGGTTAAGAAAAGCATGTTTAGTTGCTGAAAATTATGACTTAAAAATGTGTTATGATTTAAGTCTTGAAAGAGGCGTTGGAAGGATGAAAAAAGGGTCTTAACATGACTGTTTTAGAAACCAGTAATAAATGGATTAAAAATCTGAAATTAAACCCTAAATTATATATTAAGGGGTTTAATGATGTTGAAAATGGGTGTAAATTTCTGTGTTAAGAAATTTTAATAAACACATAATATATGTGTTGTATGTTGAACGTATGTGGAACATATGTATGAATGGATGATATGTGACTTATGTGAAGTTGATAAAATGAAAAAATGCATGAATATGTGATGAAATGCATAAGGATGTTTTTGTATGAAATATTTTTGATTATCTCAAATTTTGAAATTTATTTATGAAGCTTAACACATCACTTATATGCTTAGAATGAGCATTGACGTAAGAAAAATAGAAAATGGATGAAAAATGGTTAATGAGAGATATAAATCCTCATATATTGAATTATGAATAAATTTCATGTATTTACCTTAAATATAGGTTCAAAATGATATATGGAATGAATGATATGATGCACAAGTGCATGTTGTGTATGTATGATGGACTTGAAAATCCAAGTTGATTATGTATGAAATGGATTATGGGATCGGAAAACTAAGTGAATGCAAGCAAATAGATTGTTATGAATCCAATGCTATGTTTATGTATAGGCAAAGGCAAAGAGATAAGCGAGACGGAAAGCTAAGCGAACAAGGTAAGCAAGCAGTTTTCTAAATGTTTTGTTTTATCAAATGAGTTCAAATGTTTATCAATGATATTTTAACTATTTAAATGAGTTAACAAATGATTGATTTCAATTCTTTCTAAGTTGTTTAAGGATGATCATTCCTTATCTAAATGTGTATTGAAATATTATTTTCAATGGAATAAATGAATTGTTTACTGTTTTGCAATTATTTATGACAAATGATGATTCATGAGTTTATGAATAAAAAATCATGCTAGCATGTCAAAGTTCATGTTTATGAAAGGAAGCATATGCACAAAAGTATGAAGTCCACCTCAAAAGTGTAAGCAGACTGAATGTCCCCCTTTGGTGTGACAAGTTGCTAAGAGAGGCCTAGGGCCGGCGGCTCCTCCCTGGAATGGGAGAGAGGATGAAAGTGGATGGTTGCCTACCTAGCTTCTATCCAAAGGAATGTCAAGGCTTCAAATGATGCATCGCATTGTTTATGACATACCCTAGATGGGTATAAAAAGCATATTTTATGATATACTCTCAAGTGGGTATAATGTGACTTTCTAAGTTATTTTTAATGAAAATGAATTGCCTAAAAACCTTATAGCTTGCTTATTGAGTTTCGACTCACAGTTTTGCTTTCCAAATCCTAAAGACAGGTAAAGGGAAGAACCATGCAAGTAGCACAGGTGGAGATTCAAGAAAATATGAATTTCTATGAGTTACATATGTATGAATTTTATGAATTGTATGGTTGTATGAATGATAACATTGAATTTTGGGTTTAATGATGTATAATGATTATGACAAGTTTTATGACTATAAATAGCAAAAAAATTTATGTCATATGTTAAAGTATGAGTTAGCATGAAATGACTAAGTATGGAAATTATGAGAACATATGTGTATATTTCAAATTGAATAATGACCTAAAAAGGCATATGATGAAAATTGAATGTATGAAATGAAATACACTCCTAAGGAGTTAGGATTAAGTGGATAAATATCCAATAAGCCCGCCATGTGATAGGACAACAATCCTGATCACGTTTACCAATCCATAGATCTTGGAGTAAGGTTGTGACGCTCGGGCTGGGGTGCCACAAATTATGAATGATTTATGATTTTTAGGATTTAATAATATCTTGTAATTAAGGTTATGATTAAGAATGGTGATTAAGATTAATCACCGTAGCCCAATATGAGTCAATATGACTAAAGTAGCTTAATGAGGATCATATCTGTTTGGAGAAACAATTGAGAAAGTAGTCTACACCTTCACCAATGCCAGCATTGTCAACTACAAGAACTAAAGTTAGGCTCAGGGCTATAAACTAAGCTCTGGTTGGGAGGCAATTCAATGTGTGTTTTTGTGATACCCGGACCCAAGTAGGTATATAACTATGACACATGTATTATTTAAATGAATTATAAATGATTTATGATTTTTAGGATTTAATGATATTTTGCAATTAGGGTTACAATTAAGAATAATTATTAAGATTAATCACCGTAGCCCAATATGAGTCAATATGACTAAAGTATCTTAATGAAGATTAATAAATTCTAATGTGTCATGAATAATTATTTTAATTATCATGATTTGATTAATGAAAATTAGAATGATAATTATGGAATTAAGTTGAAAAATGCTAGGAAATTCATAACTTGATGCCTACAAGGCGGATTGAGATGAAATTTGACAGATGAGCACATAATTACGTGCCCAATCTTATGGATGGATTGGATTATGGAAATTTTGATGGGATTAGGATGATAATTATTGATTTTCATCCCAAACCCAAAAGTTAATTTCAAATGATTATAACTTGAGATAGAAAAGTCGTATTGAGACAAAATTTGAAATGATCAGATAAAATTATATGATTAATATTATTGAAGGGTTGGATTAAGGTCATTATCATGAGAATATGCTTAATCGAAAAAAGGTGCATAACATTGACTTTGTGCACCATAAATTAGGATTGCATTTATGTAAAAGTTAAAGAGATTAAATGCATGCTTACTAGCATAAATGAGGCATCAAAAGGAGGTAATTCCATGGGGACTATGTGAATTTCCTAAAATGGCAAAGTCCATGATAATATCCCATTCATTAATTGTTGAATTAAGTGGCTATTAGCTAGCCTCAAGGAGGCCATAAGAGGTGGCACATGCATGGACGTTCAAGGGGTCTTCCCCTATGACGTTTTGATTTTTTTAATATACTAAATGAGCACCTAAGATACCTAGGAAGCTAAGGTGAATAAATGTAATGAGACCAAGTGATTAATGCATGATTTAAGAAGCTGATGGTGTAGCTAGGAGAAGCATGGGAGGTGGCATCAAGTGGGGACATCCAAGGGCTTGGATTTTATGATTTTTTTAACCTAAAGTCAAAATCTAGGAAATCTACATGAAGGAGGCATGTAAATGCTCATAAATTGGGAATGACTTGATGACCAAGAAATGCCAAAAGGCCCATGACATGTGGACGGTTCAAGGGGATAGCTTGGAGGCTAAGTATTAGCTATGAATTAATGAAATTTTACATGAGATAAATACCCATTTTACTTGGACATGAATGGGCCATGTCATCAAGGGATAAGATGTCCCTTAATTACCTTATCTATGATGTGTCAAAATTGGGTCTCATAAGATGAAAAAAATCAGAAATATAAATATATGGAAGCATGGTACATGGGGCGTCCATTTGGAGTAGAGAGAGAAAGTTCTCTCCCAAGCAAGGCAGCCCTTGCACGACCCAAAAATAGCAAGGAAGAAAAGGAAAAAGGAGGAGAAAAAGAGAAAAAAAAATATGAGGAAAGAAAAGGGATTCAAGCTAGGAAAGTTTGGATTCAAGTTTGATTCGATTCAAGTAAGTATACTTCATGTTTTGGGTTCTTCAATCCTAAGTTTTTCACCTCAAGTTATGGGTTATGAATTTGATTCATAATAAACCCTTGAAGGATGATTCATGATGCCTTTGATTAGGGTACTGAATGAGAATTGAAGGGAAAGAATGAAATCAAGGATTCGAGAGGGCCAAATGGAAGTCTAGGGTTGATTTTGGGTGAAAAACCTCTCTTGAATTTTCTTAAATTCATAAAATAAGTTACTGTTTTGATTGAATATCATGATTAGGACATGAATCATGTTCTTATAAATTATACATGTTGAATTGGGCATAAGCTAAGGATTTTAGAAAGGATGGAACTTAGGGTTAAGAATTTGCACCGATTTTCCACTTTTATTTTTAAATATAATGCAAGGGGTTACTTAAATGATATATGGATGATTTGTAGGGTAAAGTAACCTAAATTAGGGACCCTTTGGATGTACTACATGGGGTAGGAAGATTTGCCCTAAATCTGATTTTTTGGGCATATGCTTAGGAACGTCCAAATGGGGCGATATGGGTTACCCTACATGTATGTTATGTTGCTGTTTTATAAACAATTCAATTATGGATGTTTTAGAGGGTAAAATACCCTAGGATTAGGGTACTTTGGATTACCAAAATGAGTTGGGAAGGTATGTCCTAAATTTGATTTTTAAGGGTACGCAAAGGGGTATCCAAATAGGGGTGCACAAGGTATCCAAAACATGTGTAGAAGTTCTTGTTTTGGAAGCAACCAATATATGGATTTTAAAAATATGATATTACCCTAAATTTGGGTTAAGAAAAACATGATTAATTGCTAAAATTTATGGATTAAAAATCTATTTTGATTTAGGTGTCATAAGAGGCGTTGAAAGTGTGTAAAATGGGTCCTAACGTTGCTATTTTGGAACCCAATAATGAATGAATTAAAATTCCAAAATTAAACCCTAAATTTTATGTTAATTAAGGGGTTTAATCATGCTGAATTATGACACAAGTTTCTGATTTGAAAAATTTTAAGAAACACTTAAGTTGTGTGTCGTAAGATGAGTGTATACGGAAGGATATGTATGGATAAGTGATATATGACTTATGTGATTTGCTAAAATGAAAAAAATGTATGAATATATGATGAGATGCATTTTTATGTTGCTGATTTGATGATTAAAGATAATATCGAATTTTAAGACTAATTTACGAAGCCTAAGACGTCAAATATGTGCTTAAAATGAGCATCGAAGTATGAAAAGTGAAAAATAGATGAAAAATGATAAATGAGATATATGAACCCCCATATGATGATAAATGAATGGTTATCGTGTGTATGAATGAATACCCTACTTTTGGGTTTAGGAAATCATAAGGATTGAATGGTATGATGCACAAGCATGTGCTATGAATGTGTACCTGACTTGAAATTCAAGTGGGATGTATATGTAATGAATTATGGGTTGGAAAACTAAGTGTATGCAAGTAAATAAAAATGTTATGAATGCAATGTCATTCTTGTGTGTACAAGCAAAGACAAAGAAAACGTAGATACAGAAAGCTAAGGCGGAACAGGTAAGCAAGCGATCTTCTAAATAATTTTTATTTTATCAAAATATGATAAAATGATTGCCAATGATGTTCAAAATGTTTCAAATCATTTTATAATTGATTGATGAAATTATTACCAAGTTGTTTAACGATGGTCATTCCTTTAGTGCAATATGTGTTGAAATGCAACTTCAATTATATAAATGTTTTATGTTATGCTTTATCAAATATTGATAAAAAAATATATTTTAAGAAGTTATGAATGAAAAAATCATACTAGCATGTCAAGGTTCATGATTATGAAAGGTTCATGTGCACAAAACATGAGGTCCACCTCAAAGGTGTAAACGGACCGATTGTCCCCCTTTGGTGCGGCCAAGTCGCTAAGAGAGGCATAGGGTCGGCGGCACCTCCCGAGATTGGGAGAGACGTTAGAGATGGATGGTTGTCTAGCTAGCTTCCATCATATGCTGTTATGATGCATTGCATTATTTATGATATACCCATGACAGGTATAAGGAGCATGCCTGAAAACCTATGGCTTGCTTATTAAGTTTCGACTCACGTTTTGTTTTCCAAACCCAAAGACAGGTGAAAGGAAGGAGGCAAGGAGCACAAGTTGTGTTTTGAAGAATGGTGAATTTTATCTATGACATGTGAATGAATGGTTGTATGATGATCAAATATAACTATATTGATGTTTGTATGAAAATATTTTATGACATGTGGTTATGGATGAGAAAAAATTTTATGGACAAATGCTAAGGTATGATTTATCATATTATAAATGAATATGAGTTTCATGCTATAACATGTGTATATCAAGGTTTAGTAATGGCCTAAATGAAAACATGATGAAAATTAGAATATGATCATTGACATTAAGGAGTCAAGGCTAAATGGATAAATTCCAAATAAATCCTGCCATGTGACAGGGCAACAATCCTGATCACGTTTGCCAATCAATAACGGTCATGGAGTAAGGCTAATGTTGTGATGCTCGGGCTGGGGCGCCACAGAAGTTGGTATCAGAGCATGAATTGGTAAATAGGCGTGGAGAAATTACTAAGTATGAAAATTGATAGCATATGATGCTAGATATGTGATTATATGATGAGATATGTATGATTATGATGATTTGTATTATAATGTTTTGAATATAGCTGACATGCTATGTTTAAATTGTAGATGGCGGACAAAGGAAAGAGGGGTATGAGTGATGATGAGCTTAGAAGGGAAATGGAGGAGGTGGAGCATAGACAAAGATTAGAGGACAACATGAATAGACGATGGATATCCCAGCGAAATGCAGCATATTTTCCACGAGTACCTCCAGGATTCCAGCCTAGGCACCCTCCACCACAAGCTCAATGAGACTATGATGTCAACCCCCATCTACACAGGTAGAGTCTAGAGGAGTCCACGAGTCAGACTCCTAGAGCGGAGGTTTCTACAACACCTCATTTCGACCTCCTGGTTCCCACTGACCGTATTACAACACGAGATATCCAGCACTTTTGGGATTATCTTTCCGCACCCACACTTCCAGACCTAGGCCCATGGAACAAGCTTGCCAATGGGCGTGTCCAATTCAGACACAGGGTAAGTTGAGAACGAATACATCAAAGGAAGAAGGAGGTAGCCCTAATAATAGAACAACGACGAGCTCAATGAATCATAGAAACCCCCATCTCACCTGGCCCTAATGACATAGTGTTACATGTAGAGGAAGATGATGGTGAACCCATCCAGTTTGATAGTGATGATGATGATGATAAGGATCCTATAGAGGAATTTCTCAAACTTGATGAGGAAGAGGGAAATGATGATGATGATGATGATGATGATGATGATGATGGTAATGTTAATATTGATCCCCCTGCATTGTCCGACACAGCACTATTACCGAGGAACCCACAGAAGTCTCGCCTAGTAGGAGGCATTATATAAGGAGGGGCCCCGGTAGATGATGAATTTTTCTATGTTTCATGAATGTATATGTATGTATAAATGTATGTATTAAGTGTGATTGGTGATGCTATGGTTTGCTATGATGTTTTGGCATGTACATAAGTGTGATCTATATAAATGTGCTATGCCATGATGTGTTGGAATTTTAGCTTCATGATAGAATTCTTGAAATATGTGAAAGATGTTAATACATAAATGATTGATTATGAATGGTTATGATGACATAACTAAGCATGAAGTAAGTAACTAAGAATGACTATAAATATGAATATTTATGAATGATTATGAAAGTATGGATGTTTATGTTGATGAATAATGGAAGGTGACATGATTAAGATCTTGTTATCTGATTATATTAAAATTAACCATATGATGATGAGATACATATGTTATGACCTAACCCTAACCATGAATGAAAGTTATGTGCTTTTTATATATATTCAGAAAAAGCACCATGGTGGATACAAGGTCAAAGGTAAGAAAGAATAAAGGAAAAGGGATTGCCAATGAGGATGGAGAGATAAGTCGCAGATCCAAGAGGCCAAGATCAGAACTAAGTGAGCAAAACCTAAGGACTCGTCAAAGATGAGAGAATTTAAGCCCAGAAAGAAATGTGGAAGAGGAACTTGAGCCAAGACAGGCTAGGTTGATTGAAGAAAGAGTAGCTGCGGCAGTAAAAGAAGTCATGCAGCAAGCTACTCAAGACTGGGCAACCCAAGCCGCAGATATTATTTAAGGCTTGTGGGAAAGGACTTAGCAAAGGCAATTGGGAAGTACTGAAAGAAAAGGACCCACTCCGATGGCTAACCCGACCCCCACGATGGCACTTACAAGAGATAAGGATCAGTTGATGGAGGCAGACAGAAGGGCTATTAATGCATTCCTCACTCAACGACCTCCTAAATTTTCTGGAGAACCTGACCCCGTACAAGCTGAACAATGGTTGATGGAGATTCGAAAGTTGTTCAGGATATCTCCGTGCAATGACAGGCAGAAAGTATTGTGTGTCACTCATTTATTGAAGAATTCAATAAGGAGTACCTTCCAGTGGGATTGCAAAGCCAAAAGGTGGTTGAATTCGAAATGTTGTACCAAGGAAGGATGTCTGTCACGGAGTATGCTACCAAAGTCAATGCCTTGGTGAGGTATGTACCTTGGATTACTAATGTGCCAGAAAATAAGGCACAAAGATTTCAACAGGGACTGAGGTCATACCTAAAGGAGAGCCTTGAGCCTTTATTGATTAAGGACTAATAATCAAATTTAGAAAGGACATGGGTATTGGAAATCGAGGCATTGAGAACTTTGGAGTTAGGAGAAGAAGAAGATTTGTTTAGATCAAGTGTTAAAGAAGAGGAAACGGGGAAAAAAAAGAGTAAGAAATGAGGAATGGAAAAGAGTAAAGGTACCTCTAAGAAGAAAAATTCTCCATTATGCAAAAAGTGTCAAAAGTATCACCTAGGTGAATGTTTGAAGGGATCGAACAGATGCTACAAGTGTGGACAGACGGGTCATATAGCCAAGGAGCGCGGAATGGGAGAATCGAAGGTTATCAAGTGCTACGTTTGTGATCAAGTAGGGCATATTACCCTAAATTGTCCAAATAAGGCACAAACGTCGCAAGGGCACGGAAGATCAGCCTAACCAAGGATAACTAGAGCAGCTAACCGACAGGGTACCTCTACAAACCCAGTACATGTGCATGCCCTAACTCGAACGGAGTCACAGGAGCAAGAGGATAAGGTGGTTACAGGTATGAATTAAATTTTATGAAGCTTGGCAATAGCTTTGTTTATTTTAGTAGTAGCCATTCATTCATAGTTTGTCAATATGTAACCACACATGCACTACCTATAGAGGAAACAAATAAGAAAATACAGGTGGAATTCCCTGTACACAGGTTAGCTAATACTAGCCAAGTGTGGAGGATGTATCCGATTAGGATAAGGAACTATGATATTATGAGTCTTATATTGAGCTATTTGAAGTATTAAAGAAAAAGGTTGAAAAGAAATACCGCCAGCTATTTGAAAAGTGAACGGTTTCGGGATGAAACCTATTATAAGGGGGGGAGGATTGTGATACCCAGACCCAAGTAGGTATATAAATATGACACATGTATTATTTAAATGATTTATGATTTTTAGGATTTAACGATATTTTGCAATTAGGGTTACGATTAAGAATAGTTATTAAGATTAATCACCATAGCCCAATATGAGTCAATATGACTAAAGTAGCTTATTGAGGATTAAAAAATGCCAATGTGTCATGAATAATTATTTTAATTATCATGATTTGATTAATGAAAATTAGAATGATAATTATGGAATTAAGTTGAAAATGCTAGGACATTCATAACTTGACGCCTACAAAGCGGATTGAGATGAAATTTGAAAGATGAGCACATGATTATGTGCTCAATCTTATGGATGGATTGGATTATGGAAATTGTGATGGGATTAGGATGATAATTATTTATTTTCATCCCAAACCCAAAAGTTAATTTCAAATGATTATAACTTGAGATAGAAAAGTCGTATTGAGATGAAATTTGAAATGGTCGGATAAAATTATATGATTAACATTATGAAAGGGTTGGATTAAGCTATTATCATGAGAATATTCTTAATCGGAAAAAGGTGCATAGCTTTGACTTTGTGCACCATAAAGTAGCATTGCATTTATTTAAAAGTTAAAGAGATTAGATGCATGCTTAATGGCACAAATGAGGTGTCAAAAGGAGGTAATTCCAAGAGTACTTTGTGAATTTCCTAAAATGGAAAAGTCCATGATAATATCCCATGCATTAATTGTTGAATTAAGTGGCTATTAGCTAGCCTCAAGGAGGCCATAAGAGGTGGCACATGCATGGACGTTCAAGGGGTCTTCCCCTTTGATGTTTTGATTTTTTTAATATACTAAATGAGTACCTAAGATACCTAGGAAGCTAAGGTGAATAAATGTCATGAGATCAAGTGATTAATGCATGGTATAAGAAGCTAATGGTGTAGCTAGGAGAGGCATGGGAGGTGGCATCAAGTGGTGACGTCCATGGGGATCTCTACTTGGATTTTTTGATTTTTTTTAACCTAAAGTCAAAATCTAGGAAATTTAAATCAAGGGGGCATGTAAATGCTCATAAATTAGGAACGACTTGACTAAGAAATGCCATAAGGCCCATGACATGTGGACGGTTCAAGGGGATAGCTTGGAGGCTAAGTATTAGCCATGAATTAATGAATTTTCGCATGAGATAAATACCCATTTTACTTGGACATGAATGGGTCATGTCATCAAGGGATAAGATGTCCCTTAATTACCTTATCTATGATGTGTCAAAAGTGGGCCCCACAAGATGGAAAAAAATCAGAAATATAAATATATGGAAGCATGGTACATGAGACGTCCATTTGGAGTAGAGAGAGAAAATTATCTCACAAGCAAGACAGCCCTTGCACGACCCGAAAACAGCAAGGAACAGAAGGAAAAAAGAGGAGAAAAAGAGAAGAAAAAAAGGGAGGAAAGAAAAGGGATTCAAGCTAGGAAAGTTTGGATTCAAGTTTGATTCGATACAAGTAAGTATACTTCATGTTTTGGGTTTTTTAATCCTAAGTTTTTCACCTCAAGTTATGGGTCATGAATTTGATTCATAATGAACCCTTGAAGGATAATTCATGATACCCTTGATTTGGGTATCGAATGAGAATTGAAGGGAAAGAATGAAATCAAGGATTCAAGAGGGCTAAATGGAAGTCTAGGGTTGATTTTGGGTGAAAAACCTCTCTTGAATTTTCTTAAATTCATAAAATAAGTAGCTGTTTTGATTGAATATCATGATTAGGACATGAATTATGTTCTTATGAATTATACATGTTGAATTGGGCATAAGCTAAGGATTTTAGAAAGGATGGAACTTAGGGTTAAGGATTTGCACCGATTTTCCACTTTTATTTTTAAATATAATGCAAGGAGTAACTTAAATGATATATGATGATTTGTAGGGTAATGTACCCTAAATTAGGGACCCTTTGGATGTCCTACATGGGGTAGGAAGATTTTCCCTAAATCTGATTTTTTTGGGCATATGCTTAGGAACGTCCAAATGGGGCGATATGGGGTACCCTACATGTATGTTATGTTGCTGTTTTATAAAAAATTCAATTATGGATATTTTAGAAGGTAAAATACCCTAGGATTAGGGTACTTTGGATTACCAAAATGAGTTGGGAAGGTATGTCCTAAATTTGATTTTTAAGGGTACGCAAAGGGGTGTCCAAAGAGGGGTGCACAAGGTGTCTAAAACATGTGTAGAAGTTGCTGTTTTGGAAGCAACCGATATATGAATTTTAAACATATGATATTACCCTAAATTTGGGTTAGGAAAAACATGATTAGTTTCTGAAATTTATGGATTAAAAATATATTTTGATTTAAGTATCAAAAGAGGCGTTGAAAGTGTGTAAAACGGGTCATAACGTTGCTGTTTTGGAACCCAATAATGAATTAATTAAAATTTTAAATTTAAAACATAAATTATATGTTAATTAAGGGGTTTAATCATGCTGAATTATGACACAAGTTGCTGATTTGAAAAATTTTAAGAAACACTTAAGTTGTGTGTCGTAAGATGAGTGTATACGGAAGGATATGTATGGATAAGTGATATATGACTTATGTGATTTGCTAAAATGAAAAAAATGTATGAATATATGATGAGATGCATGTTTATGTTGTGGATTTGATGATTAAGGATAATATCAAAATTTAAGACTAATTTACGAAGCCTAAGATGTCGAATATGTGCTTAAAATGAGCATCGACGTATGAAAAGTGAAAAATAGATGAAAAATGATAAATTGGAGGTATGAACTCCCATACGATGATAAATGAATGGTTATTATGTGTATGAATGAATATCCTACTTATGGGTTTAGGAAATGATAAGGATTGAATGGTATGATGCACAAGTATGTGCTATGAATGTGTACCTGACTTGAACTTCAAGTGGGATGTGTATGTAATGAATCATGGGTTGGAAAACTAAGTGTATGCAAGCAAATGAAAATGTTATGAATGCAATGTCATTCTTATGCATACAGGCAAAGGCAAAGAAAAAGTAGATACGGAAAGCTAAGGCTGAACAGGTAAGCAAATGACCTTCTAAATGATTTTTATTTTATCAAAATATGATAAAATGATTGTCAATGATGTTCTAAATGTTTCAAATCATTTTGCAATTGATTGATGAAATTATTCCCAAGTTGTTTAAGAGGAAAGCGAACTTATATTTACCAATAGGATATATGCAAATTAAAACATTAATCGAACACTGGTCGCCTAGAATTGTCTACTAAGATCTACATTTCCATCTATTTTCTTTTCTTTCATTTTTTTAGCCTCAATTCAATGCGAACGGTTGCATGACCTACTCATTTAAAAAAAAACAAAAGAAAATCGCACTAATATGTGCGCCCAGCGCTAGCAACTTATATATGTAATTTTTTTAATGATTTTTGCAAATATGTCTATAGAGTTTGATCAGTACTGCCTGTTTCTAAATTTGTCAAATTTGCAACTATACCCATAAAATTACAAATATGTCTATAGAGTTTGATCAGTACTGCCTGTTTCTAAATTTGTCAAATTTGCAACTATACCCATAAAATTACAAATGTGTTCCTTCCATTAGGATGCAATTGGAATTTCCTTGTATAAAGACAATAATGTCTTTTAGGCTAACTAATATACTTGCAATTTTCGTAAATACTGTAAGCATATTTGTAAAAAAAATTAAATAATAATATATGTAAAATATATTAAAAATGAAATTGCAAATGTGCATACAATATTTTAAAAGTTGCAAATTTATCAGTTGGCATAAAGGACATTGTTATCATTTTACAAAAATTCTAACGAAAGAAATACACTTGTAATTTTATGCAAATTTTATGGTTGTATTTGCAATTTCTACAAATTTAGAGACATTGGTGCAATGTTGATCAAACTTTGTAAATATAATTGCCAAAATTCCTTTTTTTAATATCAATATACGGAATTTTTAAAAAAAAATTTTGAGATTAAGAGAATTTGCAAACATGAATAGGGTAAACCTTTATTTTCATACTTTCAAAAAATGCTTAAAAATTTAAAATTACATAGATAAGAATTAGATGTATATACTTGCAAGCATATTAGCATCAAAAGTTTTGTAAAAAAAAATAAAAAGGAGATAATGCAACCATGTGCACTAAGAAACAGTGCACTCAAGCACACTAAATTATGAGTTTTTTAAAAAAAATGGAGAAAGGCTGGCAATAGAAATCAAAATGCTATTAGTTAGTGTAAACATTTACCTTTTTGACCAAACTATGAAAAATATATTGTACTTGGATATTTCTAGACTGGATTATCATGTATGTAAATATATGTATATGTTATTTTAGATTGTTTGTAGAGTAATGACGAATTATAATAAATTTCTCTCTATATAGATGTTTTATAGTATGGGCATGCGAATATGTGAATGTAGAGCTAAGTGTTGATATTTTAAAATGGAGTTCATATTCATTTATAACAAGTTCCGTACACCATGTCACCCCCTTACAGGTTATGGTAAAGTGCTGCCAGTTTTTTCTTATGTCATGTAACACCTGTCGACTAGCTATTAAGAAAGTTCAGGTAATGAGGCGTCACACATTTTCCTGTGTCTACTCTTCTTTTCATGTGCGTCAAACACTCGATTAAGATCAATGGCTTAGTCAAGCAATAATAATAATGAAACATGGCCATGGTTGAAACACGCCCCCACCTCCACCCCCACCCTAAAAAAAAAGTGGAAACCATGACCTACGATAAGATAGTTAGATGTTAGCCTGAGCTAATGTTTAAAAATCTCAAAATATATATACACATATCCAAAAATGATAAAACTTAATTTATATGTTAAATATACTTAGATAAATAAGTATATAAAGAAAAAAAAACGATCCTATTAGCCCGAACTAAGCAAATATTCTGCTTAATACATCTCATAAAATCCATTTATAACAATTTTTTTTTATTTTTTCCTCATACACTTGTTTATCTAAATTTATTTAACATATAAAGTAAGTTTTATCATTTTTGGATATATGTATATAATTTTTTTAGATTTTTAAATATACGAGTATTTTTAAATACATATATATACATATGTTTAAAAATCTAAAAAAAATCTATACACATCCAAAAATGGTAAAACTTTATTTGTATATTAAATACACTTACGTAAACAAGTTTATGATGAAAAAAGTAAAAAAAAATATTGTAAGTGAGTTTTTTGAAGTAGGCTAAGCGGAACGTTTGTTTAACCCGGACTAACAAGATCACTCCTCAAAGAAGAAACAAATGTTTTAGGTGGATTTTTTGATGTGGGCTAAATGAGCTATTTACTTAGCACGGGCTGACAGAATCACTTCTCATTATATAAATGCCGTAAAACGTGTTTCTTCCTATTTTAACAATCAATGAAATATGGAAATTTCAAACAACCTGCAACAGTCCTTACAATGACATGAGAGGCGCTTTCAAATATCCTGCAACATTTCTGACAACTACTGAACTATGCAATTTCAAACATGCTGAAACATTTCCAAGCTTAGATGCCTCTTTTCTTTCCATCATCACCTTCTTCCCTTTGCTTTCGCACCAAAATGGCGAGCCTTCAGCTTCTTCTTCCGTATTACAACTGTCGGATCCCCACCTTCTCGGAACGGCATACCCATTAAAGCAAGTAGCCTCTGAGCTTCGTTGTCAGATTTCGCAGTAGTGGTTATGCAAACATCCATTCCCCTCTTCTTACCAATGGATTCCTGCCTGATTTCTGGGAACACACCCTGCTCACGGATACCAATACTGTAGTTGCCATGCCCATCAAAACTGTTAGGGTTCACACCCTGAAAGTCCCTAGTCCTTGGGAGTCCCAAGTTTACAAGTCTATCCAGAAACGCATACATCATCTGTCAAGCAATTAGATAAAGACAAGAAACTCTGAATTAATTGCAAGGACAGCAAATGGAGGATTTAGTTAAGCTCTTAGAATACTTGACAAACCAATGCTGTGAGAATGAAATCCAGACAGAGCAAGAGAAAAGGAAAATGACCACATCATGGAAGATGCAAGAATTCCCAGATATAACCAAGTTCTGAATGTGTTTGAGCACTATTCAAACATAATGGTTAGTTGAGTAGACAAGAACAAATATTGACATTTAAACAACAGTATGCTTCTTTTTCTGCGCCTTTTCCAAAATAATAGAATGCAGTTATTTTGGAGAACTGAAATGAATGATAAACAGGAGCAGTAATAGCCAATAGAATGAGTCTACTCTGCTACTTGTCTCATCTGGATTCACCGGAGAGTTCAAACCAAAATCCAACAATTTTTGAAGTCTTACGAACTTCATATTTTGATTTCCATCTATGCCATAAAATAGTAGGTGAGCAGAACACAAGCAAGTTGACAATTCTAGACGTACAATTGACAATTTTCCTGTAAACAAATTTAGTCATCAGTCAGCAGATTTATCTAACTTGTCCACAATGGTACTCCATAGCCATATGAACTGCATGGGCCCAGGAAGCAAAGAAGAGATCTTGTGAGCAGGCCCTACCTATGGAAGCCAATGAGAATATAGTAGATGTTTATAGGCATTTCCTTGACAGCAAATCCGGAAGTATCATATTCATTCTTCAATGAAGTCTAAATGTCAGGGAATCTATAACAACTTAGGTAGGAAGTTTCCACTTATTGTTACATTTAAAGACTGAAAAAAAAAAAAAAAAATTGTGCCCACTATTTGTTTGTTTTCCAATGGAATCACTACCACCCAGCATTGGACCTTGACTTGAAGGGGAAGATTTGTTATTTGGGGCATCAAAAGAAATGTAATTTACAATAGAAGGCAGCAAAGAGCCTGTTTGGCCTAGCTATCGCATGCAGCAAATCTTACCGCCAGCACTTCAGCAGTACTATTGCTAGGGTATTCTCTATCAAAGGCAGTATGACAATGATCATGTTGACATGCGCCTACTCCATACCTATTCAAGGCATAACCGTAGAAATTATGGTTTATTTTTATGGACGATTTAGATTATTTGTTTCTATTTTTAATTATTTCATAGCCTGCAATTTACTTGCTATACAAGTTTACTTATGGAGCAAAGTTGCTTGTTGCATAGAGCTTTGTTGTCTAGTTGTGTAGGTTATCTTTTATTATAATAGGTTACATGGGCTCTATGTAGAACAATTTATTTTTGATAATTGATTGAGATTCTACTTCCCCTACAATGCTCTTCCAATTCCTTCATCCCTAGTTCTTCTAATTCCTTCCTCTTTCTTCCCTTCTCATCCCCTTGAGAGAATCCTTCCTCTTTCTTCTATCTTCTTACCTACTCATCTTATATCATAGTACTTCTAGTTTTGGCCAAACACCTTTAAAATTTTTAAAAGTATTGATGCATAAGCATAATGCATGACCAAAGAGACCCTTTGTAAGTTCCCATATTTTCAACATCTGAAGTCCAAATTGTAGAACAAACAACCAGAAAATATCAGCCTCCATAGAATTTGAAGCAAACGCACGCACACACACACACCCCCATGGTATGTGTACAATCTGTCGTAGCCATGCTGCAGCATAACAAGCAGTTGAACCAGTTTCTGCTGGTCTGCACTGCCCTCCTTATTGGCCGATCCAGTTATTTTACAGGTTATGAGAGAAATGAATGGACCAAAAAGGATGTGATTGTAGAGAAGTGTTACTATGTCCGTTATTGTCAGATTGAACAAGCAATTTCTAGACTGAGTTCATTCTAGAAATTCAAAAAATTGTCAGAACTTTAGAGACACAATCAGAGCAATACCAAGCTCGTTGACTGCAAGTTTTACAAAACAACAGCAGGATGGAGAAGGTTGGAGTTAAAATAGTTGCATAAAGCCACCAATACCAAATTGCATCAAGAAAACACTGTATAAGAACACTACAAACTCACCTTCCCTCTCAGGGTCACTGCAATACCAACAGTCTGACCCTCCCTGATCTTGAAGGATGCAATAGACAGCCTTGCACGTGTCTTCACAGGTCTCTGCCCTGTAATGAGGGCCAAATCCTTCATTGCTTCTTCTAAACCCTTGGAATTCTGTGTAGCATCGCCAATACCACAGTTCACCACAATTTTCTCAATCTTTGGTACCTATGCAACTTGAAAACAACATCAGAAAAACATTCATTTTCTTTAACTTGGGACATTCAGAGAAAGAGCAATTCAGAATATGATGCTGAAAGTGTCCTTCAGATTATTATAATATGAAACACTGCTGAAAATAACCTTCACAGAGCATCTATACCACAGAGGCATACAAGTCACCGCATCAAGACACTGCCAAAGGCCAGTATCAGGCAAAAGTGAATGACGTTTTACTATTATTATTATTATTATTATTATTATTACTACTACTACTACCACCACCACCACCACCTCCCAGCCTCCTTTGTAAGACATGGTAGCCATACAACCAACTATTTGCAACCACTAGACACCCAAGACAACATCAATTTGATTTTGATGAGGAGGATGTTAGTCTGAAAAAAGAAAAGCACCAAAGACTCGAGAAGAAGGATAAAATGGGCATTTCAAAAAAATGCAGCCCAAAGAGTGAACAGAAACCGACCTGTTACTCATGCAAGAATATGAGACAAAAATAAAACATGCAAAAGCTCATAAAAAGCCCAAAGAGAGTGATTGTCCGATCGTTGACATCTACTCCATTGCATTCAGTTCACAACTACTACAGTCCACAACTACCTCCTAAATTACACTCGTTCTAGAAAGTTACGTACCACTGTTTACCAGCAGCATTCTAAATCCAAACGCTAGGGGCATTACCTCTACAATTTTATCCAGCTATTTTCCCTTGTGTGATCAAAAGTCTCTTTTAATTTTCTCAACTCTTTACACAGATTCTTCAGCTTATAGCTGAAAAATGTACATATATAGGATAAGAGTGAACATAACTCAAACAATTAAAATTCAACTTTAATCATTGATGTGGAAAATAGAATCACTAGGTGGTCTGTCTCAGATCCATTTCAAAATGAAAACATTTACTTCACCACAAGATCAGATGCATGCTGCAAGACCAGGCGGCTGACTAAGCAGAAGAGTCATGAGCACCTTGCCTTTCTAACTACATATATGACCAGGTAAGCCTGATCTTATACTTCACTTAATCTTTCTGACCACCACGACTTTCCTTTCAAGCTCATTTTCTTCTACAAACATTTCTCTTTCAAATCTGATAATTTAAATAAATTTTGGATTACAGAAGTTTCTTCTGTGGTTGTACAAAAACGGCTGCTTGATCAACTTTGCTAATAGCATTAAACATTTTTTCCTGAGATCAATAAGCAAAAACATAGTTTCATAACAAAGTCATAAACAAAGTTTTTTTCATCCATCAGAAATTCAAAATAACCTCAAACTTAATAATCTTTCAATTCCTGATGATCACAAAATTTGATGGCTTGTAATTGCTCAAAACATGTACTAAATAATTCAGCTCCTTGCATTCATCTATAAAATTACACTTCACAAGCTCTTTGCTTCTCACTTTATACACGTTATACATGAGTAACATCTCCCACTCTTTTTATTGCAATCAGAAGTGTCCTAGAGGTAAGATGGGGAGTAATGATTAAATACATCAGGGCTGCATGGAGGCTGTTCTTTGAATTTTTACATTTTTAAAAAATCTAAACCATTAATCATGTTTAACACGTCTTGTAAATCATACAACCAAAAAAAAATTTCATTGGATACTTATACGTTTTAGAAATAGCATCTTCTGAAAGTGAATGGATAACTAATAAAACTTTTGAAAAACTGTATAATATATAGTATATAGAAGTTTGCAATACCTGCAATGTTTGGAAACATATATAAATGCACATGAAAAACATGATAAATGTCTAGATTAAATATATACATTATTTTAAAAACAAGGGGCCGCATGGAGGATTTATTGATTCAATACCCATTGATGTGAAATTATACCATAAACTTCCCTAGCTAGTTGGAAAACAAGCTTCATTCACTGTTTTCTATTTTTTTTTTATCGTAAACGAAAATTAAGATTTTGGACAGAGAATCAAAATAACAATAACAACAACAACAAGATTTGGAGATACGAAAGGTGCCTATTGTGGATAAAATCTTCTATGTTGTTATTCCCCTCAATCAATAGCAACTCCTTTGCAACTAGCCTTTTCCCACAATCAACCAAATTCAGAGAAATGCTTGTGAAAATTGAAATACTTTGGGGTAGACGAGAGTGAGAAGAAAACAGAGAATTGCACAAAAACACCAGGGAATTACCTCGTGGACGTTGGTGTAGGAGAACTCCTCCTTGAGACGCGGGACGACCTTCTCTAGATAAACTGACTTCAGACGGTGCACCTTCTCCGCTTCGGATTTGTCCACCAACACGACTCCGGACGCAGCTGCTCTGACGGAAAACCGCTGCTTCCCATTGCTCCGCTGCGAGGTCTGTACGGAAATCGTCGGCGCCAAAAGCCGGCGCCGAAAGAACAACGACGGAGGAGGAGAGGGAAGCGCAAGCGCTGCCATTTCAAAAATCCTTTCCGGGTTCGAGACTTGCGCTTGCGGAATGGATAAGCGACGGAGGAGCTGCAGGAGAATCAGACGGGTCGGGTTGATACCGGGTCGAGTCATTGCAGCGCTGTATAGCAAAACGGGTTGGTTCAAAGGGATGCTTGGTTTTCGCAAGAACTTGACTCCTCACTGTTGCACCCAGGTGCATTTAATTTATTTTTTAAATTTTTTAAAAAATTTTATATAATTATTAATCTAAGTGTATTTAATATATATATTAAGTTTTATCATTTTTGAAGATTTTTATATTTTTATTTTTTATTTTTAAAAATCAGTAGCATTTCACTGATTTTCAAAAATTGAAAAAATATCTAAAAAGTCCAAAAATAATAAAACTTAATATACATGTTAAATATACTGAGATTAACAGTCGTATAAAAAATTTTATTTAAAAAATAAAAAATGGGTTAAAGCACCTGGGTGCACTGTATCAGAATCCGTTTTCCTAAAGGTGTTTGTTTGGAACTTAATTTCATGCACCCGAGTGTGTTGAGGATTAATGCACCCGTTTTCTATTTTTTTTTTAAATTTTTTTATGAAACTGTTAATATAAGTATATTTAACATATGTATCAATTTTTACCATTTTCAAAATTTTCAAAAATTTTTCATGAAACTGTTAAAAGTCAATGGCATTTTTAGTAATTTTAAATATACTTAGATTAACAGTTGTATAAAAAAAAATTTTAAATGGGTGTATGTAGGCTCATGTTTGTTTATGGCTGAAACATTTCAAACGAAGGATGTGTATGACAATATGTAAAAAACGTTAGCCAAAATTTTTCAATCTAAAACTTTTTACTCTCCATAATTATTTTATTTTTAATTCTTTCTTCACATTTTCCTATATAATTATCCTACTTTTCAATTATTTTTATACAATTACCTACACAACTAACCTATTTATTTAACTTCATCCTCTCTACTCTTCGTCATTAATCATATAGTATCACATCATTTTCTTTCAATTCAAAAACTTTTATACCAAAAATATTTCATTCGAAAGTTTTATCACTTCCTAAATACACCCTGAAATATTTCAATGTAAAACTTTTCACTCTTCATAACTATCTTATTTTTAATTATTTGTTCACATTTTTCGATATAACTATTTTATTTTTTAATTATTTTTATGCAACTACTCATATATCTAACCTATCTATTTTAATTTTATTTTCTTTATTCCTCATTATTGTCTCTATCATATTACATCATTTTTTTTCATTTTAAAAATTTTTGTGCTAAAATTTTTTTATCACTTATCAAACAAGCCCTAATAAGATGTTAAGCTCAAGGGTGTCAAGTTTGGGTTGTGTAGCACCCGCCGCGAGCGCTACAATGGGCTCGGAATGGTTTTCCGGGCCTTGGAAATCTGGATCATGTTGAACAGCAACGTGAGCTTAGTTTTTCTGCATTCACATGGGGTAAAACGTATTAGACTTCACGTTTTTTAGAAAGGATGGCCTTATGGGTGTTTTTCCGTGATTTCGGCAGCATAACGGCTAAGACAGGGCTTTCCGTACATGGATCAAGTCACAAATCCGGCAGTATAACAGCAGCGTATTATGCTGGAATCCGTGGACCCGCGTGCACCGGCCTTGTCGGGGTGTTAACTCAAACACGCACGTAAAAATAAAAAAAATGGAGTCACCACTGATCTTTAAAGGGAGATCAACCCCTGTTTAATGAAGTAAGGCACTAGTTGTATAGAGCTCGGGTTCCGGCCTTCAGATTGAAGCAAATATGACAAAATTTGCCAACCCGAGGCGGTTTACACGGCGTGAAAGGGAAAAAATGAAAGACTTGAGAGAATGGGAGAAATGGAAAAGGGGGTGTGGAAGAGAGGCGTGGAGCTCGTAGAGCAGGAAAACCGGGACGCCGGGATGTTGCTGCAGACTCCCGTCCTCCCCTCTGGGATTCCTCTCCAAGTGTGTCTTAAGTGAGGGGGTGCTCCTCCTTTTATAGGTGTAGGAGTGGGCTTTTGGGCCACTTGGGGTCATGGACTTGGTCCATGGGCTTGGACTTGAGTTGGGATCATGGGCCTTGGGCCATTTGAAGGCTTGGACCTGGTCCATGTACTTGAGCTTGGGTTGAGATCATGGGCCTTGGGCCACTTGAAGGGTTTGGACTTGGTCCATATGCTTGAGTTTGGTGGACTTGAGCTTGGCTAAGCCTGTTGTTTTTGGGTGGGTCGTTGTGGAGGCCCAAAGTTGTAGAGAAGCCTGCTTCTGAGGCTTGGTAAGTCGGATCTGGTGGGCTAGAGCTTGGCTAAGCCCGTTTGCTGAGTCTGGGCTGCATTGTGGAGCCCGTTGAGGTGGCCTGTAGGAGCTTCGCTTTTTGTGGGCCGGATCTGGTTTGTTGAAAAGCCTACTTCGAGGCTTGGTGGAGCTTCGCTCCCGTGGGCTGAGTTCGGAAGGGTCTGCTTAGCTTGCTTGAACCTTCTTTTTGCCTTGAATTTGTTTGGGCTTGAGACCTTTTCCATTTTATCCATTTTTGGGCCCAAAGGTGGGGTGTCAACAGTTGCACCCTTTTGCTAGAGGCGTCTTGACGGTGAATGGCAAAGTGCCGGACACCCCTTTTAGCATTGACCTAAGCTTTCTCTCTCTTTTTTCTTTTTTTTCCTCTCTCTCTCTCTATTTTTTGTTTTTGTTTTTATTTTTTTGTTTGTCTCGCAATTTTTGTGAACTTGCGGTGGCTTCTTCTAAAAAAAAAGATCTCTGCAGGCTGTCTTGTAAAACTTGTGGATCAGTTAGCTCACTTTGTTTTCCTCTTGAGCCTGGGCCTCTTTTTTATAATTTTTGGAATTTACTAGGGGTCATTTGTAATTCTTTCGATTTTTAGGGCTCGATCGCGGGTCCAATATGTGGTTGTTCTTTTCTTCTTTTCCGCCGCTGCCGTCGCCGACGCTCGACTTGTCTCCTCCTCCCTTGCCGGCGAGATTGCTGCTACCATTGGTTATGTGGCTGCCATTGATGGTTCTCGCGCCGCTGCCTGGCTGCTGCTGTCGTTATCGTCGTCTGGCTTTCGGCTTATCTTCTCCCGCGCCGGCCATTGCTGTCGGGGCTTCTTCTTTGATTTCGGCTGCCGCGACCGCCTGCTTGAGACGCGCTGCTGCTGCTGCCAATGAGGTTGCTGTGCTGCTGCCCGATCGCTGTCAGGTTTTCGGCTCGTCTTCTCCTACATTGGCCGTGGTTGCCACCGTCAGGGTTTTAGGCGTTGCCGGCCATTTGGACGGCTTCTTCGTAGCCTCCGGTCACCGTGGCTGTTGTTGCTGCCGGTTAAGGCCGCCGTCGCCGCAATCGTCTCCAGTCCCTGCCGCTGGTGAAGCCGTCTCTGCCCTTTGGTTTCTCCTTTTCCAGTTGTAATAAGGGTTGCTGCCTTCGACTCCGGTAAGTTGTTGTTTTTTTTTTCTTTTTCTTTTGCTTTTCTTTTTTGCAATCTGTTCGTGACGCCTTGTTACCGCCTTCGCTGTTTTCCCTTCGTCCGCCGGCGAGGTGTCGCCGCTGTTCGGTCACTGCCGTTGCCCGGACGTCATTCAGCTGTGCTGCTGCTACCGTCTTTCTACCGTGCCTGCCTTCTTCTTCCCTGGCGTCACTGCCTTTTTGTCTTCTCCGGCTAGTGTGGTTACTACCGTTGTCGCCGGCTGCTGCCACCTTTGGCGCCTTCTCCTCTTTCTCCGGCGACGATTGATGAAGTCGTCGCTGCTGTCGTGGACCGTCATCATTGGTTCATCCTCCCTGCTTCCGGCAGCCGCTGCTGAAATCTTCGCCGTCGTCGCTGCCGCTGATGAAGGTTCATTTCGCCGCCTGTTGCTAGGGGTGCAACTCGGGCTCATGAAACTCGGGCTCACCTCAACTCTAACCCTAACCCTATTTGTAAAACTTCAACTCTAACCCTAACCCTAACCCTATTTGTAAACTTCAACCCTAACCCTATTTGTAAAACTTCAACTCTAACCCTAACCCTAACCCTATTTGTAAACTTCAACCCTAATCCTATTTTTGAAATTCGGGCTCGGGTTGAGTTTCGGGTTGACATTTTCTATTAATATGTCTTTGTTACTCATCTTATATTTAATTTTTTATCACAAATCTATTATATAAAAAAGTTTAAAAAATAATTTATTGTATGAAATTAAGAAAAATTCAAATACCGTTTAAGAGTAGAAAGAAAGAAACTTGTTTTGAGCATTCTCTTTGTATCAAGTAAAATATGAATTATGTGTAAACGTTGTCAATAAAATTGTATTATTAATCATTAATTGTATTTTTTTACTCCTCTATTGTTTTAAGCTTATTTTACAACTATAATTTTAAAGTTCTCATAAATTTTCCCGTTGGAAAAAAAGATCTCAAAAAAATTTAATATTTAGTATCACAGGATTTCGTTGGTCAAAAGGCTTCAGTAGAAAAAGCGTGAAGAGTAATTTTTAAAAAAAAAACTGTTGGACCTGTATCGTAATGTAAATTGGGAATAAGTATTTTGTTAAAATCACTTAAAGCGTTAGATTGTCTCGGCGATGAGCTGTCCATGCCTGCCATGCCGTACTCCTGTTGTCCATCATCCATCCATGAGTAATATGTTATTATTATAATAAATTATTATTATAATATAAATTATATATTTTTATATAAATGCAAATTCGGGTTCGGGCTTGCCTGAACCCGAAACCGAGACCTATTTGAATTCGGGCTCGGGCTCAAAAATCGAGTTCGGGTTGAAAATATCAGAGTTTCAACACTGCAGTTTTTTGGGTTCGGCGGGCCGGGTTCGGGCCGAATACGGCCCAAGTTGCACCCCTACCTGTTGCCGTGCCGCTAACCTTCTTCTTCCCGATCGTTGGTGGGCGCTGTTGCCACTGCGAGCTGCTGCTGGTGGTCAAGGCCGCTGCAGCCTCCAGCCGCCGCCGCCACCACCGCTGCCACAGTAAGTTTTTTTTTTAAGTTGCTTATTTGTTCCTTGTAGTTTGCTTGTGCCAAAGATTTGGTATCTGATATGCTGACTTGCAATTGCTGGGATTTCTAGAAGAGCCTATCGCGAGTATACCTTGGACAGGTACCTTCTTTTCCCTTTGCTTTGTTAATTGTGTCTTTCCTTCTACCTGTTCCTTTACTTGCATTGTTGCTTGTTGATTGCTTTCTTCGATTAGGCTTGCTTACTGCCACCGAGGGTTTGTTTGTTGCTGTCGCTGGTTGTCTTCTCTAGCGACTGCTACTGTTGTCGGAAGCGTTGAGGGGGCTGCTATTGGCCAGCAGGTATTTTCATTTCATTCCATTTTCTTTGTTTGTCTATACTGGTAGATTTGGGGCTAGTATTGTCAACAGTTCGTCTTTGTTGTTTGCCGTGATTGATACTGCCTATTCCTTTGCTTGATTAGATCTTCTATTGTTTGCAGTTTGGGGATCTTATTGCTGAAGTGTCACAAGTTAGTGTCTGGTCGCGGGTTCTGGTTGTTTTGCTTGTCTTTCCGGACCTTGCGGTGTGGCTGGCCATTGTTTGGCTTAGCAGGTACTCCCTTGTATGCTGTCATTCTTCTTTTGCTTGTCGGTTGTTATGCGCTATTTTCCAGTTGCCAATATTTTATATGACCTCTGCTTGATGATGAGTGGGTGAAGAGCCTTGATTTCTATTGCCAATTGTGGAGTATGAAGATGCCTTCGGATTATTTTTCAAGTTACCCTTCGGTTGTGGTGACTTTTGTCCTCTCCTTCCTTTTTAGGAGTCCGTTAAGGGTGGTTTTTTGGCCTTTGGTGGTGCTTCCTCTGTCACGCTTTGCGATGGGGTCCGTAGCTTGAATAAGGAAAAGGGGTGACCCCTTCTTATCTTTCCCCCTTTTTTCTTCTTCGTGCCTTTGCGTGTGACCGCCACCTTTTCGTCTTTTGAGTTGAAGCATTTTGCAAACTTATTTTTTTCTCGATATGGTTACCATGATGACTTTTCTCTTTTCTTCAAATTGCTCATGCTTGACTGAGTAACTGCCTTCTTTTGTAGCCGTGTGATAGCTTCATGGTTGTCCCCATGCTTGGTGGACTGGCGGGAGAGTCTACTAGCCGCTTCTTGCTTTCTGACGGGGTCCGCGCCACTTGGTATTTTGGGGATAGACTATTATGGCAGTTGACAGGTGACAAGCGAATCCCGTCTCCCCTTGTTCACCATTCTTTTGTGGAGCAAGCTTCGGTTTCCATAGAGGAGCTCCACCAATGCTAGGATGGATGGGGGTTGGAGCATTTTGCCCGAATGAGGATATGATCGGTATATGGGTGCCATGTTCCAGCTCCCGATCTTATCTCAGACGGTCGTCATGAAGCTTCGGGTGGCGACGTCCTTGCTCGAGCTAGGGCTGCCGGCGGGACGCCTTGAAGACACTTCTTCATCTTTTTTTATTTTTGGCCAACTTGTATTTTTGTAAATCTTGAATGCTTGTATGCCCCATTTTTTGGATGTAAAGCTGTGTAAATACCGACTCATTTTTTGGATGATTTTCTTGTCTTGTGGTTTGGATGGCCTATGTGATATGTTGCTTTTGCAAGGCATCGATCTTGTAAAATTCTTCTTCTTGACGTCCCTTGTAATGCTTTGATCATTTGTAGGCCGTAGGCCGTTGAAAATTCTGCATAAGGGTGCTGCGAAAATTTATATATATATAGACCTAAAAACTTTTCAGGTCTGTCAGCGTCCTCCTTGATTTTTGCGATCTGCCTGCTGAAATTCGGATTTTGTGGTACATTTCCGTACATCCCAAATTTTGTGCAATTTTTCAGTGATCCGCGCTGCTGAAATTGTACTTTCCAGATTTTGCACGATTTTGTGCGATTTTCTCATCCATCCGGCTCAAAATATCTCCACGATACTTTCTGCACTTGTCCTTCAAGGCTTGTCTCCAGCAGCAGTAGTTTTGCATTTGTAAATTGCTTTTGATTTCACAAGAGATGCAGAAAAATGGTTTCTGAATGTCGTCCCTTTTCTCATGTAGCTTTGCCTCCCGGGTCCCAAACTTTGTTTGATGTAGGATGAAACATGATATAAAAGTAATGTGTCTTTTTTCTTCAAAACTGCCTGCCCCCATGCTTCGGGATGATATAGATGCATTTTTCTCCACCTTTTTCTCTTCAGCCTTCGTTTGTAATTTTTCCTTTGTAGCTTGAACTTAATGCTTCTCTGGCATGCGTCTTTGGTAGGATGTTTCTTGTGTGTGTTATCTGTTATGGCCGGCCCACTTTTGTTGAGAATTGGCTTGAATAATTTTGAGATCGATGTTGCCCTCGGTAAAATATTATTTACACTTGTTGTTGGCATTTTTCCTGTCAAGCTTGATGGAAAGACTATCTGGTAGCCATTTTGAACTATCCCTTGTGGATGTGTTGATGAAGATGTATTTGCGACTGTGGGTTGATAGATGATGGTTGTGTGCCCTGCGCATTCTGTGGCTTTCGGGGCTAACCTTGTTGGCTGTTCGACTTCGTCGACATTGCCTGTGTTGATGATGGTTTGTTGAGGTTGTTTAGATGCCTCTACTTGATTGTCTGTGTGAGGGATAACTTCATTTGTGACTTGTAAATGGTCTCTTCCATTTAGCTTTTCTTGTGCAGGAATTTCTTAAAATTTATGCTCTTTGGCTAGCACCTCCTTTTCTGAGGTGTTTGTCTATTTTGTTGATAAGATTAATATTTCACCTTCCGTGGCTGGGCATGGTTGTGTAGAAAATAATGACAATGACTGCTTTGGAGGGATGCTAGGAGTAGAGGTGTAAGGAGCTTTGAGGTTCTCTTCTGCATTTTTAGACTGCGGGCATGTTGATTGGTTGATTAGAATGAAGACATTTTAGGGGGAGAAGTGAGGAAAAGTTGGTTGACTTGCTACTTTGGGTGGAGTTCTCGGGTTTGTAGGAAAAGTATTGGAGGATGTTCTTTGAACAATAGGTGATTTATGCGAAATAGGATTCCCTTGCGTAGGCATGACAGGTTTTCCCAATAAAATGACCAGCTCAACACGTTTTCTTTGAAGGACAATAGAATTAGAATTTCGGCCTTGTAAAATAATAGGAGCATTATGGGGTTGGACTTTTGTTATGAAAATAGAAGGGTCAAAGGTTTTGGCATTACCCTTGACAAAATTGACTTCCATACCGTTGTCCGCTATTTGAGATGTTTGTCTTGCCTGTTCAAGATAAATAGCATTCCCCTGTTGTGGCCATGGGGAGATGGTGCCATGTCTGATTTCCGCCTCCACTTGGTCCCC
Source organism: Annona cherimola (assembly GCA_030490835.1). Taxonomy (NCBI): domain Eukaryota; kingdom Viridiplantae; phylum Streptophyta; class Magnoliopsida; order Magnoliales; family Annonaceae; genus Annona; species Annona cherimola. Next base: position 42,723,058 of record CM059974.1, read on the forward strand.
GACTTGGAGGAGTTGAGTGAAGTTGACATATGGGTGAGAGATGAGGTAGTCCGAGATGCTTGTGTGTGCTGAGTTGATGATAATGGAGATTTGCTCGTCCAACAGTAACGGGCTTTTCATCTTCGCCGCCAAGGCACGCCATCTAGCCACGTACTCTGAGAATGTTTCACCCTCTTTTTGCTTTAATGCTTCTATATCGACCCTTTTGGGAGCCGTGTTTAGCATATATGAAAAGCGGTCGATGAAGGCTAAGGAGAGTTGTTCCCATGTTTTAATCAACCGGCAATCAAGTGATGTGTACCACTCCAAGGCGTCTTTCTTTAAGCTATGTTGGAATAGCCTAATCAAGACTTCTTCGCTTTTTACAAAGGGGTATAGGATGCCGCAAAAGGCCTTGAGATGAGCCCTTGGGCATGAGTCTCCCTCATATGCGGGTAGAGTCGATATCTCGAACTTCTCGGGTAGCTTGATGTCGGGGAACGGGCATAGATCTTCTATTTTGGCCGAGGGTAGGCCCTCCCCTTGATGTTGTCGAATTCGCTCCTCCATTTCTTTCAGTTGGTTCTAGAGTTGGTTCTTGAGGTTTTGGATTTCATTGCGGCCTTGTTCTAAGACCACTTCCTTTTCTTTATAGTGATCGTTCCTTGACTTGTGGGAAGATTGTTGAGGTCCTCTGTCTTGCTCCATGTTTGGGTTTTGAGAACAAAATGGTGGTGTAGCCGTATTCTGGCCACCAATTAGAGGTTGCCTCATGTTTGACAAGGCTTCTTCCAACTTTTGCATCCTCTTGTCCATGGCCGCCATGTAAGCTTCAATGGACTGTTCAAACTGGTGATCTCGATCTTCATGACGTGAGGATTGCTCAGACTCCATCCTAGCTGCTCTCGATCTGGTAACAATGTGGCTTCGATCTGTGGCCAACCTGTTCTGCCTTAAAGCTATGGTGAAAACCTGAGCAATCAATGAAAATGGTTAGCACTCGTAAATAGATAATAAGGAGATCAACCTTTGGATGGATGCTTGGAGGTCCAGGTCTTTTTGTGTGTTTTTGCAGATTTTATTTATTTTAAGTTCCACGCTTGAGAATGTTCGAGGTCCATGGGTTCTTGTTTGCCTGAGGCATCTCTGGAAAAGTGACTAGTTCGTTTGAAGCGTTTCTGGAAAAAGGATCAGTTCTCTTGAAGCATTTCTGGAAGAATGACCAGTTCGCTTGAAGAGTTTCTGGAGGGAAGACCAGTTCGCTTGAAGCGTTTCTGGAAGTATGACCAGAAAACTCCCAGGTTATGAAAAAAAATATGATTTTTATGCCGAATTTTTTTTAGAGTCGCTTGATTTTATATTTGTTGGAGGTCCTTCCTTTAGGCTCGTTTTATATGTCTGGACAGTTACAAGTTAATATGCAATGGTTCGCCCCCTTTGCAGGTCCTTTGCTGTTTAAGAGTCGAACGCCTCTGGACCTAAAAACTTGTCAGGTTTCTACGCGATTTGGGCAGAAATGCCAAATATTCGCTGCCGGAAGACAGAAAAGCACTGGGAACTCGCTGTTCAGCGAGGAAGGAGCTCCGATCTTCAAGTTTCTATCCCCCTTGTGCCGATGTAGACCTGCAACGCCGTCCCCAGTGGAGTCGCCAAGCTGTAGCACTCGCCGCGAGCACTACGATGGGCTCGGAATGGTTTTCCGGGCCTTGGAAATCTGGATCGTGTTGAACAGCAACGTGGGCTTAGTTTACTTACATTCACATGGGGTAAACGCGTTAGACTTCACGTTTTTTAGAAAGGATGACCTTATGGGTGTTTTCCCGTGATTTTGGCAGCATAACGGCTAAGACGGGGCTTTCCATACACGGATCAAGTCACAAATACGGTAGCATAATGGTAGTGTATTATGCTGAAATCCGTGGACCCGCGTGCACCCGCCTTGCCGGGGTGTTAACTCAAACACGCACCCAAAAATAAAGAAAAACGGAGTCGCCACTGATCTTTAAAGGGAGATCAACCCCTGTTTAATGAAGTAAGGCACTAGTTGTATAGAGCTCGGGTTCCGGCCTTCAGATTGAAGCAAATATGACAAAATTTGCCAACCCGAGGCGGTTTACACGGCGTGAAAGGGAAAAAATGAAAGACTTGAGAGAATGTGAGAAATGGAAAAGGGGGTGTGGAAGAGAGGCGTGGAGCTCGTAGAGCAGGAAAACCGGGACGCCGGGATGTTGCTGCAGACTCCCGTCCTCCCCTCTGGGATTCCTCTCCAAGTGTGTCTTAAGTGAGGGGGTGCTCCTCCTTTTATAGGTGTAGGAGTGGGCTTTTGGGCCACTTGGGGTCATGGACTTGGTCCATGGGCTTGGACTTGAGTTGGGATCATGGGCCTTGGGCCATTTGAAGGCTTGGACCTGGTCCATGTACTTGAGCTTGGGTTGAGATCATGGGCCTTGGGCCACTTGAAGGGTTTGGACTTGGTCCATATGCTTGAGTTTGGTGGACTTGAGCTTGGCTAAGCCTGTTATTTTTGGGTGGGCTGTTGTGGAGGCCCAAAGTTGTAGAGAAGCCTGCTTCTTAGGCTTGGTAAGTCGGATCTAGTGGGCTAGAGCTTGGCTAAGCCCGTTTGCTGAGTCTGGGCTGCATTGTGGAGCCCGTTGAGGTGGCCTGTAGGAGCTTCACTTTTTGTGGGCCGGATCTGGTTTGTTGAAAAGCCTACTTCGAGGCTTGGTGGAGCTTCGCTCCCGTGGGCTGAGTTCGGAAGGGTCTGCTTAGCTTGCTTGAACCTCCTTTTTGCCTTGAATTTGTTTGGGCTTGAGACCTTTTCCATTTTATCCATTTTTGGGCCCAAAGGTGGGGTGTCAACAGGTTGTGAATATAAGTTGAAATGAAAAGACTCCACTTGGTCTCTCTATTTCGAATATCTAGATAATTGACATAAAATCTACTTGATAAGGTTGACAAGAGGGGAAATCCACGCTCCTATGCCAAAAGGAAATCCCTTAGCTACAAAAAAGCTAACTATGCATACCACCTTAGCCACTTAAGTAGGAATGAGATGACAAACAAGGAGTTGAAATTTTAATATAAAATCATAATGACATCCCTTTCTCATGTTATAAAAGGGCAAGCTCACCAGGGGTAAGGGAGGAGCTAGTATTTTTTCCATTGATCTCTTGTAATCATTTTTCTTTTATAATAGTAAAAATCTCTCTTTGCATGGTTTTGGGATTAGACTTGCATACTTCCTGTCTAATCTTGACGATACAGCTCTGATTATAGTTGATACCTACTCATACTATTTTTATATCTATTATTTAGCACTATTTAAGAGAATAACTTAAAAAAAAGGAGGTGAAGGCCAGAAAACCCACAAAGCAAATGCACAAGGACACTCCACGTCATTGACATATGCCGCAGTGGTCTCGAACAATTTCCTATAGCAACCCTCAAGCAACTGTCCGGGTTAACAATTCCAAAACAGAACGGTGCGAATGCATTTTTGTCAGCGTGATGTGGACCATCGTCTGTCTCAAACCAGTGACCCCTTGCTGCCAACCTCAATAAATCCTCTAGGCTTTGTGTATTAGCATGTTGATTCCTGAAGTTTGAGTATAACTGTTTACACAACTTTATTTAATTACGCAATACACCAACTTGCTAAATTTTGCAATATGTTCCTATATCGTCAACATTTCCCTCGAGTTGGTAAATAAATATTTATGAAATCCATTTTCTTTGATATCCATTCAAAGTGTCTTCTTAGCAATGCTTTTGTGAAGATATCTACAAGCTGATCAAAATTTTTTCTATATAGAGTTTCAACAATCCTTATTTGAACTTTATCTCAAACATAACGACAATCGACTTCTATATGTTTGTTTTTTGTTTTTTCATTAAAAACTGGATTCGATGCTATGCGTATTGCTGCTTGATTATCATAAAATAATTTTATTAATTTTCATGTGTTGAAGTTCCTGTAAAATAAATTTCAACCAAATTAGTTCACTTGTTGAAAAAGTCATTACTCTATACTCTGCCTCATCACTTAATCTTGCCACAACAGTTTACTATTTTATTTTTCCTTGTTACATGATTTCCACCAATAAATTACAATAGCCCATAGTTGATTTTTTATCTTCTGAATTTCCTGCCCAATCTGCATATGTATATCTAAGAATATCCATATGTAGAGAAATATTAGTATAACCATTTGATTTCATTGATATTCATTTACCTGGACATAATTTTAAATGCCAAAGAATGTGGCAGTCCACCATCCTCATGTGCTTTGTGGTAGGCAAGTACATAAACTGACTAATAAAATTCACTGTATAAGAGATATTTGATCTCGTGATAGTAAGATATATTAGTCTTTCTACAAGTTTTTTGGAAACTCAGGAATTTTCAAAGGCTCACTTGCTTTGACAAATTTGATAGTATAATCCATTCGAGTATCATATTCTTTGATACTATGTTAAGAAAATAGCATTCAAAGAAAAAAAAAAGCTGAGACACAGATGATTCATTTTAACCTATTTCACGGAAAAAAAACCTTATTTAGTCATACTTTTAAGGTTACTAAGTTCTACTATTTATAGTTATTTACACGACTCAATATACTAACTTACTAAATTTTGCAATATGTGCCTATTTTGTCAACAAGCATTCTCATGCATGGATTGATGAATTGGCATAATTCATGCCTTTCACGTTGAATTGCTAAAAGGTGGTAGAAGCACAAAGAGCATTGAAGCCTCATTCGGTTGAACCGAAGAAAGCAACTACAACATTCAAACTTTGTCAGACTGAAACCAAGCGTACAACGGCGGTATCCAAGCCATGCTTGCGACTCAACCACGCCTCAGGGATGTTTGGCAACCCATACAGGTTTGAGAAAGAATGTTATAATATGGTAAATACGATTTTTTAACAATTGATCTTACAATTAAACTGCTTTATTTTTCTATTTTTAACCCGATATTACAATCATTCTCTCTTTTAAATATCCAATTTATTCTAACTTTACTTTTATATTTCGTACATTTTCTTTCACACTTTCATCGGATATCAAAATTTTTTCCAATTTCACGCTTACAGATGACACGTAAGGGGATGTTTGGGAAGGTAAAAGTTCTGGAAAATGTGGTATTTGGTGGGAGTAGAGAATTAAATATTTTAAAAATTGTGTGATTGATATGAAATGATAGGGATAAAGTTAAAATAAATAGGTTTGTTAGAAAGTAATTGATAGGAAAAATGATTAGAATATAGGGATAAAAGTGGAAAAATATGATGATTGATTGATTAATGAGATGCCTTAAAATCCGTGCCCCCACCGCCCTCGCCATTTCCCTCCCATGTTTCCCACTCCCGATTCCGAAACGTCCCCTAGGTGTGTGTGGTAGTAGCCGATCTTTGCACCCACGCATGCAATAACACCCCTCATTGCAACCTCCAGTGAGTCAATAAGGAAAGCTCCCTTCGTCATCTTTGGCAGCAGGAAGCGGCGACCCTGCCAGAAAATCATACCACCGACCCTCGGGTACGGTTGGTGATGATGGAAGATCGGCACACAAAAACAAGAGCCCCAACCCATGGAAAGCCTTCCCCATGAGAAAAAAAAGGAAGTAGGGGCATTGTGGTAATTTTATAGCGTGAGTATATTTATTTAAAAACGTGAGTATGTTTGGTTTTTTGATAAAATTTGTATTATATATATACAAAATATCAATTTATTCCACTTATTTGCTAGATCAACTACTAAAACGTATGTAGACATAATTTTTCATTATTTCACAATTTTTAAAATATTTGTGTACAAAAAATTATTTTTAATAAGATTTCATTATAATTGGTAAAGTTGAAAAATATATTTTATATTAGGAGTTATATTATATTATTTAAAGTTAATTTAATTAAGGTACTCTCAAAAATAACAATTTCATTTATTTTTTTGATTTTTTGAAAATTTATTAACATTTTTTTATTTTTCGAATATAATAGAATCTAATTGCATCTAATTTTTGAAATTAATAAGTTAATCATAATTTAACATCTGTAATATGATCCTAGGCCCCTTATAAGGTCATTTATACCTTAATAACGGAATTTGAAACTCAGATAATACGATTTAATGAAATCACTTTAATCTAACAGTGTCTAATCGCGTCTAACAGCATCTAACCGCATCTAACAACATCTAACCGCATATAATTTTTAAAATTAATAAGTTAATCCTAATTTAACACCTATAATATGATCCTAGGCCCCTTATAAGGTCATTTATACCTTAATTACAGAATTTAAAATCCGGATAATACAATTTAATGAAATCACCTTAATCTAACCGTGTCTAATCGCATCTAACCGCATTTAATTTTTGAAATTAATATGTTAATCCTAATTTAACACCTGTAATATGATCCTAGGCCCCTTATAAGGTCATTTATACCTTAATTACAAAATTTGAAACCCAGATAATGCGATTTAATAAAATCCACCTTAATCTAACAGTATTTAACCGCATCTAATTTTTGAAATTAATAAGTTAATTATAATTTAACACCTGTAATATGATCCTAGGCCCTTATAAGGTCATTTATACATTAATAACGGAATTTGAAACGTAGAGAATACGATTTAACGAAATCCTCTTTAATCTAATAGTGTCTAACCGTATCTAACCGCATCTAATTTTTGAAATTAATAAGTTAATCCTAATTTAACACCTATAATATGATCCTAGACCCCTTATAAGATCATTTATATCTTAATTACAAAATTCGAAACCCAAATAATACGATTTAATAAAATCCACCTTAATCTAACAGCATATAACCGGATCTAACTACATCTAACAGCACCTAACAGCATCTAACAGCATCTAATTTTTGAAATTACTAAGTTAATTCTAATTTAACACCTGTAATATGATCTTAGGCCATTTATAAGGTCATTTATACCTTAATAACAGAATTTGAAACTCAGATAATACGATTTAATGAAATTCACCTTAATCTAATAGCGTCTAACAGCATCTAACCACATCTAACAGCATCTAATTTTTGATATTTTATAAATATTTTACCTAATTTGTGTATTTTGCAAAAGATATATACTTAGTAATTCATTTCAGAACTACGCAAATCTTTAAATAATTTTAAAACTAAATAAATATATAAAGTTATAATTAAAAAATTAACTAATTTAAATTAAATGAAATATAAATTTTCATGCTTTATATAAAACTGTAAAATTTTTTATATATATGATGCTGTAAAACTAAAATTATAATAAATTATATATAACTGTAATTTAGATTTAATATATAAATATATGTTACTTTTTGGGATTGGTTAAATAATCAATTTAGCAAATAACTATATTTAATTGAAATTGTATCACAAAATTTATTAAAATTATAAAATAATATTATTACAGTTTATATTACAAATTTAATGTATTAATATAATAATTGTGATTTATTGTTACTAAAATTAATTAATTTAAAATAAATATACGAATTTATTTACTTCAAGTGAAATCAATGTAAAACTATCAATTTAATAAATATTTGCATTGAACAAAAAATTTATAGAAGATTTTCATGTTATAAAACACCTCTAAATAAGTACCCTCATGTTACATCTCCTGCAAATTTTTTATTAAAATTTGAGTTTTTCTATAATAGGTACTTTTTAGCGAAATCATAAATTCACAAGAGTTTTTTGTAAATTTTTTCGTCCAAAAGTCAAAATTGCTACAATATATTTTTTTGTCCATTTTCACATTTCACTGTAAGGGTTCGACAGTTGCAACAACTGCCCAAAGGAACCCGAAATTTACTTCTGGGCACACATTTGGGTTCCTTATATAATATAGATTCGCCCAATACTTTTCTTTTGTAAATCTAGCGAATCTATAGGTTTGGGAAAAAAGTTGACGAATTATAAAAGCTTAAATTTTTTATTGAATTTTCAATAATAAAGCATGAAAATTTCCAAAAAATTAATTGGCGTACCCACGGAGGGATTTATTGGAGCAGATATGAGAAATTAATGTATACCATAAATTTAAACAAAAGATATTAAATTTGTTTAGAGTAGATCTGTAACAGATATTAAATTTAAACAATATCTTTTTTTTGCTACAATATTTTTTTTGTTTTGTCCGTTTTCATGCTTCACTGTAAGGGTTCGGCAATTGCGGCAACTGCCCAAAGGAACCTGAAATTCACTTCTGGGCACACATCTAGGTTCCTTATTTAATATAGATTTGCCTAATACTTTTCTTTTTGTAAATCTAGAGAATCTATAGAGTTTGGAAAAAAAGCGGACGAATTATAAAAGCTTAAAATTCTTATTGAATCTTCAATAATAAAGCATGAAAATTTCCAAAAACCTAATTGGCATACACACAAAGGGATTTACTGGAGTAGATATGAGAAATTAATGTATACCATAAATTTAATCAAAAGATATTACCCAGTTTGTTTAGAGCAGATTTGTAACAGATATTAAATTTAAACAGTATTTTTTTTTGTTTTGTCCGTTTTCACGTTTCACTGTAAGGGTTCGGCAGTTGCTGCAACTGCCCAAAAGAACTCGAAATTTACTTCTGGGCACACATCTGGGTTCCTTATTTAATATAGATTCACCCAATATTTTTCTTTTTGTAAATCTAGCGAATCTATAGAGTTTGAGAAAAAAGTGGACGAATTATAAAAGCTTAAAATTCTTATTGAATCTTCAATAATAAAGCATGAAAATTTCCAAAAAACTTAATTGGCGTACCCACGGAGGTATTTACTGGAGTAGATCTGAAAAATTAATGTATGTCATAAATTTAAACAAAAGATATTAAATTTTGTTTAGAGCAGATTTGTAACAGATAATAAATTTACACAAAAGATAACTACATAAATGTATGTGACGTGCTGCAATGGTGTGACATGCTGCTGCTGAATATTTATCAACTTTGTTGCCGAACATAAATGGTGCATCACATTTAGAGCAGATAAGTTGTTGTTTACGCCAAGATTAATGTCTTGCAATTGCTGTACAGTGCATTGCTGCCGGAAATCACGAACAAGAGAGTCTGCTCTTTCTTCTTCCTTGCGACAAAAGTTCCTCTCACGTCGTCTATTTTCTCCCTGCGGCAAATCGCAAGTTTACATCCTCCGCGTGAACAGATACACTGGGCAAGCTCCGATGGATTTTCTAGACAAGGTATGATTTATCATACGTGTTTTTTATTACATCTCACCTTTTATGGACACAGTGGAGAATAGTAATTTAGTTCCTATTTTTTATACCCATATAAATACCAATAAAGGAATCCAATTATTTCCATTTGTATGTAGGAATAAGGCGTCTATCTGTAGGTTCATTTGTCGATTCATTATTGAAATACAGATTTTTTTTGGCGGATTAAATTGCTTTGAATCTGAGTTTCAAGAATAATGATTGCAGTGTTAATGAGGTTTATATCTATGTTAACTTCTTTTTTTTATTCAATTCAAATTAGTAAGGTCAGCCTATCACTGAGGTTTATATCGTTTAGCTCTTTTTTCATTCAATTCAAATTAGTAAGTAAATGTACGTCACTACATACAAGTTTTAAATATTTAATATTAACTATCATAGGGACATATCAGTAGACGATAATGCCAGAATTTCATTAACCGTCCCCTTAAGAAAAAACATTATTCGTATGTTCGCTGCTGCTGCCACCTATCCATTGCTGCCCACTTCTTGTGGATGTACCGATAATGAAATTTAAACATGTAAGATCATGTAACAAAATAATTTAAAAATCATGTTGTTATCAATCGCGCCAGCTTTGTTTAACAAGTTTTATATTTTCATAAATTTTTTATGCAACTGTTATATTAAGTATATTTGACATGTGTTTCAAATCTTACTTTTTTCTAAAAAATTTTGATTTTTTGAATTTTTTAAAAACAGTGGTATTTTCGTAAATTGTGAATTATGAAATACTATTGATTTTATAAAATTCGAGCGGATTAAAAATTTTAAAAAACGAATGATAACTTGATATGCATGTTAAATATACTTGATTAACAATTGTATAAGAAAATTTTAAAAAAATTGGGCACTCAAATACATTAAGGCTAAGTGCACCCAAATGTACTATATCGGGTTCTATTTAAAATTAAGGTAGTCATGGAGAGAGAAAATTTTATAGTAAAAAACAAACCGACCCGAGATATATATTAGTGACTCAAGTCGATTTCAGGCATCCTGACCTCAAAGCTTACCTTATATCATCCAAGTAATTTTTTTTTTGTGTACCTAAAACTTATCTTACTATATGGGTATAAAAATAGGAACTAAATTACTCATTTTAAAGTATCAAACGGGTTGAGTGTGATATTCTATCTAATTTGTGCTCTTAGATAGCCGTTTGATTTCGAGTTTCTTAAATTTTCTAACCCTTTCCCATGTACCTTTGAATATGATTCGATATTCCAACCTAGATTATCTTATTCTTTTACGTATTTTTAGAACAATTACTCTATTTATTTTATTTCTTATTATTTTTACTCAAAATTATTATCCTTATGATCTTATCTCACCACATGACATTCTATTTTAGTACATTGGGAAAATGGTAAGAGAATATGTTAAGCATGTCCAACGGAATGTCTGTCGAGTTGCGGTGAGAGAAACAGTTCCTCAATTTCTATTTTTGGCTATTTAGGTATGATTTATCTAATGTTGAGTCATAGAATAGGAACTTGAGGCTCGGGTGAGATTTCTGCAACGTTCTAACGTACGTCGAGTACCTGCTAGCAAACTCCCCACTTATGGCAATGGTGAAGCAGGAACCTATTCTGTTGTCATGCATTTGGACGATTCATTTGAAATGGTCTATACGTGGGGCTTGAACGATTGTCGGCAGAAGCCTCCAATGATATATGTTTGGCTTAGTCGGAGGAGATCATGGCTCGCGCCAGTGATGACATAGGAAAGGCATGTCTTGTAAATGTTTAAATTGATAAATAAAAATTAGACAACATCAAGCTCTCACTATTAACGACATTTTGCAGGACCCAAACCAATTCAGAATTGCTCTTAGATAAAGATGAACCTAGCCTATGTCACGGTAGAGAAGATGCTAGTGCTTGAGTGGGTATTGGGAGACCCAAGATTGCATGTTGAGTATGTATTTATCTTGAAATGCACTTGCAACGTTGATTTCAATTATTTGGACATCCATTTCATTAAAATTCTGACTTCAACTTGTTTTTGGCCAATTTTAAAATCCAGGGCAAGGATTTTCCAGCTACAAATGACTCATGTTACCCAAAAGGATATGGAATGTTTTGTACGTAACGGTAATATCAATCCTAGTGTAAGAAACTCATGAGTTTGCCTTTGATAACATGGTAATTTTATTTTTTATTAATTACGTGTCATTTATCATACTTTTTATTAATTTGTAACTATCGTCTATGGCATGGTGACAGACTGTTGATGCATATACTATTATTCAAAATTTCCATCAGCTAGAGGACATATCTGGTGTACGGCATCATTACTTCTCATCGTTTGTTGATGTTAGTACTTCAACTCGGAATGTTCCCTTAGCATATATTTACTTGAGACTATTCAAGAACGCTACTATGTCATTTCCGTCCTATGCAGAGGAGACTATTACTGGGGAAGCTAAACGATATTAATGTGGAATGGTTGGTGGAGATGTTTCAATATTGTGTCCTTGATGCAGAATGGGTAATTGAATACTCACACCGTACCTAATTAGTTGACAGTTTTTGACATCGCTACGTGCACTGATTGTTCTTTAGCCTTGTGTACAGATGTTTATACCAATTCAATATCATGATGGTACCTGGTTTGCATATGCAGTAGATATGATATTTTGTGAAATACACTTTATTGATGTCTGTGAAGAGGATAAGTCAATCAGGTTTATGGCAACTTATCAGCAAGTGGTAAGTCTTTCGAGTGGGTTTCTACATTCACAAATTAATATTATCGAACACATGTAAGTCACTTTTCGAGTTGATCTCCACCATACATCTTAGTATGTTAAAAAAAATTTGACTTGGACAATGAAGTTCGAGATGCATATACATTCGACATTGTCCGCGATACCGTTGAACTCATAAGTACAAGGTATGACTCTTAAGGTATTGCAATTTTTTGAACCAACATTGGTCGGCTAATGTGGCAAATGTGTTTATGCATTGCAGAGAGGACTCCGGAGTAGATATTATTACTATCATAGAGCATTACACCGAGCCAGCCTCAGTGAAGTTCAATAAGGTATATTTACTCATCTCTGTCATACAAAAAAACCGTACATCATACCTCAGAGCCTTTTTATTGTGGCCCATACATATCATTTGTGGCGTTTTGTTACACAGATAATCACTGGAAGCTATAAGAAGCATATTGCATGCAAAATCCTCACTGATAGGTTCAATATGCTGGCACATGACAATTATCATCACGCGTCCCATTGATTTAATAGGGAGCTACAATTGAAGAAATGAGTAATTTGCACCCTTATTGTAGAAAAAATGACATGTTATTTTTGGAAAGCTCGTGTTAGTATGTGATTGGTATGCTTAGATGACAGTGATACATACCCCTTTAATTCTGCTTTTTGAACGTCTGTCTTTAGGGAAATATTTACTACGTTGAATTATTAAGCATTTTCACTATTATATGGAGGATATATATGACATGCACCTTTTTCAACATTCTTAAATCTTAATTTCCAAATCCATTTCATTGGCCTAAATACATAATATTCATGGCATGTACATCTGTGTGGTTTCAAATAAAAAATGAGGACCATCATAGTGGAATCAACTATACATAAATGATACAAAGGAAGTTACCCAAAAGAGCTGATTTCAATTGAAGTTTCTGGTGCAACCCTTTCATTTAATCCTGTACAATGCGACCCAATCAGTTTTGTAGAATGTGTGAATCTTTAAATACTTTGCGTTGTATAGTCTTCAAATTGTCGTTCAGACTATTGTTAAGTATAAACGATGCAAATTGTCGTTGCCATTCAGCAATCTGTCCCTGCAATGCATATGGTGATTACATCAATTAGAACCATAAACCAACCGTAACATTCATATGAAAAGATTCAGAAACGTACAGATCTATATTTTGG